>JALMGF010000122.1:2017500-2617500 GCA_023333645.1 Sceloporus occidentalis
GTGCGAATATCGAAAAGTACGCAGCGTCTGCAAACAAAGCCAAGAAAGTAAAGTTGTTCAGTCTATTAGAACTCTACCTGCGAGTTGTACCAATATATATCACAGCCTGGCATCCCTAATTGTTCCCAAATCTCTCACCACAGGCCATCTGCCTCCCATTCATTCTGATTCCACGTCCTTTGTCTCTGCAGCTCTGCTAATAAAATCCAAGCACCGCTGTAAATTCCCATATCTTGGTGCATTGTCAGGACTGGTCCTTAATACAGAATGAACCAAAACGGCCCAGCAAGGTCAGTCAATAACACTGCCGGGCTTCTTAAACTGAATTAACTTGATATGTATTTTTTTTTATATATATTGAACCCGACACCAAATGAAGTTTACGCATGAAAATCAAATGTTCCTGCTCCATCCAGATGGACGATAACCCCCGGGAAATGTACATCATGCCATGTGTTAACCTACAAAATATAGCTATTTGACTTTAATATTTTTATTAATCATGAATATAAAAAAACATGGTATTGTATTTTGAACTGAAGAAGATCAGAAAACCATGAATGAAGTAGCGTCCAGTTTCGGTCCCCCCCCCCCTTCTAAATAAAACAAGAGACAATTCTTTATTTCAAAAACTTTATTAATCTTCAACTATGGATCTTAATTTGTCCGCGGTGCGGACCGCATATAACACAGCGCCGCGACACTCAACCTTTATTAAATGTTTACATCATTGATAACTTTATAACCGTTTATTAGCCAAACATATTTTGGCCCAGTATATAAACATTTTACCGTCAAAATAACAACAACAATGATAACCAATCATAACCATGAAGTAACCTGCTGGTATGGGCGTGTCCACCTGTATCCCCAGCGCGGCAGTCACATGACCCTACGATTCACAGGGGCAGCTGCCCCGGAGTGTCCTGCACTTACACCTCTGTGCACCACAAGTAACCACACCTAGAGGGTTAACTCCTGCACCGTACCAGCTTAAAAAACCTGAGCCCCCGGCTAATGCAAAAATCAGGGAGGGATGGGCGGGAAAATATTTTTTAAAATGCTGACCCTATAGCATAACCCCCCCCCCCCCTTTATATATCCCCTCAGGGAGGGAAATTACCCCCTCCCTTCTGGTCTTGCACATGCCTCAAAGGCTTAACACCTTAGGTGCTAAAATTTTGCCTAGTCATGCCTTAACCCTTAACACTAGGCTTTCAACGGGGTACCTCGTCCGGCACTTCATTCATGGGGCCCCTCCGTCCAATTCTTTCCCTACGGGGCTGTTCTGGTTTATGAGGTTATTGTATTTTGATCTATGCATATCCTAAGGAACGTCCCAGAAGTGCTGCTTAGGGATACTCGCACTCCGTATGGGAGGTGGGTTGGGGTAAAATAGGCAGGAACTTTTACTTAAATGAGAGGGTGGTAGATTTTACGAGAGAGAGAAGACAGAAGAGAAGAGAGACGAGAACACAGAAGACAGAAGGAAGATGGAAGACGGAAGACGGAAGACAGGAGTGACCTTAATGTAATGTAAGGATGGATTTAGGATTTTTTGAACAGAGATGGCAAAAAAATATTTACTTATAAGATTGAAAAACTATACAAAAATACATTTTAATACATAAAGTTGCTGTTTCACCTATTCTGCTGAATTTAACATTAAATACCGAATGGGAAAGATCATTCCTGGTACAGCTCAATCCTCAACCCCTTCCCAGAAAGAATTATTTAATCATGTAAAAATTTGTCTAATTCACATATTTTGTCGAGAACACTAAATAGTCACGTGACTCAAGAAACAGGCCCTGATAGGCTGTAGAAAAAGCACCTTTAACAACTAACATTCCTCTAATCACCAGAACACATCAGGATTCCAAATAGTAAGAAGCCGTATATGTGAATAACGCATTCTGAAAAAACGCAGTTTTATCTCTTATCTTCAATATGTTAATTAAATTCACGACGCGCTGTCACTGTATTTACTTATCGCTGAAGTGCAAATGATATTGGTATATGTATTATTACGAGCAATTATAACATTCTGGATTTAACCTTTTCACGTTTGCAACTACACAAGTGCCACATCATGCCTGTATCACCTGTCACGGCAATATTAGTAACACAAGCCTGATGCTAGAACCTACACTACGAAAATACTCAGCTCTGTCATGTCCCATAGGGACTTTTTTTTTCCAACGCTGTCAATGTCTTTAGCTTAGTAATTTAAACGAGACACGCAACTCTTCCATCGCATTTCACAAGTTGATGGGAAATATGAACGTAAGATTCCTGGATACAAAATAATTGACTGAACCATTTTGTAGACCAAATTACGAATTCACAGAGGCTGTACCTCCCGAGTGTCTCTGCTTAGTATGTACAGTTCCAGTTTGGAACCCTCATTTCTAGGAGCTCGGAATGTTTGCTGGTTGTGAGGGAATCACAGGGTTCTACAGCCCTAAACCTCACAATATTTGTGCTCAGAAACAGCATAAACCCTACCCCTGAAACAAACCGACCCTTCATTAACCACAAGTTGTTGGGAGGAACATATTGCGATTGTGAAGTTGTCCCAAAAAATGACCTGAGATAAGTTCTTCAGAGTGGTATTATGTAAAGATGATGTTAGCCAAAGCCCAATTAGGACATCTGTATTCCTTTGGTCCTACATCTTTGGCACAAAGCACCCAACAGCGTACCCAACAATCATAGCTGGGGCTCTGAGTTCTTGGGGAGATTGAGAAGTAGATGGAGATGTAGGGGTATTGCTGCTGGGAGGCTCAAGCAAGCTCTTCACCTTAAGGAACCTCTTACCCTGCAGATGTTATAGTTATTATAACCACCACAAGTAAGCCACTCAAGTCAACGTGTTAACTTATTTGGGAGACCAGACTGGTAAACTTTACCAACTTTTTTTAAGATACAAACAAAACCATGTCCATGCTTGGCCATGGCCATTTGTTGACCATAACGAAACAAAAGTCTAACTTCAAGAACTTTAACAGCCTAAGTCAAGTAGTTTAATGAGCAAGCAAAATGCGGTTGGTATAAAATAAAGTAGGAGCTCTATAGGTGCTGGTTAGAGCTTCGCCTCAAGTTAGTAGTCTTTCTTGGCCAAGCTGTTGGCATTGTATTGTGTCAACTTTCATTCTTACAGAAGCTACCTCCACCTGGAGTTATACGGATACATCGTTTATTATATTATTATTTATTATATTATTATATTATATATAATATATTATTATATATATATATTATATATATTATATAATATAATATAAGATATATATTATATTTTATTATGATAGAAAAAAACTTGCTGGCCGGCGATCCGCTATGATATGTGGTTTGATTTCCCCTCCCCCCACGCGGGGCATCAGCGGAGAAGAGAAGGACTCAGGAACTTGGGTCCCAAAAGGGGTACTGACTCTCTTAAACAAGGACACTTTGCAGGTATTCTACCCACTATGTATAATAATGTATAAATATGCAAATTGTTCCCGTTGCCTTTTTTTTTGACAAATTAGTCCGCCAAACTGAGCGTCATCCTAATTAGCTTTCAAAGTTAAAAGTTAGACAAACTCCCGGGCTAATCTATTCTCGGTTTTGCGAGCGCACTTCCGCCATTAGTTCCAATGATGAATGAAAAGAGTAAGCCCAGAGTCGTTTCGATGTTAGAAAATGGAAAGTACTGATTTATTTTCCCAAAAGAAATACACCTTGAGATAAATGAGAAAAGGCTGCGAGCGCGGGGTTTTTTTTTTTTGTATATTCCATCAGTATGCAGGGTGGAAAATGATGTATGCATCAACGGCCGCTACAGACTGAACAATCGCATGTTTATGCCTGGATGATGCAGCCTAACAATTCTTACAGCAGAACGTTAACACCTTGTACTAAAAAGACCCGGTTCTGACGCACATAGTCACCTTACTGGGAATCCAAGGTCAGCCCTGACTCTCAGTGAGGCTACTTCCCCAGTTGATGGTGGTAAATAAGTGGAACAGCTTCCCAGCAGAAGTGGTAGAGGCTAATACAGAGAGGGGATTTAAACATGTGTGGGACAGGCATACAGATCCTGAATCTAAGAAGAGACCAACGACTGATTAAGGTTTGAGTCTTTACAGCAGGAGAAATGGGTGACTAGATGGGGGCCGGATGGGTCTAATCTGTTGACAAATTCTGTTTCCATGTTTCACTTCTTTGGATGGCATCCATGCTTTGGGGTTTATTCACTAAAGTGGGAGCTGGCAAGAGATTTGTGGTTTCAAGTCCCTGAAGCCATTCTGTAGCATTGAGGGTCTGTCTCTGAAAGACTGAGCAGGCTGGCCCTGCATAATGTATAGTTCAATCAGTAGGGTAAGGGTCAAGAACTGTCTCTGAATTATGAGTAATACAGGGGCAACCCAAGCTGTTCTTGGAACCAGAGCTCACTGGGGTTGGCCTTTTGCTAATGTAAAGTGAAGTCAGAGGGATGAAATACCAGTCAACTCCCTCTTTAGTGAATAAACCCCAATTAGCAATGAATACTCTTGGGGTGGTTGGTGAATTGACCCGTAGCCACCAAGTGCGGTTGTCGGCTTGATATGTTACGTTTTTATAGTCACTGTTTAATACTCAAGGCACTGGAGATCAGAAAATATAAGATCTTATGGGCCACCGGCCCACTGGACATTAACCTGATGAGCCAGGTGGCCAGTCAAGTCCTTGGGCATAAGGATAGGGACTCTTTACCATTTGTTGGGTAGGATGTCTGGGGTACAATGCAAGCTGTTACATTTTTCTGGTGATACAGAAGATTACATTTCATATCTACCCCAGATGTCCTTTGTCATGACCAAGCCTCTGATAACTATGCCCATAATCATCATCTCAAACCATTCTATCAAAATAAAACAGTGAGCGAGAGAAGCGTGCTTTCTACAAGAGGCAGAAGTATTCAATCATTTGTAAAACAAACCACAGATACGAGATCCAAGGTTAATACGCTTATTAGACTCTCCCGCGGTGACCTCGGGACACTTCCATTATCAGTTCCATTTGAAGATCACATTCATATCCTGAGATACCCAATGAAGCGTTCTGTTCTCCTACGTAAGGGTAATAAGGTGTAAAAGCGTCAACCCAAATATTATTACCCATCTCGCGTTTAGAGGGAAGCTGTTTGGCCATATCATGCTGACCTGAAGAACTTGGCTTCCATCAAGGCACCAACCATTAAGGAGGCCAGGGAGTTCATTTGCTTTACCAGCTGAAATCATACGCATCTGCGTAAGTAATAAAAGGCAACAAATCAGGAGTATTTTGCCGTGAGGTTTTTATATATATACGGGGTTTCCGCACTCGTGAGTAATTATGGTGCCACGTTATGAATGTGTGGAAGAAACATAGTAACACGGCAGATTCGCCATCACATCTCTCCTCTAATTAATGGAGGTGTCACGTTTCCAGAGGCACCTGGAGTCTTTAGTAGTTGTTGATAACGTATTTTGGGCAAATTTCAGAAAATTGTAATGTTGAGTAAGGTTTAGGGACTATCTCCATTTTTCTTATGAGGCCATCTGAAGATTGTCATATGGTTCCATTATAACCTCTTATTAGAATGTTGATATATAAGGACAACATGAAATTCTCCGGGTTTGACCTGGAGTCTCCGGGTGAAGTGCTACATTCCTGGATCACTTGGCCACACCCACTTCCCACCCACTTCCCCACCTTCTCCAAGCCCAATTAAGGCTATCTGGGTCTAGCCCCACCACTATGCACAGCTAGCCCTGCCCCCTTATCAAGCCACTCCCCCGGAAGAAGGACTGCTTCATGTAGCCTGCCCTGGGGAGGTCCCAAACATGTGCATTATTCAATTTAATTATTTTTAATTGTTTACTCATTATCGGTAATTATTTACCAATTGTTCTAATGACTATCACAATTAATATATATATATATATATTTACTTAAAATATATATTAATTTAAGCTTTGAGAGAATTTTACAAACAAAATTGTGTACTTTTTTTTAGCAATTTAGTGATTTCTACACCTTGATTAATACCCTCCAGAGATTCTAGACACTGGCAACTTTTGGCCCAACTTGTAATCCCAATGGAAATAAATCATGAATATCTGAGGGTGCAACTGCTTACTAGTGATTCCCTTACTGTGCTAACCTCTACCACCTCTGCTGGGAGGCTGTTCCACTTATCCACCACACTCTGAGTAATGTAAAAGTTCCTTACATTCCATCTAAGCCTCTGACTTTTGTTCTGTCGTTATCACGGAGCAGCCGAGCAAGATTTTCCTTCGCTCAAACAGCCGAATGATACAAAATGACTGGGGTTATTTTTTCCCCCCCGAGTCCGCAGGAGGAAAGAATAAGAAGCAAACATTGAGACACCTGTTGCAAATAAATAAGCCACGGCACCTCCTTCTCCAAATTATCTTCCGTAAGCCTTTTGAATTCAATAAACCCCCGCCGTGAGATGATATGAATAAAAATGATTAAAAAAAAATAAAAAATCATTGAGATTGTAGCAGGGGAGGAGGCGGCGCGCACAGAAACCCCTCGCCGACGAAGCCGTACCAATAAGCCGCTGAAGACATTTCTCCGAGGACCTTTTTAACCCCTTAAGGACAATGGGCGGTCCCTTAACCCATTGAAAACAATGCATTTTGAGCCCGTGCATGTACGGGCTTTGTCATTGAGGGGTTAATATGGCTGCATTGTAATCAGGTAGAGTAAGAATTTCTCTAGTAATAAAAAGACGTTAAACACACGCTCTTCCGATCCGCTTCTGTTTAAACTCATTCCCACTTCACACCGCAAGAATTGGTTAACTAAGTGGTTTCGTTGGGTTTTTAGTTTTTTTTGGTAAGGCTCGGAGCTATGAAGATGCTCCGAGGACCCCGAAAAACTAAAATGAATTTGGAATTAAGAAGCTGAGGATGGAATCTTAAGACAGAAAGAAGGTCTGCGAATCCGGAGCAGGCTAAGGGAAAAGTCATTCCGTTTCCTTACGGTCTCCGCCATGGACGTTAAAAAAAAAAAAAAAAAAAAAAAAAAAAAAAAGGGGAAAAAAAAAAACGGATGGAATTGTAGATTTTAATTATTCTCGTGCAACGTGAGCACATGAGACGTGGCCTTAGTGGTCCATTGGGCTGGGGTGGGGGGAGGCTGAGCGCATACGATGTGTATGTTATGTAGCATACCGTGTTCCACGCGTGTTTTAGATTCCATATATCGCTTGGTGAAAAGCAATCAATCTGCCCAAAACACACCAATTAAGGCAGGGATATAGCATGCGCGATACTTAACCACAAATCCATCTCTTCAGACGCAAACCTTTTCTAGAGGACAGTCTACTTAATTACACACGCTGTCAAAAGGAGCAGGCAGGGGGAGATTTTTTTTTTTTTTTTTAAAGAAGCCGTTTCTGCAACATTAACCGTTTCAGTGCCAGTGCGGGGGGAGGTGCTCAATGCATTCACGTGCAAAAAGGCACTGCACCGCAAACACCTCGCTGGTGCAAACGGGGTTAAACATCTGAGCATCCGGACACGGATAATCTATATAATCTAACCAAGGACCACTGGCATTCCACACCCCCCCCCCCGCCACGAATCATTTTAACTCTCAATGTGCCAGGCAGCACCTGGCACTCGAAGGGTTAACCATGGTCCGGGCAACCGGGCAATATCGGAAGTTAGTCATTTTTTTTTTTTTTTTTTTAAGTTGGCTCGTTTAGTGCCAGCAAATGTTGGTTTGCCTGATGCAAGAAAAGAAAAGAAAAAATAAAAGGAATCTAATTTCCTTTTTTTTGATGAGAAATATTTAATTCATAAATATCAGGCAATAAAAATGCATCAAGGCTATCTCACAGTGAGTGTCTGAAGCCAAATTAGCACCATCTCTTATTCCAGTCACATATTACACAGATACATTAGAGGAATGATAGCGGAGCTTGCCATGGTCAGGTATTGTAATGTGATTGCAAATGGACTGGAGAGAGGGTGAAAAAGCATATGGATTTAAAAAAAAACATATAGACCATAAAGTTTGTGCGGAAGGCTATGGATTTCTTTGCTAGAATACAATGTAGCATTCAAGGGCTGCTGGTATAAACCTATATCTATATATATATATATTTATATATATATATATATATATACATACACATATATATATACATATATATAAATATATACATACACATACATACATACATATATACATATACACATGTATATATGTATGTATATATATATATATATATATATATATATATATATATATATATATATACATGTGTATATATATATTTATTTATGTATATATATATAATATATATATTAGGCACACATGCCTGGTTCCCAGTATGGAGCACATGAACATCTTGAAGGATGCTGCTGGACCTCTCCAAGTCTCCAGTGCTCTTTTCCACCAGCAGTTATGGGGAAGAACCTCATTCCCAGTCTCCCCATGCCCTGCCTGCCAGTTTTACTGGGTTAACCCCACACCTAGGGAGATGCCCAACTCTTAGCAAATCTGCTTTAACCCTATGAGTACCAGGAAATCATGTGCACCTCCCCACCAGCTCCACACCAGCACCCAAAGAATCTAAACCCAGCTCAGTTCCAAGCATTGATACATTGTAGAATTAAATGTAGCATCACCCTCCATGACTCTGCAATGAGATAAAATCCCCCTTTCCTTACCTTATCCAAGACTGCCCTCTGATCACACACTCATCCTCTTGTTGCATGGACTGAATCCTTCCCTTGCTGGCTCTGTGTGTGTATTTCAAGTAGGGTTATTTTTTTTAACCCCTTATTTTCTTTTCCTTTTTTTTTTTCCTCCCCAAATCTTGTGGCTGGTCCAGAAAGAAGTAGATTCCTTAATGAAGCCAAGTCCCAGAGCTGTGCATCCCCAGGTTAGCAAATCCTCAGCATCAGTTTGGATCTAGAGAGAGAGAGAGGGAGAGAGAGAGAGACAGGTTCCTCCTTCACAGCATCAGCAGCAGCAGCAGCATCAGCACCAGAGGCAGTGCTGGGCACACTGCAGGCCACATCTCTCATAGACTATACATCACTACCGCATTCCTCCTAATAGAGCCGCACTGCTAAGGAGCAGCTCCTACTGCACTGAGCAGCCAAAAAAAGACAGGAGGGGGGGGGTTTCCTTGGGGAGGGCCTTGGCATCAGGGTAATGCAAGAGCAGCTTGGGCATGGGGTTGGGGGGCAAGTTAATATTGGCCCAAATACCATCAGCAGGGCTAATACTGCACACAGGAAAAAAAAAAACTAAATATATTTTTTTAGTTTTTGTTTTTAATCTAAATATTTTTTATAAAATGATATAATGATGGTTTGCAGTATTTACAAATATTGACCGTTTCACATTCATAGCAATGTTACGCACAAAGAGTTGCTACTTTGTTTCTTTTTAGATTGTAAGCTCCTGTGAGAGAGGGTCCCCCCTTACCTGTTGTGATGTGATGTGATGCGCTACTTGTTTTCCCACTGCGCTGCGGAATGTTATGGCGCTATATAAATCAATAAATAATAAGAATGTGTTATACAGTAGGTGGCGAGGTCTTTATTAGTTAATATCAACTTTCGACTACACTTGTTGAAGGGCCTTAAACCGTCCCAAGGAGCACCCCACATTTTTTTTTATTTTTCAACATTTTTGTTATTTTCCAAGCTTCAAAAATGCTCTTTTAAGGAGTATATACAATCATATAAGCAGCATGTACATACAACTTACATTTTATAAGGAACATAAAATGTATGTAATTCACTGTATTTACTCCAAGTCTGTATAACCTCCATTTTTATTGTAATTTTGTACCTCAGGATGGGCCGGCAGCATCTGGAGGAAGTATCTGGACCAATCGCTCACGGAATCTCTATTATTTTGGGCACTGGGCATTCCAGAATGGAACCTGTGCTGATAACACCAGGATTGAGACCAGCAAACATGCATTTTCCCTGCATATGAATGTGTCCTGTGTAAGGTAAACTAGACACTACGATATATCAACCCAATTTGTCTCCAGCCATCATACCCATTTTAATGCATGTAATGGGGATCTGGTCCTGGAATCCCCCCATTTGTATTTGCCTCTCCCTCCCCCCAACTAAATGCTTCATTCCTCAAATACATTTGTCTCTCATAATTTATGGTTCCGTGTTTCCATACAATCTGGCCATTCAGTCACTATAGAATTGAAGGAGCTACGCATTTTGACTTCTGGAAGCATGTTAGAATAACAACCACAAAGTGACTATGCTCAATGCCAGTAGTCGGCTGGATTGGTGT
Organism: Sceloporus occidentalis; assembly: GCA_023333645.1. NCBI lineage: Eukaryota > Metazoa > Chordata > Lepidosauria > Squamata > Phrynosomatidae > Sceloporus > Sceloporus occidentalis. The sequence continues at coordinate 2,027,824 of JALMGF010000122.1, forward strand.
AAAGCCACCGCCACTGGGCTCTGGAGCAGTGGATGAATGATGCTTGGAGGAACCCAGGAGAACGCTACCTACCGGCCTTGCATCTAAGTGAAGAATAATGATAAGGGATCGGCCAACATCTCAAGGAGCTCAAGATCCACATATAATCGTACATACAATAAAGTGCCACCAAAGCTCAGTAATCCATTCTATATAATGTATAGAACTTATATCTCTGATTCCCTGATTGCTGAAATGTTGTGTTAAGCATAGACAAGCTTCCTAATTTGTGCTAACTATGATGTCACCCAGTGCTAACACGGGGATAGCGTCAAAGGTTACTTACCTAAGGCTACTAAATGAATCAGTCATTAGTACGGAATTATAATTGTGGTACTCACCCCAAGGCTAGTTTTAATGATGTGGGTTACCGCAGAGGAGAATACCAAGGAGGTCTATGGGAAAAAAAATCTCATAATTAATGGGAAAATAAATTACAAAACACCTAACGGCAATCCACTGTCCCTTCTAACTGGTAACTTTATAAACTTTTCCTGTACATTGTTATTTATACCAGCTGAGAGTTAAAAGTTGAGAGGGTAGTAGATTTATGGAGCATCCACCCATCAGAGGTGGCAGAGGGTGATACTGTTAGGGTATGAAAGCATAAAGCTATACCCAATATAAGACGAGACCAGGTCTGAGTCCTTACATCAGGAACAATGGGCAGATTAGATGGGGCCAAATGGTTCTTAAATAGGATGGGTGGTCTGTTTATTCTTTATTAAGAGTAACTGCTATCTTGAGCAAAATGCTCAGGGGGGGTATAGATAACATGATACAACAAGCAATTTATTTGCCTCGATCTTGACCAACACAGTGGAATTAGTATAAAAGGATAACCTGGTGGTTAGTCAACCTTACTAACCATGCATTGTTATTAGGACAATATATTTTTATATAGGTAGAAAGCCCCAATAGGAATTGATGGGAAATCCGTTATCAGAATCAATAATAAAAAAGGTATGCTGCAAACATGCCTCTACTATAATTTTGCAGCATCTGTTAGCGTCCACATAACCCCCATCCGATTCGTCTTACTGAACGGATACAATTTGGTTTACATCATCATTGGACCAAACCGGCCTTTCCTTTCTTTTTATGGACCGGTTTAGTGAAGATTTCTTATTTTTGGTTCCTATGCGTGAGATGCCGCAGAAAGCCGAATGCATAAGTGACATCCAATACTGGTTATTGGATCGTGAGCCCCAGTACCAGCTGTGACAGAGAACGTTATGGATACAAAAAAGACCATTTAAATGCATTGAGATCTTTGTGTTTGTATCACAACGTTGCGTCATTATATAGAGCAGGGGCAGTTTTAAAGTTGAGAGGATGACTTTGAGACGTAACACAGATGGAGATGTGATGAGAGGCCAGGATAGTAAAAGATGAAGCTGCAGGTCTTGGTACCACCCTTATCATGTTCTTGACGTTATGTGTGTTGCCCTGGTTTTGTGGCAATAGCGGCTGCCGCTCTCTGGACCCATCAGCCTACACATTGCTCATCCTCATACATGAGTTATCCGTCAGCATTAGAAACCCTGGCAGTTCTCATAGTTTTGATGCCCCCTTCCCTTTGGACAGGAGGTCCTAGGGACAACCTGCTCCTTAGACATCAGTGCTATGGTAGGATCTAAATGAGTTGTTCCATCTCCTCTGCGGAATCCAACACCAAATGCGTCATTAGAAACATCATTCCTAGTACTGCTGAATCCCCAATCCCTTCTCAGAAATATTTATTGAAAAAATGTAGTATTTTGTCTCATTCATAATTTTGGCCAGGAACACTAAATTGTCATGTGACACAAAACCAGATGCTGATAGGTGGCTGCCATAGAAACTGAAAAAAAGGCTTTTAGCTCTTGTGTGTTGTTTTTATGTCTAGGGAAATAATAATGTAATGATGAAAGAACTACTGAGGTTTATTTGCATATTAGAGAGTGCAATTAATGGATAAGTGGGACAGCATCTTTAAACCTTATTTTTTGGTAACAAAGACTCCCTACAGTTGATCCTTACAAGATATATGGACCATCAAGACGAGGAGACACTCAAGGGGGATACGGTCTTGTCTATTAACTTACCATCCCCCTTCCTGCTAGGACTGCACAATTAGTAAGAATCTATAGAAAGGGATCTAGCCCACCCTGGTCTCCTTAGAAACAGATAATGATCCATCATCTACTGACACCAAGGGAACGTACCCACTCCGGTGCCTTCTAATTTTTGGTTTAGGATGCAGGGTAATGAGACCACAGAATGCAGCCGCTCCATTTTTTTGAATGGACTGGCCATCTGGCACACCGGGCAAACGCCACTTAGTCAACCTCAGTCCATTCCTGGTCATCAGGGTGATGGTTAGAATTCAGATAAACTTCTGAGTCATGAGTTTGCAAAGAAATACTTCTGAAACCTTAAGAGACAGGGTGTGCTGATGAAGCAGGGGGTCAATTTCACCCCAACTAGGTTAGATTGTTCAATGAGGGCCAAGCTGTGGAAAGAGGACACTCAACAAGGCCACATAAGGTGGCATCGATGTAGAAGAGTGACATAGCCAACTCGGTCGGTCGGTCGGTCGGTCGGTCGGTCGGTCGGTCGGTCGGTCGGTCACTGAGAGGGCTGCATGAGGTGGGTGAGCAGTAGGGGACGCAATGGGTCATTTAGCCCTTACCCCTGGAGCAAAAGGTGCCTTGCCCTCCTGGCGAGAGATGCCCACTCGTGTAATGGCCTCGTTGTGGATACATTGTGTCCTGTCTGAGACAAGCGGACTGCAATCGTGGAAGCTTGTAAGTAAAGAGGTTAAGAGACTGATATTATACTTCTCACACATGGTAAACGCAGCAGGTGAAAAGAGAAAAATAATAACCAACTTTTTATGTTAGAACAGAAGTAAGATAGCAATATGGCTTATATCTGCATTCCTTTTAACCATACATTTACACTTACTAAGATAAAGTCACAAAACCCCCGCCTTACGAATAAAAATTTACATATCTGTTTCTCCCCAGTGTCCTGTGATCCACAAGTCAGTCCTAAATTTAAATTATGAGGTTAGGTAGAAAAACGGGATTTCTCTGCATAGTTTGACAAGTGGTCTCATCACCATAGTAACCAATAGTATGCTTCAATCACTATGAAAATTCCACTGGTTGCCGTAGTGACCACTTTCAAACTTTCTACCAAAGTCACTTTTTGTAGTAAGAGGAATAAAAACGTAAGAAAAAAATGTTTGCTCTACCAAATTTCCAGTTTTTTTTCCCCTCCATTTCTGTTTTTACTGAATTTTTTTTTTTATGACTTTTGTTGGAAAAAATTGAGTGCATCTTTTTTTAATATACAAAGTATCAAGTAACAACCACCCCTCATGTTGGGGCTCAAAATGCATTGTTTTCAATGGGTTTAGGGACCGCCCATTGTCCTTAAGGGGTTAATTCTATGTGTCCAAAAGGTTTAACAGGTTCTTGGACAGCTCTGGCATTTATATGGTTAACAGCCATACCAAATTTATTTAGTTAATAAATAAGAAAAATGGAGTATATAGCCGTATCAAGTCTTTGGTGGACGATGAGATTGATTGGGCCAACACAGAAAAAAGATGTAGATTCACATAAGCTTTCGGAACCTCAGAGGTCTCGTCTTCATCTGAAAGTCCCAAAAACGTATTTCTGATAAACCTACCTTTTTTTTCTCCTGAAAGGATTATTACTCCTGTCAGGACCAATGTTACAGAAGGTATCTGCTAATTAAGGGACATAGACGAGCGAGTATATGAAATCTATAGCCCCACTAAACTGATTGCATGAGCTGCGCCTGGACAAAATGATATAAAGAGACTATCGTGTCGTAGAGGAAACAGGAACATCGAAGCTCATCCATCACTTAAGAAGTATTGATTAATCCAGATACAAGGTCTGGAGCGAGTCAGAGGAACACACAGAACACGCTAAGGGGGTCGGGGAAGAGGAGAATCCCGCATGGTGTTTATTGAATTCGACATCGGTTTAGAAGAATAGTCCATGCTTTTGCTTAGTTCTGCTAGAGATGGGGCAAAAGGGGTTGTTTGAAAATCACTGCCCCACGAGGGTAGTTTAAGTCCCCAGTGGTCTCTGGAAAAGGGGGTATGATGATGAAAAGTCCAAAAACTGCACTTAATTATTGCCCTTAGGGTAAAGCTGTCCCAGAAGAGAGACAATTCTTCAAAAGAGCTTCATGATGTCTTCTAATAGGAAGTAAAAAGAGAAAAAAAAAAACAAGAAAGAAAAGTATTCAGACTTTTAAAAGCAGAAATAATAGTAAAATAAATAAAAAATAAAGTATATTATTGTTTATTGTTGTGTCTTGTCTACCTTCTCCCCCATCGAACAAATGGAGCGCAGAAGACCACCTGCCCTCGTGCTCCATCAGCTGTTACAAAGTTACTAACACTTCTAACACTAGTCTTGCGCGCTTGGTGACCCTTGTCTCGGATGAGTTGATCAGTTACATGCTTTAAGTGTTGGGTTAAGTCACTAGGGGGGGATTTTTTGGTTATTGCTGCTTGGCAGAGATGTCTTGACATCATCCGAGGTCACTATTAGCGCGGGTTTTTGACAGGATCATGCCGGGTTGACTGAAAATGGACAAAACTTAAGCAACCTTCAGCCCTATGGTGAATCTATCCTCAGGAGAATCTCAGACTTTAGTTCACTTTTTTGCTATTACAGAGGAAAAAACGTCCATCAGCGGGTAGCCTAGAACTGAAACGCAAGGCAAATTTTATACGCACAAGGAGACAAAAATACTCAGAAATACAATTTTGACTTTTGTGGATCTCATCAGTGGCGTGCAGCTGGTATCCCTCTATGCACAGCGAGCAAGGAGCTTCACGTCTGAACTCACCTTTACACTTAAGATTCCCCTAAAGGAGAAAATATATTGAAAGGTAACACAGGCCAAGTTGATGATCAGATATTGGCCATTGGATGCAGGAGTCAGCTTAATGCTGTACAGTAGGGCAAACAGACCAGATCTCCCTACCACCAGGGGGTCGCACAATCGCCTGCCCCCCCCCATATGACACCATCTTTCTCAGGAGGGGTAATTGCCCTGGATCTGCCCATAGAATGCGCATTCAAAGCGTGCATAGTACTGTGTGAAAGCGCATGAATGAACAAGTTATGATTGTATATGTGTTTCTGTGAGTGTGCGCGTGAAAAGATTGTGTGAATTTATGAAGGATATTGCAGCTTTCTGTGTGTGTTGAAGTTGTAGGCATGCCGTTTTTGCATATGGGAAAGGGGGATTGTGTACATGCGAATGTTATGTACATATGTGACTGTGTACATGCGTATGGTCCTCCCCAAGCCATTCTAGAACGGTTATATGAAAGTGCGAGCATGCACGATTTTGTGATTTTTGTGTGCGTTTCTACAAATGTAGTCTACTCCGCTACTACTACGCATAGTTAAAATACATGACTCTTGATGTGTAGCTGACATATGAAGCCATTGACCTGGGCATACCATGCTTGATTGAGTAATAAACCATGGAAAAAAACAACTAGATAATCTGAACAAAACCGAATCCCATTGATTGGTTACCGTGGAGGTATTTGTCAAAGGAACAAGGATGAAAAGAGAAGGCAATCATTAATGATAGTATTATTCCTCCCCTGTCCGCGTAGGGGAGACATTTAGGAATTGATTAACAGCGTTGTGGAATCCGCACGGATTAAAGACACAAATTTATTAGGAATCAGATATTTTTTATTACCCAGGTTTCTAACCCAATGGACTCTGACATCCAGTTCACTCCAATGCCCTGTGTTGCCATGGAGAAATCATTGCTGGTGGGCTTCAGCTAAAATAGAATGTGTGACCTTTCTTTTAGAATTCCACGTGAACCAGAAAATCCAAAGATTTGGCTTGTTTTCATCTTCAAACCGTTAGCTGGCATCAGTACGCGGCGCTGTGTGAGTCCGTGGATACAATCAGTCTGCGGATCAACTGGAGCCTTTGGTATCTCACCTGTTACCGGCATCTTCTGCCAAATTTTGGGTTGTCACGGTAGGCGTCTGGAACGCTAATACCCAGGAATGGTGTAGAATTACTGGCTCATTTTAGCAATACCGCAAAACAAGCAATGAAAAGAAAAGCACTATGAAAGTGTTACTGCAACCAAGCCATTCTATCAAGTCAAGTTTTAAAACCTGGGATACGACAGATATTCCAATAAAAAAAAAGCCTGGTTGAATATAAAGAGGTACGAGAACCACTCGGCCAAGAATAGACAGTAATGTAACAGCTTGCTCTACGGCACGGCCATGTTCAGGAGCATCTCCAAAACTAGGCTAAATACCCAGGCAAAGCCACGAAAAAAAAGAAAAGTAGGGAAAAAAGTGTCAAACGTCCAGGGTAGAACCAGATGCCCATCTTCTTTTCTCCGGGAGAGCATTCGTTGAGGGTATATATGGCTACCCCGGCAAAAAGGCCAGAGGGAGGACAGGATTTCCACAAGGGGAAGGACCACTCAAAACAAGGGATAACCATAAAGATTACTCAAATCTGCCCTCACCAGAGAAATCAGGAGCTTTGGGGAACCTGGTTGCACCATGGCCTTCTGGGTGAAGAGATCTGAGGAATCAGACACTCTAACCACCAAGTCCCCAAAAAACAGAAGATCACAGGCAACCACAGGCTCAAGGTAAGTACACCAAGCTTTTCCTCTTCTGCAGACACTTTTTTAGAATCAAGGGAATAAGCCAGAAGAGCATTATAAACACCTTCCAAGGGCCGTGAGCAAGGAGGTCCATGTCTGGACTCACATTTACACTTGGGGTGACCACCAAGAGTTCCAACAAAGGGAGAAATTGCATACAAAGAGGAATGAGAACAAATATGTAAATAGAGATTTTCCTCTGTAATGACATAAATGACTTGAGATGCTCTTCAGCAGGGACAATCGGTTCAGCTGCTGTCCATTCCTGGTTGAATTGTTCTTTTATTTCTTTTTGTGGTGTTTATTCCTTTTGGGGGGGGTCTCTTGGGGGTCACCCCAAGTGTAAAGGCAACTTCAGACATGAACCTCCTTATCACTGGTAGATAGAGGTTTTAAGTGTAGCTCATGTGTGGGGTAGGGGTAGCGGTAGCACAAGCGGTAGCACAGTCTGCAGCTGCTTTGTTCATGCTCCTTCCGGATTTAATGATATCTCCCAATTGGTGGTGTCCTCACTTCTATATAACAGCCGAAATCTCTTCTTGAATACGGGTGACTTTATTCAGAATATCTTTGCCGCCTGAGAAGTCATGGCAGTAAAGGGCCATTAGTAGAACCATTTGGTTGCCGCTATTAGAATGTTTGTGATGGTTTATTAAAGGGTCTAAGAGACAGCTCGTTTAGAAACTTCCCAGATATGTGCACATGTCACCGTCTTTATTTTCCTACATTAAATAACTACCATGGAGCAGAAACTGCACAGCTGGGTATACAACAAATAAAGAACATATATAAACAAGACAAGACTTTCATTACATCAATCCACATATCTCTGACATGCGTCTCAAAGGGACACCATTAAATTGAAAATATAATAAGATGCATCTTGAAGAGCTAGGAAATCAATTGCCAAACGCAGGGATCGCCAAGAAACGAGAGAGAAACAAATGCATGCGCACAAGAAAATAAATGAGACGATATTTATATACATACATGCAATGCACATGGCTCAAATTAATGGCAACGCTGAAAATATATCACCCTCTAGCAAAGGTACAAATGCAATATGTGCAAAAGTATAAGAGACACAAAGCAATAAATTAAATGGATATTATGGGGATTTAAAAAAAAAACAAACAAAAAAAAACAACACAGCACATTCATTCTAAAATACATTTGTAAAAATAAAACAGGGCAACTGGCGCAAATAAAAAAGATATAAAGGAGGTTGGAGAGGTCAGAGGCAACGGATGCATTTATAAGCAAAAAAAGGCAATGTGCGCAAATCGCACATGGGGTTTGGATCATGATCATGACCTAGCAACCTGATGGCCAGAAGACCAAGCATTCTCTCTTCCATGGGTCACTCACGAGTGAGGAAGAAGATTCATGTATTGACTCGTCTTTACACTTTGGGTGAACCCCAAGAGATCCAACAAAATGTAGATTGTCCTCTGTAACTACTAATGCAGTTGAGACTTGAAATGCTCTTCGGCAGGGACGATCCATTAGGCTGCTGTCCATTCCTGGTTGAATTGTTCTCATACCTCTCTTTGTTGTGTTTCTCTCTTTGGAGGAATCTCTTGGTGGTCAACCCAAGTGGAAAAGCAAGTCCAGGAAGATACTGATAACGCTTGCTGGGTAGGGATACATTTTTAGTGTTGCTATTAAACATTCAAAGTTTTTAAGTAACAGAATTTGGCAAAATGTGTTATTGTTAACAGATAAAAGTTGATACAATTTTACACATTAGAAAATTCTGACATAGAGGTAATTCATGTATGTTCGTTCTTTTAGGAGTAAGTTTGTTCCACCTCGGATTTAAAAGACTTTGCAGAAGGATCTCCAGACCTTCATCCATAGCATTTTATGAAAATAAATGAACTTTTGAAATATATTTAATGTACATATAGGTCATTCCAGCACCCCAAAATTTATATTTATAAACTTGTTAGGAGTGTGCGTTTTGTATAATTTGTCCCCAAACAGCTTCTTTTTAGATATTTGTCCCCAGCCTGCGTGTGTCACCTTAGCCCCCAAACAGCTTACCTGGGCCATCTAAGCCATCAAGCAGCTTCCCTGTGTCTCTCTCCCTCCGGCAGACAGATCCAGCATGCAGGAAGTGGATGTGATGTCACTTCCTGCATGCTGGACCACATAGCGTGCAGATGACCACTAGACTGCCGGTGTTATGCGCAGCTAGCGACTTTTAGCAGGATGGTCGCAAGGGTCGCCCCGGCCCTCTAGAACATGATTGCTACGCCTCTGCAAAGGGGGCTATACATTGCAGGAAGGTCATATAGCAATGTAGTACCACTGTTTAGCCAATATAGGGATAAATTGGACTCAGAGAAGTCGGGGTATTTAGTGGTGGGATAACAAATGTATGGGGTGACAGAATTTCCAACATTTTTAACTGGCTGGAGTGTGCCTTTAATGAAACCCTGCATAGGCTAGTTCAGAATAATTTATTTCTAGACCCTGTCTGTATGGGAAAAATAAATAAATAAAGCAATACGAACAAAGGGCTGGTGACTTTATACCTAAAGGAGATTTCTGCTACCCAAAGCTAAAAGGCGAGATGCGAAGTCGCTGGCGTCCCTGGCACTGAAATCATTCTGTAATTAGTTGTGTGTGAAGGAGACTGTGTCGCTTAGTGGACTGGAACAAGCGTACGGGGAATCCAGCTGGAGACCCCGCTGACTACCATTCTCCGTGAGACAATGGGATTACTGCATAAAATGAGCTGGATGCCTGAGCCCCCCCCCGTTCCAAGTCAAAGGCGTCAAATTTCAGTTTTCAATTTCAACTTTATTTGTTAAAAAGTTATCATAGAATTTCTTCGAGGTGTTTTTTTTTTCAGCAGAGTCTCTGGTTAGATGCAATCCCCCAAATTCATGTACTTTAGAGTAGCATGTATATCGTATGTATCTGCTGGGTATGCGCCTGTTACGTGCATTGTTGTTTCTACATATTGGGTATTTCAGCAACACATCCAAAATCTAAAACAATAAGTATGTCTATGCTTGTTAAGTCTAAATATCCACAGAGGAGATGTCAGGTATAGATCCCATTAACATCATCCAAGGAGAGCAGGAGACTTCCTACGGTACCAAGAATGGTAGGATCAACAAGCTAGCATGCAGTGTGAGTGAAGCACTGCCGACTGCCGGACAAACACCGTCCAAGGGATTGAATTGTTGCCAAATTAATTTTTGACTGCCTTGCCCTCAAACATTCACCTCATGGACTGCGTGACCCTAAGGAGATTGGATACTTGGTTTTCTGTGCAATAGAAATAAAACGAAGGCAGGAATTTAACAGATGGTGTGTACACTAGGACTAGTAGACACAATAATAAAAAAAAAAACAAGCTTAGCATTGAGAATGGAGCTTCTTAAACCACGTATCAAACACCAAAACAGCATTTAATGTAACACATATTAGTGTTTCTAGTTCTAGTACCAGCACTTTTAGACCAGCCACAAGGACCTCTAATGAGTTGCAACTGTTACCAACGTTCCATCTGAAGAAGACTTCTCAGAAGATTCCGAGCGGCGAGCGCTCTTCTTTCTTACCTTGTACCTTTTTGGCAGGAATCACAACTGAAGAGCGGTGGCAAAGAAAACCCAAAGTAATGATCTAAAGATGGTAGTTATACACAAGAAGGCTACCATTACAACAAGGTCACAACATTTCTTACTGAAGGTCCACAGCCCCTTTTAGACCATGGTACCAAACTAATGACTGGTTAGTCACTCTTCCCAATGCCTCAGATGGAAACAACTATTCTGTGGTCCTTTGAGTGGTTTTGGATAACACAAATATATATAATAATTGATCAAATGGGAACTGTCACGCGTGGTACTAGAAACCCATAATTGAATCAAGCGCTGAAAACCATCTGTCACTCGTATTATTGCCTTTATTTAATCTTCTGTTTTCCATACCATTCATATTTCTATTTCCTAGCTCAACCACCAAAGGCATTCAAATATCCTTGAATTTCCCATGATACCGCAGTGAAAACTCCATTGGAACCTTTCCGTTAACTCAGGCAGGAAGAAAGCCCTGAAGCTATAAGCGCAAGGGCAGCACGCTTAGGGATCTGAAAGACCTGTAGCTAGGCTATTCAGATTACCTGATATCATTCCATATAAGTAGCAGTAACAACCTATAGAAAAGGAAAGCAGAGGGTTAAGAAATGATGAACGAGAGCAGGTTCTAACAACCACCAACATTCAGGCTCCAGCTACCAAGAGCCCTTCCTTATTTGAATAATGTGGTCCCTTGTTGAAGATATGAATTCATAGAATGTATTTGATATTTAAATAAATTGAGGTTTATCCAGGGTTTGGCTTTGATTGACTTTTGCATCATAAAGAAATTTCTTATCATTACCTATTTGTCCATGAGAGGTTATGGCACAGAAAAGAGTGAGAGTGAGAGTGAGAGTGAGAGTGGGAGTGCGAGTGCGAGTGGAGGGGGGGCAGCTGCTTTCATCCAGGTCAATCCTAAAAATTTTTTTGGACTAATTGAATTTCACTGAACTGGTGTTTTTTTCCAAATCTGTCTAACTATGTAACATTTTATATTTTATGTCATGACAGTGGTAGGACCTCACCAGAAAATGGGACGAAGATCAGTTTATCAGGTGGAGACTTTCAACTATTTCTACATGGTGGATTGATTGAGAGAAATGCTACTACTGCCCAATACTCGATCACGGTATATATTGCCCTCTCTTCAGGACAACGAACACCTAGTATGGATGGATCGGCTTCTAGAGATTGTGACAGCCCAGGCTTATGGTTTGGCGTTTGGTGTTGTGTCCTCTCATGGTGTTGTGTCCTAATACTCAGTGGTGGATGGGAGGGCTTGGTGCTGCCCTCACATGGTGGTACGAGCAGCAAAAACATTTCTTGGAGAACGTCAGTGTGTAGTAGTGTTTTTTTGACAGAACTATGAATAAACGCTTTATGGCCTTAAGGTGAAGGGAAGTTGAGGATTCCATTAGTCAAGTCCTAAGCAACCCACCGGACTCTAGCGCCAAGGCTTGGCCTTGGTGTAGAGATTATTTGGCACCCTGAATTTAGCCTGGGGCTTCTTGAAAAATATGTAGATGCCAACATTATAGGAAATAAAAATACTTTCAGATGGTAATAGCAAATAACATATATAAATATATCTTGTAGGATCCACATTGTGGTCAATATTAGAAGACGCTCCAGAATGTATTGCAAAACAATGTAAGTCAGATATTCTTAAAAGCAACTCAACTAAATTGGCTTATCTCAAGTCCCTGTGTGTGTAGTTAAGAGACAGGGTGATACATGTTTGTATCTGAGGTTATTGAAGAGTCTGGAGAAGAGATTGATTATCTCCAGAGATCACATAGTTTTGTATACTGTAGATTAAGTCATTAGAGACTCTTAAACCAGAAGAGAACCTACAAACTATAACTTTTAATGCTTGAGGAAAACAGAAATGCCCATCAGCAAAACTGGATACATTTTCTGTGGATTAGGTCGATATTTTTCCATCTCTGGCCAGACATATTACAAGTGGTAAACCATAGACTTCCAGTAGCACCCATGAGTAGCTCTCCAGATACTGTATTTCTATGATATTCAGGCAAGTATGGACAATTTGGGCACATAGACATTATAGCAAGCAAAACTCAGCGAAGAGGCCCACGAAAGCCGAAATTCAACTCTATATCCATTTTTTCTCTGAAAAGGGAATTTTTCTCACATTTGGACATGTGGACGGCACCTATGAATGGGATGAGTCTCATATTCGGATGATTTCCACTCTGATGATTATATAAGTTGTAGATTTCCCAGAGCAGGAGAGCCAACAGTCAGCTAGCATTCCAGTTATTCAAACTATAAAGATGGCAGCCATATTGTCTTACAATGCTCAGTCAGCACTCCATATGTATGATGTATGAAGTATTTATTCTTTCAATTTAAATGTTTATTTACTTGGCTTTTGTTGGCTATTCCAAAGCTATAGCGTTAATGGAGAACATATAGTGACGCATTCTGGTCTATACCGACTAGGCCAAGGCCTGGGATACCTGCCTCAGCTCAGTATGTGATTTCAAGGCAGGTCTCTGATCTCCTCAATCAGCCCATTTACACTATGGATAGCTCTGTTGAGTTGGACCACAGGGATATGATGTCATATCCATACCTGGGACCACCCAGGCTCCGGTGTTGAGCATGAGGCTAGGCCCAAATGCATACGAATTGTAAGTAGTAGGAGGGAAAATTGGCGGTGAGCAGGTCGTGCCTCAACACTTCTCCTGAGACCCAGAGATTTTCTGAAGTGACCACGAGACCTGGAGGTCTTCTCGCAATGGGAATGGTGGCCATGTTGGGGTGGCTGGGGACGATTGTTGGGTCAGGCTTAGGCAGTAGCCATCATAAACACCTAACTGAGAACACAGAATGTGTTTATAACATATTATAGCTCTGTTGCGCATGCTTATAGTGCATCAGGTAGGTCCCAGAATGTCCATAATATACAGGAATTTGAAGTGAATATAGGGAATATAGAGCCTCTATATCTCTTAACACGCTAATTCTAATTGCATTGGCGGCAATCACCAGCCAGGATACATGGGGGATAACTCCATGTAAACAAAGAGTAGATAATTCACGTTCATTTAAGAAACCCACTAATAAGGCATCTGCTTCAATACCGAGCTGTCTAACCGCCGACTCCGGAGACAGCAGACACCACATTCCTTCATGGGTAACACTTAACATAATGACGGGCAACGCTGTTAATTGGTTAATACCATGCTAAGAAAAAGACAAATTCCTGTTCAAATGTTCATATTCCCCGAATTCACAAAGAAATAACCAGAAAATTAACACAACAAGGTGATCGGCGAATGCCTGGAAATTATTACTCGCTTTTTATTTATTTTTGTATATTATGGAATGTGTCTTCTGTATATGTAAGTATTTGGTATAAGGGTCTTGTATCCATATTTAAAATATTTATACAAAGGCTTAAATCAATTAAGGAATTAATCATCTGGAACATATACTGCAAAAACGGATATTTTCCATTTTTATTTTATTTTTTTTGGACATTTTACCCCGCAAACAAATCAGAAAAAAATAAAAATTGAGACTTTATGTGATTGTCTGCCTAAACTATTTTTTTCTACAGTTTTAGAAAATTATGAAAATTATATTTTTGATTCAAGCAAGAAAAAATAATTGTCTTTCCCATTCAGTCATTAATTATGTCTAGTATAATCTATATGCTACCTATTGTAAGAATATATATATATGGTATTTATTATTTAAAAAAATTATTTACTTATTTATTTATTTTTTCCTGATATAATTTGTGTCCATTGTATTCCCTTATGAATTGTTTATTATTTTATTAAAGCTTTTTTTTTTGCTGGCTAAATAATTTCCAGCTATTAATCAGGAGTTCGAAAATGCATAATCAGAGGGGTTAGACCCAAGTGGTCAGCAGAGGTCAGATGATGGCATAGGTTTTTCTGCGTTTCCATGGTAAGCATCCTTTAATCGAAGCCCAACAAATTCAATATTCCTGTTCTTTCCCCTCCCCCATCTAACATTACCTACTATTCCTATTATCCAGTCCCTTGCACGATAATGAGGAGGCTTAATGGTTCTCGGGGTCTAGCAAAGCCTTACAGTAAACAATTTGGTACCTTTATCATAATATGGAATATGTATGAACCCATTGGTCGGAGAGGAGAGATGAGAAGAGAAGAGGTGAGAAGAGGAGAGAAGAGGACATCTTTAGTCAAAGGGGCTTCCCTTTATTGGGTTTTTGGAATTTACGTTACAAGTTTTGAGCACTTCTTTAGATTGCCTTCACGCGAAGAAATGCTTGTATGGCTCTACATTTACTATCACACGTGTGTACAGCGCTCCGGAATATGATGGCGTTTACATACATCAATACGTAACAATGTAGCAATGAGTCCAGAACATGCATTATCCTCTTGTTACATCACAGAAGAAACATGGAAGCACTGATTAGCCGTGCTCGGTCTGTCTGTGATGTAATGATGAGTTATCATGATATCAAAAAAAAGACGTTGAAATGTACTAATATTCTAATACTAATTGCTACTAATGATAGTAAAAAATACTAATATTTTGGGTTTTGTGCATTACAACCTACTTGTAACCACACGCTGGCCACAGGTGGCAAGATATCCGTCCGGTGCCACCATAACGGGTGCAATTGAGCTGCGATTCATTAAGCTGCTATTAATCTAATTTTTGGGCCATATAATTGGATTCTATTATTGGGGCCAAAGGCAAATGTCGTATTCGGAGGGGGTTTATGAGCCCCTAGGGTGGTGGACTTTCTATACCTTATTCATTACCCCCAGGAATCCGCAGCAAAGTAATTAGAAGATTTCAGGGTATTTTGAGCAAAGCGTTAGATCGCCTCGCAAAATGGATCGTAAAAGGTTAAATCATTTTTAGTTATCACGGGGTAATAATGGGAAACATTGCTGATTCCTGTTTGATTTTAACCCTTTGACAGCTGAGTATGATAGGTGTCTAGGGACTGATTACCATGAGCAGGGACTGGTTGTATGTATAGCTCCCATTCAGCCCCATCTAGTCTGCTCGGTTTTCCTGCTGTCAAGACTCAGTCCTAAATTTGTAGCCCTATGGCTAACTCGTGCATGTTTAAATTCCCTTACTTCATTAACCTCTACCACTTCTGCTGGGAGGCGGTTCCGCTTATCTGCCACCTTCTCAGTAAAGTAAAACCACCTTACATTATGACAATTCTCATAAAGATAAAATCATGGGGGAAAAATGTAAAAATTAAAAAAAAATCCCTTGGAAATGAAGTAACTTCCATTCCAAGAGATTAAGTGAGAATTGCGCTGATTTAAACAATTAAGTTTTTTTTATGGAAATCAGTAGTTGGATTACATGTAAAAACTTAAAAAAGAATGTTCTCTTGATGAAGTATCTCTTACGCCCCATTTTTTACGCTTTATTCCTTTTTGTCAGGTTTCTGATGAGGCATAATGAGCAATTGTAATTCAGGTTGCGATATTGAGCGTTTGGAGTGTTGTAAATTTCAATGAACGCGTCTTGAACAGATACCATTGGATGAAAGGATCTGCAGGAAGGAGTCTGGCGAAGCTGCGTTAGTATTTAGTTACTATTTTTTCACTAAAATAATTAGCGAGAGGGGAAAAAATTCATGTTTCTTTGTTACATACCCAGTGACGGTATATACACACATATGATGTCATAGCTCACGCGGTGCCATTTAAAGCAGTCTATGGAGGCTCAGCACAAACTCTATAGTGTAAAAGGGCCAGTTGGGGAGACATCCCTTGTTACCGGCCCATTGAGCAGCGGCATACAGGGGGTCCTGATCCCCCAAAGGGGCTATCTGCCGTCTGGTTTTGTGGCAGAGGGACTGTAACAATGAACAATTTTCAACCTATATATTACAGGGGTGTCCAACCTGCGGCCCTCCAGCTGCTGCAGGACTACATCTCCCATAATGCTCTTTCAGGTCTGGCAGAGGAGTATGGGAAATGTAGTCCTGCAGCAGCTGGCAGGCCACAGATTGGACACCACTAATATATTAGAATTCTAGAACATTCCAGCGTATTCAAGCCCAGGTAATCGGTCCGTTAAGAAATGGCACAATGTGCCCTATTGCTCCTGAGGGCGATCTGCCCCGGTTTTGCCACGTGGGGATTGCCCCCCGGAATGCGTTGCTTTATATACCGGTCTTTTTAGGAATGACCAATATGTCATATTCTACAATATAAGGACTGGGCCGACTAGTGATGACTTAGTGGACCTGGCACTTTAAGGCCCGTGGCCGGCCAATCTACGTACATGGCTTCCGGCTGGATACACACGGCCAGGGGGGCCGATCTATGCCACCAGAAATGGGTATTGAACCGGTGTGCCAAGTTGGACCTGCGTTAAGGAACAGAACCTTACGTTTAGAAGAATTCTAACCTCTTGCTACATTACGCAACATCACAAAAGCTCTTTTTGGACCGACACAAAGAAACTTAATATCCGGACAGATAAAATGTGTATTAATTAACTAAGATTTCAAGCAGACGCCAAAAAACAAACGATTTCTTACTAATGAAACATCAAAGCCCACCTGCCTTTTAAGTGCATAAAGCTCCATTTCCAGGTCATCTTAAAAATGCTTGGAAGAATTCAGTTGTAATAAATATAAGTAATTAGTAATTCAACTTCCGACGGAAAGATCTTAAGGATCTATTATTTTGCGGCTTTCGAAAAAAGGCACTTTTCAGATTATAATTTTTGGCTTTCCGCGTTTCACGCTTGGTGACTGTGGGGGATTTCGAGTGTAACTATGCAAGTGGGAACAGCGGAGTAATTGTGCCAATATGTTCTGTATCAACAAGCGGCGCAGGATCGTGCCGAAACCAACAGTCCAGATGTATTTTATTTGGTGGTAATTACCAGGAGTGCTTTAACTGTTTTTAGGTTTGGGACATTAAAGGAGGGCCCGTGGAAATAAAACTAATTCTGATCATTAACTAAAATGCAGCAATAAAGCACCAAATAGAAAAAGTGCTTTTTTCTTAGTTTATCTGCAGACCTGTATTTCTGATGTTTTAAGGGGTTTTTTTAATGCTGGTAAATACTTTTTACTGGTCATAGGATAGGATTATATATATATATATATAAAAAAATATTTAAATGTATATATACCGGTATATATGTGTGTGTATATATATATATATATATATATATATATATATATATTATAAATATTAATAAATATATATATATATATATAAATATATTTGATGAAGTATGGGGGGTTATTTCAAAGGAGAAAAAATGTAAAAAATATATAGAAAAATATATAGATATAGATATAGATATATATATAATATATAAATATAAATAAAATAAAATAAAAATATATATATATATATATATATATATATATATATATACCGTGTATTTGATAAAGTATGGGGGTTATTTCAAAGGAGAAGAAATGTTAGAATCCAAAACTAGAGGGTTAGGGGCTTAAATTGAATGTTTTACTTTTACTGAGATGGGGGTAGATAAGTGGAACAGCCATCCAGCAGAAGTGGTAGAGGTTAATAAATTGAGGGTATTGAAACATGCATGGGATAGGCATCGGGCTCCTGAATGTAAGACGAGACTGATAAGGGTTTGGGTCTTTACAGCAGTAAGAACAGACAGGCTAGACGAGCCGTACAATTTCGGTTGCATTCCTTGCCTTAGTGTTTTGAGGTTAAAAAGTGATATTTTATGAGTGGCAAATCAAGTAGTCAATTTTAAAAAGCGAGGTATATTCGCTAATGGCTGACAAATCAATCCTCTATAGACTATTTGCCTTGCTAACTGTTTGTAGCTGACATGAAAACAGTTTGATTTTGAACAGAAATTTACATTTCTACTGTAACAATGTCGCTAATGAGCTTTAAAACGCGACCCACTTTAAAAAAACATGTATTTAGATTTAAACAATGCAAAATTATAGAAATTTCAACATTGAAACGGATTTTTGACAACAGATACAAAATCAACGACCCATTCCCCCCCCCTTTTTTTTTTTTAGAAAGTTACATGCTCATGATATGAGTGGTTTGGCGACCCAAACTAACTGTACTGCATTAATAGGTTCTGTTACTAGAAGGCTGCTCCATGCATCCACTCCTCCACCTCACTTTTCCAAATGTCTCAACTGATTTATTATGCGGGAAATCATTCTGTTTATAACACTTGAGGCATTTAAAAATCCTTTTTTTTTCCAATTAATATTTTTTTCAGGACCATCCTAAAATTGCATTAGCAGAAAAAATATAAAATATAGATTTCATTTGCATAAATAAATAAAAGAAAAATAGCATTTTTTAATTTCCCATATTTTTTAATTATATATATATTTTTTTTTTTTTATTAAATATATATATTTTAATTATATTATATTAATTTTATATTAATATATTATATGAGTAATTTATATTATTATTAATAATTATTATTATAATAAATGTAAGTAGCGCTCCATAGGCACATGATCTATGGCCCCTGTGCAAGAATATTGAGAGATATTTAATTTCGGTTGGCCAAATGGTTTTATACATGAATGGCTGCCAGTCTATGGAACTTGGCTCGTGCCAAGACGAGATATTAATTTAGTGTCGCATCCGCCGGCAGATGCCTTCTGCCGAGGAAACTCCGCTACATCTGTAGGATTCCCATTTTACAATAAATCGTGTTACGGGAACGTGTTACGGTTGCAGGAGATGTTTTAATTGATATATTCCGCTGATACCGGATTGCATCCCTTTTTCTAGTACATTGCAATTGGATTTTTGGATAGTATCTGTATTGTATTCTGTGCCATTTGTGCTTTGGATACAATGAAGGGCAGATACTTCAAAGAGAGAGCCAGGGATCAAAGAGTCAAAACACGTCTGAGGCTTGTAAGACATCATTGTCTAGAAATCAGATAAAGGAAGCGCCTGGAACACAGTGCGGGATATTCGCTATTTATTTAGTAAGAAAGTGGCAATCGTTCTTTTACAGAAGAAAATTATGCTTGAACACAACGGTGAAAATCAAGGGAGAGAACCCAGTACCGAATGTTTTTGGCCCAAACTCTCCATATAACTCACGCTGAAAGATAGAATTTGACTGCAGATGAGACCCGTCTAGTCGCCTGTCCCCCTTAATCAGTCGTTGGTCTCATCTTAGATTCAGGAGCCGTACGTCTATCCCATGCATGTTTAAATCCCCTCACTGTATTACCCTCTACCACTTCTGCTGGGAGGCTGTTCCACTTATCTCTCAGTAAAGTAAAACTTCCTTACATTCCATCTAAGCCTCTGACCCTCTAGTGTTAGATTATGGCCTCTTGTCCTAATATTTCTCTTTCTTTGAAATAAACTTTCCTCCTGTACTTTGTTAAATCCCTTTATGAATTATCTCCATTGATCTTCTCTGATCGTCTGTTTTGTTCCACTGAACCCTCAATTGCCCTCTCCCAGTATTTTTCCACTACTACCCCTTAGTGTTTTTATACTGCTGCCTTCTCATTGTATCACCCCATCCCTTCTTCATTGTTAAGATTATATCAATACCTGGGGACTTTCTGGGTTTGACCCAGGGTCTCCTGAGTGAAGCTCTGCTTCTGTGGGTCTCATAGTCGGCTGCCTCCTTCTCTAGGCATGGGAGAGGTCCTTGGCCATGCCTACTGCCTACCCACTTCCCGCCAAATAATGGGGCTAGCTCCACCTCCATGCACAATTAGCCCCTCCCTTTCAAAGCCAACCCCCTTAATGATGCAAGAATCTTAAAATCAAAATCAGATTTTAACAACAAATGAATTACTGTTTTTTGATAAAAAAAAATAATGCCAAAGGATGGCAACTGTTTTTTTTATTATAATTAAGCGTAGATCATAATATTCTGACCCTTTTCTATAATTTATGCATAATTACCCAGTAAATATGCCTTTTACCAAAACTGTTTTTTTAAGTAAATACGTAATTCCCTCCAGATTGTAAGCCTGCGAGCCGGGCTCTCTCCACCTAATGTATCGGTTTGTCTTAGTCTGTCAGTTCTCGTCTTGTCAGACCCCTTGAATATATGGATTGTATTAAGCGCTGCGTAAACTGTTGGCGCTATATAAATAAAAGATAATAATAAAAATAATAGTTCTGTTGTTTTAATACAGACAATTCTGCAGCTGAAGAGCTGTCTATGGTGCTGAAACTGTAAATTCCTGCATGAAACTATACCCTTGAATTTGCATAAAGTGAATAAAGAAAATTATAGGCGGGGACATGCAAACAACACATTTGTCACGTTTGATTTCTTAACATAGGCTCCGTGTGTGCTTATTGGCATGCCCCTGCTTAGAACTTTGCACTTTTGTGAATTCAGAGGATTGGTTTTGGTCCATATTGGCATAAGTGTGTCCAACCGGCTTGATTTTTATTTTTTTTTGCTCACCATAAACATAAAGAATAGGTAGCAATATTGAACATCTCAATCTCACAATGAAACCTCTCATGTCTGTTTCTGTAAATAGGCGAGTTTGGGTAAGATCAATTGAATATAGAGGGAAAGTTTTGAATCAAGGATGATTGTGGGGTTAGTGTGTTGTTTGTGTTTTGACACAGTTGATAAGCTTGCAGGCGGAAAAACAAGAAGCTCAGGTGGGGAAGGAATGCATATCCCCTCGTGTGTTGTCCCTGAAGCAAAGAAAGGGACACAGTGTTCACCTCCTTCACTTTTTTTTCACAGTGGAGCACCTGAACCTCTAGGATCCAATAAAACAATATATACTGTTCTGCACTTTGTGTTCTGGTTGTTCACATGTATTTGCATGCATAATTTGTAGCTATGTCCCACACCCAGTAAGCATTCCCCATACACCTTTGGTGCCTTCATACATGCCCCCTCATACAAATGGTTGGCACCGTGCGTTCAGCTTGGAATCATCTCTCAGCAATCTGACCAAGACAGTTCCTAGCAAAACAGAAAATATCATTAATGCATCATGTAGCATTTTTTGCATGATTTCATGAACAGGGACCAGATAATAATACTTGAGCTTGTTTCCAAGAGTACACTATCAGTAGAGGAATCAGTAAGCTCTTCCATAAGACAACAATTATGATCAACAGTAATAAAAGAAAAACAACCCCCCCACACCAGACATCACAGAACTTATCATTATAGTGAAGCTGCAGCTCAGCTAAGTGAGCGTGAACAAGGAACTCCACATTAGAACTCACCTTTACAGTTGGGGTGAACCCAAACACGTTACCGATAGGTGAAAGTGCATATGAAAGAGTTTTGCTCTGTTATGGCACTAATGAAATGAAACTCTCTTGAATCATCAAGCTCCCTCATAACACTACTCCTACTCCTTTTTTTTTTTTTTTTTGGAAGCCCGAGGTGCATGCTCCTTTGGTGCCGCATTCTGTGCACACGGCAGCAGAAGCCAGACTACGATACCGAGTTCCCTCACGGAAAACTCGGACAAATTCCAACCCCCCCCCAATGGGAGGGTCGGATCTTGAGTCTCACCCCGAAGAGTGAGACTCCTTGCTGGCTTTTTTGAAGAGAGGAAGGGGCCAGAAGGCTCCCAATCCTCCTCCAGCAAAGTCCAGGCTTCACTGCCTCTTAAAAAGAAAAACAGTGTCCAAAACGTGGTTACAAATACGTGTGCCATAGAATAGTGAGGGCCAAGCCGTGAATTTCAAGCCATAAATCCAAAAGGGGGAAAATTAATCGGCACTCATGTAAAACAAAGCAAATTTTATAAATTAAGAAAAATAATTTAGGGACAGGCCATTGGTGGCCTGCCGGACGCAAAAATAAAATCTTAACCCCCTGCCCCTGATAACTTATCATTAGAATGAAGCTGCATCTCATTTAGGTGCACGTGAGCAAGGAGCTCCACATTTGGACCCACCTTTACAGTTGGGGTGAACCCAAAGACATTACCGATGGTGCATACGAAAGAGTTTTCCTCTGTTATGGCACTAATGAAATGAAACTTGAAACTCTCTTGAACGCAGATGTATTGTAAGGTTGAATAATAAGCGGCTGTCTATTTGTGACTGAGTTGTTGGGGCTCACCTCAAGTGTAAAGGTGGGTCCAGACATAGAGATCATTACTCTCTTGGACATAGACTGCTTGCAAACTTGTGCACAAGCTTTGCCAGTTCTGCACCAACCAACTGGTTCTTACCCAAGTAGCCCAGAATGAGCTATGTGCTGACTGCAGAACCCCAGAGGTCTTTTCAGCTTAGTTCTTAATCTATGCCTTCTGGCAGGGCACTTGTGGTTAAGTTGGACCACTAATTATGGTTAAAAAGCTTGTCCAGGCTGCGTTTTCCTGGCATGGCTGGTCTGTGATTAGTGGGTCCTTAGGCTTGGAAGGGGCTGCTGCATACAGTTCTCTAGTCTAACTAGGTTGAGCTGGGCCTCTCTCCCTGCTTGGTGTAAAATCAGATGTATAAAAATAGATTAAGCAAACCCGTCATTAATTTCTTTTTGTGCTTGGAATTGGAACGCAGCATGGGGTTATCTGATGCCAGTCACTAGATAGCTGCCTTCTGTACCCAGTGCTGTGCAGGAGTGTTTAACATTCTCATTAAAGTTATAATAAACTCTGAGAATGAGGATCAGATTCGTTTCCTACTTTTGGTTAAGATCAAGGAAGTATCTCAGGTATAGCAACTATTGCCCCCTGGTTTCATCTCTTGGGGCACTCATGGGGAAAATGTGTCATGAGGAACATATTCTGCATTTTACCTGTGATGTCAATAAGCTCCCCTTTGGAACTCACCTGAACTTTTTATTTTCCCCCTATTCTTAATTCTAGGCTTATTGGTGGTGACATGGTAATTTTTATCACCAGCCATGCAGCTGAGGCCAAAGATATGTCTTCTTTGAGGAGACCCAAGCCTTAGGCTTTGATTTGGGATGGAACTTCCTAACCATCCCCTCGTGGGAGCGCAGCCTCCAAAGATGAAGGTTGGGCACTCGTGGCACCTTTTTTTCTGGAGGCAACAGGAGGTGCACAAGTACCTCGGGCTTAATTAAAGCTTAAAAAATCATCTTTGTCTTTCTTGCTAGGAGCCTGGTACATTGTAGCAGAGGAGGAGGCTTCATTGTATCCAAATGTTTTCTCGATCTTTGCTAGAATCCTTGGAAAATGAACTCAAATTGTCAGTGGAGAGCAAGGTTCTCTCCTACTCCTTTTCCCTGTATGGACTTCATCCACAGAGGGGGCTATTGAAGAAGCGTGGCACCTAATGTGTCGTGTTAAGGGTGGTTTGCTAGGAATGCCTGATTCAGGTAGGGAACAGATCACTGTGTGTCCCAGGATAATCCTCAGCTTTAACACTACTCCATTATGGATAGTCTCAAGGAGGAAGACTAACCTCCATGCCTCCTCTCACCTGAACCCCTCAACCTCTGGTTTCACTCCCACCATAATACCCCTGCACTCCAATTATTTTTGTTCACCCCCACTTTAATTGTTTTTTTTTATATATCATGACCCAAAACTTGCATGGGGGTGCATTGCAGGGCAAACTATTAAGCTGCACTCTGCTCTCAGTTGAGTTGTTCCTTGAGTGTTTGTTTTGCTGATTGAGCACATTACTTTACTAAAAAAGCTAAACTTTTTATATCAAATTGTATCATTTATTTTCTGGGTAGGTATCTGATTACAAACTGTTCATGATACTTTATGGAATTGGCGTAGGAGAAAGTGAGGTAACGTGTGTTCTTCAAATTCCCTGAAAAAAAATATATTATCCATGCCTATTAGGCATGGATACGTTATTAGTGGGAAGCACTCCCTCCGTATTGCAGGGTTAACCAAAGGTATCTCTCCAGCATCCCTCTGTTGAAATATAACCCCCAAGTTTCCCGGAATTTCACTGTCAATCCGAGAATGAATTTAAAATATGTCAAAGCACAAGGGTGTGAAGATAAAGCAGCCGCCATACTTCAAACTGTGCGATCCGAACAGATTGCTTCCAATTAGAGACCATGACAGAGGTTCTGAGTGAATTTCAGTCTTAGCTTGAAAGAGAGGAGCAAAGGGCTCTATCTGCCGTGAGAATAAAGATCTGACAGATACTTCAGAAATGGTAAGGAATCTCTCATTGCAGGGGTAGAAAAAAAAAATTACTCGCTCAGAGGTTTTCAGTAGTTATTGCATAAAAAGGCAAATTTATTTGACTAAGCCGCTAATATTTGTGGCATTTTTTTTTCTCCGATATTGAAAATCGCAGACATTGTGACTATTAATAAGATTGTGGGTGGGGCATATGCAAACAGAGCGCCATTGCTGTCAGTTATGTGATATTGGGGGTGACTTTCCCAGCTCAAACATGCTTTATGGCAATGCTAATGAAGACCCTTCCTCCATAGACTTTCATTAGTTAGAGAGTCCAGCTTGGTGATTAAGACTGAGTCGTTCTATTGTTCCCCACAGTTATTATGATGAGTCGGGATGTTTGTCTAGTAGATCGGGGTTCAGCTAACAGAGCAGGAACTCAAACAAATGGCTGCTATGCAGCTGCCTGAAAACATTATATCGTGAGACAAAATCTATTATTTTTAATCAAATGCTAGGAATATAGAAATATAGACGGAGTTCCCCTTTAGGTTTATCTGTGAGATTTGATTGAGGTGTCATAACGAATCACAAAGAGCCTACCTAATGTTATTCATTATAACCACACATCTCTTTCTTCTCTCTTATATGAATAGTACAGCTGGGAGCACCGTGGGGACTCGGCAAAAACAGACGCAACTTCTGCTGTGAGTTTTAAGAATATTCAAATTCTAACACTGGAATAATACATTTTCCAAGGGTAGGCAAACTAACGCCGCTGCTGGGGCAAATGGGGGCAAGCTGCCGCTTGGCCATATTTAACATACATACTCAGGCCCATTTTCAGTGTACTTATGGGAAGCAGACACAACATAAGTTGTGGTGGGGTAAAAGTAGACAACCACTCCACTTAAAATTAAGGGGGGGGGGGCAGAGGTGTTACTAAACACTGATCCACATCCACCTGGCAAGCCAGAAGACCCTCTTTCCCCACAAAAATACTGAAGTGCTTCTACCACCAAAGGATTATGGGTAGCTATATGTAAATAAGGCCAACGGTGATCACCTTTTTACCTCTATATCCATGTTATCCACGGAGCCCATGGAGCAAATGTTGAAAGGCTGTCTAGTATAGCCTTAAATTGGCAGGGCCACCTCGTTGACCCCAGTCCAGCCATGCCGATACTAGTACCTGTATATTAAATAGCTTAACAGATTGTAAGCGTACAAGAGCAGGACCCGCTTCTTCTTCTGCACCAGTACGTCTTAAGATGCGTTAAGGTAATCATTAAATAATACATTTGTATCTGAAATGATGAAAGATTTATTTCTAGGCAAGGGTTTAGGGACCGGGTAATAATGGTTAATGCTAAAGCTACATTTAGTTGTTTAAATGTCTTGTTCAGCGGAGTAGGTGGAATAGCACCTTTAAATTGCGTTTAAAACATCCTCCGATATGCGCCGGAGTCTCTCGAGAATAATTGAAGTGAGGATAACAGTTTTTTTGCTAATTGCATTATAATCATTATCACTGAATGTTGAATATGTTTTCATAGTACAGTCGCTTGTTCGTAACATGTCTCTTTTCTTATGTCGTTTGCATTGCTATTATGTATCAGTGGTGGGACGCGATAACTGGACATTAATTGCTAAATTACCAATGGGAAGGGGGGGGGGGTTCATATGAATGGGATTTACAGTCATTATAGATTAATTCTCCATGATTAATTTTATTACTGAAATGCTGGCAACGTAATTATAGTCAACGCTTTCTAAAAAGTGTTCTGAGTCACATGCGATATTATTTCATCTTGGACCAGTGAAAAAATGAACATTAATGACGTACCAAACATAACATGCTTAGTCCTATAAATGAATAAATTTAACTTAACTGTGCCACCTGCACACCCAGAGCCAATATTACTATTATTATTATTAATTATTATCATCATTATTATTATTATTATTTAATTAGTATTATTAATATTTCATTATTATTATTATTAATTATTATCATCATCATCATCATTATTATTATTTCATTATTATTATTATTATTATTATTATTAATTATTATCATCATCATCATTATTATTATTATTATTATTATTATTTCATTATTATTATTATTATTATTATTATTATTATTATGTGTTCAGAAGGTGGCGCACAAATTTTATCGGACGTTGGCCTTAAATTGGTAGGGGTGATTTTTCATGCCACCAAGATAACATCGGCTCTACTTACCGTATTGGCTCGGATATAGGCCGCCCCCGTATATAGGCCGCCCCCGTATATAGGCCGCACCCTAAAAGTATGGTGCTTTTTTAAAGAAAAAGTTTTTTTCTTTAAAAAAGCACCAAAAAAGCATGCTGCCACTCTGTCTCCCCCCCCCGAGATACGCTGCCACTGTCCTCCTCCCCCACCCCGAGATATGCTGCCACTGTCCTCCCCCCCCGAGATATGCTGCCACTGTCCTCCCCCCCCGAGATATGCTGCCACTCCCCCCCGAGATATGCTGCCACTGTCCTCTTCCTTCCCCCCCCCCGAGATATGCTGCAACTCTGCCCCCCCGACTTACCAGAGCAGACTCCCGGGTGTCTTGCGGGGCCGGCGGGGGACATCTACGCAATACGCGTATAAAACTTCCGGTGCCGGCACTCAGCAGATGTGCCGGCACCGGAAGTTGTATACGCGTATTGCGTAGATGTCCCCCGCCGGCCCCGCAGGACACACAGGAGTCTGCTCTGGTAAGTCTTGGGGGCACAGGCAGCGGGGTTAGGATACAGATCCCCCGCAGCGGTGCAGGGGACCCGCATCATACTCTCCGATACGCTCAGACAGGGGGGGGGGGTTGTCTAAGCGCATCGTGCGGACGGTCACCGGCTGCAGAGGTTGTTTACCCGCATTGCCGCAGCCGGTGACCGTTCGCACGATGCGCTTAGACAACCCCCCCCCCCCCCCGTCTGAGCGTATCCTAACCCCGCTGCCTGTGCGGGCGCTAGACCCCGAATATAGGCCGCACCCCCACTTTAAAGACTTAAAGTGGGGGAAAAAAGTGCGGCCTATATTCGAGCCAATACGGTATATGATAAACAGACCCTATTATTTCTTTACTAGATATATTATAATTAATATTTAAAATTAACTGATTCAATGTTCTGCATGTATGAGCAGTAAAATGCAGCAGACTTCCATCACGCCTGGATGCAATATCCATATTTTACATCTCAAAGCTGTTTGTACTGATTAATACAGAACCAACTCTGATAAAGACTAACCGATAAGCATCAGATCCCAACAGCAATGACTTTTAATGAACAAACAAACAAACAAAAAACACAATTTATTACCATTTTCGTTGTCAAACAATTAAGCAACACCATTTTTAGAATCTTTTCCTTTGATCTTCTCATGAATGTAGTTGTGGACCCGAGGTGGCCACTCATAGAATTCACACGATGCTTACAAGATCCTTTGCTTTCTTAACATTATGGGAATTTTGGTGCAATCCGAGCTGGACTTAATTAATTTTGCTAGTCTTTGAAGAGCGTAGACAGAGATGCTAAGATCCGTGTTAGATGTTGCTGCCTTATAAATAATTAGAATTTGTTTGGAAGTTGCTTGGAGGGTACTTGGTAGAAAACAGGTCTTTGTAGGTCATCGTTAATAAATTGTCTGGTTCACATTTTTCGTTTCCACCAGGAAACACAAGACCTGAAAATAACTCACAATATGATGCATTAATAATCTGGACCAAAAACGCTCTCTTGTGCCAGTTTTAGCTTCACTTAATTACCGGTAATTTGTGGAACTCGAAGGAAAGGAATGAGAGGTATAAGATAATGAATGGGATTTTGCAACATCTACGGGAACGGAATTTTTGTCTGTGAAGGGAAATGCTGGAATGGCCATGCCATAAAATCAGGGGGGAGGAAAACTTAGGGGTGGCATTATGAAAGTCTTGAGAATAGTGTACATGGAAACAACATTGGGGTCATAGGCAAATAGGCAAAGTCCAATCCTTCGCAAAAATCGCTTGTTCGGAGTCTTCATTGATTATATATTTAACATACGGAATATGCAACATATACAACATTAGTGTCACATATGATTGGTTTATAAGAACATTTTTTGTCCAGGAACGCCAGCAAAAAAAAAAAAATCCTAAAAAAATTATATTAAAATATATATATTTATATATATATATATTTATATTTATTTATTTAAATATTATTTTTTTAGGAATTTTTTTTCTGGCGTTCCTGGCCAAAAATTTTTTTCTTACAAACCAATCGTACGTGACACTCATGTTGTATATGTTGCATATTCCGTATGTTGAATATACGTTGAATACGTTGAATAGTCAGCGTCTTCTAAAGAAATACGACTCGCTCCTCGTTTGCTAAGTTACTATCCGGCGTTTATTGGACTTTAAGGGCAGCAGAAAATGAAAAAAATGTCAAAGTGATTTGTGCATTTTTGATTGCATATAAATGAGATTCAAACACGAGCCTGAGAATAATAGCACAGCTATTACTAAAAAACTAGAAATCATAAATCATCTTTCGGTAAAGAGATTTAACATTTTCGCAACAATGGTCTTTTTAACTGCTACAAGTAAGACAATAATGGTGTCAATGTGGTGTAGTTTTTTTTTTTCTTGGGTTAAGGTAAAATGTGTAAAGCAGCCTCATGAAAATCTCCTTTCCATTCCACTTTACTTTTCTTTCATTTTGACTTTCCCTTTTCTTTTTTTCCTTTTCCTTGTCTTCTATTTCATATCCTTCCATTACTTTTCATTCCTCTCCTTTTTTCTTTCTTTCATTTCATTCCTTTACAATTTTATTCTTACCTTTAGTGAGTGATTTCTGTATGTATACCCATGGTGATGTCTGGGTTATCAGATTTATATATTAAATATATATATATATATATATATATATATATATAAAGGATTCTGGTTCAAAAGTCTAAAAAATGAAATGGTTCATTGGTTCCTATTCCTAAAAAGCAGCATCTACATTATTTTTTTTGAATTTCAAGGCACATATTCTAATGAAATTTAGTAAATGCATATTGGTGTAAAAAAATACAGTTCGAGGAAACACTCAAAGATCGGCAAATTCAATAATCGGCCACTAAATAAACTTTTTTTATACTGAGTAAATTTGAAGATTTAACTTAACCAAATGGATTTGAATGTAGAAAATACCCATACATGCTTAATCTTGCATTTGGTGAATAGCTATTGAATTTTAACAGGTAGTGAAGACCCAAGGAATATTGAAACATAACAAAAATTAGTAGATTCAGGAGAAAATATGACAGATCTTAAACTTAGCCCCCCCACACTTTGACCCCAAATAACTTTAAAAAGATGGGGCTATCACAGATTAAGCGATGACTTTGGGCCCTTATTTTATAGGGAGCGACCCCTACAAGTATATATTAATCATAGAATAAAATCACTTAAATGTATTCTTTAAAAAAATATTATTATTAACAATTGTTTTATAAAATATTGTTCTAGAAATATATACAGTATATATATATATATATTTTATTATTTTTTTTATTATTATTTTTTTTTATTATTATTATTTTTTTTCCAAAATATAGTGTTTTTTTAGTTTGTGCATAAGTATTCTTTTCTTTCTTTTTTTGGTGTTAAAGATGAGGTCCTATTTTCTCTTGTCATCCCCAAAAACCTACTAGAATGACTCCAGCAGATTACTTAATGATCCTCGGAATCCAAAGTTTTTTTCCCCTGTAACCCTTAATACATTTCCAAAATATCAGTTTCATAAAACTACACTAAATTGTTTGGTTTTTTTTCTCCGTCGCCAGGGGGTCTTTTGCAAACCGTTTAACTTTGTAATTACCCTTTAAAAAAAAAGGTTAATTTCTCTGAGAACATTTTATATTGCCATGTTTATTTTCCCAAACAAGTTATTAGTTTTCCCGATCTATAAAAATATTGCCAACATTGTTAATTTACCATATAATTAAACTGCTATCATGTGTTTAAATCATATTATTTGTTCTTTTAAATGTTCTGAGCTGAGGGCTTTTTTGAAGAAAAAAATTTATTTATTTTAATATCAAGCTGAAAACATTATTACACAAAAACTATTATTATTTTTATGTGGCTGGCCTGAGTTTAATGAAATATTTTGCAACTAGTTTTATTATTTCAGCGGTAGTGGATTAATAATTGTTCGTTGATGGGATGTTTTCATTGATGTCACACTCATCAGGGCTGTGATGTCATGCGGCCAACGAAGAAGCCAATCAGGGTCCTAAAAAATGCTGGCAAATTGAAAAAAATAGGTAACCTTTTTTCAGGTATTTATTTATCATGATTAGTAATCTGCATTAATTATATAGGCCAGTGGCCGACTGATGACATAAGCGCGGCCAACGACTGAATATGCGAAGCCACACACTGGCCGATGGCCAATCCGGGCCTGGAACATAGCCAACAGAATCCTACGGCATTCTATTTGTTTTCTTCCGACTGAGCGAAAATTCCATATCGTTCAAATGTATTTTGCTCGAAAAGAAGTCAGTTCCTTACGCCATAACTGATTAAACGAGCAGAGGAGTGATCTTTTATCCTGGGAACCCTTTCAGCCTTTGAATTGAAAATGTACGTAATTATGTGAATTTTAGTTTGCACATATCCTTCTTTTTTATTGAGCGTTGCTACACCTTAGCACTCCCTTGATTGCACAAGTCATTAAGGCTGGAGAAGCGGGCGCGTGTGTAATTCTTCACAGAAAGGAAACATAATTGGTCATAGATGTGGGAGTAACGAGAAGACATTTGCTGCAAAACAAACCTGTCATTTTTATTCTTCTTGTTTCTTTAGTTAGGCTTCTCTGCAACGCCGAACACACTTTTTGTAATTGTTTCAGCCTTGCGGGAATAAGGAGAATATACCTGGAATTCATAAGTGATCCACAAGGAAATACTATTCAAAAGCATTAAAATTGGGAACAAGTGACTTTTCGTGCCGGTACACATGTGTATGCGAGGATCTATGTAGTTACTTACAGCACATTAGATAATTGTTTTTGTTTTAGATAAATATTGTGTATATATTACGTTGTTTCAAGCATGGGTGGATACAGGGAGGGGGATGGGGCAATGGGGCAATGACCCCCCCACACTGAAGAAGACAGAAGTATTGTAAAGGAGTAGGTATATTTGGTGTATGTTAGTGTTAGTGTGTGTGTGTGTGTATGTATGTGTGCGTGCATCTGGGTATGTTAGTGAGAATGCTCAATATTTTGAAGACTCCTTTTTAATCTGATAAGTGATAAAAGATTGGTAAGAGTTCAGAAGAGTTAAGAATTTAACTGGCATGGCCTAGTGTATGCGTTTAAAGGAGTGGTGCCCCGTATTTATATAAAGGGAATATTGGCAACATCTACGTGAATAAATATATTAT
Source organism: Sceloporus occidentalis (assembly GCA_023333645.1). Taxonomy (NCBI): domain Eukaryota; kingdom Metazoa; phylum Chordata; class Lepidosauria; order Squamata; family Phrynosomatidae; genus Sceloporus; species Sceloporus occidentalis. The sequence continues at coordinate 2,059,688 of JALMGF010000122.1, forward strand.
CCTCATATGTGCAGTCCTGCCCAATTCACAGGTGGTCTCAAGAAAGACTCTTTATGAGACTCATTTTTACGCCATTTCCATAATTAAACCTAAAAATAGAAACACTTTCTCATCCTTCCACGTGCTGACAGTTCTTCCATGTAATCATTGCCAATTCTTGCTGACATTTCTTCAGTGAACGAGAGTTTATTTTTACCCATCTTAGTGATCGGAGGTTCTTCTACACCTAGAAATGTGTAGCTGACATTGCACAGCGGGTTCCGTAGACCTGGTCTGAAAAGTTTTGTTCTTTTTGTTTGTTTGTTTGTCTCTGTGGTGCCGTTAAAGCCCGTAGTCAGGTATTAGACCTCAAGCTACTGAAAATTGCATATGTCATGCCACGAAATGGGAAGCAGACTTTATCGGGAAAATGTATACTACCGAGACTCCATTTTAGAGGTTTTGTGAGGTTAACTTTCCTGAAAAATACATTAAACTACCGTAGTTCTCACAAAATCTTCTGCTAATATTTCCAACATCACGTTTAATATTGTGGCTTCACAACATAATAGGATGAGTTGTTTCTTCAGTTGTTTCCAAGTATTCTTCTGTCCTGGATCAATACTGAAAGAAAGAAATGATATAAATAACATAATCAGCCTGGCCCCAACTGGCCATTTGGCTGGCCATACTGGATTTAACCATGCATTTCTTGGACCATACTTGAAGGTTTGTATTCAGGTGGTCAAGGGTGTGAAAACTGGTGTGATTTTATAATTTAGAGAGAAAGGAGGTAGAAAAAATAAAGATAAGTGAGAAGAGAGAGAGAGGGAAAAAGAGAAAAGAATAGATAAAAAGAGATAAGAGAGGAAAGAAAAAAGAATAGAAGAGATGAACAATAAAAAACAGGGAAATGGAAGAGAGGCAAGAAAGAAAAGAGGAAAGGATACAAGGAAAAAGAAGAGAAAATGAGAGGAGAGGGATGGGATAAAAGGGGAAAGAAGAGAAGAGAGAAAGTCAGAATAAATAAAACTAAGAGGAGAAGAAGAGACAAACACTTTAACACAGACACTCATACTAACACACACAGGTGCTAACATATAAACACAGGCACATGCACAAACACAGACAGTCTAACATACAGTCACGCACACATCCAGATACTCACACACATACCCAGGTACATACCTTGCTTTCTCTGCATGAAGCCTCGGATTGTCTTTGATACAGCTCTCACACCATACAGTGTAGTGATGATACAAGATCTAGTATCTCTAGATCAAGGAACTATGCAGAGATTTTCCTATGAAATATTGTCAGACATTGACACTCACACCCCAAGACACACACACACACCAAAACACTGACATTCACACCCCTAACACATAGACATTGACACTCACACCCCCAGGCACTGAAACGCCCTTGAACACTGACACTCACACACAGACACCCCAGGACACTAACACACAACCTGACATGCACACTCAGAGACACACACTGAGACACTGAGACACTGACACACACCCTGACACACACCTCACTTCCCCTGCATTGAACCTCAGACCTTCTTCAATGCAGCTCGCACAGCCTAAGATGCTGTGTTACAACCAAATTTGCCTCTTCTATTTTGAAACCTACACCAGGACTTACCTCTTTATACTGGGTTTGCCAATATCAAATCGGGACAGATAACAACCCTATGCTGGAGCGACATATCAGGTGCTGCAGCGCTGCTAGTGGCTGGATGTGCCCAACGGTACGCTACGTGAGCATGAAAATCTATCATGTAGGTAGGCATATTCAGCCTTAAAGTGCCAGGGTGGCCCTATCATCTCCATCTGACCCTGTAATCAGCCATAGGCATCCAACTACATGGTGGTAAGGGGTCCACATCTTACCCTGGAAAGTGTGTTTTTGTGGGTGATTTTGTAGGACGTAGCAGAAATAGCCAATAGAATGGAAATGCTTAAACACCATATTATACAGCACCATATTAACGATCAGGTTTTGGCAATATTTTATATTAAACAGGCATAGGTCATAACTAACGTTCATCCTTTCATTGAGAATTACAATGTTGTTGAGATGTGCAAGGAGCAATAAAATAACTCATGAAGGTAATAAAGATTCACGGGGCAGCCTTCCTAAACGCTTCACATCTCTCAACACAAGTGATAAAGTCATAGATAAAGAGGAATAAACGCGGCATTGCTTGGCAATCAATAGGATTTAGTGTTATGTGAGCTAATACAACAGGGTCCCTCAATCTCGGCGTGTTCCAGTTCGTCTCACATTGACAAGTCAAGACAGGAGAGTCAACCTGCAGACCACGAGAATGAAGTCAGGTCACCACTAATAAGCAAAAAGTGCTGATTTTAGAACTTTCGCCAGATACATATGCCAGGGGTGATGGATTCTTAGTACGTACATCCTAGTTAATATCAGAGGAAACCTGACATGATATGAAATATGTATTAGACCATAGAATGCATGGTGAGTAATAGCCTATTTAGTGCTTTGTAACACAAAACCCACATTTTTTGACCCGGTACCATTTTTTTATTATTATTTTTAGAAAATCCTTTACAAAAAAGTTTCAAAAGTTAATTTGCCCCTTGGTGCTATTTCTTCTTCTCTTACCCAGTCCACTCTTGTTCTTATCCTTAACATCTTTAATCTCTCCTACTCCAGTGGGTCCTTCTTGTCCTCCTTTAAGCATTCCACCATAAAGTAGTAAAGAAAACTTTGTTACATTACATGTAATGTAATTATTTTAATGCCATATATTGAGATAATCATAGCCCACTCCGGAAATCCATTCAAACGTTGCCCTGGTAACCAATATAACTGTATAAAATAAGATAGGACTCGCCAAAATTGACAAAAACAATATATGGCGTATAGTGTGACGGAATCTCCCAAATTTATGCCTCAGAAGGGTGTTTTTTGACCGGTATTCTCTGGGTACCGCACTGATTTCTTGCTCTGTTTAAGGTCAAATAGCGCTACTGGGATCCGGAGGCATAAGGTTACAACTCGCCCTTCATATTGATTGATTAAACGAGCCAGAGGGACCGATCCGTTAGATACAGGATAAAGTCTTCATTTAGTCCGATCAAATGCAGCTTTTATCTTTTTTGTTGAGAAACAAAGTCGAGGTACATCCCATCTGCCATTTTCTCTAAACCTCGGGAAAAGATTAAAAACGCTAAGCTGCAAATACGTCCTTCTGAAAGAACATCGTTGAAAATTCTGAGGGTTTTTCAAGTTTAAGGAAACTGCTTCCAAAATGAAATTTCTCATTTTTGAAAATGAAATTAAAACTACAAATCCAATGCCACAAACAGGCCAGGATTTAGGTAAATCCTTGCTTTGAACAAGGCCTGGAGTTTGACATCCCTGATATAAATCAATAAAAATACTAAACAATATATATTGCTACTGATTGGTCACAAAGTCCAAGTAATGTAGCATACTAAAAAATATATATATTTTTAGAAATATTTTTATTCAATGAAAAATTCCACATTAAAATATCATATCAATAAAATAATATTTTATTTACAAAGCAGGTAGCGCTATCCTCTACAGTAGCGTACTAAAAAATGTATATTTTTAGAAACATTTTTATACAATCAAAAAATAATATATCATACGTATTAGATTTTATTTACAAAGCCCCAGCAGATTGCGTAGTGCTATGATCTACAAAAGTATACTAAAAAAAATGATTTTATTCAATAAAAAAAATCCCCAAAAATAAAAGAGCTTCTGAAAATTGTTACATTATAAGAAAATACAAATATGTCTTATTCTTAACAGAGGTGAAGATCTCGGTACTATTTGTATTAGTCATTTCTACATAACTAAATCAAAATGTAATTTTTTGTGGTTTTTAAAGGCCCCTGTTCTAGAAAAAATTCAGTATTCAGGGCCCGCTGCCATGATTCCACAAAGAAATTGAAAGCATGCCATCTGGCTGTATGAAATAATATATAAGATATTAGGAAGAGCTTGCTTCTGCTGAGGAGGGGGTTTTTTTTCCTTGTATTTTCTATAAATCATCTGTAGCCTTCAGATAACAATTTCAGAGTCTTTAAATGCCTTTAGTTCTGTGTTATGATACGGTGGATTTCTCATACTCCTTGTTAAGACTTTAAGTTGAGAGAGAGAAAAAAACAAAAACAATAATTAATTAATTAATTAATTAAATTAATTAATTAAATAAATAAAATTCTAGAGCTCTGAAAATGTACCATTACATAACTTATGGTGAGTAAAGGTGATGGAAAACCCTTCCACTAAAATTTAGGGGGTAGTAGAAGTATTATTAAACAGACACCATCTACAGACACCAGATATCTACAGACACCAGATAAGCCAGAAGGCTTATTTTTCCCTCAGAAATCTCATGGTGCTGCCACAACCACAAGGGATTCTGGGTAGGCACATGCAAATAAGGTCAACAATGATCACCTTTTGCCTCTATATGCACTTTATACATGGATCCCTTGAAAGTAATCGCCCGCTGTACAGGACAGCCTTTAGACAAAACTCAAGAAGAAATGCGATAGCCAGATCACCGCTCATGGAGAGCTGAAAATGTAGCAAATCTAATAAAATGTATCTTTGTGAGCGAGTCATGTTTGTCTTCCATGAAGCCTAAATCCTTCTTATTTAAGAAACCAAAATAGTTTTCTACCAATCTCATACTACTGTAAAATAAATCAGAAGTAGAGCGGATGTCAGCTGTTTTACCATTCGTAATTGTCACATTAAGATGATAGGGGTCTCCTCAGCTTCCGGGGAAGGACTTTTTTTTTTTTTTTTTGTTTTGTTTTTTTTGCGATAAGCACAGAAAATCATTAATGCGCAGGTAGCGATACAAAATTGTTAGTTAGTTTCCACCGTGGCCTTATCACTTTGGATCATCTACACTCGTCTTCAAACGACGACGGGAAAGAACGAGACATCTCAGACTTCAAGGAGATGAAAACAAAACTTGATTATTGTTACCCGTATTTTCTGTATTGTAGAAGCAGCGAGACAATGATGACGAATGATGGGAACTGGAACGGCAGATCGGATGAGTATGCGGTGATGGCACCCAGTGGCCCACTGGGCATTTGCCCGATGTGTCAGATGGCCAGTCTAGGGCTGGTGTGTGGTTTGCAGGATAAAAAATATTAGACAAGACTTTAAGTCTCAGAGGTTTAAATATAATTTAAGGAAAGGTTACTTTACTGAGAAGACGGTAGATAAGTGGTACAACCTCCCAGCAGAAGTGGTAGAGGGTAATTAAACATGCATGGGATAGACACGGCTCCTGAATCTAAGACGAGACCAACGACTGATTAAGGTTTGAGTCTTTATAGCCATCAAATTCTTTATTTCTCTGTTTAGATTTGGTTCTGAAAAAAAAAATTCAGAATCTAGAAAACAAAACACATTATTATTTACAAGAACGGTAATCCTCCTTCTTATCTTAAGGCTCCGGGGGATTCTGTGACATTTTTTAGCAATGGAAAATATCAGAATTCTCAAAATCTCCAAAAGCTTTAATTACCATCCCTTGACCTCTCCCCTCCCTTTTAATAAAATGTTTTATTGCATTCTCTGTAAACTTCAGGCAAAAAAAAGTGAAAAAAATGATCAAAAAGACAGTTCGGAGTCAAAATAATAAAGCAGTACAAGACCTTTCAAATAAATATGAAGAGGAAAATAGACACAAAATAAGGAAAATCTTAGAGGTGGAAAAACATGTTAAATATATTAAATATAATATCCCTAGGGGGCTATAATGGCGGCAAAATACATTTCACATTCTCTGCTGACTTTAACAGCATAAGAGTCAAGAGAACAATTACCTTGGAAACTGACTGATCATCCAACATAAAATCTGAGTTCTGTTCAAGACGTTACCACCAATGGACCAGAAGAAACGGTCAATCGCTATATTTCAGTATTACCCCCAAAATAGCTCAAAGTTGAAGACTTGCTTGAAATAACTGCCCCCCCCCCCAAAAAAAATGGGGTACATCAATAAATGCTTACATCCTGAATGTTATGGGGTGGTGGGAATTGCTTAATGGAAGCCGAACCCTGTCTATGATCACCCCATGTTCACCATGAAAGAGGGTGAGCTGTGGGTTAGTATCTCCAAGCTCTTGGCAGAGGAGTCATGCCCACTCCACTCATTTCTTTTGTCTTCTTGCCACACTACACTCTCACTCTTGGTCACTCTCTCTCTCACACGTTTGCCTACCTTCTCTGCCGACCACTTCCGCATCTTCTTCTGCATCTTCATCTTCTTTGGGTTCTTCATCTTCTATCTTCTCCCTTCTCTATCTTCAGTCTTCAATTCTTCATCTTTCTCCTTCGTCCGCATCTCCGCATTACCCGGCAGCAACCAAAACAGCGTCACTGCCTTGACGCGCCCCCCGATCCTCCAATCAGGGAAGAGGACGTCACCGAAAGCGCCGCTCTATTGCCCTCAGTTCACATGAGGGGAAAATGACGGCGCTCGCGGCCTCAGCAATACTGAATGTGATAGAAATTATTTATTATGTCTATAAAACAAGTTTATTTCTGATGACTCTTCCTTTATTGTTGCATCAAATTTATTCCACTAACTACAGCGCTTGCTCGCTGCTCTGTCTATAACTTATTTAAAAATAAGTCCTGAGTTTTGGGGGTTTTTTTGCTACTTTGGACATCTTCTCCAGCATAATAAATAGGAAATTATATATATCATATTAAATTAACCTATAATTTTAGTTCTTTGTTCTTTTTTTTTTTTTTAGAACCAAATTAAATATTCAACGCGTGTAAAATGCATCCAGAGAGGCCAATACATTGAATTAACAATCATATTGAATCGGAGAAAGTAAATTACATCAAACCAGTGGGTTCTACCGAACACGCATGAATCGAGACGACAGTTCCAGTGTCAAAAATGAGATTCTAATCAATTTTAAAAACCAGCAAAGATTAAATCGCAATTCAGATTTTCTTTGGTAAATTAAGGACTGTAAGAAAGCAAAATGAAAGATATGTTTTGTTCTGATTTTTACTTCCTAATGAAATTAATTGTTAACCCTATAAGTGCAGGAATGGATAGTCAGACTCTAGATTAGATTCTGTTAGAAATCATATTCTGATTCTAAATTAAGTATTTATAATTTACAGTCTTGGTCGATCACAGAACTTTATTACCTATTGGTAGCTGTTGAAGAGATTAAGACCAAATAAATAAAAGGCCAAAATCATTTTTTAGCTCCAAACTTTTGGGGGATCAAAAGAGGGACAGTTTTGTGAATCTGTGGGGTTCAAAGTAAATTGGACACCCAAGGAATTAACCAGGATAGCATGATCACAAATCTAGACTGTCCCACTGTGACACCTAGCAGATTTGTTGTACTATTGTGAGTTTTTTAAAAATATATATTCTTATATTAGCCAGAGGAATTTAGGAAGCTTTGAAAGGTTGCTGTGATGATAAGACCACTTTTTTAGCGAAACACAACAATAATAAATTAGAAATCCAATCTTGGTACAGGAATACACGGGACGTATATAGCTACGTTCGTGCTGTAGATTTATTCTTACGTCAATGAGTTCTTCCAAGAAAAATATCGCGTATTTTCCCATTTTGAACCTATTTCATTGTATTTTGTTCCAGCCTGCCGTCGGAAGACTATATCAAGAGTAAAGATCCACAGCGGAATGCTGAGATGGTTTCTTACATACCTCCTGAGATAGCCCAAAAAATCAAATATTTTCCCAGAACATACATTATTCTTGTACGTATCAGATAAAAGTGTCAGGATCAAGGAACGTTGTATATAGTTTCCATCCTGCCTTCCACATCACAGGGCTGAATGTGGCTTAGAACATCAATCATAACGTGGCAGGCTGATTTAATAAGTTTTGTGTTCTAACTAAAAATGAAAGATATGTTTGTATAAACACGAAGTGAGGGCAGATTGAAACTTGTTTGATAAGATCCAATTATTTTTTTTCATCATGTGCTCTCTAATTGATAGCATACCCATTAACCCTATGTAGAATGAAGAGTTCAAACTGATGCTAATACTCTAGTGGATTAAACATATAAATATCCATAAATATATATAAATATACATAAATATATATACATTAGAAGGAAAAAAGTATTCATTTTTAATTGACAGTTAATGTCAAATCTATACAAAACTAACTATTACTATTATCTTTAGTTCATATAGAGTGAAGACGAACCATAATATTCAGTGGCATGTTTTCTAGGACTAACCTAGGGCAGCCACCTTTGCTCCATGATCTTTAATGCTGGGTATGATGTCATATTCCAGGGCTCCGGTGAGGCGTGAGGCGACAGGCAGGAGTGATCTATGGAGGCTATGTCCTCCATGCTGTTAATGGGCAAGTTGGGGAAATCATTTATCTCTCTTTTAACCAACAGCGGTGCCCAAGAGGGTAAATGGCTCCTTGTTAGGCAGTTTTCACCCACCTCGACCTACCAAAATATACCAGACGGGGCCTATTCAAGGCTCTGGTGGGCCCTGGGCAAACAATACAATCACCAATGTTGATAGACATGAATTGAGGGGCCAGTGATATGCAGTGACATCACTGAGCTCACTGTATTTTTCATTTGTTAGTTATTTTGGATTAACAAAAAAAACATTTTTCTTAAAAAAAAATAAAAAATAAAAAAAGTTTTTCCCTTTGTGGGAAGAGGGATTAACAGCCTGGTCTCCCATGTAGCAAATTCTATCCTTCCATGATACCAGATTTGGTATCACATGACGATTTAATGTTCTCAGCATAAATACATTTTTCCTTGATTAAAGATTTTCTTTGGGGACGGGTTTGGACATTTAGCCGCACAAGGATTGATGTTTCTAATGTTGCTTTTAGTTACAGTAGTGCTAAATCGCACTGAGTAGGTGGAACGGCACCTTTAAATAAGATATATTTGGCTGTTAAAACCCACCAGATGTAGCTTTAAATGGAAAAAAAAGGGGGGGGTATAAAAACAGAAGCAGAGAAAAAAAAAAAAAGAATAAAATAATATTTATGTAAGGAATAACCCCGGATCCGTGTATTGTGTATCACTTTCCCGGACGATCGCCGGCTGCACGGCCCATTTCATTGGCTTTTATATATATTTTGGTTATTTAACTTTTAATACCGTCTGCAAATGCAATGGGGGTAATCTACGTCGGAGAGGTTTAATTCCGTGCAGATATATAAAGACATTTCATAGCTGTAGGGGAAATGTGACCTTCCTCCGGTTTTATGGCCAAAATGACATTTTATTTTCTTGACTAACTAAAAAACTCCAAGTTTCTTGGCTGTGAGGTTTTCTTAATAAGTAATTTAACTTTTTTTTTAGACTTTTTCACATAGTGAAGAAGAAACCGATTTTAAGCACGCAAAAAAAAGATGGTATATTTACTGGGAATATGGAACTAATTAAATTAATAACAATATTTATTAGTTACTCAGAATCTAGATAGATATGTCAGGTGTTTTTCCTTTGTCTTGTTCTCGCTTTTAAGAATGTGTAGGAGGAATCACTAAATGGTCATTTAAATACATAAAGGGATTTAATAAAGTACAGAAGGCACGTTTATTTCAAAGGCAGAGAAATGTTACAAGAGGCCAGAATCTGAGAGGGTGGTATATAAGCGGAACAGTCTCCAAGCAGAAGTGGTAGACGATAATACAGGGAGGGTATTTAAAAACGCACAGGATAGACACATGGCTCCTGAATCTAACACGAGACCAACGACTGATTAAGGTTCGAGTCTTTACAGTAGAAGAAAGGGACTAGATGGGGCCGATCTGCCGGCAAATTCTATGCTTCTATATAAGTTCAAAATATTTAAGTGTTAACACTTTGATAATAATGAAGGTTTCTGGTAAATAAAAGTATTTTGTAACTTATATGCATACATACTCTCTATACAGCTCCGCATGGGAGGTAACAAATAAGTGGGCGTTGTGCTAGCCCCAAAAATTTCTGAATGGGATATGGAGTAGGTGGAGCCAAGTGTGTCCACATTGAGGTGGTGGTGTTGTGATGACGTTTCAAAAGCTGATCATAAGTAACTACAGGAACTACTAGGAATAGTACATCTGCAGAGGCCATTAAAGTATACTTGGTTCTGCAAAAAAAGTCTGGCCCCATGGCCTTGCTCCTCCAATATATCCCATATATTTCCCATCAAGAAATCTCTATATTTTTATTTTCTTAGGGTGCAGTTGTCTTTGTGCGGCTCCAGGAATCCCAATTATTTAAATTTCAAATATCGTATACAGAAGATAATTTTACATGGTGGTTTTGTGACATTTCAAGGCCTTCCTGGGGATATTTGTGTGATATATAATAATGTGAATGTCTTTCTTTCCAAATTATGATCATTCAGCGAATCATATTATTTAGAGAACTTGCAGTTTATTTATACTGTTTGACACCATAATTTATATACAATATCTACCTATTTATTTCCTGCAACAACTGCTATTTTTTGTAATTTATGGTTTGTATGTAAAAAAAAAACTCAGTTTACATTATCATTTAGATTGATATCACCTCCAGTTTTCTTACTATTATTCAGTTCTTGACAATATAAATTTATTTTTTTTTAACTTAAATAGAATTTGGTTCTTTCCGCTTTATCACTATGTGGTTCTGTCACAGAAAAATAAAATATCCTTATACCCAGTAAAAAGGTATCATGCAGTACACATTTTTTATGAGTCCTTGGTTTGAAGAGCCTTATGGTCATATAAAAATAATCCTGAATCCAAAATTTGCATTCTTCGCTATTTGTTTTGAATGCACTTTAAAGGTCAACTGTTACTTTCCAGTTTAGCCCCAATACTAATTACAAATTATAAATAACAGTTTTTCTGTATTTTATCTTTCATTGACTTGAATAGGGCTGCATTCAAGTCTACGCAGCCCATTCAAGCTAATGGAGGATGCAATACATCCTCCAACCACTTGGGGCCGCTGGTGCACAGGAGTATATTCACACTGACTTTGCACTCAGATAAGATTACTTTTTTGGGGTGTTTTTAATATCTGTGTGGTTTTGCTCTTATTATTTCATTTGTTGGATGGTCCCTTTTGGTTACGCAGAAAATGAGGATTATTAGCTTTTTGCAGACCCATCCAGCAATTAACGGTAAGTGATCTTTCTTCCCACGTGCAATCTAGTGTGCCAAGAACTGGCAAAGCACCATGGGTATTGTTGTCCTTAGCCTGCTAAAGCATCAGAATCTTCCTGAATCTGAAATACCTAGATTTTTTTTTTGTAGCTGATACAATTAATGCAAGGTCATAATAAAATTATACGATTCCTGTTGAGGTCAACATTATTTCTCTTCCTCTGAATAGTCAGGTCCCATCGTGTCCTCACAATTGACCGGTTTGTAATGGAGCTATCACTCTGCACTGTTTTACAGCCATTAAACTGGGAAAACGTCAACAAATTGTATGAGAGTAACCTTTTTTATTGTGGCAATATTATTGTAACCTTTCTTATAGCAAACTTTGCAGACCCATTATTTTTTGTGATAAAGGAATAACACTTTCCTCTGCTGCACAGCTTACAATGGGAAGGCATGAAGGTCAGGGATTTGTTGGCACGATGCAACTGCTCGCCAAGCTGATATTAGTTTAAGGATGGCTCCCTCCTTGGGCGATTATTCCTCCAACAGAAGGTTTAGCTCAATAAAGCCCTTAGGTGAAGCAGCACCTTGTGGATACCACAGCAGTGAATCAGTAGAGTTCCTCTTGACGTTGGGAGATATGGTATGGGACAAATTCAAGAAACACCTGTGGTTAAAACCTTTGTTTCTTTACTGACATAACTACAAGTGCTGTTAGAAATTGGCTTAAGGTTAAACCCCTAGACAGTGTTTCTACTACACCACTAACATACAGAACTTCTGCAGCGCAGAGGGGCCTGAGGTCCCCTCTATAGACATTATGAAAAATGTAATGAGTGGACCACAAAGGATCCTTAACACAACACATTAGGTGTCAGGCTTCTTCAATAGCATGTGAACCCCTGCAAAAAGTCCATAAAAATGAGTAGTAGGAGAGAAATTTCCTCCCCAAAGAGTCAATTCACTGAGAAGCCAAGCGGTCAGTTGAGTAACCTCACTCAACTGAGGTCACATGAGGCCATCACCTGGACCCACAACATTTTGCAGGTTCACTAATGTGTGAGTTGTTTGTGTGCGCATGTGAGTGAAAGTCACTTTAAATTGTGCAACTTACACGCAAGGGCATGCAACTTCAACATGAACTTACATGTCCTCACCTGTAACTCCTAAGCTGCTTCTGAGCCCACCTCTTCACTAAAAATGGAAACACTTTCACATTGTGCTTTTATGTTATTAACTAAAAAAGAAAGAAAATATAGTGTGACAGTCCACATTTTAATATATTTTAATTTCTATACCAGGTTTGTTGGTCATGGAGATTCCAGTATTATATCATCTTTTTTCCATAAACTTTCTATATCTCGTTACAATCTGTTATAACTTTACTGTAAGCCAATAGCAAAAGTTTTACCATTTCTCTTTCCTACAAACAGTAACAAATTTGAAAACTCTGGCCACGGATCATCTGGGATTGGAAATAATTAAGTGTAAATTGACCTTTACAATAATTTAGTGTCAGTGTCCCTTTAATTACTTTTGGGAAAATAGGAAGGAAAAGGCATTACTAATGAGCCTGATTGTGGTGAGAGTTAATGAAGTCACATGGGGAATCATTGTTATAGCATTTGCGAAAAAAGCAACACTTTGAAGTTCCGCTTTAATGAAGAGTATACAGAACATGCACGTTTAACCCTTTAAGAGCCAGCCTGCTACGGATTATCTACTCGCTCTACTAAGATCCAAACAGATGCTTTGAGCATTAAAGCACAGAACCCAGTGTGCATGACAATGTATGATGTATTTACAGGCGATTAAAAATTCATGATTGATTCTCTTTAACGACGTATGTTTACATTTGGGACTTCAAAATGGGATGATGGATTTTCACACGCGTTGGGCTGGAAAGAGGTTAACTGAAAACAAAAAGGTGTAAAAAATATAGAAAAGCACTAATCTTTCCATATTCACAGTTTCTCAGCAGTAACATTTGAGCTGTGATATTTGTTATTTAATTAGCCGTGAGGCTCAAGGTCACGGTGTGACTTCTCAAGGTCATTGAGGAAGCAGACGCTGTATGGTGTCAACAGATGTCAATTAGATGCCATTCTTTGGGCAAAAGATGTAAAACATTAAGAATCAAAGATTCCTAATGTTTTAAGAATCAAAGAATCAAAAGAATCAAAGATTCGGAAAAATAAAATTATATATATATATGTATATATTGTAAATACATGTTTAGGCCTCACCAGAGCTGGCTGAAAGGGGACATTTTCTCGGACCACAGACATCTTTAATTGTGATGACATCACAACACATGCAACAATTTTACACACTTCTTGAAAAGTTGCACCGTGACGTAAACGTTATAACAATGTAGAAAGGATCTTAGGTGGAAAGTAAAAACACATACACACTAACACCGTATTATACCACTCGCGTACTCTAACATCATTCACTAGCACACAGTCACACACCCTCTAACACTCACACAATCTAGCAACATACATTAACACTCACACTCTAACACCATGCACTTACACTTACACAGTCTCTAGCATCATACACTAACACACACTAACACTATATCCTAACACCTAGTAGCATTAACCCTTCAACAACCTTTTTCACTTCTTTTCTTAAGCCTTAGAAGGTCAAGTGGACAGGAATATAAAACTAATACGTCCAAAATGTTTATAACAAATATCTTGGAACACGTGATTGGAGACCCCTATGTCCCAGCATCTGCACAAAGCTATGCCTTTGGGCTTAGTTGCGTATAAGGACCAAAAATGGTTCCATCTTATGGAAATGCTGGCAGCATTATCTGGTCTTCTCTTGTAAGTAACATTTTTTCCCCTTGATAATGAAAGTGTCATCTTGTGTAATGACTGTGAGTATATCATCATTAACAGAATCCCAGGGACACTTTGCCGTTGGGCATATATGTATAATGACACAAAGCTACAAACTCGTGCTACTGTAGCAGAGAGAAAATGGTAACAAGACATTTTCACGTCATGTTAAATAAAATCAGATTGATTATTAACTCTTTAACCCTTTCAGCGCAAGTCACATCCGTGATATGCGGTAAGAAAAGTGGACCCGGGATGCCAGTCACGTATATCATACGTGGTGTCACATCAGGGACCTTTCTCCCTTTTATCCCAGAGAAGTCTTGCATGTTTCACTGTACACGTGAAAGTTTGATTAAAGAATAAAGCTCTGTGTTTACTTTTAAGAGCAGTGGTTTGCTCTAAAGACAAGAGAAAGACAAGAGAAAGCTGTTGATTGGTCACAGAAAAAAACAAATAAATAAATATATTGGTCCAATATGGGTCCATGGAACAGGTGGCCTAATATGGCTGTTTGCTACCATGGCAACGAGCTGTGTGTAACAAAAAAGTAGCATCCTTTATTGTGAGGTCAGCAGACTGGCTTTTAAAAACCCGATCCCTGCTTACATGCAGGGATCATTGATCGTTACTTTAGAAGTTTCTCCTCCTTCTTGCGTCTCACCTTTAAAAGAAATATTCACAAGACTAAAAAAGCATACGCGATAGGGAGTTTCAGAATAGGGTTTCATTTCGGATAAATGCTGTGATGGTTACGGTTCCCGTTAAAAGAAAGATTTAACACAAATTGAAATGTTGGATCACAAGGGCTGCCCTTTCTCCCTTTCTAATCTCTTCTTATTTGCTCTTGTCTTTCCTCCTTCCTCTCTTCTCTCCCTCTCTTTTTTGTCTCTCACCCCCTTCCTTTCTCTTTCTTTCTCTCTTTTCTCCTTTCTTTATCTCTCTCTCCTTTTTCTTCTCTCTTTTCTCCTTTCTTTATCTCTCTCTCGTCTCTCACCTCCTTCCTTTCTCCTTCTTTCTCTCTTTTCTCCTTTCTTTATCTCTCTCTTTCTCATTTTTCTTCTCTCTTTCTCTCTCGTCTCTCACCTCCTTCCTTTCTCCTTTCTCTCTTTTCTCCTTTCTTTATCTCTCTCTTTCTCTTTTCTCTCTACTAAACCAAAGAGTTTAGGTGTCCCCGGTAAAACCATTAGGAAGGTTAGACACCATCTGTGTTGTCCTTATTAGCCCACTTTTGGACATATCCCCCCCCCCCTTCATCTATCTCTTTAGTAATATATATAAAATAATATAAAATATAACCAGCAGCACGTATTTATTACAAACACTCGTCTCTTCCTTTTTGGAAAGTAATCTCTCTGCCACTTTATTTAATCACAACCCAACATAAAAAGGAAAAATGCATAGTTAAAGCATTCGACGTGATCAAGCAATTGTAGATGATAGAAGCAATTTGTAATCATTGATTTATTAAAGCCAGGCTTGTGTAATAATGCGGTTTCGTAGAGTATACGCTCGGTGCCACAGAGGGGCCTTTTCAATAAATCCTGAGCTCACAAACTCAAAAGCGGTGATTTATCAAAGCTAAAAAACTGACTAATGCCGAATGCAGGAGGCTGGTAGGTTTTATTTATAAAAAAAAAATAGCTTTATCTGTCTACTACATTTTACTAAGTAGCTGGAGGCAAAGTTATATTATGTACCGACTTAAAGAGAAACTTTCATTAAATGATCGCATTTGTTTGTGCTTTTAATTATGTGTTAACGTGACGTAGACGGCTGCCTAGGGGCTAACGCTCAATTGTATTATTTTCTACATCTGCTGGTGTATTTAAATGTATTGTTTGTATTATAGGTGCCCCGTTATAAATATCTTTGCCCTGTTTCTTCTTTTTCTAGGCAATCAGAATGTTTGCTGGGTATGAGGGTATCGCAGGGTTCTACAGCCCTAAAAGCCCCGATAATGTGTAATTTATCAATTATTTTGATAAATTACATAAAAAGCTATCGATCGGTCACGGTCAATAGGTCAGGTCACGGTAAAGCCCCAAACCAAGTCGCCCCCTCCACGGCAGCCGTCCTCACCATGGGGCATTGGGATATGATGTCATATCTCGGAGCTCTGACATAAACGTGGCTGAGTGTCAGATCCAATAATCCCGTGTGTCGCCATCCTTCTAATGCCCACCTGTTACTTTTTTACCATTATCTTTTTTTTGTCTCTAATTGATTGGGCGTAGTAATTGTTGTGGTTTTTGGCAAATCTAATAGCCGACACCCTGCATCCCCGTTTATCCTTCTCTTATGACCAGCGATACTTCGATTGACAAAACATAGCGGAAACAAACTATCCAACGCAATCCAGAAACAACTACATCCTCCAAATGATTCATTATTTCAAATGAAGAACTTTACATCTACTTACTCCTGGTACTCGAGTGCTTGTACCTTCTAGACTTCACCTCTGAAGAAGCCTGTTGGCGAAACGCGTCAGGTGTTCACTTTTTTTAACTCATACAGGCTGTTAATACTATACTTAATGTATTGTTTTATTTATACATCATATTGAAACTGTATTTTATATTAACAGTCGCTTAGCCCAATAGCGCTTCCATATTGTTTCTGGGTGTAGTATTTTCGCCTAAGGGTGCCTCAGAGGGACACCAGCCCTGCCTTTAGATGTAGTCTATGCTTTTTTGCTAATACAAGTTGATTGTGGCAGCATAAACATAAAACATATGCCCTCAATAAAGACCAAACACTATTAAAGCCATCAGATCTTGGGTTTTTGGGGCACAATTTCCATTTTCCGCACATGGAAACACAACAGATTTGGGGAAACTGACACATTTATTTATCTTTTTCTGTTTCAACAAAGGGTCAGACTATTGCTCCCTATGACTGCGGCCAGCTTCGTTTTGGATCTGTTAAAAAATTCTCCAATGAATTAGACTCCAAATGCCAGATACTAGGGGGATGGTAACCCAACTGCAGCAGTGTCAGGTTCAATTTCACATTGTGTAGAAACAGCAGCCTCCTGTGGCTCCCATCACGGCAAATCCAGACAGTTCAGCATCCACAGAAAAAGACATTATTATCCCTCGCTGAGGTCTATTAACTCTTTAAGTATCCGTGGGTAAACAATGCGGTTCACTAGATGGGTCTACCAAAGGGTTAAGTCGTAACCTACACGCAAACTGGCCGGTCACACATTAGTTTGCTATAGAAGGATTTATTTTGCACTAGGAAATAATTTCCTAATATGATTTATTAAAGAATGATTCAATAGCAGTCTAATGATAATTGTTACAATTTCTCGCAGTTGTCACAAAATATCAGATCATTTTAATAGTTTAGGTTTTCTCTTTATGCCGAACTTTATAAAAAAAAAACAACAACAAAAAAAAACAAAAAAAACACTTTTCCAACATTTTAACGAATACTGTTTTTAAAGAATCTCCTATTCCTCTAAACTTTGAACTCTGCTTATTCCAGATCGGTCACCAATTATTTCAACCCAATACATATAAAATAACTCGCCTGATCGTGTAGTAAAAAAAATACATAAATAACTGAGTGCATTAGAAATGCTGCCAGAAAGTGGGTGATATGTAATTGGAAATGACATATTTTCTGTTAGCAGAGCTCCTCACAGGAGGACCGCATTTAATTGGGAAGACCCAATAGATAGATTCCGAGTATGGCATCAACCATATGTGAGATGTGATGAACATCACTCATGTTTGGTTGTAGTATGTTAATAATAAAATAATAAAAAAAAATGTATATGTATTATAAAATCTTTTAAGTAGTATAAAAATGATATTAGAAAAACTAAAAATTGCCATAACACAAGTTAATGTGCGCTTGAAGATTGTCGTTCATTGGCTTCTAGACGTGCATTTTTTTCTCTCTTTTTTATATTTTTGTTCATGGACCTTTTTATATTATGTTTTGTCGATTGATGTCATGATTATTTTTGGCGATAGGTGACTATTAATTCAGGTCAGTGATATCCAAACGTTTCCCAAACCCACACACACACACACACACACACTAACTCTGCTATTAGAAGCAAAATAATACAAGCTGTTGGCGTATAAATCGGTCCAGAGCATTGAACTGACCAAGAAAAGTGATAGGATTTATACCGGCTTTGGTCAGATCCTTATTTAATTGTGATTTACAGATCATTAACGTAATTAGTCTTCCCCAGTGGAAGAATTATCCTAGTTTTACTGCTAATAAGAAGATTGAATGATTTCGTTTTCCAATATAAATTATTTTACTATTCTTCAAATGGATACAAGATTTTCAATGAAAAGTTACACTGGAGACACGAAACCAATTCCGATGCGTATGCAGCCTTAGGAAAGACGCTAAGAATCTTAGCAAACAAATTAGTAACAAAAATAACAAAGTAAGAAAAAGAAATAAATCAGGTGCCGCAGCGTGGATACATATGCCCGGCCGCATGTTACATGAGCATAAAAACGCAAATTGTGGCCACACATATCAAGCCATTGGCCTGACTTATCAGGTGGCCGCTGGCCTTAAAGTGACAGATAGCCCCAAATAAAAACTAGTTGAAAAGTTAATAAGCTGAATGGGGGAATTACATAGCTGGTGCTTTTTGGGGTTTTGGTTGGGTAAAATTGGGCTGGAGAGGTTTAGGTTCAAAGTTTATCACAGGGAGGGTGACATGGTGGCACAACGTGGCACATTATGTTTCTTATCCTGAGGTTCTCTCCCTTCTCTTCCTCCCCACCCTTAGAAATACTGTCTGAACCAATCAAAAACAATCAGCAACTTAACCAAAGTGGAGAGATAACATAAATGGGAGGAATATTCATACAGATCAGGATGGCTGCTCCCATGGTAAAAATATAAGATAAGTTAATAATACATATATATTTCTTACTTTGCTATGTAAACAAAAAAAGTTTGGTTAATTTAGTGCATAAAACTGTAATATATAAATGAATTCTAAGGGTGAAAAAAACTAGTTTAAAGCAGGACCACAGTTATAGTTATAGTTAGTTATATAGTGTATATAACATGACTTTTCCTAAAACTAGCAGATTTTTATCAAAACTGATTGGAGGACCTTATCTGAAGACCAACGTGGTGGGAATTAATCCAGAAGACTGAGATCAGACTCCAATCAGCTGTATAAACTGTGATGGGAGGCCAGATCGCTAATCGAAAACGTATATTAATGATATCCCCTGTTCTAAGACATACACCATTATTCTCTCCTTTCTATTCGTTTCGGCTGCGATCATCAATCTCAAGGCTGTATATTTGCGATTTTCAAAACAAGACAATTCGCAGGTAGATTAGCCCGGCTGTTTTCACCTGCGTTCTATTGACTTTTCAATTACACGGGAAGCAGAATTTAGTGATAAAAAAAGGAGCATGATACAAAAAGAATAACTCTTAGGAAGCAGCAGAAAAAAAAGAGGGGATATTTCATATTTTGATGTCGACTAAAACAAGTTGGGAAAGAGCTTTATAAGAAAGCACTATTTTTCAACAAGGACGTGAAAGCTTTTGATGTCATAAAACACACACAATTCCCTGGTGTGAAAGTAATTGACGTCTCTATGCTGATGGCTTAGAGGTGTAAGCAATACAATTTACACGTTTATAATTTGGATCTATGCATTTGGCAAGCACAATGTATGGCCACAATTTGGCAGCCTGGGTACATATTTAAGGGACACTCCAGCTGCCATAAGTACTTAGCATATATGTGATAACTGCATGAAGGTGCTCCTACTGATTTTAAGGGGAACCTTTTCCTGCCACTGATTGGCTGCTTGAAAGAAACTTTGAAAAATATTGGTCTTCATTCAATAACCCACCTCAACCATAATTGGTGTTAATGGGAGTGAAAATCGCACGGTTTGCAGTTCAACCGCTAAAAACACTACAATAATAGTTAATGGAAACATATATATAACGTACACTAACACACTCCCTAACCTCTTTCCTTACCTCTTCTGTGTCCCTGTCTTCTTTCTTCTTTATTTCTGCGCTTCTTCTTTCCTTGTCCACCTCTCCGTGAATCTGGCGCACTTCCATAAAATGGCGGAGCATCTGGGCACACCCTCTCCCCCGATTGGAGGAATGGGGGAAAGTGACTCAGTTCTGTTGCGGAGGTACTCTAATGGGCCAGAATAATGCAGACAGATTCACAGAAGGAGAGGTGCAGAAAGGAGAGCAAGAAGAGGCCAGAAAAAGAAGTGGAGCTGCGGGATAGGAGAGAGAGCGAGACACAGAAGGGGTCTGCGCAGAAGGTAGTGAGAAATTAAGACAGAAAGTGGGAGAGAGTGAATGAGCGTGTGAGAGAGCATGAGTGAGTGAATGAGGGTGTGCAACACCAAATTTTGTTTTTGAGTGGTAAAAACCCAAAGGGCAGGAAACTAAATTATATACGCTGGGTACTCTCAACACGCTTCAATGCACAAGCCAGCCCTTTTATTGTCGGATGAAATAGAAGGTGAGAATAGTGTAATGTATGTAGTGCATATGTATATAACATGATTTAATATATGCCTGGACTGGCCATCGGGCAATCTGGGCAGGTGTCTTGTGCTTTCCTTTATTGCTGCTTGAGCGGCAGATTCCGCCTTAAAGTGCCGGGGCCCATTGTAATCCCCAGTCCGACCCTGTGGGTAATATACTTGGTTAGATCGATGTTATGTCACGCCGTAAGACAAATAGCTGGCCCTCGCGGTATTTAAAAAAAACACTAATACTTTTTCCTTTCTGGTAACAGGTAATCGATAAACACCAACTATCTTCCTCCTTAATATGAGTGGACACATTGAAACATGAATGAGCGTGGAATGACTGAATGCCCAAATCCGGGGGAAAATCCCATCAATACTTGGCGCCAGCCTAGCAAAAGGAACCTTTAGAAATAGAACGAGGGGACGTCTTTATATTTTATAACCACGTTTACATTGAAACATTAGACACCCGGCCTAAAAGGGTTAAAAAGACCTAATGCTAAAGAGCACCTCATTTATTTAACTAAACTGATTCCTAGCAGTTACGGTCCTTACTTTGTATCAGGAGATGGAATGGATTTCCAGTAACGTATCAGATCCATCCCTGAACATTCCGAAACGTTTCCAAAATACATGTAGACACAGAGAGCAAAGGGCTCATTGGAAACATCATAGAATGTGATGGCAGATCGGCCCCATTCGGCCCCCATCTAGTCTGCCACTTATTCCTGCTGATCAGTCGCTGGTCTCGTCTTAGATTCAGGAGCCGTATGCCTATCCCACGCATGTTTAATCCCCTCACTGTTTTACCCTTTACCATGTCTGCTGTGAGGCAGTTCCACTTATCTATCACCCTCTCAGTAAAGTAAAATGTACTGAAATGTGTGTCAGGGGCCGTGAATAGGCCTTTGCTGATCAGTTTGCTTCTATGTATTCATGTGTCAGGTCTCCTTGCGTGTTAGCAGTGTCTAACTGTTCATATTAAAAGGTGTCTGGCATTAAGAATTAATCTGTGACAATGACCTTTGCGGCTTCTCTGAAGGCTAATTAAGTAGAGCTGTGAGCGACTTTAAGTTCTTATCAAATAAAGCAAATTCATCAAACCTATTTATGAAACGCGCGCCACGTTAGTTCCCGTAAGAATGAGCATGAAGTTAGCTGCGTGATGAGTCTGGATCTTCCGTGAGCTTGAGTATTTTTATGATTAGACAGAGGTGCTAATTAAAAGGTGATGGTTGGGCTACCAAAATCCCCCGGGGGGGCACGTTTTCAATGTTAAGCATTTTAAATCGTCTTCCATACAAAAAGTTTGTAACACAAAAGAACCAACAATTTTTATGTATTTACAAAATGTTACAATGTAATTGTTTCCATTTTTTACCAAATGCTTTAAATAATCCTTTGATGTTTGTTATAATTTATCGTTTCTTATATTTGGTTTTCTTTTATATACACAGCAGGCTTTGAACTTTAGCAAATTAGGTGATTATATGAAATTTACATAAAACAAACTGATTCGGAGGTCTGTTCACAAAGGTTTGAGTTGTTTGGGATTAGTTCTTCTGGGCAGTATGATTGTCTTTGTTTAAAATGAGCAAGTTGTCTATTGACTAAAGAGAACTCAATTGTCAACGTCACAACAAGTTAAGTCAAGTAGACTACACTGTTTACGTGCGACGAGTGGCACAAAAATTCAAGTTGACTTGGCCATTGATTGGGAAAAAAGGAGTCAAATGGGCAAAGTCAACTCTGTTCCTCAGAAGGATGGTTGACCCAGAAGTTTATTAAGCACAATAGGGTTGACCAACTAAAGTGCTCACTCAGCTGATAGAGTTAACCGCTGACAATTAGCGGGCCTAAAAGGTTCAAGATCACTTAACTTCAACAGAATCCAACTTGACCCAAGAGTAAATTGTCTTTTCAACCCATTAGAATTACCTCTATAAGTCTCCTGATAACTTAAACTTTTGTGAATTGACCTTAAAGACATACTAAAGGTTCATATCATAGGGGTCATAAAATGGTAAAGATAGTATAAGTGCAACCACCTCTCTCCAAAAGTCATTGTAAAAGTCATCTCAGCGGTGGATTAAGTCCCATATGGACGGAAGGAATATGTAATTGAGACATTTGGTTTGCTTTGACATTGTGTAATAGTTTTACTGATGTATTACCAATCAAGACAAACTTTTATTCGGAATTAGGTCCAGCCTTGTGAGTCCTGACAACCAGAATCTTGAGTCTTTTTAGTGGTGGTGGTGTCGTCATATTTTGGACATGAAGGTGAAAGAGTGGACCTTAAGGCGTGGGCTTGGCTTGGTGGTAAGTCACCTCTACCTTCTTTATTCCTTTTTTACAGATCAGGCCTAAATAAAGAGTAAAAAAAAAAAAGGAGGAGAGAAGAGAGGTTTCCATGTGTGTTGATCACCCGTGATACATTTCCGGTTGAGTTGGATGTTACAATGGACCCAAAAATGACATCATGCTAGAAGCTGACAAGCCATCCATGATGGGGCTTCAGCTGGTTCTTGGATTATCCTTCTGGACTACAATCAAAATATGAAGATGGGAGATGTTTTAGCTACTTGGCTCTCCTTCTGAATGGCAGAGCCCAGACGAGCCTGGCATGGTCTCAAACCACACATTAAGACGCCATCAACGTGTAATATCAAATACAAAACGGTTGATATAATCTGTATCTAGGCATTGGATTCTATTTCTATTTCAACCAGACTTTCTTCCAAGGACTGGAGACTTGGTAGAATTCTGCAATAACCTGACTATATTTAAACCACATCTTTAGAGAGAAAAAAAAAGGAGATTATTGATTGTTTTATCAAGGTAGATTCCTTTAAGCACATATTCCATTTCTTTTTGTCCATTTGGTAATAAGGTGCTGTCACATTTCTTTTACCAGGTGTAATAAACATGAACTATTCCTCTATTAAACCGCTTCTGACACATTCTTTCCCTTTCAAGGAAGTTTTATGGAGCTGTACAACATGATTGATCAGAAGCGGTGGCGGCACATCAGTAAGAATGCATTTTTGTGTATGCAGCGCGGGGAAATTGTGTTCTGTCTCCCGGATCTAATGGTCTTTTTATTCAGTATACTTCTCAAAAATTCATAAAGGAATTCCTTCAAAACTATACAACCATTTTCTAGAACTTTATAAATACAAATGGCTCGTCAACCGAGCGGTCTTGTAAAGGACTCTACAGGGTGAACCTGATTCAACGGAGACCATAACCCGCCAGGGTGCATGCGCCGCATCCATGGAGCACCTGATGCTTTTGCAATATTATTTATCTCATTGTACAAAAATGACACATTTTTCCTCCCCTCACTGTCCCTTTAAAGGGAAACTATCATATCTAAGATAAAACCAAAACTGAATAAAGCATTTTGGTATTGTTTACATTTTTCACACTTATATTTTCCAGCTCTAAGAGCCACTAAAGATTATAAAATGTCTTGCTATGTTACCTTCAGCATACCAAGACATTTTGGACGATGCTCGGCTTCCAACTTTGTCGGAACAGTTTGGTGAAGACCCTTTTTCTATTCCAGTATGACTGCGCCCAGCGCACAAAGCAAGCTCCATAAAGACACGGCTGGATGAGTTTGGGGTGGAAGAACTTGACCGGCCGCACAGAGCCCCGACCTCAACCCCATCGAACACCTTTGAGATGAACTGGAATGGAGATTGTGAGCCGGGTGTCTCGTCCAACACCAGCGCCCGACCTCACAGACGCTCTACTGGATAAACGGGCAACAATTCCCACAGAAACTCCCCAAAATCTCGTGGAAACCCTTCCCAGAAAAGCGGAAGCCGTTATAGCTGCAAAGGGGGGGACCAACTTCATATTAATGTCTGTGTATTTAGAATGTGATGTCATCAAAGTCCCTGTTGGTGTAATGGGCAGGTGTCCCAATACTTTTGTCCATATGGTGTATATTATATACAGGTACATAACTTCGGCTCATGGATAATCAGAAATGTGACCGTTCCTCTTTAACTTTGATCTCTCCCCGAGAAAGCTAGAAACATTTTCTCGCACTCCAGTTTATTGGGAGTGACGGCTTCTCCTGCATGTAATCTTATTACCATTCTATATCTCGCTTTGTGTTGTAAGAACATTCTGGGAGCGGGCAGAATAAAGCACTTTAATATGCATTATGTATTTTCACATCGCTTGGCCCCTGCAGGTCTCGTAATGAGATAACAGACAGTAACATTTAGATTTCATTTCGAAAATTACCTTTTACAGTAAACAGCGCAGCCAAGAAAGAGGGTATGGCGTCTTCTAATAACCGGCCAGGAAAGCGGTATAAGTGCACTTTTCCAAACAACCAAATAACCCCGCAATTAAAAAATAAAATCCCATTAGGAAAGTACGAGTAATTAGCCCTCGATTTCCAGAATCTCGCGGGTCTTTTTGGTATCCTAAGCAGATATATGCAGGCAATAAGCCTAAAATTGCCCAGGCAAAGGTTGAGGGCTATGTAATCAAGAAATTATCCCTCTGAGGCTCAGAGACATGTTGGTTGGTGGTTAAGCACGTAATTGATGGCCAGACGCATCTGATTTTGTATTACATAGTAGGGGACACTTGTAATGAAAGGGTTAATTTTAATGGAGGACTTCCTTTAGGGGGGGGAATTGTATAATGTCGAGGTACCTCGCGCTTCTCCTTCGCCGTGTGGAAAAGTAGTGGCCAGGTGCTTCAAAAGTGGTAGGGTCACAGTGAAAACCAGGTCTTCTATGACCCTTCTGAAGAGAGGACTCACTGAAGTCTTCAAGGAGACATGGAAGCCAAAAGGCGCAGCCCACCACCAAAAAGCCGAGCCTTCCACTTTAATTTTATTATTATTATTATTTTTGTATTATTGTTATTAGTATTATTATTTTTGTATTATTGTTATTATTATTATGACTTATTTATTATTATTTAAAGGGTCTCCATCACCTGTCAGATTATCACCATTTACCTTTTATATTACATTATATTTTATGTATAGAGCTTTAGAAGATTCCACGCGGGAGTAAAAATTAACAAAACCAATAAAATTGACAAAATACAAAATTGACTTTTGTATTTGGCCCCGGCTCTATTAAGAATGTGAAATTGAGAAGTTGAGAAGATAGTTGTGGAGAAACCCTTGATTTAAAACTATTTATAATATATATATACACCATTACATAAGTTGTGGTGAGTAAAGCTGATGGAAAACCCTTCCACTTAAAATTAAGGGGGTAGTAGAAGTATTATTAAACACTCATCTACAGACACCAGACAAGCCAGAAGGATTGTTTTTTCCTCAGAAATCTCATGGTGCTGCCACAACCACAAGGGATTCTGGGTAGGCGCATGCAAATAAGGTCAACAATGATCACCTTTTGCCTCTATATGCACTTTATACATGGATCCCTTGAAAGTAATCACCCACTGTACAAGACGGCCTTTAGACAAAACTCAGGTAAGAGGAGCAGCAGCCAGACCACCACTCATGGACAGCTGTTTCGTCTTTTATGGGTAGTTTTAGTAAATTATATTAAAGCTGTGACAACATTTTCCCTTTAAAGTAATAACTTCTCCAACCGTTACTTACCTAAAAAATTGCTAATTGCTATTTTTATTTTTTAAATTGTGTTATTAACATGAAATATCCTCTCCTCACAGAGAATTAGGTATTATTATTTTTCCAGGAGGAAACGTTGCCGGTGGAATGATGTTTCTAGAGGGACATTAACAATGTGAAATTACTGCCGCGATTGCCAAAAATTGACCATCTTGCCTTTTTTTTTTTGCTGACACGCGCTACGTCTCGCCTGACATTTGGTGGGGGAGTCAGTGGAGAGATGCTGGGACGTAGGAAAGCTGACCTTTTCTTTTATCTCGGAGGCCCACAAAGTATCACTTGCTGCTTGTCTTGTTCAATATTGAATGTTTCTGCTTCTCTTTCTTCCCAAGTGCGGAACTTCAGCGGAATCTTGATTAGCTGTTTCCAGAACGATACGAGTGGAACCCGGATCTGCTTTTGTGTCACGCTAACAGAAGATGAGAACAGCCCGCCTGACGGGATCTCATTTTCTTTGTTTGTTTTCCTTCAGTAGTCATCTTTCTTGTTAACGGCACATGGTTTCTGGAGGATCTTCATTGTCCTCACGGAGAACGTCAAAGAAGAAAATAAATTAAGATTCCTATTCATCTCCTAGATGTCTTTCTGCTATTTTTTATCTGCTATGTACGCGGACGGTGGCATCGCGTGATATCAGTCACGCCAATACAAGAGGGTGCAAAGGCCATTGAGGAAGACCAGTCTAGAGTGGAAGAAGCTGAGCCAAGATAGACCCAAGGTCCTAGTGGTTGGAACATATATGTTGTTTGAGGTGTGGAGGCAGGGGCTGGGGTCAGAACTGAGACCGTCCATCTACATTACCTGAAGAGCCACCTTCAGAACATCGTGAGGGGCATTGTGGGAGCTGCAACGGCACAGACCTCCATAGCTTTTCCAGCCCCCTCGGCTGGTCAGAGGACATCAGAAGATTTCACCAACAAGCCCATGACCAGCTGCAACCTGGCGGGATAGGGCTTGACAATCAGGACTGTCCTGCGAAAAATGGGACAGTTGGGAGGTGTGAACAACAAACGTTCTTTATACAAGTCCTAAGTGTGTCATACCACTTTTGATGATATAATTCTTTGTGACAGATCCTAAAAAACAAATATTGTCCACGTACATGTTTTTTCCCATCCCCCAACACCATTTAGGTTTATTAACCTACCGCTACTTACAGCTCAAAGACGCCATTATTCCTGATATACTGTATATCGACAGGACACAATGACATCATAACGCTAATTGAATAATTCACACTTTCCCTTTTCATACATCAAAACACTCTCAGCACCCGACAAAGCTGTGATTTAACGCGGAGAGCATCTCAGAGTAACAATCATAAGTCCTCCAAAGAGTACTCGGCTCCGTCTAAAGCGGACATTAGTGTCATTTCTCAGCGGAAACTTATTACCGACCTCATCGGGGAGTTCGGATAAAAACACGGTGGACGCCTGCCACGGAAGGCATGGAATCACAAAAGCTTCTAGAAGCATCCTCGAGGAATTTAAGGGAACGTTCTAATTACACATAAGTGAACCGTTACGCTCGGATTTTATTGGCTTTACATGCCAGGAACACGTGGAGAAAGCCACTGAGTCTTTACAACAGGGCAGACCAGACAGGGGGCCGAATGGGGCCGATCTGCCGACAGATTCTATGTTCCTAGTTTTCAGCTCCATCTTGTTTTGTATTGTTTCCTAACTAGACATGGAGGAACACCACGCCGAGGGCCGCTAATAGACTTTGGATAGAAACCGTCCATTGTATATTGTTGCTGAATATGAATCTATAATATGAATCGATAAATAATAATAAATAACTAAATCATTTATAATCGTTTTACTTATATTCACTTGTGATGTTCTCCTGGAATAAAAAATAAGGAAAAGTTCTTCGTGTGAAGCTCCGGAGCTCTGTATAGAACGACGACGCATTTCACTGTAAATATACAATAAAATAGTAACATCAGAATGGATAAACAAGCAAAAACACTTCATACTGGTGTAGATTGTAAGCTCTTGCGAGCCGGGCCCTCTTTATCTAACGTATCGGTTCGTCTTAATCGGTCAGATATTTTTTTTGTTTTTATTTATTTTTATTATCCAACCTGCCACCCCCCCGTTACGCACATCTGCCCCCAGGCTTGCCACTCTGCCCCAGAAATGCCTTATACCCCCTATATGCCACTGTGCCCTATGAAATGCCTTTTAACCCTCTAAATGCCACTGTGCCCCATGATATGCCTTTTAACCCTCTATATGCCACTGTGCCCCATGATATGCGTTTTAACCCTCTATATGCCACTGTGCCCCATGATATGCCTTTTAACCCTCTATGTGCCACTCTGTGTGTACATAGGGGGTAAAAAATATTTTTGCAACCTGCCCAGATAAGTTTAGTAAAACGTAAAAGAGTAAAAAGCCACTTATTACGACTCCGCCCCATTAAAATTGTCTTCAATACAACAATATCCCCCAAAATTTAGTGATCTGACTATAAAAATTAAGTCTCGTTGTCGCTAAATTGACAAGAAAATCCAGCAGGGCTTCCCTTCGCGTTTCGCGCGGCCTTTCCATACCGTCGTGTCCTCTTACAGATAATTTTATTTCCCGGAATTGATCTGTAATTTCTGTATTGGCAACCGAGAACGTTCTAAAGCCGAGCAACTCCAAGCCCGCCTAGAAAATTGGATTTCGTCTCCACGAAGTCGGCACGACACGGGATTCAGTAAAATATTACCCTCATTTTACCCACACGCCATCTGGTATCATAAGCTTTATCACAACGTAATGTTAGATCCCAGCTGGACTTGCTTGCGCGAGAACATGCTATACCGCATGTTTAAAGCCTCGCTATTGATACATTCGCTGTTCCTGATCGCTGATCTGTAATTAGTAACACACTTACTTAAAGCATCAACACTTTTAAACGAGGCTAAGAAATACGGCGAAAAAAGAAATAAATCAAATAAAAGATCTTCTCGAGTTCTTTTACCTGTTTTTTTTTATGTTATAACCAGACCAGGACTGGATCTGCCGCCATTTTTATTTTTGCCGGACTGGCCTTGACCTTGTGGCTCTGGCGCTTTAAGACCAGCAGCTGTCTAATGGCGTAAGTGAAGTCAGCGGCTGGGTAACCGTAGAAACGTAGGCAGCCACCGGCTACACTTATGCCATTGACAGGCTTAATAATTCCGGGGGCCGGCTCATCCTCACCCATCCGGTCCTGGTTACAGCAAATTAAAAATATCTGAAAAGTAACAAAAAATTTAAAATAATATTATATTCTACATAGGCTGTAAGCTCATAAAGATCGAAAAAATTGGGTTCTTTTCTTTCGATTTTGGATATTGTCAAATTAAATGTTTTTGTTAATTTTTGCTATTGTAACAGAAAAATGTAACGTGATATAATTCTTCCATGTGGGGAGTTCGGAAGGATTTTTTGGGTGTAAATTCATGGAAATGGAGGAAAATGAGGAGGTTCCATGAAGAACGTGTTGTGAGTTTCTCAGGATTTCTAGTCCTAGACGAGCCTGGATGTCAAAAATAAGAGAAATGAAACCCCAAAAACCCAAAATATTTTATTTGAAGCCGCGGATCGGGTATTCTCAGCTGGAGCCAGACCACAACAAGTATCAGCTCCATGGGCAGACTTTGATCTCAGGGTGCCAGACAGTTATAAATGATCTCTCTCTTACCCCCTGACAGCCCGCTGGCTCCGTAACGAATGAACCGGCGCGCCAAAGAGCTGAGCCCGTGTATTTAGCAAACAGCAAAAACCGAGACAGCGACTGACTCCACGTGGACACGAGAAAAACAAATATGGGTTTTTTTTCTTACATTGACGTGATATGATGGATGTGTCCTGCCTAAAAGCTAGTTTCACTCAAGGCTACCCTTTTTTTAGGGTAAATACAACTAAGACGCCCCATAAAGACACAAACCCATCGAACGGTCCTCTTATAAATGACCGCAGTAATGATTAATCCGTAATCACGGCTAGAAGACATCAATTAGTCATTAAAATCATTGCCATGAGAGTTCCACGGCTCATTGATGCCCCTCTTTCCTCCCTGATGCCCCTCTTTCCTCCCCTGACCCCCCTCTTTTCTAGAAGCTCAGAATGTTTGCTGGGTATGAGGGGATCGCAGGGTTCTACAGCCCTAAAAGCCCCGATAACGTGCATAGAAACAATATGAAAAGGGTTAATAATTTCAAATAGATTAAATTCAATATGTAGCTGCCAACAGGCCACAAAGCCACTTAAAAAGTCTTGGTAAAGCCCCGCCCCAGTCACACGAAAAAATGTCCTTCTTTGCCAATAAAACAGGGTTCATGTTCTTCAGATGGCCATGTTTTGGAACATGAGAATTCTAGAGCAAAGGCAGATAGTGGGTTAAATCTTGGTAGATTTGTGTTTTGGTTTCTTATACGGACAAACTGGCAAGGGTTGCAGTTGTGGGACATCAGGGCTTTTCCATGTAGCCCGGCTAGAGATCCCTTCATGCTCCTCAACATCTGGTGGCGCTAACAAAGCATGGAACGTTAGTGACAAACGGTGACCTTCATTTAGTGAGGTCCGAAATCTGATGACCAAGTACCTTTTCAGAGCCGCCAACATTCCAGGTGGAGATAAGGAAGGCCAGACCGCAAGTGAGAAGTCCAGGGCTGCCCAACCACCTGAAGAGCCACCTCTCGATGCTCATCTACAGAGCCACATGGAAGCGGCAATGGAGACCTCAATCCAGTTACAGCTCCCTGGGCCGGTTAAGGGGGACCGGAGGGTCTTCACAACCAGCCCATGACCCCCGCGGCTCACAGAAAACAGGACAGTGGTGTCGCTCGGGACACTTGGGAGGTATGGATTTTATTTTAGAACTTGACGTGAGGAACACAATGTTCCACTACTCAGCGGGTAACCCTCAGCCGGCAGCCAAAAGGGCGAAGGCTACGTCTAAATGGCTTGCGGTTTGTAGTTACAATAAAATTGTCACAGAAATCCCGATTCTCTTCCCGTTATGTTTGTTTGGCTCAGAGCTGAAGGATTTAATGGCTAATAGAAAGCCAGAAGTCTGTCCTCGGACATTTCATTACTGTCATATTAGTCCCGTTAGAGTCCTCTGTCTGCGGCCAAAGGTTTTTTTTCTTCTCTCTCAGGGGACATTTGGAGCCTCCAGGTCTCAAGACAGAGCAGAGACAGCCATGTGTCATGGATACACGTCAACAACACGGACAACATCATTCCAGGCACCGATCCCTGTTATACCAACTAAAGTTTAAAAAAATACGGTCACATTTTAACAATAATTCCTGCAAATAAATAATTTAATTAAAATTGTTTAAAAAAATCTCTTTTTTTTCCAACACAAAAATTATCTGTGGTTTATTACTGGTTATACAGTAATAACCCCCAGCGCTGTATACAGTAATAACCCCAGCGCTGTATACAGTAATAACCCCAGCGCTGTATACAGTAATATAACCCCCCAGCACTGTATACAGTAATATAACCCCCCCAGCGCTGTATACAGTAATAAACCCCAGCGCTGCATACAGTAATAATAACTCCCTAAAAACATTATATTATGGGGCAAAAACTACAACTGGTTAAATAAGGGAAACAGCTGATTTTTTTGAAAACTTATTTTAATCTGATGCATAATAAAAAGAAATAATCGGTGGGCGTTCTCCTTGAAGTCATATTGCCAAACGTCACCTAAAAGACCTGTTTGTAGGAAGGCCGCTCGGGGGGCCCCATAACTGGAGGGATATCGTCTACACCAACTCGACTCCTTTAAACGCTGTGTGTACTTTATCCACTACTTCATCTGTTTTATTCATTCTGCAACTCGAAGAATAAATCCCCGGCACCGCGTTTCCAGCAGAAATAAAGAAATCTGATTCTCAGAGCGCACACATCCCGTTCAGATCAATGTAGCCAGAAGGAGAGAAATTTAATTACCCCGAATGCTGCTTCAATGCAAAAGACGAAGCAATGTGTCTAAAGGGGACCGAGGGTCATTAAAAAGTCAATGTAGGTTTGTGCGAAGCCACAGCGGGTTTGGAACTAATAACATTGTGAGTGCGGCGCGTAATAAATGTTACAATATTCAGGAACAAAACTTGTTACGCGAGATCGATCGTGGATACAGATGCCATACGTCATAGGAACAACCTTTCACAAACAAAAAAAATCTGATTTAACGGTAAGTTCCGAAAACAAATAATTGTAATAATCATGTTTCCAAATGCATAGGGTATTTGGCCTTTTCATAGGTCCCAAGCATCCCAGTTTAGGAGGGACAGTCCCTCTGTGGGAATGTTTGCAGGGTGTGAGTCTATCACAGGGTTCTACAACTCTAAAAGTCATAATGATGTGTATAGAAACAATAATAATAAGCACACACACACTCACATATACACACTCATGCTAGCACATACATACTCACTTACTACCTAATTCCCTTACCCTCTCTCTGACTCCTTCCTTCCACCCTCCCTCCTCTCACTCCTTTAACTTCCTGG
Organism: Sceloporus occidentalis; assembly: GCA_023333645.1. Lineage (NCBI taxonomy): Eukaryota > Metazoa > Chordata > Lepidosauria > Squamata > Phrynosomatidae > Sceloporus > Sceloporus occidentalis. The sequence goes on from JALMGF010000122.1 coordinate 2,092,373, forward strand.
AGCCATCCTTCCATACTGTGTGAGCAGCTGAGCGTTTATCGCAGGGTCACATAACATCACATTACGTGATCCTTGCCAAGTTCCTGCCTGCTCAAGTGTGCTGGTTTCCCATAGGGCTGCATAGTTATTAATACCTGGGACCATTAGGACTGTCTCACAAAATGTGCATGCCGAAAGAGCTAAAATACCAGCATTTGAAATACCCTGCAGTATCTAGTTTTCAAACATATAGTGTTTGATGGGGGTAAATTGAATTGAGCGGCTTTTTAAAATTTCCGAAATAACACATGGTGGCAGGATGACCTGATGTCAAAATTCCAAAATGAAAAACTGAAACGTGCATGTCCCAAATGTTAGCACCCAAACAACCTAACAAACAGGATATACTGTCCCTTTAAAGGTGGACGTGTTGTCCGATAGCCGGTAAGCATTGCTTCTGGACAATAACAAAAAGATATAAAATGATGGTTACTTAATAAAGAGGAATAAGCCAGAATATATCCTTAGACCAGGAAGTTAGAATGACTGCTCCCTTAGTGTTCACATAAGGGGGGGTTTAATAGATGCATATTGCTTAATAATAGCCAAATGAAGTGATGCGTCCCTTTAAACCGTACACAGGAGCTGCTCTGTACTCATGTAGAAAACACACTAAATAATATCGACTCAGTCCCCCCTGTTACCCGCTACTCCCGCTAGAGCCGCTGACATTATTTACAGATTAAACTTTGTTTGAAGTCATTGAAAATCTATTGTACTGGATAAACATGACCTTTATTTGTCGAACCCGCAAGTCTATTCAAAGTGGAACATGTGTGATTTATGACCCGTAAGCATATTGCCTGTACATACACCCTCTTACATACCTCCGACATAATAAATAGCTACATAGCCTTTCAAAGCCATGAATAGAGAATGAAGTTCTTGAACAGAGGTTTCTTTTTGTTTTTTTTGTTTGTTTGTTGTTTTTTTTCCCCATTACAAAGGCTGGCCTTTTGCTGGGGCCAAGAAGTCAAAATAAAAATAAAAATTGTAATAAATAAAATAAATAAATATTAAAATAATAATGGTATCGGCCATTTTTTTCGCCACAACAAATGGTAAATTCTATAATCACATGACAACCATGTTAAGGTTATTCTATACAATTACATTCTTAACCTCTTAAATGCCTGACAAAAATGCTGCCAACTGGTTTTAAACTTCTTAGTGGTATGATACAGATCACACGTCATGTGATCTAAAATAAAGTAGAAAATGGAAGAATTCAGCCTTTGAAAAATGTTTATTTTTATTTTGCCTACGTAGTAATCATACGATTAACCAATGTGGTCGCTTGTAGCATGGATATGACTTTATCTCCTGCATGGAAAAGAGCTGGGGGGGAAGGGCTATTGCATATGGGGGACTTCTGCAGCATCCCCCCCCCCTTACAGGTGCAAATGGAACATCCCGAAAGTTTAAAGGGACCACGCAGTTTTATATGCAGTAAAGCGCATATAACGGCTGGAGCGTCCCTTTAATAACCTCCGCTGAGATATTGCTGTTCAGACTGAGAAATCTTACTCCACTTCTTAGCAGTGTGAGGAAGACAAAGAGATCAGGAGTAATTTGCGAAGAGAAATGCAACTAAATTACATTTTTATGCTAACTGAAATCAATAAGTTATTTTACAACAGATAAAGAGAAAAAGTCACATTTGATGTAAAACTGTAATTGAATTCTGCTCTGAAAAACATCTGTCATTCCTTTTAATGTTCTCATTTTTTTCCTTTACTTTGAGATTTCTGTTTTGAAGCTCTGACATCACATCTGCCTCAACCAAAGGCAAAGCCGGGGCATTTATCCTGAATTTAAGACTAGACCAAGGACTGATTTAAGTCTTTACAGCAAGAAAAATCGTGCCGACTGGACGGGCTGAATGGGTCTGATCTGTCAGCAGATACTAAATTGTAAACACATTTCCCACAATCCCCCAATTGAAAATTGAATTGAAATCTTACTGTCAAAAAAATTAATAAATAAATAAATAAATTTAAAAAAAAAAAGTAATGTTTCTCCTTTAGGCTTAGAATTAACAAAAAAATGGTGGTAAAAATAATTTAAAAACAAATTAAAAAATTTCTGTACATGATCCAACTTTAACCCTGTAATGTCCAAAAAAAACAAAAAACACACCATGGCATATGAGGTATCTCTAAAATCAGGATAAAAAAACTAAATGAGAGGTTAATTATGATTCACAACAAAAAAAAAGCGCTAAAAAACCACACAAAAAAAGGGAAAAATAGCCTTGGTCCTTAAGGGGTTAAAGAGACCCAAAAACCATGATTTGTCTATTTCCATGGACTCTCTTGCATCCGAAGCTCTGGCTCTGATGATTGATGGAACAAGACATGTAAAATGCGCTTTCCCCCAGCATGGAATCTGACATTCAATTTTATCACAGCGCAGGTGATACACGAATAACTACGGGGTGTGTAATTCTGCTACAACGAGAAAAAAAAAACGACGTCCCCAAAACATTTTGTCACCGGCAGTGATTTGATCACAAAATGTTCTTGCGCAGGTCCAAGGCATTTATCACTGTGATTCCGCTGGCGTATTTCCATGGTTTTTTTTCGCCGCCTCAGTCTTTATTCTGAAAGACCGAGCGTTAACAACAGCCTCCGCAGGTGCCTAACTCGTATAATTATATAATTACTCGATTAAGCCTCCACTCTCCTGTTCTCCGCTGAGTACAATGCATAGACATTATCTGTACATTTAAGCTCGCTGCGACTCCGTGCTTCCGATATGCCTATGCTACTCTTACAAGCGGTAATTGCGTGTTTCTACCAATTTTGATCTAAATAATACCTTTTTTTTTTACTTTACTGAGACGGTGGTAGATAAGTGGAACTGCCTCCTAGCAGAGGTGGTAGAGGGTAATACAGTGAGGGTATTAAACATGCATGGGATAGACGTACGGCTCCTGAATCTAAGACGAGACCAACGACTGATGAAGGTTTGAGTCTTTACAGCAGGAGAAACGGGCGACTAGACCGGGGCCGGATGGGGCCGATCTAAGGCTACATTTAGTTACATTAGTGTTATATGCAGTAGAGAAGGTAGAGCGGCGGCCTCTGGTCAAGCCTTCCCTTTAGCAAACCAACCAAAGGCCACTAAGTGCAGACTTTGCGAGGCTATAATATTAATAGCCGACGGCCCGACGCTGTAAGATAATATATATTTTAATTAAAAGCTTTTTAATCTCACCTGGCCTGCAGCTCACAGTTTACTGAATAAATGCCTCAGAGGCGTAGTTTATTTCTGCTGATCTATGTAACAGGTCACATCTTCAGGTCCCTGTGACCTATAATGAGATGATTCCCGGACGCAGCGAGGCTATTTATTGTGGCGTGCCGCGCAAGAACAGAAGAACCTCACCTCTGGCCAGCATTCTAGAGAATTGTGACATAAAGCGCCACAAAGTCCCATTCAAAGTCAATGAATCGCTAAGATGTCGTGATGACTTCCATAATAAGATCGCATCGTTTCAAACATTCTATAGAGATTTAGGAGGATACTTTGTATACGTGGAATGGAATATGAACCATGAAGCCTTTTTTTAATACCGAGGCGTGATTTGAAGGTGGAGGACAAAATAAATAGGCTTCAGAAAGCATGGTAGATACCTGGAATTGGTCTACAATAAACCTAGAGGCTATCATTCTGGTCTACAATAAAATTAGAGGCTATCAAACTTTTTAGGTTTTTATAAACAATTTCAATAGAACTACTTTATGAAGACTTGGCACGTCTTGAATGGCCACTTAGTCTTCTCATCTACCACCTATCAAGCAGGCCAAGCTGAAGGAGCAACTCTTCAAGTCATGTAAAGTCAAAGCCATGATTAAGGATCTCGGTGCCTGGGACAAGGCCGGAGCTCCTATCCACCTCTGATGTGACATCTACCTTCGGAAACAGAAGGAAGCACAAGAAACCACATGGGGCATTGCTACAAAGCGGCACAATCGTACCTATCTTGGCCCATGGAAGTTACGGCCTCCGTGTCAAGAGTGACCAAAATAGAGGCCAAGGCATAACGAGATAAGGAGTTTACCAAAGTCAGTTGAGTTGGACGCCAAATAAAATCATGGTTTGTCAAAAGCACTAAGAATGGAGGTCCAGCCTGGGATTATTACATCATAATTAATGGTATTAAAAGAAACAAGTCAAATTTATGCATTCTCCGAGACTCAAAGGGTTAATTAATTAAATTTTCCATTTTGTTTGAGCTGGGTAAAAATATTTGCCTCTGCAAATGGACAGAAACTAGGCCTGGAGAAACTCTTACGGGAAAAAATGGCGCCCACTAAAGTACATGCCAAAACCGTAGTGACGCAAACATAATGTGACCACTTGTGCCATCACTTGCCACGTGGCATCAGCAGGGAGAAACTGATTTTGCCCTCATCGTCACTTTCGCAGGAGATACAGTAACTCGGGTCAACATTTGACATACTAACCCTACATTTAAAAAAAAAAACATTTCCGCAGAATCCACAGAGAAAAAGAACTCTTCCCAGTAAAAAACACCAAGCGCTAAGGGAATTGCTGCGTTTGGTTTGCATTTGTAAATGTTTCACATGAAAACGTTCCGGAGGTACCATCCATCATTTTAAAATATTGCACGAGTGGGGAAAAAAAAATCCCCCTAAACATTTTGTTTTGAGTGTTAAATCTGTGTAAACTCTGCACGCTTGTCAAACACAGTAACACTCCAGTAAAGGCAAAGTATGATGGATTCAGTTTGTGGTTTTGCGACGCCTTGAATCTTTTTATAATTGGCTGCGGAGGACACGGTGTGGCGGTGTAAGGCACCGGGTGTCTGGGTCGGCTATTTATCTCCCTAGACTGGTCTGTCGATGCCCTTTGCTGCGATTCCATTTTTTGGGTGCTGTCTCCGAACCCTGTGTTACAATCTTACCTGGGAACTTTACAGGTGGCGGCCGGGCTGGCTGGCTCAGGGGAACAAAATTCTTCACTGATGTCCACTCCGTCCTGGACCAGGCCACTCGCAGAAGCGGGAACAAAGCGGGGTCAAGTGACAACATGTTACATGACCCCACGGAAAAAATGAGGCTGCTCACACACAGAAAGAAAGCGGAGGGTGAGCTAAGGGGTGAGGAAGAGAGTGAGAGGGTAAAGGAGGGAGAGAGCATGTATGTATGTTAGAGTGAGCAGTGGCGGATCTACCGGGGTCGCAGGGGTCGCGACTGCGACCGGGCCCCGGCGGCAGGGGGGCCCAAGCCAAGGGGCCGCCCGAAATCTTTTTTTTTTTTACGTTATTTTTTTTTTAAATAAGGCAGGGGCGTCCAACATGCGGCCCGCGGGCCAAATGCGGCCCGCGAGACCTCGAGGTGCGGCCCGCGTAAGATCGGCAGCCAGGGCAACCGATCTTACACGAGCCGCACCTCAAGCCCTGCTACTTACTTGTGGGAGGGTCTTCTGGACAGCACGGAGGAAGCGGAGTTCACGTGACTTCCTACTTCCTCTGTGCTTTAGCAGAGAAGGCAGAGGGAGGCCGCGCCCCCTGCTGAAGTCTGTGAGCGGCATCGAGGGAGCTGCAGTACAGGTAAGGGGGTGGGGAGGGTGTTTGAATGAGTGTGTGATTGAGGGAATGAATCTGTGAATTAATGATTATATGAATAAATGAGTGTGTGTGTGTGTGTGTGTGTGATAGCATGGATGTGTAAGTGCTGGAACCTAGGCATGATGGGACTGTGATTGCTGTTAGCAATCACACTCCTATCATGCCAAGTCAGCCAGTACATGCTGAAACCTGGCCAGCTGCCCCCCTTGTGTAGTGATAATGCCAGCAGTATGGGGTCTGCACTTACAGCCACCCTGTACCAGCATGTACTGGCTGACTTGGCATGATAAGAGTGTGATTGCTAACAGCAATCACAGTCCCATAATGCCTAGGTTCCAGCATTTACTGGATGGATGTGTAAGTGCTGGAACCTAGGCATGATGGGACTGTGATTGCTGTTAGCAATCACACTCCTATCATGCCAAGTCAGCCAGTACATGCTGAAACCTAGCTAGCTGCCCCCCTTGTGTAGTGATACTGCCAGCAGTATGGGGTCTGCACATAACTTACAGCCACCCTGTACCAGCATGTACTGGCTGACTTGGCATGATAGGAGTGTGATTGCTAACAGCAATCACAGCGAGCACAGTCCCATCATGCCTAGGTACCAGCATTTACTGGTTGCCTAGGCTAACAGCAATCACACTCCTATCATGCCAAGTCATATTGCTAATTTTGTCCAATTGCGTGTTACCTACTTTTATTAAACATGTGAGTTTTTATTATTATTTTTAAAGGTGGGGGTCATTTTCGGTTTTGGCTAAGTGAACCCTGAATGTTTTGGTCCAGAATTTTCATTTTAGTTCATCCCTAGAATAAATCTAGGGAATCCTGAATTTGTAGTCGCAAAACTTTCAAGGCCCAGAAATCAGTGAGAGGAAGAGTAAAGGTTTTGTGTCATTTTACTTTATTTTAATCTGCATATTTTATTAAAGGCCATATTTTTTGTCACAGTGAAAAATGAGTGCGGCCCGCGCACGTATACAATTCTGATGAAGTGGCCCACTGCAGAAAAAACTTGGACACCCCTGGATTATGCCCTTTGTACATGCGCCCCTTTTTCTTTGATTATGATTCAATATGTAAATTGAATTTGTTGAATTAGTTGAAAAAAAATTGTTGGGTAAAAATCATGTTTTTTTGGGGGGGGTGAGGGGGTGGGTGGGTGGGGGGGCCCTTAACAGATTCTCGCACCCGGGCCCTGAGGCGTCTAGTTACGCCCCTGAGAGTGAGAGTGTATGTGTAAGTGTGTGTTAGCATGAATGTGTGTTAGGGAGTATGTTAGCATGAGTATGTAAAGGTGCGTTAGCTATGTGTGTTAGTGTGTGTGTGTGCTAGTGCACATGTGAGTTACTGGTGGGGCAAAGGGCCAAAGAAGCAACTTGGCTTTACCTGGGGAGCTGGTGTGCCTAAACGCTGCTCCCGCAATCTGGAGATAGAGCCCTGGAGAAGCAGGGTTTCACCTGTAGAGTTCCCAACTCCCAACTCTGCACCCCTTATTATTGAGGATCTAGCCAGAAGGCCAAAAGGGGCAGGTGTCAGGAGCTTCTAAAGCCCAAGAGGTCCATCTATTCTCCTACCACCAGTAGAAAAGGTAGGAAAACATAACAGGACGAACGTCTTCATCTACTCTAAATTCTAAGGAGCGGATAGTTTGAAATATGCTTAACGAGGAACAGTTACCTTTCTGATTTATTCCAAATACTAATTCATATACCTCTACCTGAGTTATTCTTCAAATATTTCCCAGCATTAATATAAAAATTCCCCTTATTATATGGGCCCAGGGGAAATAATAAATAAAATAAGCCATGGATGATTTTCAGCACCTAGTTATGAACCAGTTATACCAGTCTTGGATGAAACAAGTTTCTGTTCACCACTCCAGAGCACTATAGTAGTGAATAGTAGTGAATAGCGCCATAAGCTTTTATATACATTCACTGCTAGAAGCTCAATAGTTGGGTGCAGAAGATGAATGTCCAAATCTCCTACTGAAGGCATATAACTGAAGAAGGCAGGCACGTCGACTCCATCCCACCACTGAGAACATTTATCAGACATGGGGAACTACCAGCATCACGATCATACAATCTAATGCTTTTTTTTAAATTTTATTATTGTTTATTATCAACATGGTCAGCAGCGTAACTAAAATGTAGGAAATTATTCTTCTCCCAGCAGAACCTGCTTGTCTTGGGCTTTGGTCCGGACAATGACTAGAAAGGAGAATTTGGAATGGTTGGATGGAATTTTGATCGCATCTCCGTACAGCCCATCCGCTTCGATTTGTGTTTCCGGACAAAAGGATCTGAACAGAACTACTGGAGCTTAACAGATAACCGTCCACACGATCTACAAAATATAATTGCAGCCGAGATCCTCTGCTTTTTAAAGGAAAGTCGTAGGAACGTAACGGGGACGGCCCTGCCATTTAACGGTTAGATGCCCTAAGCTCAAATACAAGGCATATCACAGAAAGGACCTAAACTAATTGTGATAACTCCGTGTTACAATGAAACAGCTAAGCCCATCGAATTTAAGTTACATTGTGATTGCTAAATTACATGGAAAAAGTACAAACACTTTATATATATAAACAGCCAAATATAACCAAATTGGTTATAATTTAACCCCTTAAGGAGAATGGGTTGTCCTTAAACCCATTAGAAGCAATGCATTGTGAGCCTGTACATGTACGGGCTTTGTCATGAAGGGGTTAATAATCCAATTCAATCAGTTATTTGAAAAATAATTATTTTGGAGCTGTAGGTTTTTAAACATTAAATAAATTGTAATTCTTTATAATTTAGATGTTGGATGTCTTTTGTGATACTGGCCCTTTAAGGGACCATTTGTCCCCCTGAGTTAAGAATAAACTAATTACGGTCGTTAAGGGGTCTGTAATGTACTTTATTATTCCAGATGAAAATAAAATAAACAGCTGGTGAATATTCATTACAGAATTTTTTTTTTTTTTTTTTGCATATTTGCATAATGTTTTCTTGATCAAAAATACTTTCACTAGCGGTGGATATGCTAATTATAAATGGAGGCCAGGGATTGATGACAGGCGTCTGGGTTTTACAATAATCCATAATGATTTTGGATCAGATTCTGATCTTTAATGAGTCACATTGGGATTACCCCTAGGCTTTGATTATCCAGAGCTTGATTACAGGATTTCTATTTGCCTCTCTTTAAAGGGAAACAGACACCGTTTTTTTTTTATTTCTGGGATTATCTTGAAAATATATTTGTTTAAAATTGTGCACTTTTTTTTTTTTACAAAAAAAACCTAGTTTTTGCACAATATTTTTTTATATAGATGCATATTAGCCGTTATCATATTGCCTGTGAGAAACAATAGAATGGCTCAGTCTTAATCACCTGTGGGACAGTCTGACTAATGAAAGTCTATGGAGGAACGGACTTCATTAGCATTGCCGTAAAGCATCAGCTCAGTGTGGTGTTTGATCCGGGAAAGTCACCCAAAATATCACATGACTGACAACAACGGCGGCTCCAGGTCTGCAGAGAAAGGGCGTTTATTGGAGCAAAATGAGATAAAACCCCGTTTTTGTTGATGCTAAAAATATTAAATATTAAATGAATTCTACCTTTTCAGACCCATTCATCCTTTTTTTTTGCAATTTTTTTTTATAATTTCTACTTTTTTTTTTTTTAACTTGGACATTGTCTGTCACTTGTGCACAGAAAACTTTTCCCTGCATGCACTCGGGCTTTAATCGGATTGGCTACTCAGTTTGTATACTTGTAATTACTTGATATGTGCTTTATCACCTGAACAGAAATCCAGGGCATTGGTGAGGGGCAGCTGAGAGTCCTAAAGACCCCCCAACCTGATCCCTTCCAAATCAGATACAGGAGTTTGAAATGAACTACCGAAAAACCTTAAAAATGGCTATAAAAAAGTGTTACTAGAAAACAGACATTTTATGTAAAATTCTTTTATATAAATTAGTTTGTTTTTCCCGTTACAGATCGAAATTGTTTTCATAATCAGCATTATTTGTGAAAGTTACACAATTACCACTGTCCAAAAAAAAAAAAAAAAAAGTCTTACCATTTTGAGATTATTAAACTAAATCTTAAATTGAAAATAATAGAAAGAAAACCATAATATTTCCCCGAGGAGAGCCGAGAACGTGGTAACCCCGCCGAGGTCTAGAAGACACTTTGAAGCGAAACGTTACATGTTGTCGCACTTTTTCGCGATCAATTTAGTTTTCGAAGTGTTGCGTAATCCACTAAATGGCTTTGACTGCGGGAGGCAGCGGGACTCGCTCGCTCACTCCGATGGGCACGAGCTCTCCTTTTAGCGCCTTCGACTCCCTCGTCTCAGAGGATTGTAGGAGACGATTCACGCTCAGGCTGAAAATTAATCTCGGGTCAGGAAGAGGTAGAGGAGGACAGTTGCACATTTCCCTTAGTTTCAGAGCCTGGAAAACAGAAACACGAAGAGCTTAATATACAATATTACTTTATTTAGTGAATATATATATATATATATATATATATATATATATAGTTAAAGCGAAGCGGTATATATAACCCGAGCAATTGCTCTAGCAAAATGATTGCACTTAGTAGATGCAGCCCTAGGATTTAAAGGGCAGCCGTCACGTGTCAGATTAGAGCACATTTTGTACATTTAGTGATCCATTATCAAATTACGGATTTTTGTATTTTCCAGTTTTATATGGGTTTTATATGCAAATTTCCCTTCCTTTCCCATGATCCCTCGGTGACAACAGCAATGGAATCCTATTGGCAGCCCAAGTTGTAACCCGCGTCCTGGGTTTGTTTTAGCGCTACCGATTTTACGCAGCTCTGTAAAGTGATTACTGCAAATATGTTAGGGTGGAGAATCGATTTAAAATGTGATGTAATGGCCCCAAAACAGCACAAAATAAAATAAAAAAAAAAACACAAATATTTTTATATTAACATATGACAATCTCATACGTCCCTCTTGAAAGCCCCCAACGAAAAAGGAATAAGGCGCGACTGTCCGATATTCTTAACCCTAAGCAGTCCACGTTGGCTTTTCTTACTTGTTTAAATGTAAAAATAATACATGATGGCAGCTGTCGTCTGATCTGATTGGTCCCTTTAAGTTTTCGTGGTGCCCCCAATTCTGAAAAAGTCCCCCATATGCTTGTACCCTCCATTCATCTCTTGCCACCAGTAAGCTCAGTAGGCATTCCGGGGGAGGGTCTAGCAAGCCCCACCCCCGCCAAGCAACCAATCTTTGGCAGGGAACACTGTACTACAGAGGAATCATTTGACTGCAGCTTCTCCTTAATGTATTTCCTTTTTTTTCTTTGCAGGTTTAACAAATACATATCAAAGTACTTACAAAACCCCCTTCCAACCCAGACACACTTCTTCCCCTGTGATATATAAGATATAATATCACTTACACATCATATTAATATGTATTATTTACAGACATGTCATATATATATATATATACACACAATGTCAAAAAATAGAGTATTGCAGAGTATGCGGTGATACCTTTTTTATTGGACTAACATAATACCGTATTTGCTCGATTATAAGACGACCCTGATTATAAGACGACCCCCCAAAATCTGAATATTAACTTAGGAAAAAAAGAAAAAGCCTGAATATAAGACGACCCTAAAGGAAAAAAGTTTTACCAGTAAATGTTAATTCATGTAAACTATTTTTTTAAATAAAAGCTATGATTGAGAAAAATATTTTTTTTGTTTTTATTTCCTTGTATTTTCCAACCTGTCCCCCAGTTACGCACATCTGCCCCCAGGCTTGCCACACCAATATGGCACTGTGGCCCATGATATGCCTTTTAACCCTCTATATGCCACTGTGCCCCATGGTATGCCTTTTGACCCCCTATGTGCCACTCTGCCTCCAGAAATGCCTTATACCCCTATATCCCATTCTGGCATTTAGGGGGTTAAAATGCATATTATGGGGCAGAGTGGCATATAGGGAGGTATAAGGCATTCCAGGAGGCAGTGGCATTAAGGGAGTTAAAAGGCATTGTATAGAGCACTCTATAAGGCATTTCAGGAGGCAGAGTGCTCTATTAAATGCCCCCTTAACGCCACTCTGCTTCCTGAAATGCCTTATAACTCCCTATATGCCACTCTGCCCCATAATATGCCTTTTAACCCCCTAAGTGCCAGAGTGGCATATAGGGGTATAAGGCATTCCAGAAATGCCCTATGTCCCCCATTTAACACACACACGCACACACACTTACCGGTGCTTCCAAATTCCTGCTGTATTGCCGGGGCAGCGGGTTGACGTCTCCTTCCGCTGCAGCCGGAAGGAGGTGGAGTTGGCAGCGGGGGGTTGTCTGCGTCCGTCGCGGATACCTTTCCCGGCTGTCAGAGATCAGAGTTCCGGCACCTGTGCGGGGAACTCTGATTTCTGACAGTCGGGGAAGGTATCCGCGACGGACGCAGACAACCCCCGCTGCTAGCCACACCTCCTTCCGGCTGCAGCGGACGTTGTCTACGCGGATCGCGTAGACGTCAACCCGCTGCCCCGGCAATACAGCAGGAAGCACCGGTAAGTAAGTGTGGGGGGGGGGAGACAGGAGGATCCAGGTCCCCTGCAGCGGTGCGGGGGATCTGGATCTTAGTCTCATAATCAGACCTCTATTTGAGGTCTGATTAGAAGACGACCCCGATTAGAAGACGAGGGGTATTTTTCAGAGCATTTGCTCTGAAAAAAACCTCGTCTTATAATCGAGCAAATACGGTATTAAAAAGACAAGCTTTCGAGAGTTATCCTCCCTTCATCAGGTCTGAAGCAATACTAATCAACATGATAGAGGTTACAACTTAAAACAAGTGATGGTAGGTGACACACAGTATACATGATACAATGCTCTGCATGTGACAAAGGAGGCTACATTGGAGAAACGGGGCTTAAGCTGCACCTTAGAATGAACCTGCACCGAAGCTCCATCAAAAACCATGAGGAAGAAAAATATCGCACCCCGGTAGGACATCATTTCACACAGAATAATCACTCCATCCAAAACCTAAAAATTAAAGCACTCAAAGGAAATTTCAGAGACTCTCAGGAAAGAAAAACATTTGAGATGAAAATGATTACACATTTTAACACCATAAAAGAGGGACTTAATGTGGATTCTGGCTTCCTTACACACTACCAGAACTTCATATGAACTTCATCGAGTCCTCCAATAACTAATTGCTGTTATCTTTGATGTTTTACTGTGGTTATTGGTTTCCCTAAGTTTATTTGTTCTGTCCCTGGGTTATCTCTCTACCTCTCTGCATTTCTCACCTCCAGCCCTATTATTTACGACACCCCACTCAACCCCCCCCCTTCTCTTATACCATCACTTGTTTTAAGTTGTAACCTCTATCATGTTGATTAGTATTGCTTTGGACCTGATGAAGGGAGGATAACTCCCGAAAGCTTGTCTTTTTAATATTATGTTAGTCGAATAAAAAAGGTATCACCGCATACTCTGCAATACTCTATTTTTTGACATCGTGTCTACTGGACTGATACGGCTTCACCCTTTTACATTACTATGGATGATATATAGATATATATATATATTTATATTTTTTTTCAGCTCCAGAGAGATCATAATCTAATTTTGACAGTATCCGTAAAATGTATACATCACAAACAATATCAAAATTTTATATAATTAGACTAAATTTAACTTGATGGAAACGTCCCCCCCCCCCCCCCCACGTGACCAGCCGGATTGTGAACATTCTGTTTCCGTGGGGCTAAAATAATAAACCACCTCTTAATTAACACCTTTAGCGCTCGTTAAAAGGTCATTAATGATATTTGGGACTTTCCCGAGGAGCTGTCGCTTTTTGACAGATCGTCCTGTTCGGTTTTATCGCGGAGAGACGTCGCATCGAACCAACGGAACATTCAAGGACGTTCGTGCTTCGTCCGACTAGAAAGATTTTCCAGATCATTTGCCTTTCAGCCCTGGCATGGCGGATGCGGCTGTCAGAGTAACTCTCGCGCGTCAGACGCTTAAACTATTAAAAGGGAAGAGGACGCTGCGAACGGGAAAAGAAACACTGCCAACCGGACCTGCGACTCGCAGAGCTTCAAACCCCAAGTAGACCTCAAATAAACAATGCGGCGGATACAGGGCTGGGGGGCTTATACTCCATGGAATATATATTGTATTTTCTGGAGCACAAGACAAGCGCAACAATTCCAAATGGCCAACCCAGTTCTTGTTGTTTCTATACACATTATTGGGGCTTTTAGGGCTGTAGAACCCTGCGATACCCCTCATACCCAGCAAACATTCCCAGCTCAGAGGAAAGAGGGGCATCAGCAGAGGAAAGAGGGGCATCAGCAGAGGAAAGAGGGGCATCCGGGGAGGAGAAGGGGGTATAGGGATCAAGGTACAGAAGATGGACAAGTTTCTCGGAAAAAAGACATAGCGGAGAAGTACACTAAAGCTTCAGCACCAGTCACGGTAGTTGCCCTTGAGGCACCAGTATCATACCGTGTTGTCATACTGACGTTATCATTATTAAATCCCTAATAGGTTCCCCATCCTGTCCATAACATCCCCATGCAGATCATTACAAACATATTTGATCACTTATAGATTGACACATTTGGTAAAGACGATACATTTATCGGCTAACGGTCTCTTCTTCTGGCATATAGATGGTCCAGAGAGGCTGCATTCTATAATTCTTCATGTTAGCCGATAAAAGTAGCACCTTTGCAAAAGTTAATCTAAAAAAAACAAAAACACAAAAGAAAAGAAAAAAAATAAAATAAAAAGCAGTTAAAAAACAGGATTCTCCCCGCAATCTCCTCTCTCTCCCCTGCGCTTGGAGATCAGATCACGCTATTCACATCTTCTGCTCGGGAAGAAAGCGGCTTTTGATAACGTCGATTCGCAACTATTTTGGGAAGCATCTTGTTGCCAAGAGACGGGTCTATGTTTAAATAATACCACGGCAACGGGAGCAACACAGATCTTTGCGAGAAAACAATCTTCCAAACTATTTTCCAACATATTACAAAAAACGCACATTTTTTTTTATTTTTTTTTTTTATAATGTCAGCCCTGACTAACTTGCAATATATACTGTTATACACGACTGTTCAAAAGTTTGGGGTCACTGAGCTGTTTTCATGGAAAACAAGAAAATGTCTTGCTGTAATATAATTGCAAAAGGGTTTCTAACCATCAATTAGCCTTTTAAACTTAAACTCGGATCAGCGAAACACAACGTGCCATTGGAACAGAGTGATGGGAGTGATAAAGGGCCATTGGAACACAGAGTGATGGGAGTGATAAAGGGCCGTTGGAACCCAGAAGTGATGAGAGTGATAAAGGGCCATTGGAACACAGGAGTGATGGGAGTGATAAAGGGCCACTGGAACACAGGAGTGATGGGAGTGATAAAGGGCCACTGGAACACAGGAGTGATGGGAGTGATAAAAGGCCATTGGAACACAGGAGTGATGGGAGTGATAAAGGGCCATTGGAACACAGGAGTGATGGGAGTGATAAAAGGCCATTGGAACACAGGAGTGATGGGAGTGATAAAGGGCTTCTTTACACCTATGAGATTCCATTAAAAATCAGCTGTTTCCAGCTACAATAGTCATTTACAGCATTAACCCCGTCTGCTCTGGATTTCGGATCCATTTCATATTATTTTAATGGACAAAATTTGCTTTTCTTTTAAAAATTGCACATTCTATATGAACTAGTCCTTCACTCGCACCTTTGTATAGAGGAAGCAAGTGTCTAGAACTAAGTGTTTACCAGCTTGCTAGCAGATGTCCGTGAGCGAGTCACTCCGAACCGCACAGCGCAGAAAGTGCACTTTTCCACAACGCAATACAGGCCACCTGGTGCAGTGGGTCGCTGGCCGGCGCCCTATACTCACACCATCTGATGGTCCAGCGGCAGACGAGATGGCCCCAAGAGAAAAAACATCTTAACCCCCCCCGTATATATATACATGTTTGCGATCCCCCACCTTCCGCCTTTTTTTGGCTCAAATAAGGTCGAAATCTTTGTGGACTACAAATCCCATGATCCTCTGCCAGCCTGAAGATTGAGGTGTTCCTCATCTCTGAGCCGTTGAATGATAGGCAGGTGCATTTACAAGATTAAATGTTTTTTCCCCACAGGGTCGTTTGGGGGAAATACGGTAAATCAAAGCATTCTTTCGGACTTTGAAGCTTCATCTTTTTAAATGGGAAAAAAAAGTTAAAACCTCAAAACCGGTTAATTGGAGGATGATGGACTTGATGAGCTTCCAGAACGCAGTCATTGAAGACCTTCCGATGTCTTCTCCAGGCGATTGCTCAGATTTACCCCCAACCCCTTTCTTTTTCTGTCCCGACGACGTTATTCTTCCGCTGCACCTTCCGGAATTCTGATACAAGCGTATCATTCTTCTGGATGTTCGCCCGTCCACGGACCATTAAGTATATTTAAAGGCAGACTTACCGCGTTCAGTATTTTTTTTTTTTTTATTTTTTTTTTAACATTAAAAGAGTCGTCTTAACAGCTCCTGACGGGATTTTGGTCCAAACCCTTGTAATTTAACCCCAAAGCGTGGAGAATTCCTGCATATTTAAGATCACAAAGTAAAAGCGGCGCGACAGTCTGCAGCCATAGAGATTACCGGAATCCGCCAGCGTCTTCTGTCTGCGGGATTTACACGCTCAGACACATGAGAAGCGCAGACTTAATAAGACCAATTGAAGTGAATCCAATTCTATCTGTATTCGCAGCATTATTCGGCTCATGCGCGAGGAACTTTCCGGAATAATATTCTCGTGTATTTTCTCTTGAAGGGAAACTAAGAACACGTTATTGGACTCCTTGGTAGGTAGGAACTCATCATAAAAGCTTCATCATCTCTCTGACAAAGTGGAGCGTTCTTCATCTGAACAGGAGACCTCTGAGGTATGTGCAACTACATATATAAAAAGGTATCACCATTGACTAAGCAACCCATTATCTCTTGGGCTAACAGCCTTCTATCTCATGAATAGAATACATGATTTAATGGATAGCAAAAAAAAAAAACAACACAACATAGCGAATCGACAGGTAGAGTGTCAGCTCACAAGATTAGGGCCCTCTTCTCTTTCTCCTCTTTTCTTGGGGGCCGATTTGCCGGCGGATTTTAGGTTTCTAAGAAATCCGGCTCAGTTTCTATGGCAACAAAATGAGGGTGAGTGACAGGCCCCTCGGCCAAGTCGGCTGTGCCGCGGATCTGAGGTCTGAATAAAAGACGACTTTTTCTTGTCTTATAGATCGGTGAATCCGGCACGAGGAATGCGGTTTGTGACGTAGGGTTATCCAGCAAAGCAGGTGGAACAGAAGCTTTAATATCGTCATAGTAATTCTGAATGATCAGTCCGCTGAGCGAAGGGTCCATGTACTGGCGGCAGGAGTAAGAGAGGGGCACTCACCTCCGGTATGAGCCGGTCGAGGTGGTCGGCGCGGTTTTCGTGGGATGGGTGGGTGGAAAGCCACTCCGGGGTCCGCGGCTGCCCTCCCAGGGTCTCCGAAAGCTCCATTTGTTTCCAGAAGACCGAGCTGGATCTCACGTCGATGCAGGCCTGCGAGTCACAAGCAACACGTCAGCGAAACCGGGAACTCATAACGCCACAATGTATCACCGTATACATTCTATAGGGTATTCTATGGGGCAGTCTAAGGGGCATTCTATAGGGTATTAATGTCTATCACATCCCTGAATCAAAGCACTCGGCCCTTGAACTTCAAATCACGGCGGCTAATGTCCGATGCCAAGACTTTCAGACCTAAATAATCTACTACTCACCCCGACTCATTATCATACCGCCTGTGGGGAACAATAGAATGGCTCAGTCTTAATCACCCAGCTGGACACCATGACTAATAAAAGTCTATGGAGGAACGGACTTTATTAGCATTGCCATAAAGCATCAGCTCAGTGTGGTGTTTAAGCCGTGAAAATCACCCAAAATATCACATGACTGACAGCAACGGCGGCTCCAGGTCTGCAGATAAAGGGAGTTTATTGGAACAAAATGAGATAAAACCCAGTTTTTGTTGATGCTAAAAATATTAAATGAATTCTACAATTTCAGACCCATTCATCCTTTTTTTGCAATTTTTTATTTTTTTTTATAATTTCTACTTTTTTAACTTGGACATTGTGTGTCACTTGTGCACAGAGAAAGGGAGTTTATTGGGACAAAGTGAGGTGACTGTATACAGCGCTGGGGGTCAATCCTGGGGGGGTTTTATTACTGCATACAGTGCTGGGGGGGGTTATTATTGTATACAGCACTGGGGTTTATGCTCGAGGAGAGAGATATTTCCATCGGACTTCCCCTTTACATGGAGTGTTGAGGTATCCATCATTCTAATGTTTCTGGGAATCCACCTGCTCTGCACCGTGTATTTCTAATAACACCTCATTTACCTGCGGGGGGGGGGGAGGGGGGGGAGTCAAATCAACTTTTCCCGCGCTGAGATGAAAAGGTAAAAGTTATTGCGTATTGATACCAACTTACGACTGCAAAGACAGAAATACACACAAAGTGCTGCACAAAGTGTCATTTCCATTCCGGTTTCCTGGATACATTTTACACCCAGAAACGCAGAACGTGCCGGCAGATCGGCCCCATTCGGCCCCCGTCTAGTCTGTGAGTTTCTCCGGCTGTAAAGACTCAAACCTTAATCAGTCGTTGGTCTCGTCTTAGATTCAGAAGCCGTATGCCTATCCCATGCATGTTTAATACCCTCACTGTATTACCCTCTACCACTTCTGCTGGGATACAGTTCAATTTATTTACCACAATCTCCGTAAAAAAAAAAGGAGTTGTAGTTTCCCAATTATTCTAGAGAAACACCCGTTGGCTATACAACAGAAAATGTAATATGCTCTCTTAAAAGTCTAGAAAATAATAAATATTTGTCTTAAAACAAATCAATTTCCATAATTACCCGCTGGCTCATAGGAGTTGCAGTTCTGCAATTATTCTATTGAATGACCTGTTGGCTAAAATATATATAGATTATTATATATGCTCTCTAGCAGGGGGTCTTTAAAGCAATAATGAATATCTCCACCAGGTGGCGCTGTCTAAAGAGTAATGCAAAGTATCCAGGACGTTGTCTCCGCGCCCGGCGGGGTTCCGTGTTCCGTCAGCGTTCTTCTGGCATGTGCCATGTCTGACGGTGGGATCAAGACGCCGCCGTGCAGCGCCCAACCTCGTGCCGTGACATTTCCGAGGATGACTTTCAACATACAGAGCGTCAGACGATAAGACACAGAGCGCCCAGCGGGATTTCAAATCTGGTATTCAGAACAGAGGCGCTATTTGCATGCCTACAAGGATTCGCACAAAAGGAGGTTATTCTGCCGCGTCCTCGGCCTGCTGCGCAGACAAATTATCACGCAGACCTGCCCTGCTTTTCCTGCGCGTTACAAAAACCTTCAAAGCGTATGCGGCTGCTCTAAGAACACAACGTGAACTACAGGCCTCCGATAACATTTACTGTATTTACGATTAACTTTGACCGTGATGATCAAGAAAAGGGGATAGATAAGTCAAACAGTCTCCCAGCACAAGTGGTAGAGGGTAATACAGCGAGGGGATTAAACATGCATGGGATGGGCATTCGGCTCCTGAATCTAAGACGAGACCAACGACTGACTAAGGTTTGAGTCAAAACTGGTGACTAGAAGGGGGCCGAATGGGGCAACAAATCCACGTTAAGATTCTGAAACCCCTTTCAGGGCAACAATAAGTAGCCCGAGTCTAACAGCGCATGCATCTAAATGAAGTGTTAGCTCCTGTGGCGCAGCTTCTGCTGGTGTGGAATGGGTTAATGTTCTCTGGGCCTGTGGCAGCCGGTGGGGATAAACCTGCCCCAATCTTCACCAACCCGTTCCAAATGTGCCGCTTTTTTGCGAACGCCTGTACTGCCACCTGCTGGTGAATGAACGCAGGGGTCTCTCTGCTGACACCACAAGCTGTATAGGTGCGGGAGGGAAGTTTGTTTCAAATGATAAATGGTAGAAAAGGAGGACCTAAGATGTAATGTAAGGTAGCTTTGATGAGAAGGTGGTAGATAAACCCAACAGCCTCCCAGCAGAAGTGGTAGAGGGTTATACAGTGTGTGGATTTACGAAGGGTCATCAAAACTCGCTTTCGGCTCCGAATGTGGATTAGAATTTACCCCAAGCTTTTAGCTACTTTGTACACCAACTTGCTCAGCCCCAATACGCCCCCCCCCGGCCGCAGATACCCCTATGTCATGCGCGCTCTAGGACCCGTTGAGTACCTTGGCGGCCAGCTGGAGTCCCACTCGGTCGGCTTCCGCCTCGAGCGTCCTGCTGAAGGGTCGATCAAACATATACTGCAAGCAATGGGAGATTCTGCTGTGAGATCAGGACACTGCGGCGCTCCAAGAGTTAAACACCGAAGAACGCAGAAATAACAGGGAAAAAAAAAAATGACAGTTTTAAATATTTCCTCCGAGGGCTGAGAGAGGGAAAGGCCCGGCTCGGGCGCTACTTATTGCCGCGCTAACACGCAACATGAGATCGTTATTCCGACTTGACATTTTTGCGCCGTGACCCACCAGATCCCGGCGGCCGCGGACTTTTTTTTTTTCCCGAGAAGAATTATTGACATTTTTTTCTCCAGGCTTCCCAGTCAATAACAGTTTTATGAAAGGGCATTAGAGCCGCGTTAAGAACGTCGGGATGGAGATAATTGCCAATTATTCCCCGTGGATTTTCCAAAACGCCTCCAAAATAAACGGTTTTACAGCCGTGGCGTCTTTTAAAAGGGACTTTAGAGACCCCCCCCCCCCCCCAGCGGACCCGTGGACTCTTCTTGTGCTGAAATCTACGATCTCTAAGGGCTTTATTCACTAAGAATAGCAGCAGTCTGGAGGGCCACGTACGTCTTACCTCTTTAAGTCTGGACTGGATCCACTGGCCGACCACTGCGAGGCTGTCCATGGGGCAGAGAGCCCAGATCGCGGCAAGCGAAATGAGGAAAAGGAAGTCCAGGAAGTGGCTGACGCTGGCCATCTCGGCCTGCAACGAACAAACCAACAAAGGGAATTATTAGGAGTGTGCGGATGATGCGGTATAAGTAGCAAATCCACCCCGGTCTCTAAATAAATGGAGAAAGTCCAATTTTGGTCAAAACGTTGCGTGTTCTGCCCCAGAAAGGCTCCGTCCATCTATTACTCCCTGAAGATTCTATTTCTGTATGCGGCGGGGATAATTACGTTATGAGGTCACAGCGGTATCGTAACGTATGGCGTATGCAGAAAATAATCCCGTCCTGATCATGTTCATTATTTACCAAGCGCAGGGCATGAAAAATACTCCTTAAAAAGGGAGAATCCGGGTATTCTGAGAATTTTTAAACGTTGACGCACATCTTGAGCACTGAATGCAAGTGGGATACGTGGGATCTTCCTGGGGTAAAGCTCAGCATTCACTAGTACTGAGAGTGCGAGCGGCCAGAAGGGAGTGAAGGAGGGGAGCGAGAGCGTAAGGGAGGAAGTATGTGTGTACGTACAGTGTTATAGTGTATGTATAAGTGTGCATGGACGTGTATGTGTAAGTGTTTGAGTGGGTCTATGTGTAAGCGTGAGTGTGTTAGTTTGTGCAAATGTGAATGCGTGTGTAAATGTGTGTGCCAGGACGTATACAAGCGACTGGGGGGGGAGGGGGCTCATTACTCCCCAGGTGCTATACTGGTCATGAAGCTTCCAGGGACCTCAACAAATCCAGCTGAAGCCTAAAATAATAATAAATAACTCCCCGAACTCAAAGGAACGACCGGTCACTTAAAGCTTTGGAAGGCGCAGACACCTAATATCCATAGAAATGGGTCCCCCCCTCGTTACGACCGAGGACGGCCCCCAGTATCGATCTCCGAGAAGCTCCGTCCGTCACTCCGGGCCTTCATCACACGGCATGAAAACAGATTATTTGCCATAAAATGATCCAATTAAGGTTTTTATAGCCAAAGCCAATGCGCAGATTCGTGGTCTAGAACAGGGGGTATTAACCCGTTATCGTCCTTACTATAACGTATAGATTCTTACATTATAGAACCCAAGAGCTTACAGTCTATGTGCCAATTACACAACGGAGGGAGTTTGAACACACTTACGCCACCAGACGTCAACGATAACAAAAGGGAAGGCATATTATATGAATAAATACATATTAATATTATACGAGCTTCAAGGTACAAAGCGGATCAGAAATAATTACAGCTACCCTGATTTATATATCGGCACCATATTCCGTGGCGCTGTACAACAAGCAAGCATCTGATGATGTATGCAGACTGTGGTGTCATATAATGATATTAACAGAGGGGTTTATTATACTCTGTAAGTCTCTTTGTAAAGTTGAATCTGCGCTTACCGTGTGCTCGAGGAGGGCATGGGCGAGTTCGTGGCCCAGGATGAAGGAAAGCTGGTGGGTGTCCGCTACGGCCTTCAGCATGCCGGTAAAAACAAAAATCTGGCCGTTCTGTAACACAAAGAAGAGAGGAGCACTATAAACATATATAAAAATATAATAAAAGATGAAATACATATTAATATACAATATTTATATAATGTATAAAATAATATAGTAAAAAATATATAATAACAGAATTCTTAAGACTTAAAAACTACGCACCGCTGCTGGCCAAACTACCTCTGCGTAGTATGTATCCTTGTAACAGGACATAAAACTTCCTTACATTGCATGTAAGCGTATGACTTTCTAAGCTTAAAGGGTCAGAGGCTTAAATATAATGTAAGGAAAGTTTACTTTACTCAGAGGGTGGTAGATGAGTGGAACAGCCTCCCAGCAGACGTGGTAGAGGGTAATACAGTGAGGGGATTAAACATGCATGGGATAGACATACGGCTCCTGAATCTAAGACGAGACCAACGCCTGATTAAGGTTTGAGTCTTTACTGCAGGAGAAACGAGCGACTAGACGGGGGCCGAATGGGGCCGATCTGCCAGTGGATTCTATAGTTTCTTGTAGCCCCGTCACCCGCTTGGTATTTAAGCAGCAGCCAGGAGACGAGAAACGGTTACATGGCTTCAGAACGCGTGACTTTGTTACAGAGTAACGCTCTTTAATTTCTGTTTGCCGTTTCTCGGCTTGCCTTTAGAAGCCGCGGCTGAACTTGGGGGTAGCTGCGCAGTTAAAGCCGTTTTATGTTCTCTTTGAACGTTAAAAAAAAAAAAAAAAAAAGCAATAAAAAGAGCAATAAAAAGAATAATTCCCGTCCCCAGCCCCAGGGCGCTCGGACTATTTAAAGAATTGAGATAGTATCAGCATCTCATCCGAGTCTCAGGCGGCGACGTCCGTAACCCGCTTTATAACATGAAAAGCCCCCCGTTTCAATCAGCGGCAATTCCTCCGGCTTCTGAGAGAACACGCCGGGTCCCGGGGACTACACTCTGTTTTAATACTTCTTGTATTCTAATAAAAAGAGGGAGTTATCATTTTACTTTGTTTTCTTTTATAGGTTTAATGGTCGTAAAAACAGCTCAAAAAAAGATTAGGAAGCTTGGCTGTTTTTTTCTTTTATGCCAACAACCAATCAGGGCTTGCTTTAGTGTCACATGACAATTAAGCATTCCCTGCAAATATATGAATACGTCACAATTTAACGCAGTTAAAGAATTGCCTTAAAGAAAGGGTTTGGGGATCCAACAGCATGATAGTCAATAAGAACGGATGTATATTTTTATAAGGTATTG
Organism: Sceloporus occidentalis; assembly: GCA_023333645.1. Taxonomy (NCBI): domain Eukaryota; kingdom Metazoa; phylum Chordata; class Lepidosauria; order Squamata; family Phrynosomatidae; genus Sceloporus; species Sceloporus occidentalis. Next base: position 2,115,835 of record JALMGF010000122.1, read on the forward strand.
GCTATAATAAATACATTTTAAAAGACATTTCATATCACCTAAGGCAATATATATAGATATATATATATATATATAGGGGACATTAAGGGAACTGTCCCTAGAAAATAGGGTCATCTTGTTACTTCATGCTAAATATGTTTTTTTTTGTTTTTTAATTTTTTTTATTACCCCATTCTTTTATTTTCATTATAAATCAATACAGAAAATTATTTTATTCTCCCCAGGTTAAGACCAATAAAAAGAGCAGATAAAGGCTGTATCACCAAAAAAGTCCTTAAACCCGACAACTCAAGGTGAGTGAATAAGATGATATTTTTATTTACTGACAGGGGTGTAGATAAGTGGAACAGCCTCCCAGCAGAAGTGGTAGATGGTAATACAGCGAGGGGATTTAAACACGCATGGGATAGACATATACGGCTACTGAAGACGAGATCAACGACTGATTAAGGTTTGAGTCTTTACAGCAGGAGAAACGGGCGACTGGATGGGCCGAATGGGGCCGATCTGCCGTCGAAGCCTATGCTTCTATAAGCCGGGTGGTATATTTTACTCTATAACTACATCAAATATGAAATTTGATGTTTCCTTTTTCCTTACCGGCAGCACAAAAGCGTTAATATCTGGTTTCTCCACGACGTGGACGACCCACTCAATTTCAGACACCCCTGGAAGGTCACCGTTGCAGGCGATAAGATGGTCTACAATTTTCTGGACAAGCTGATAACGAGAATCTTCCACGGGAAGCGTCGCATCCTTAAATTCTTCAATCAGCTGGAAAGGTAACAAAAAAAAACCAAGAAAGATACAGAACGACCTGAAAAAGCAAAACTCAGCAGATTTGGAGCTTTAATCTCGCTTCGATTTTAAATGGAAAATCCGCCTTCGCCTCGCAGAGCTTCGGGAAGAAAACGCAGGCTGCAGCTTTGAAGTTAGAAAACCCGAAAGGATATTACCTGATCCCGTGTTGGAGAATTTAAATAAAATAATTGGTTTTATTGTTTGTTTCAGGGAGATAATATGCACAAAAATAGCCTTTTATGACTTTTTTTTTTTTTTTAACACTTTTTTTATGATTTAAAAAAAAAAAAAATTATAACGCTTTTAAATATTAATTTCACAAGCAGCTTGTCAGCGATTTATTTATTTATTTGGCCTGGCATTTATGGGGTTATTACTATTTATTGATTTATAGTCATATTTCGCAGCTCTTTATAACGGATTAACATCATTTGGATTTGCAGAAGTAAGAAGGGCCGTGCTTAAGCCCAAAACATTTGATTTTCTTCCCAAAAATAAAGCTCATGTTTAAAATAATAATAATAATAATAATAATAAAAAGCAATCTGGGGTAAATCGCTCAGAGGGAAGCCATTGGTTGCTATGGTGACTGCACCAACTTTACAGAATCAACATTTTTTTTTTTTTTTTTATATTTTACTAGTAAAAGCCACATTTTACTTTTTTAATAAATAAATAATCAGATGGATGTATTTTGTACTGAAAAGACCCGGCTATTTTTTTGTTTGTTTTGTTCTCAAGAACATATTGAGCTCTCCGTGGCTCAATTGAACGCGGTGATTACTGCGTGACGCAAGGAGAAATTCAAGTATTTTTTTTTTTTATTATTACACGTTCGTTCCATGCTGTTTTACTAGTTTGGTCTTGAAAAATGTTACTTTTTTTGTTTGCACTTAAGTACTTCTTCTAAAATTCATTAGCTTTTAATCAAAGGGAATTGTTCACAGCTGGTTCCTAACAACACACACAAGATCCATTTTCAATTCCTTAAGTGGATGACAATTTAATTCCTTTTTTTTTTTTTTTTTTTTTTACCTAATCATTGGTAATATTAATTCCAACAAAAAGAAATTATCCTTTCTGGATAAGAATGACATAAGAGAAATAGGTTGCGTGGTTGTAAGGTTTAGTATTTACTCCCCCCGCAAATACAGTGGCATGAAAATGGACGAAGAAAAGGCGCATGTCACTGCAGCTTCTCCTAAAGATCAGCGCCTTTGTTTTAATGTCTAATGGGTTGAAGAATACATTTTAAATTATGCGTTATTTGTTGTGAGGCTTCGCAGCACCATTTAATCTTGTGATAACCCCACTAAACACAGAAATCAGGGCCCATTCACCAAACTAATAATTTGTAACACACACACATATTATATATATATATATATATATATATATATATATATATATATATATATATATATATATACACACACACACATACACAATGTTCAAAAGTTTGGGGTCACTCAGCTGTATTCATGGAAAACAAGGATATTTCTGTCTGTAACATAATTACAAAAGGGTTTCTAACGATCAACTAGCCTTTTAAACTTAAACTTGGATCAGCGAACACAACGTGCCATTGGAACACAGGAGTGATGGGAGTGATAAAGGACCATTGGAACACAGGAGTGATGGGAGTGATAAAGGGCCATTGGAACACAGGAGTGATGGGAGTGATAAAGGGCCATTGGAACACAGGAGTGATGGGAGTGATAAAGGGCCTCTTTACGCCTATAATGAGATTCCATAAAAAATCAGCAGTTTCCAGCTACAATAGTCATTTACAACATTAACCCCGTCTGCGTTGGATTTGTGATCCATTTTATGTTATTTTAATGGACAAAATGTGCTTTTCTTTCAAAAACAAGGTAATTTCTAAATAGTAGTATGCGTATATATATATATATATATATAATTGTCTATTAGGGTTGTGAAGGTACCGTTAGAACATTAATCACATATATTGTTAGATAAGAGCATGATCTGTGAGCTCAGATTTCCTTATCTGTGGGATAATTGGTTATTAGAGGCTTCAGATGCGAATCAGTAATACTTTGATAAACACAGAGTGTTTCTGATTACATACGGCAGGGGGGCTGGAAGAACAGAACAAAGATTATCCATCAGTCTCGCAGCTCAATGAGAAACTCTCAACGGGATATATAACGGTAATACATAATGACTGACACCGTACTACATGGGGTTAATAATTACGTGTAAAATTTAGAAACCAGAAGGACATATTTAGGCCCAAAAAAAAAAAAAAACGAGAATAAAAAAATGACAGAGAAATATACACCCTACGCGGGTACAGGACTAGCATGTTATTCGTAGTATATAGAGCTGGGTGCAATAAAAACATTTACAGAGAGGGTGGTAGATAAGTGGAACAGCCTCCCAGCAAGGGGGTTTAAACATGCATGGGATAGACATACGGCTCCTGAATCTAAGACGAGACCGACGACTGATTACGGTTTTAGTCTTTACGGCAGGAGAAACGGGCGACTAGACGGGGGCCGATCTGCCAGCGGATTCTTTGTTTCTATGTATTACAGCTTGTAGACTTTGTTTATTACAAGTCGTGCTTTAGTGAATAAACGGCTCTCCCCCGTAAACGCAAACTCACGCTCTCATACTCCAGGTTAGTGAGGAAATCGTAATGCTCTTTTCTGAACACCAGCAGCCGGCTGCGCCCCGTGATGGGACTTTCCTCTAAGTGGGTGCAATAGAAGAGAACGAAGACGATCCCCAGCGCGGCGACGCTGCCCGACAGCTTCCACTTGTTCCGTCTGACGTTCTCTTTGAACAGCTGCCGCTTGTTGGAGGGAAGACTTTTCCACCATTTCCTTACACTCCTGGAAGACAAAAACGACACGCGTCTAAATCTGTGACGGACCCCGCGGGGTTAAATTACAAACGCCCGAGACAAATCCACGACTCTGCTGTAAGAGACGAGCTTCGCCATCGCGATCCCGAAACCCTACCCAATCTCGTCGAGGGGACTCAGCTGCTGCCGTGTTGGCCGCCGATGGAATCCGTGGAATACAATAAAGGCAACTTAGTAGCCTTTAAGTGGGTAGAATTTCTACTAAATGTGGGTTTCATTGGGATTCCCCTTTTTCTGTGTTTGATGATCCCACACAAATTATACATCCTTTTCATTGAGAACTAACGAGGCTTTAACTTGAAACCATGGCGACGTGCAAAAAGTGATAATTCTGAACGCTAGTGAGTAAAAAAAAAAAAAAAAAAAAATTATATTTTTTTCAGTTTAGCTCAGATTTTTTTTTTGTGGGCGCTGCTGATGAACAATGACCCCCCCGTTTACAGAAGTACACCACATCCATCCCATACATAGTACCCTTTAAAAGGTAGTATTTTTAATACTTCTGGCTTAAGGGGTTTGGGGGGAAAGTTATCATTTTTTACATGTAGTATACTAAGGATGAAATGGGATGTGGGATTTTTTATTATAATTTATTTTTTTGCAATATGGATAGAGGTCCCTTTAAGGATCTCTTTCAAATCTTATGTATGCCAGTGATGTCACAACGACATCACCGTGCCACTCCTACGATAGCAGCGTGGTCCCTTTAAATTTTCATGGTGTCACCATACTCATTTGCCCCTCTTTCTGCCCCCAGTTATATGCCGTGCATCTCCATGCCCACGATATACTCACCTCCGGCACTGGCTTGGACAACGGTGCTGACTCTTCAGATCCCAGAGCGCATGTGCGGAAAGTGCTCCCATTAATGTCAATGGAATGAAAATTCCTATCTTTTTTTGTTAGAACGCTTATAAAAGAAGGACCTCTGAGGTTTTGAAAGCTTGTGCAAATGTACATATTTTTCTATGTTGGCCGAATAAAAAGGGTAAAAAACTTTTAATGATGGAGAAATTAAAAAAAGAATAAGAATTTATATAAAATTTTAAAAAAAATAATTTTTACCTGCCAAGGATTATCGCAAAGAGCTTCTGTGCCGGTTTAATAAGAATCCACACGTGGGGTGGCAGCAGAACGTTACGTTGAGCAGTGGTGTGGATGGGTCTGGAGTACATGGGCTGACGGGTCGGCGAACGGACGGCGATTTCATCGATTCTTGGCACGCGCGGAGTTAAGCAGCCCCTCTGTGACCAGTCAATACTTAACACCCCGTTCGTTCTGTGAAATGCGTGTTGGCTTCTACTCTGTGTTCTGTCCTTCATAGAGAAGTCCGATCTATGGGACAAAAAAAAGCTGGGACGCTGGAGATTCGGATCACGCCGATAAAGTCCCGGACTTATATTCTTGCTCCATGTCGGTGAGGATTTAGTCTTTAACGCAGAGCAATGAAACGTATTTCTGGGCAGACTCTCTGAAACGAGTCCGGCAAAAGTCAAGATCTTCTGTTTAGCGCTCCGAAAATGGCAGAAGAATTCCATTTTCTTTCATGTAAATGTTGAAATGAATCTATTAAAAAAAAATAAAAAATTAAGCATGTTATTTAAATGAAATTTTTTTTAAAAAAAATCTAGCATATTATTAAAGAAATATTATTCTGACGGCTTCAATAAAGGAAATCTGTTCAATAAAGAAATTGGAAATTTGTATAAAAAGTGGTCTTATAGCAACCAATGGAACGGCCCAATCATAAGAAACAGCCATTGGTTACTATAATGATAAATTGCGCGGTATAAACATAGGGTAAGCTGGTGCCCAAACTATTATCTGAATATAACGCGATCTGAAGGTACATCGAATATACTATTGAGAATAATAGAGCTCTACGGAGGACAGGGACCATCGAGGAAATTTGCACCTCTCGGGGTAAAACTGGACTTTAGCCTGGGTTTCCGAGAGGAACTAAAGCCAGAAACCACCAAGAGGAGTCTTTTTTTTTTTCTTGGAACTGGATTATTACTGTAAAATTTTATTACATTTTTATTTAATCTTTAACTATAATATTTTTAATATTTTTGTATTTTTATATTTATAGGGCTCCATTGCCTTGCACAGATGATTGCAGTACCCGTGATCAGCCTGCAGGGGGAGAGCAGCGGTCTCAGGAGGTTCTGGACCTTTTTCCTGTCATTGGTTCTGGCCAGCATAAGGGCGCCGCCATCTTGGTACAGTCATGCTGCCTTCCAATACAGCGCTTGTGATCGCTCCAGCATCGCCATAAAGCATCAGCTCAGTGTGGTGTTTGAGCCGGGAAAGTCACCCAAAATATCACATGACTGACAGGAATGGGGGCTCCAGGTCTGCAGATAAAGGGAGTTTTTTGGGACAGAATGACAACATTACGGTATACAGCACTGGGGGATTATTACTGTATACAGCTCCGGGGAGGGGTTATTACTGTATACAGTGTCTGGGGGGGTTATTACAGTGTACAGTGTCTGGGGGGGGTTATTACAGTATACAGTGTCTGGGGGGGGGGTTATTACAGTATACAGCGCTGTGAGATCTACCTGTGGCAAAACCCCTCACAAATGAAATTATTTTAAAATATATGATCAAAATTGCATACAATGTTGTGACATTCCATTTCCATTTACAAATAAAATATACTCTGAAATCAAACAATTCTCATTTTATTGTATATACCATATGTGTATCATACAGCGTGTGTGTATGTATATATATATATATATATATATATATATATATATATATATATATATATATATATACACACAGTTATTAAGTACATCAGTATTGAAATGTCCCAATGCGGCAATAAAAGCGACCCTTGCCCTGCAGCTTATACAGACTGTAACTCTAATGATATATAATTAGTTTAATTACGGTCTAATAACTCCGCCAAACTTTATTGCGGGAAGAGCCTGGCTGTAAACAGAAGGAGGAGGCAGAAGCCAGCCATGTCTGTCACATTCACCTCTGCCAGGCTTAGAAATGTACCCCCAGGACTTACCCCAACTTGGCTTGGAGGGCAGACAAGGGCAGGCCAGGATCACAGGCTACAGCCGGCCCGGTCCCAGGGACCACATGTGTAAACGTTACTATAACGACCACCAGCTACAAGTGCAGGTCAGGAAGCTGTGCCTGGGGGCAAGGAATGCCCACACTCGGAAGGGAGACGGTGGCAAAGATCTTGCTTCCCTACAGAGGGCGCCATATTTGTACACCCATCTAAGCCACCAGCTTGTTCATCTCGTTATCGTGCAGAAAGTTTAAACAAACAATGTGCCGTGCATATATTTTCACCTTTATGGCGGTTACCCCGACAATAGTAATTGTTGTGGGTGTACAAAGATGGCGCCTGCCTGGCTGGAAGCGTAAATAAGTATTGGGTGTCCCAATATGGCTCCCGGAAGTCTCCTTTTCCATTTCATGCTGCGGTACATAGAGTGTACAAAGATGTCAGCTTGCGAGGGACACAGGAGGCTTCTGATTGGCTGTTGGGTTAGTGACGTGTTATGTTGGTGTCTGCAGGCCCAGTTACCCAGTGTGCGACTCTAACGAGTCCGTGACGATGTTCTACCCGGTCCAGGGCACTCTGTCTGTCGCTTCCTCAAGTTGCGGTATGGGGTTCAGCTCCTGCCGGTAGAGGCTGGATGGGGGAGACTGGAATGTGACCCCCGGGCTCCCTCTGCTTTACCCGAGCATTATGGCGGAAGAAGTAGATGTTGATATTGAAGGGGATGAGAATGAAGCCAGTAGGGGGTGAGGAGAGATATTCCTTTATTTAACTGACATATAATTAATTGACGGTGTGGGGGGGGTCTATTAAGGCACACCCCTGTGAAATTTAACGGGTTAAACACATCCTGAATGGCTTAACATTACATTGCTAAGGCACTATAAGATTATGGCTCCAAGAGCTGGCACTCTAATACTTTAGGCTTAAAGGTTAAGTTATACACATTTAAAACCGAATGCGTCACCAGAGACATCATTGATGGGTTTGCGCATGCAATAATAACTTCTTGCTGGAAAACACCTAACTGTACAACGCCGCGGAATATTACGGAGTTATATAAAACAATAATATGACGCGACGGCCACTGATTTGGTTGGCGTCACAGAAACCGGAAAAGGCGGGTTTTTTGATGTATATAAACATTTAAAATGAAAAAAATAAAGTGACAGATCGGCTTATTTGCTTTACATGATTAATGGTTTATGTAAGTGGTGATTGTAAGCTCACGAGCCAAGCTCGTCCCTGCTTTGTCATCTGCACTGTAGACTAAATAGTTGCAATTCAGCCTCCTTATCTGTTAGACCCCATCAGACAGCTAGAAATGAGACTAATGGGCTTTAGAAATAACAGCCATTGTTACGCGTAACCTCTATAGTGCTGACATTATATATATATATTATATATCATAATGACGTGTGTTTTGTTTGCTGCATCTTACAGGGCTCCAGAGGACCTGCCGTCCGAGTTTGGTGCCGATCATTACTTGGACTCCGTGTGGAGAAGCGACAGCGACCTCACCGTGAGTACTTTGACTGTCCAGTCTCTGCTTGTAAACGGTTTTAGACTTTAGATTGCAAAAAAAAATAATACAAGATCCCCTAACCTAACATTAATATGCCCTTTAAATTTGTCTTAAAGGGACAGTTACGTGAATTGTTGTTATTTAGGTGTGTGCGTGGTGTTTAACCCCTTAAGGTTTTTTTTTATAATTCTAAATGAGAAACTTATTTTGCTCTCGTGAGCTTTCCTTCTCTTAAATCGTGCTCAGCTCCTTTGCTTAAAAAAAAATAAAGCAGAACCACAATAGGAATTATTTGCTTTCAGGAGATTCTCACCATTTAATCTTGTTTCTTTCAGCCGTGGACGCTGGACAGCACCATCAGCAAAGAAAACAAGGCAGCCATTGAGAAAATGCTGCTTGAGGAAGAGTATCCTTACAAAGGGGCGCACACACCTCAGAAGAAAACATATATATATATATATATATATATATTTACAATTTAATAGATTTTAAATATATATATAATATTTACGCTATAATAATTATATATATATATATATATATATAATAGGTTTTATACTGTGTGTATATATATATGTATATTTATATAATAGATTTTATATATATAATATTTACAGTATAATAGATTTTATATATATATATATATAGCTATATTTACAATATAATAGATTTTATACTGTATATATATATGTATATTTATAATATAATTTTTTTATATATAGAATATTTACAATATAATAGATTTTATATATATATATATATATATATTTATATCCCTTTATTTTGAGCAGTGTATATATATATATATATATATATATATATAATATTTACAAACATTATATACTTGTTTAGAAACTAGGCATGATTTGAAAATGTTCCTTTTAAACCTAAACCCCCATATGGAGTCAGCGGGTCTTCCTTTAACAATTCCATAGATATTATTTGTCTAACAAGCCACTTTCTGCAACGTTCTGGCCACAGTCCAAGGATGGAGAGAAACGCTGCTTCAAAAGGTCTGTCTAAGAGGGAAGGGTATATTTTTTTGTGTTGTTTCATATGTCCTATTTACTTGTCTAAATAAATCGGGGCTCATTAGGTATTAGCAGTGAGGATAAAGGGGTGGTCAGCTGTCTCCTGCATCCATACCAACATACTTTGTGAATACTTTAATATGCATTGTTTAACCTGTATGAAGAAAAAAAAATAGAAGCTGCAGAGCTGAAGCTCACTCTTCAAACATTTAAATTCTAATGATCACTAAAAATGACTTTTTTTTTTTCTTTTTTATTGGGGGGGGGGGATGCTAGAAGCCCACAGAAGAAAATATCACGCGTTCTGTAAGTAACTTCTCTAAATAGAGATTTGAATGTCCTTAATTTCTCATTTCAAAAAGTATTCAGTGCAAAAGAAAAATGCAGCTCTAACTTTCTTATGATTCATTTCTAGGAAATGTTTGTTAATTTTCAGACATTTCAATCAGCCTTTTGTTTTATTTTTTAGTGTTTGTGAGCATTTTACATTAAAACTAAATGCTTGAGAAATCGATTTTGTACGCTTTTAAAATTAGAAATACTTTTGTAGTAAAATGGCATGCGGGGTAAGAAGTCTTATAACCTGAATTTCCATTATTTTTTACTTAAATAAAAAAATAAATAAATAAATTATATTAACATACATTAAGGCCTGTTATGATATCGTAACTCTGCTTAGTTAGCATGGTTAGTTGTAAAAATTTTTCATATCACTAAGAAGCCTGATTTTGACATTTATTTGTTTTATTAATATGAAGGATACGTTCATCGGCTAAACCAGCAACCAGCCCGGTGAAATGGACCACGGAAGAGAAGGAACTCTTTGAACAGGGGGTGGTAAGTTCATTAATTACTGATTATATTTTAAAGGAAGATGTTACCCTCAAAGCTTTTTAAGTAGCAATTAAGACTATTTATTCATTCAGAAAGACCAATCTTTTGTGTTTTAGGCAGAGTTTGGAAGAAGGTGGACAAATATTTCACGGCTGATTGGAAGTCGCACCGTTTTACAAGTTAAGAGTTATGCCAGGCAATATTTTAAGAATAAGGTAGGAACTTTTGTTTCAGATGTCATTGACTTTCCATACATTATGTTATGTTTAATTAAAGCTGCAGTAATAACATAGGGTATAAACGAGCGCCAGTCATGAGTATGTGATTTCTATAGATTGTGTGGATTCAGGCGACCACGTGCCCCCCCCCCCCTTTTTTTTTTTTTTTTTTTTTTTAACACAATTATTATTCTAACGTTGGTAAAACAAAGAAATATTTTCTAAAATAAAGAATTTAAAATCTCTGATAATTGGTGAAGCAGTTTAAATCTAAATTGGATAAAATGTTTATATTGCTACAATTAACAGTAAAAAAGCAAAATGTTAAAAAAATAAATAAATAAAAGGTTTTTGTTCGTAAACGCTTGAGTAAATAAGTAGCACTTTTTACCTTCATATATTTATTAATAGCTCAGAGGTAGGTCTGTTATGTTCGTATCCCCATTTTGGTTTTTGACACATTTGTTTTGTGTCAGAGGTGAGGGAAACAATTTATTCTTACTGCTCACCTCTGCCCCATAGAAAAGGTTCAAAGCCTTTCTGTGTTCCAGAATTTCTCATTAACTTGGTCAGAATCAACAAAAACATAGTTTAATCCTTTTATTCTTCCTCAAAATGTGCCCCCCCCCATCCAATGTTACACCCTAAAGCAGGGTTCTCAGCCATAACACATAAAGCAGGGGTTCTCAAACTGCGGCCCTCCAGCTGCTGCAGGACTACATCTCCCATACTCCTCAGCCAGCCCCTTAGCTGAAGGAGCATTATGGGAGATGTAGTCCTGCAGCAGCTGGAGGGCCGCAGTTTGAGAACCCCTGACATAAAGGATTGTAATTCCTTTCGCTGCCCTCGTGGGTGTCCCAGGTGTTGTGTGGGAAATCAAGTCAGGCGTCTTCCAACAAAATGAGATATTAACTGTAGATATTGGATGCATGTCTGCCGAGCGCTAATAGTGTGGCTTGTGTTTGACAGTGCAAGCTGGAGGACTGTGAAAAAGAAGAATCCAAAAGTAGCCCTACGGGTCTGCTGGGTTTCTGTCATGGTGACCATGAAGAAGACGGCGTGATCTCAGATGAGCTCCCAGTGTTCAGAGGTCGCGCTGACCCAAACCTCAATGCTGTTAAAATCGAAAAACTTTCCGACGATGAAGACATCGATATAACGGATGAGATGGATGAGATAATCATCGAGAAACCAGATCCTTCATCTACCAACCGTGACAACGAGGGGACATCACAAAGTGTTGCGCAAAAAACTCCTGTCCTATCAGAACCATCACAGACGGAGGATCTAAACTCCGATCCACTTTGTGAACAGGCGGACATAGCAGACAAGGAATTATTTCATTCATCTGCCTGTCTGAGCCATCACGATAATATAGAATGCACGGACCCATATGGGCCGGGGCTTGACAGCTCCCCCGATCCACAACAGCTTCCGGTTGATACGGACTTTGCGGCCAGTGCCAACCAATCACCCGCCGCGTGTGACAACGACTACGACAACCAGGAGGAAGGGGATGAGCTTAAACCACCTGACCAGGAAATGGAAATAGACCGGAATTCCATAATGGAGGAAGAAAAGCAAGCCATTCCGGAATTTTTCGAAGGTCGCCCAGCAAAAACTCCAGAGCGTTACCTTAGGATCCGCAACTATATATTGGATCGATGGTAAGGTTACACGCGGTATCAATATGATTGCTTGTTGCGATACTTGTTGTGTTCACATTTTTATTCTTTTAAAAATATGTCCGTGTCTGAAGAATAAATGTGTTTTTGATCCGACGTGTGAACGAGAATCTGCTTCAATACGGTCCTCGATCTCTAAATGAATATATTGAAGTAAGAGAAGAATAAACATTCTGGTCCTTGAGGGCAGCTTACACAGGGCTCCAGAAGGCATTGTTTGGATGCAGAATTTTAATTTTCAGTTGTATTTTAATTACTATTCTTAGAACTTTGACACAATTACCCCTGTCAGGGATGGTGCGGAGCCAATGCTACTTTAAGAGCTTCAGTAAAAACTTGTTATGAAATTGTAATTACCCATAAATACTTTTTTTTTCTTTTTTTTCTTTTTCTTTTTTTTCTTTTTTTTCTTTTTTTTTCTTCTTCAGGGAGGAATGCAAACCCAAATACCTGAATAAGACTTCTGTGCGCCCCGGCTTAAAGAACTGTGGGGATGTGAACTGCATTGGGCGCGTTCACATGTACCTGGAGTTAATTGGAGCCGTTAACTTTGGATGTGGTAAGGCTCTGTGATTAAAAAAAAAAACGGATATTTACCCAAGCTGAGAAGACCATATTTCCTGATTATTTATCTGTGCATTCGGAATGTTTTTTTTAGAGCAAGCGGTTTATAACAGACCCCGGCCGGTCGATAAAATAAGGTCCAAAGAAGGAAAGGACACTCTTGAAGCGTACGAGTTGGCTCACAGGCTGCAGTCCATGGTAAAACGACTCTAGGGTTATGTAGTTGTGTATGTAGAGACTTTACATTATTAAGCATGCCCCATGGGTATGGGCAGCCCTAGAAATGCCCGTGTTGTATATTTTAGGCTAGCTATTGAGTAATTGGGGAAAATAACAGGTTTTTTTTTTCATATCAATTCACAAGAAGGTATCTACTTAAAAGTTTGGGTTTCTCTGTATTGACTTAAAGTTGCCTCTCAACCAAAGTACAGCATTAGAAAAATAATTCCTTGTACTATTCAGTTTTAGTTTACTAAGAGGGTATGTAGATAAATGGAACAGCCTCCTGGTAGAAGCGGTAAAGGCTATTACCGTGAGGGCAATTTAAACACGCATATGGCTCCTGAGTCTAAGACACCTCCAAGGGGCGAATGCATATGGGGGGGGGGGATTCTGCAGAATCCATGTGGAGCTCCAAAATTTAAAGGGACCACTCCGCTATTATATGCATTAAAGTGCATATGAGTATTGTATTAAGAGCTGCGTTAATGGTTGGCGCTATGTAAAGAAAAGATGATAATAATAATGGCTGGATTGTCTCTTTAGGCTGAACATCATTGTTGGGTTAAGCCGACGGAACCCTCATTGTTGTAAATGAGTATATGGGGTAATGATCAGAAGTCGGGGATTGGGGACTCCTCCACTGCCACGGAATACCCCACAGGGGCTTCCTCAAGTCTTGTCGTGGACACTGCTGTCTTTAGGGGGGCAGAAAGCGTTTCTTACTGGAACCTGCCTTTAACACCCGTTTTCCTTGTCCTAGCGTACCCGCCGACGGCGTGTCCGAGACCCTTGGGGGAACTGGTGTGATGCAAAGGACCTCGAGGGACAAACATTCGAGGTTTGTTTAAAAATGAATAGAACCTCAAAAAAACCGTAAACTTTTGTACTCTTTAAGAACCAGCTGTTTGAAAGTTAAATTTCAAGAGTGCAGGAGGAGCGTAAGAGTTTAGGATAACATCTGAAACCGCTTGTTATATTAAGTCTATTTGAGTCCACGGCCCATTGGGAGTATCTTCCTGTGGGGAAGCTGAAAGAGAAAGCATCCGCTTTTACACAGGAAAAGATTTATGATTCTCTGTAGCGGCTGGACGTCGATAAGATACTCCGGAGCGTCAGGGGCTGTCTTGCTAATTATTACCCTAATGAAAATACCGTTCCTGTCTGCCAGCATCTCTCCGCAGAAGAAATCGCAAGAAGACGAGAAGACAAGATCAAACTCCCGAAGTGCTCCAAAGGATCCAGGCAGACCAAGAGGTCAGAATTAACATCTTAACGCTCTGCTGTTTTGTTTGAAGTGCGAAAGATGTACCAGACTTTGAAGTTTATCCAACTTAACTCTTTATGTCAACAAGGAAAGTATATCCATCAAGTATATTATACCGAATCTATATAATAATTATGTAGTGGCAGCTCTCTTACCTCTGTCCTGTACACATCTTCTAATACTTCATAATAATGAGGGTATATACACCAAAGATCTGGCAGATGGTTTGAACATTTCAGATCCTTGACTTCGCTGTGTCATAGAAGAACGGCAGCGAGGAGGACCAAGGTGGTCCGCTTTAATGCATAGTTAAAGGAACACTCCAGCCGTCCCATACATAGGATAGCTGAGTGGTCCCTTTAAATTTCCATGTGGTCCCCACTGCTAACGCATGCGGGGTTTCTGCAGAATACCCCCCAAATGCATTGGCCCCGTTCACCAACCCCAAGCTATTTGGGATACAGGAGATCAGCTGAATGTCAGATACTTACTTACCGCTCGATGAGAGAGCTCTCAAGGTAAGCTTTCCTAAATTAAACGTGGCTCTGTCACGTTTCCCAAATCCTACAGTTACATACTCTAAATATACCTATGCAGAGCAAAGGCATCTTTTTTTTTTTTTTTTTTTTTTTTTAGTTAATAATTCCTCCCCGGTGATAGGAAATAATTCTTTAGTTGTGTGATCTTCCCAGTTCATTTCCATAAGGTTTTACAGGGTACTGTTTTTTGGAACAATACCTTTTAATTGTTGTTTTGCGGTTAATTCCTTGGCTTTTAAAGAAGATCTTTGGTTTTTTTTTCAGTTCTCTTGACCCCTTCAAGTTGATCCCCTGCTCTGCTTTTAACGAAAATAAACCAGTAAGTATGCTTTTTTTTGTCACTTTAAAGGGGTTTGAAGAAACTGAGATGAGGCCACAAACCATTTACTTGTCTGAAAAGAGTTTCACGATCCGACACAAACACAGACGATCTAATAAGCGGCTTCGCAATTTTTGAAGGATCCTCCCCCAAGACCCCCCAGAACCAAGCAGTCTTTTTTTCTCTACGGATAGACAGATCCTGAGCAGCCGGCTCTGACTAAATAGTTTGGGTTGCCGGGAACTCCATAAGTGATAATCTATTGGGATCTGGCGGAGTCACTGGTAAGACCCCATTTGTCCAAGTCTGGGGGGGGGGGGCGTCTGCACTGCGTGACTCCTTCACATTAGAACAGGATTGGTGAGCCTTGGTCTGGGGAACGTTCGCATCTCGCTTTGTAACATCTGCCTGTCACTTTCTGCTTTAGGAGCCGTTTCGGGTGAAAGTAGCCGCCGAGGCCATGTTAGTGTTAGACTTGGTAAGCGTTGTATGTAGCCTGGACGATTACTGTCACCCTGCCCCTCCCCCCTAATTCTGTCTGAAATTGCCAATGAGTTTTCATCCTCGTTTCTCCTTTTAATTATTTTATTTGAAGCATGCTCACGTGTCCATGGCAGAGGTGATCGGCCTGTTAGGAGGACGATACTCAGAATCCGAAAGAGTTGTGGAAGTAAGTCATTTCTTTTCATTTATTCTCGTCTATTTCCTGAGAGTCGTTGGCTATCTGTAATTCATGTACACTTTCCCTTATACCGCCCTATAACTTCTCTTCACACACGCTTAGTTCATTTTTACAGCCTGATTTATATCCTGAGTGCCTAAGTGTCCTAATTCAGATAACCCAGCCCTCCATGTATGTAAAATCCATATTGAAGGGGGCTCCACATGGGCTCCGTATCAATTTTCTGCAACTGATGCAGACATTCTTTAGTTATTTGTTATAGAAATCAAGACCTCTAGACTTATTTTCCTCCCATGGCCGCCTCCACTGAAGCCAGAAAGCATACTTAAGTATGCTTCCTGCAGACGTGTTGTACCTCTCATTGATTTGAGCACTTGGATGGGAATATAACTGTCCCTTAAAGTCATTGTGGATGGGGTCAGTCATCTCTGAGTGATTTGGACACTTGAGTCCCCTTCTGAATCTAACCTTCTACCATACGCCATGTTTGTACATGAAGAACCGTTCGTAGACATGTTGGCGTGTTTTATTCACAGATCTGGGCAGCCGAACCATGCAACAGCCTCAGCACAGGGATGCAGTGCGAGATGGACCCCGTATCCCAAACGCAGGCGTCGGAGGCCTTGGCGGGGCGAGGGTACGGCGTCATCGGATGGTACCATTCGCACCCTGCGTTTGATCCCAATCCCTCCATCCGTGATATCGACACGCAGGCTAAATATCAGGTACGGGGTAACGAGCAGAATCAATACGTTTGAAATATCGCCTTTGTGCGATCAACAGCGCTCCTTCCTCCCTTTTGAAGTAATAATTGGCGGCGTATCGATCCGGTGTAAGGAGCTTGATTAATGATCCGCAGGTCTAACCAGCCGGTCCCAATCTTTTTCAGAAATATGTCATTACTAGCTCGTTTACCATTAAACACGGCGACATAAGCTGCAGCATGGTATAGACGGCAGTTGTCACACCCCTTAAATATATGTATTGTATGATAAAATGTTGGTGACATATAAATAAAAGATAATAGTCATAAAAATAATAACCTTTCATCGTATCCCAGCATATACATTGAGCTCTATGGAAAAGCCCTGATGGAGCCAAACGCGTTGTCTGTGTGTCACGTGTAGAGCGTGTGTTTACATACATACATACCTTGTGCATGGCACTCGAGATGATGATGATGATGATGATGTGTAGTACCTGCACCCGACCCCACCACGAATTGCAAGCTCTCTCTGTAAATTACTAACAGATCCCACCTCCGATATTGCGTAATCATAGTTAGGAAGACCCCCGCCGTGTTTTGTGTTAAGAAGTATTTTAATGTTTGTGTTCCGTTTTCTTACAGAGTTATTTTTCTCGAGGTGGAGCAAAATTCCTGGGAATGATTATAAGTCCCTACAATCGCAGTAATCCTCTGCCGCAGTCCCAGGTGTCCTGTCTGATCATCGGAGACGACCTTAGCGAGGATCAGTCTTACAGTATGTTATGTCGCCTGTTGCGTTTTATAACCAGGAATGATTATAAATGTCCATTTTTTTTCTTTCTCCTTTTTTTAAATATGGCGCCAGCAGATACAGTAGTGCAGCTACACAGGAGTGATGGAGTGATAAAGGGCCATTGGAACACAGGAGTGATAAAGGGCCATTGGAACACAGGAGTGATGGGAGTGATAAAGGGCCATTGGAACACAGGAGTGATGGGAGTGATAAAGGGCCTCTGTATGCCTATAAAGAGATTCCATTAAAAATCAGTCATTGCCTCTCAACCAAAGTACAGCATTAGAAAAATAATTCCTTGTACTATTCAGTTTTAGTTTACTAAGAGGGTATGTAGATAAATGGAACAGCCTCCTGGTAGAAGCGGTACAGCATTAACCCCGTCTGCGCTGGATCTCTGATCCCTTTCGTGTTACTTTTATTGACAAAATGTGCTTTTCTTTTCTAAGCGACCCCAAACTTTTGAACGGCAGTGTAAATTCATAGACAAACCTTTGTTACTTTGCATCAAGCGCGTATTATTTCGCCCCGTGCCTGCGCCGTGACATACATGCTAACGAGGCATCGTGCGTTTCCGTGTTTCCCGTCTCCCAGGAATGCCGTACAGGTTTGAAGTTGAGCTCATGTCGGGAGAACCGCTCTGGGATGTGGTGTTTGAAAAGACGAGATGGATTATCGCGAAGTACAGATTGTCTCATAGGTATGGAGTATGGTTTAAAGGCCCAGTTTGTGTAACGCAGGATGATCTGTTTAATACTCATACACAGCTGTTAACCCTAACAATTCCAGTGATCACGGGGAGAGGGGCACGGAAACCTTGCGCACGACTGAATGACCCGTCTGCGCCTTAATTCGTTTTAGACGTCGACCTCTACATAAAAACAATTCGCCAATGGGAATATCTGCCCTTTATCGCTCGGCCGAGTCTGCAGAAACGTACAGCTTGTTAAATTCATCCATTTTTCTCACGTTTTTCCTGCGCAGAGCAGTCTAAATACACTTCATCACCGACAAACATTAACTCTTTCACTGCCAGAGGACATTTTCTAAGGGTCAGCATTGCATTGTTACACCGAATAATTGAAAATATATATATAATGTTGGAATTACTTAATAAGAGTTGTTAATAAATGAAAAGTGCATGGATTTAATAATATTATGGAAGAGATATTTTTATAACCCCTCTATTTAATCTTTTTTTTCCCCCATACTTTTTTTTTTTTTTTACTTTTCATATTCAAGCATTAGTTATTTTCTGTGTGTCATAATTTGTCAGATATATATATATATATATATAATCTCTCTCTCTCGTATTAATAATGCAGATTATATGATTTTTTTTTTTTCTTCACCTTTTATTTCCATTTAAATTAATATCTCTAAACAAAAAGCACAAGCCGAGGGTAATTTTCAGTAAAGGAGGGCGTTCTGGCGGATTCCTGTTCTAACGTTTGACATCGTTGTTTGTTTCTTTTCGAGCAGCAGCGTTCCGATGAACAGAAAGTTTCGCCGAGATACCGACATGACCTGTCTGCAGAAGGTACGAGCGCCACTCACAAACGTTTATTCCTGCTAGAATGGTTCTGGCCACCAACAGTGGTCGGTTTAGTCTCTCGGTTCTAGGTTTCTTGTTAGTCCACTTTAAAGTTACTTTGGAAGTTGATGTGTCTTTTACAAGACAGATGAAAATTTCAGAGATACATCTCTGGGGTCTATTTACTAAACGGAGAGCTGTGGTTTCCCAAAAAAAAAAAATTAAAAAAAAAAAACAGCAAACGTTGTCCATATTATCCCATATATAACCCTCATAATATCTATCGGTTTGTCATTTTCCGATACTTTGTAAATCATACAGCATCATGTAGTTATTCTGATGCTCGGTAATAAAGAAGTTATGATACCAGAGGTTTTTTTTGGTTTTTTTTGGGTTTTTTTTTTTAACAATGGGATTTATTCACTAAAGGGAATGAATACATTATAAAGGCCCTTTCCCAATAAGCTTCAGCTGCAGGAAGAGCTTGGCTCGACCCTGTACAATGTATAGTATAAATACTATCATTTATATGGCGCCAACAATTCCCGCAGTGCCTCTTACAGTCCCTGCATTCAAAGGAGCTGACAAAACTAGAACTGAACTAACAAGATGACCCAAAGCATTAGGTAACGAGGGCCCGGCTCGCAGGCTTACAGCCAGTGGGACTTCTTCAGTATCTTTACACATTGAATTATACATTATACGGGGGCTGCACAGCCCCATCCTGCTGGGGGAACCTGCTGACGTTGGCCCTTCATAATGAATGGTGAAGTGAGGGGGTTGAAACCACAAAACTCCGACAAACCCCCCCTAATTAGAGAGTAGACCCCTTCAGCCAAATGTAATGCGTTGATTTGTGTGCAGTACTGATTATCTGCCAGCAGGTGGCGCTGCATTACACATAGGTGCATTTACCTGTCTGTAAGGAATGCTAGCACTGTATGTTTGTGTAATGTATATGTTTTTAATGTAGATGTGAATCGTATTGAACGATTCCTGTACATAATGGGGGTTAAACACTCCCATGATGCATTGCATTTTGTGTGACCGGGTGCGTGTCCCTCCATACCCAACGTGGTGGTGGTGGTGTTGTTATTACTTATTGTTTTATATAGCGCCATCAAATTCTGTAGCGCTGTACAGCGGGATAACTACAGGCTGACGTATTCTCTTACAGCTCCTGTCTTCTATGAGAAAAACGCTACTTTCTACAAACTGCACCCACGTCGCCGATGCTTTCCTGACCCGTATCGAAGATCTTTTCCGTAGCAGCTATACAAGTGCTAAGGATGCAGACGCGATGGAAGAACCGGAAGAGTCTCAGAGCCCCGAGTCACGGAGCATTGCAACAACTACCGCCGAAATGGACCATTTCCTGGATAACTAAGACCACCTGGACCTCATCAAAACTTTACCCAGTAATCCCGCCGATGAAATGGCTAAGCCAATCAGCTTACTGCATATTAATCTACATTCACGTACGCCATTGTGTTCAAAAGAAAAACAAAAAATATACTTTTTTTTTTTCTGCCGAATGAAACCTTCTACGTTGTGACTTCCTTTTTTCAGTCTATATTAGAAGAAAACAGATCAGATGGAGTGTGTTGGTCAATCTCCTGCTGTGTATCGTCACATCTTCACACACACTTTATTTTTTCATCTGGTATCTAAAAATAAAGACGTTTAATGTTTTTATTACCGGTTTATTACCTTAGCGATCTTAACAACTTGTTTAGATATCGGGCCCTGGGTGAAACGTGTTTTATGTGAGTGACCCATAGTCCTTGTGGTGGTGGTGGGGGGGTATAACTAGGGTTTAACCAGGTTAAAACATTTGTGAAAAATATCCACTCAGGACAAAAATAGAAAAACCTGACAGTCCCATAAAATGCTTAATACACACACATATACACACTCACACTCACACTGCCAGCATCCTCAAGGTTAGTGCCAGTACCCAATGCACAGAACACTGTTTACAGAACCCAAAATTCAACTTGAATTCACTCGAGGGGCATCTCTGTCGCTGAATATGCCCGGAGGGTCTTCGTAGCAAGGGGTACTCAGTGCGTCAGTTCTCTTCATCTGAAGATGTGTAACAATCCAGACCTAAAATCCCTCCACCGGTTCGGCTTTTTTTGCTCCCCGCGTTAACGCTTCCTATTTGCCGCGGACGATCGGACAGCAGTATGTCTCTCAGCGCCTGTGTCTCGCGGCCGTCTGTGTTGTAGGGCGACCTGAGCCACACGTGTTTTGGATCGGAGGTCTCTGTATTGAACACGAGGGGTTTATCCTGGCTGCCTGGATTGATAACGGCGCAGCCCGGGGTGAACGCTCTCTCTTCTTTGCCCGAAGAAGCCTCCTCTTCCGAATCGCTGTCCTCCTTTACAGTGGGATTAAGGATTGGTGTGCTGAGTAATTTATCACCTTGGAGGAGAAAAAGCTTGGTTAGAATGGGCTAAATAAATAAGATTATTTTTAATAACCTCTAAAAGAAAAATCCCACCGAGCCAGTGAGATTTTTTTGTACGGACGAATAAAGCTCTCGCGCCCCAGAGTCTTTGGTTTGTTTGGTATCGTACCGGGGGGGTTTGATTCTACCCACGATGGCGCTTTCCCCTCCGCCGTCCTCTTCCTCGTGTAACCCCGCGGCTTCCAGGGGTGCTCCTTGCACTCCGGGTCTAACCTGCGCAGCTTCCAGAGGTGGCTTTGATACTCCTTCCTCAGGGACTCGATCTTTTCTTGGAACTCCTCGATCTTTCTCTCGGGGTAGTGAGGCAGCTGGGATTGCTGCAGAGAATACAGTAAAAGGACTTGGTAGACTATAACTCCCATCATCCAAAAAATACATTCATGCAAACAGGTGCAGAGGTAAGAGATGGCTTTTAATGATAAGAATGCATTATGCATGTTTAAATCCCAACATTGTATGAACTGCTACCTCTTTTGCTGGGAGGCTGCTCTACTTATCCACCACCCTTATCCATCTAAGCCTCTGACCCTCTAGTGTTAGATTCTGGCCTCTTGTTGTAACTCCCCTCCTGTACTTTGTTAACCCCTTTTATATTCATACACAGCCAACCTCAGCCGATTGTAGAAAAATTAAACTGCAGGCCGTCTCGGAGGAATTTTTTTTAGATAGTTTTTTTTGCTGCCTTACCTCTAAATAGTAGTTGATTTCATTTTTAATGCTGGGTATCCACTTCTTTACATCTGATGCTGTATTCAGGACAGACTACAAGAGGAATTCAAGCCGTTAAAACAGATACATCTGCATATTGCGTTACTTTGTGTGTGTTAACGTATATATTATACGTGAAATAGTTTATCAAGTTATTTCAGGACATATTTTAAGAAGAGGCTATTTCAATTTTGTCCAACATCATTGAAATTGACAACAATTTAACAATGTTAAATGTTTACAAAGGATTCCCTCACTGTATTAGCCTCTGCTACCTCTGCAGGGAGGCTGTTCCACTTATCTACCACCCTCTTAGTAAAGTTAAGCTTCCTTACATTCCAGAGACTATTTTTTTTTTTTTTTTTTTTTTAAACTATTAATTTATTTGCTTCTCATACAGCATCCACCCAATACACCTCACCCCTGGACATTTGCTAAATTTGCCCCATTAACTTTCCAACTCTAAACTGTATTGCATTATTCAATGCATGCTGGAGTCTATGTTGTACGGTCCCCGATGCATTTTACTGCATGCAAATCGGTGCAGGCGTTCTTTAGTTATCAGGGTAAGAAAATCAGACTTCTGTATCATGTAACTCCTCCCCCTGATCCATCTATTGAAACCAGGAAGCATTCGTCGGTACACTTCCTGTACGTGCTTTTTTTTTCTTTTTTTTTTTTAAGAAAGAGAGCTGCAGTGGTAGGGCCAAGGGGGCAATTGAGTCCCCAATCTTAATCTTTCAGGACTGCACTCCCTTCCTTTTCTCCTAGGTTGAAGCAAGGGCAGGCCAGATATTCTATGGTTATCCCCATAGATGAGGGGTCACTGAAGCAACAGCCAATAGCATGTATGCCAGCAAACCATCCGTTCAGATAGCTTACATGTGATTGGTTACTGTGTGCTGGGGAAAGAGTTAAATTGGACAGAGGGCTAAGGTTCTAACTCCAGAATGCCTGCACAGATTTGCCTGCCGTGAAATTCGTTGGACTCCACGTAAAATGTCCTCGAATGCGAAGATAGGGCAGGAGCGCTCCTTCGATAACTTACCAGTTTGGGCCGGTTACCGCCGACATCTTTAATGTGTCCCTCTGTCAAAGAAAACGAAGAATTCACGACAAATTCATCGCTTATAAATGTACGATTAGAACCTTTAAGGTCTCAGAGGATCGTTAATTCACCCCGATCCCCAACAAAGCCAGATATTTCTTATACGCTGTAAGCGCCATCCGTCCATCCATCCATCTGTACCAATCAAAGCTCATGCATGGAACATGTTATTACGGCGCACGGAACGCGTTAATACGGCGCACGGAACGCGTTAATACGGCGCACGGAACGCGTTATTACGGCGCACGGAACGCGTTAATACGGCGCACGGAACGCGTTAATACGGCGCACGGAACGCGTTAATACGGCGCACGGAACGCGTTATTACGGCGCACGGAACGCGTTATTACGGTGCACGGAACGCGTTATTACGGTGCACGGAACGCGTTATTACGGTGCACGGAACGCGTTATTACGGTGCACGGAACGTGTTATTGCGGCGCACGGAACGCATTATTACAGCACACGGAACGCGTTATTACGGTGCACGGAACGTGTTATTACGGTGCACGGAACGTGTTATTACGGTGCACGGAACGCGTTATTACGGCGCACGGAACGCGTTATTACGGCCCATGGGCTCTCACCTTCCCTCTCCTTCTGCAGCCACAGCCTGTTCAGCTTCCCAAACTGCTTCTCTTCATTCCTGGCCATGTTTTCTTCCACTTCCTGGTGTGTGATGTCACAGGGTCACATGATAGGAGCCGTTGCTATAACAACGAAACATCAGCCGGGCGGTTCTCCTCTTCCAATCAGATGGTGGAATAAGCAGGGGGCGGGGATTAGAGTGTCCGTAGGGTGTGTTGCAGATTTTTATGGTTTTTTTAATGCTTTATTTCTATGATTTCAGCAGTTTATAGAAAAAATATATATTTAAAAGAGAGAGGCGGGGGATGGGAGGGACATTTAAATACTTAAAGGGACAAAGGAGGAGAAAAGTTACAAGAGACCAGCGACTGATTAAGGTTTGAGTCTTTACAGCAGGAGAAACGGGCTAAACGAGCTTTAATTTGTTAATTATATGATAATTTAGAAAAAGGAAAAAAAAATCCTAATCCCCGGTGTAATCAGTGGTGAAACCGGTTTGCTTATGTTTCTACTAAAGGGTTAACAGTGAAACTGACAATTTTGTATTAAAGAAAGTTTTATTTAGAATACTTTTTTTTTTCCCGTTGTGTGTGAGTGTATACGTTGTAGGAGCGGAGCTTTAGGTTGAACCCTTTCAGTGCTGGGCTGAGTTGATACCTACAAAGATTTTTTTAAGGCGCGACCAGGAAGTTTCTTATTAAAGATTAAAACGCAATTTACAAGTAATCAGAATTCTCTAAATTCATTACATTTTAACCCCTTAATTACAGGCCTAACGTTTCTCTTCCAGCAGGAGAACGTAGCGGGATCAGCAGAAAGAATCTATCGATTGCTATGGCGATAAGACTTTCACATTTTTCACAGTCTATTTTTATACAGTTTATGTTTAATAAATTATATTAATTATTTATATTTACAAATGTATGAAATCAAATCAATTATGGCGAGATTTGTTAGTACATATAGAATGCTTAATCCATACATTTGGGCGGTGTTATGCAAAAGCAGGTAGGGTGTGAAAAAAATGGTGCTAGTGGGTGGAGCTAAAAGCAATCCACACCAATTTTGGCTCCTGTCTACAGAAGGCCAGATCCTCGGGGGAGGGACCAATTAAAATATACAATAAATGATCATTTAATGTAACAGCAACTGTGATACAATGTTTCATCTGTATCCCTCCTGCTGCTGCTGGAGCGCAACTCCCATCACTCTTCTACAGTCACAAATGATTGATGATGATAACACTGCAAATCCATATACACCCAACAGCACAATATAATACCAGATGGATTTATACAGCGAGAACAGACCAACCTGCGGGCCTAGAGCTGCTGTTCCTGTACTGCAACTCCCATTACAGCCAGTACTTGTCAGCAATCTGTCGTGGCTGCCTGAGAATGATGTGAGTTGCAATCCAACAACAAAGCATACGACTGCAAGATGCCAGACCTCACATTTAACCCACTGGGTATCATTTCCCCATCTAAAGATAATCACAATGACAACCTGTAAACAAAATCTCCAAAGGGTATCGTATTTCCGGCGGTCAGCTGTTTTAATACGATGTATTATTTGATTAAGTGCATTTTCTTTTTCAGGAAGGTGACGATTTGCTGGTGGCTGTCGGTGGTTCCGGACTCCGCAACCTGCAGCGGTGTCTTCTTCAGACTGTTGGTGAGCTGCAAGTTGGCTTTTTCTCCTTGCGCCCACCCCACGAGCGTTTGCACCGAGGAGAGGTGCCCGGCTCTGCACGCGCAGTGAAGCGGGGTGTCTCTGTTGTTGTCCAGAGAATTTACAGCTGCCCCGTTGTTTAAAAACAGGCCGATGAGGTCGCTGTGGCCGTGCTCAGCCGCCACGTGCAGAGGGGTTTTTCTCCAAACGTTTTTATCGTCCACATTTTTATTCTTTCCAGCTTTCATCAGCGCTCTAACTATGTCAGCGCTTCCCGCGGTCGCGGCGTAGTGAACGGGCGTGCAGCCGTCCATGTCTTTGGCTGTAGACCTTGCTTGGCTCCTCAACATGGCTTCCACCATCTCCACCTGTCCAGCGGCTGCGGCCACATGCATTGGGGTCTTTTTATCTTTATCTGTAACGTTGGGGTCCGATTTATTATTTAGAAGCAATTGCACCAGATCTCCGTTGCCTCCGTCAACAGCGAGACGCAAGGGCGTCCTTGAACCCTTGTCCTTGGCGTTGACGTTGGCTCGGTGGTGTAGAAGACGTTGGGCGACATCGAGGTTGCCCCTCTGGCTTGCGATATGCAGAGGAGTCACTAATTCTTTGGTTACGGCATTCACGCTGGCTCCGGCATCAATTAAAACATCGACGATGTCTTGCTTGTTATGGAAAGCAGCCACATGAATCGGGGTTTGGTCTCCAGGGCCAGTGATATTAATATTCATCCCCTTACGGATGAGGAGCTTTGTAATGGAAACATTTCCTCCTTGAACGGCTAAGTGTAAAGCCGTGTTCTGATTTGGCGTCCGAACATCAAGATGAGCACCCTTCTCGACCAAAGCCTGCGCGGCTTCGGGCTTTCCGAGTTCGGCGGCCAACAGCAAGGGCGTATATTCAATGTCGTTCCTGGCGTTAACCTCAGCACCCTTATCGACTAACGCGTTGATTATTCCGGACAGATTCATCTTGACAGCTTTAAATAACGCAGATATCATGGTGTCGGGAGACAGTCCTTTGGAATATTCCAGAAGTAACCCAAAAATGGCTTCGTTGTTGGTACTAAAGGCTGCGTCGATAATACCGGAGTCAACGGACGCTCCATTTTCTAGTAATACTTTAACGGTGGCTTCATGCCCTGCAGAAACAGCGTTAAACAAAGCGGTGCGCCGTTTGTCATTAACAGCGTCCACCGGCGCTCCATTTTCCAAAAGCAACTTCACCAGTTGGCTATCGTCCTTCTCGGCCGCCATATGTAAAAAGTTGCGTCTGTTTTTGTAACGTCTGGGTTCCTCGTCCAGAAAGACCTTCAATACTTTTCGATGATTGTTCCGTGCGGCCAGGTGGACAGCGGTTAGGGAGTCGCCATCCAAGCCGTAAATGTTAGCTCCGGCTCGGAGCAGAACCGCAACGGCCTCAGAATGTCCATTCTCAGAAGCTTTGTGCAGCGGTGTCCTCTTTTTACGGTCTCTGGCATCTACTTTAGCTCCTCTGGCGATTAAAAACTCGATGGCGGGAACGTGGCCATTAGCTGCAGCCACGTGCAACAGAGTTTCACCCAATGAATTTACAGCATTAATATCCGAACCCTTTAACATCTCCTCCAGAAGCGAGAGGTCCCCACTTTTGACAGCATCAAAGACTGAAGCTCCTTGTGTTCCTCTGGGTGTTCCTCTGCTTGTTCCTTTGGGGATCTGAGATAAACTACTCTTTCTCTTGTCATTAACTTCCCCATCAGGCAATTTCCTCGGGGTCCTTTCAATTTTGGGTAGAATCTCCCTTTTGGACGTTTTCTCCACCTTTTCCTTGGGAGGTTTCTTAAGATCCTCTTTGTCTCTCTCAAGCAAATATCCCACCAGCTGCCTTCTGCCATCTCCAATCATCTCATTCACCGTACTGACATATTGTCTCATGCTGTTATACAAAGTGGGCTCGATTTGCTTAAGACAAGGAAAGAAAAAAAGGCGACAGGCCCGCTCACCTTTAGAAACCAAAATGTCCAGCAGCCTGGAGTTCTTCTCTGTTCTGGTCTTGTAATAAGACATTGCCGCTTTTTTTTCTGGAGAGAATATTCCATGGTCGACGAGCCAATTGAGGAGATTATCCGGATTCTGGATCCCGTCTACAAGTTCTTGTTTTTTGGTCTTTAGTACCTCGATTGCGTAAGGATTTGCAAAAAGTCCTGTGGAAGGGACAGTTGGCAGCTGTACCATAGAGACAGTACTCATTTTCAAAAACAGAGAGAGTCCGCTTCATCTATGTTTGATCTCCTTGAGACCCCCTTCGTCTACGTTTGATCTCCTTGAGGTCACCTTCATCAATGTTTGATCTACTTGAGACCTTCTGGTCTTGAAGCTCATGATCTTCACATCAATCGAGGTAAAAATCCAAATGGCTTTTTCGAGATCCAGAAAAGTTCAATCCAAGTCACAAACGTTCAACGCGTTCGCAGCAGCAGGTCAATACCTTTGTTGGGAAGGAACTGTTTGTTTGCCGTGTGAGTGGAAGAAATGCACTTTGTCAAGATTAACAAACAAGCATCAACACCTTAGTTACAGTTGCTGTAAATACAACAGCTTAAGTGGTAGATTCCACCCAGACCTCTCCCAAAAGTAAAGGAACGGACCCAACGTTACATAAAGCATGACTTGTAAAAAAGTCAAGGTGGGTCGGAGAGACAAAAATTATATAATAGTAGATCTGTCATCTGTCAACTTATGGAATAAATAACCGCAGCCTTAAAAATGTTATGAAAAATCAGAAATATATAAAACATATATTTGTTACAACACTCTTCTCTGATTAAAGTTATATATATATATATATATATATATATATATATATATATATATATAAAGAATATTTAATGTCGTTGGTGTAGCTTTTCCATTGATTCCCTTATTGTATTAGTCTCTGCCACTTCTGTTGGGAGGCTCTTCCACTTATCTACCACCTTCTCAGTAAAGTAAAACTTTCTTACATCTTTACTGGAAGTCTATTCTAAATACCTACTAACCATTCTGTAAAGTAGAGCTTTTTCAGTCGTCCACCCTCTAAATCATGTTCTCTAGCTCTGGCTCTCCTTTTTTCATTAAAAATGTTCCTTCTTGAACTTTATTTATTCCCTTGACATATTTTTTAATGTTCCCATCATGTCTCCTTTCTCCCTGATCTAGGGTGTACTTTTTAAGTCTTTCCTGGTATGTTTTGCTAATAATTGTTCATTTTCATCCGGACAGTATACATTTTTTAGATAATATTTTTAAAGAGCAATAATGGAACAAAATTCAACATGTGGGTCAATTATAATAGTAAGCAATGGCACCTGCAGCATATTTAGTGAAATAGCCCATATGTGCCTTTTTTCTAAATAATAAACATCAATCTGCCACTAGGTGTCGCTGTTTCGTCACCAAAAAAGGCTAAACTGGAATGAATGACTCCGGAGATAGCGGCCGCTGTGGCCGCGCTGGGCGCTTCTCCCAAACTGGATTCTCTGCTTTTGAGATGTTCTCTGGCAGAGTATAATCATTTACCCAAGGAGGTTATATTCCTAGTATCCTTAACCCTTTATGGACACTGTTAGAGTAAAACGAGCAGAGTTGACAGGGTTAAGTTCCAAAGGGATTAAAGTTGACACTTGGTATGTGATGCCTTTGGACCCCATTTCTTACCATACAGCCTTATTTGACTTAGTATTTATTTAAAGTCAGGATTCTCTTACATCTCGATATACGACTGGTGATAACGAGGGCGCGCTGGCACTTTAAGACCAGCAGCCGCCTAGTGACATAAGTGTGGCTGATAGCCGCGTATCTGCGCGGCTGCGCGTTTCATTCTTATGCCCACATAGCGTGTGGCCGGGCATATCCAGCCGGTGGCCGCAACACTTGCAGTATATAGCGTGATGTCGAGTAGCGGCCCAGCGTGCCAGATGTCCGGTCCCTGTGTTGATGTATTGAAATCGTTACATTAAGCAGAGCAAAGCGCCTCCTTTTTTTTTTTTTTTTTAAAGATCTGCAAAGCGATTCTTGTAAACTCAGAATTTACACGTGTTTGTATGATTCATGGTCCAAAACCATGTTTTGAGAACCAGCTGCATAGTTCTGGCACGCGGTATGCCTCTTAACCAAAACGAGCAACGAAAGACGTGCCAGACAAAAAATAATCATTTCCATGCTCTCTAAAATCTTTTCCAAACCGAAAGCTCTAAGTCAATGGTTTCTGAACCAAAATGGATTCTAGAGCCAAGTCTGGATTGACTTAAAGGCACCATAATGCACATGCCTATTTTTTTGGGGTGCGATCCCACTTCTTCGTACTATACATAGAATATGCCCTGGATATCTTGTTGATTGGTTCATTGTAATCTCGGGTGAGCAGGACACTCCTTACCCTTTGTTTCTGTCCAAATTATTATGTCATGGACTACTTGTTATGTCCAGTTGGCCCAATGTATAACGCTGCGGAATATGACGGCGCTATATACATCATTTAATAATAATAATAATTGACTTTCTGGCTGATTGGTTGAAACCTTATCTTGACGATTCGTCCGCATCCCCGATTACATTCCTCATTTACGTCTCGTAATTTTTTGCTCCCTTATGTTTTGGAAGTCGCCTGATCCCCACTGGATCTCCCGTAACCTTCCAGATTCCACTATAATGCAGTGTGTTTGAGAGAGTCCGTCGTTTTTTTAACAGATCTACGGAAATATAAAAATGTTCTTGTCTTCCTTCACAAAATAACTTTCTGGTTTGCCCCGGGCAGTAGACGCTCCGGTAAGGCAACCGACTTCCATTGAAGACATTTACCCCGGTATTTTCATTTTATATACATTCTCAGCTAAAAAATGTGGTTTCTTTATCAAGTCAAATTCCTCGCTACAGTTCAGATATTTCTGGGGTTTTTTAGGGTGTTTTATCATATATTTTTATGGTATCTCCTCCTATTACGGGAGACAAAGGACATGTTGTGCGGAGAATGAGTTATTGATGTCGGTATGAGGGGAGGGGGGGGTCATTCTATGGATGTTCCTTCAGCAGCAATACCCTATTCAGAAAGAGCTTCAAGACCGGCAAAAGGACAATAAGTAGTCATTGGCGACTCTTCATAAAGATCTACTGTACATTCATTGCTTTAAAACAAACGGCTTCATGTGCAAAAAGCCTGTTATTGACCCGTTTGCTCTTGCAGCGGAATGTTTAAATTCCATGAATTCCAAATTCATTGTTACTGGTTTTGTTCTGATAATAATATATTTGTTCTGATATAATGTTAACAAGTGTATGAAAAATACTTCTATTCTAACTGGCAACATATGTGCACATGTCTCATATAAGATATCCAAGCATGCAGCTGACCCCTACTCCTTCTTGGTTTACGGCTTACTTGATGAAGGTTTATACGAGTTCCCGTAGTTTCATAGAGTCAGTAGTTGAGTTGGCCTTTAGGTGTCTCAGTCCTATGAGGTTTAATGGTGTTTTGGGTCAACTTACCTGCCCTTGAAGAGTCAGGTTGACACTTTTCCATTTGGAGCTTCTCAAGCTTCTCTGGCTACTCAACTCTATTCAACGTTCTATGACCAGACAAGGTGTTCTTCATGTCATAGCAAATTGGGAGTTTGTAGCCAACCCGACTTA
This sequence comes from Sceloporus occidentalis, assembly GCA_023333645.1. Lineage (NCBI taxonomy): Eukaryota > Metazoa > Chordata > Lepidosauria > Squamata > Phrynosomatidae > Sceloporus > Sceloporus occidentalis. The sequence goes on from JALMGF010000122.1 coordinate 2,146,678, forward strand.
CATTGAGTCACCTACCTGAACCGTGGTTGAGTTTGCAATTCACTTGAGTGAATAGATAAATTACTAAGTTTAAGTCAGGGGCTTGAGAACGTCGACTCATCTGTTGACTTAACTTAGGGCCGAACTAGAATTGGTCATGCAGCCCTGCTAACTTTTGCCTGCTCACATAGCATGCAGCTATATGTTAGCCCTGCTGTCCATAGGTCCAGTCCAAGACAACCCTTTTGACCAAAAAATAAGTCATATTTTAATTTTCACACAGTTTGAACTTACCTGCCCTCAAGGAGTTAGGCTGATCTTTTTCCATTAGGACCACTTTTCAAGCTTCACTGTCTACTCAACTCAGGTCCACTTGAGAATTTCCAGTCAACCCATCCTGAATCAAGTCAACTACCTGAACTGCGGTTGAGTTTGCACTTGAGTGAATAGACAAGTTGCTCAATTTTGAGTCAACTCAGTCAACGGCTGTCACCTGTCGGCTAGACACAAGTCGAAGCTTTAACAGCAGATCCAAATAATGCCATATCTCCGATTCCTCCTGGTTTGACGCTGGTTTATCAATTTGGTGCATTTAACTCAGGAGCAAACCAGCACGGAAACTTTTAACCCCTTAGTAAATGCGCCATACTGGATATGTTGTACTTTATAAGCTGTCAAGTCGCCGAGCTCAGTTATAAGGTGATTTTTTTTTTGTGCTCAAGATGAAAGACGACCAAAGAGAAACAATGTTCCACATCCCTGCCAAGTACCAAATGCCAAATTAGCAAAGAGAACAACAGATCAAAGGCAGAGGACCAAGGAATGACATTATCTGGCGAGATTCACAGCCGTATTAAAGACGACAAACAACGCAAACAAGGCTTGTGTGCTTACAGCTCATAATCGGAGACTTATCCACCGGTGCTGTTCTATAGATCCCATGAAGATATTCAGGTTTCATCCGTCTTTCTTTCACGCACCAAAATTCACAAATTCAAGGCCATCATTCTTTTTCTAGAATCTGTAGAAATGTAGTAATTTTTTTTGGCTATGTTCTCGTTGGCTTCAAAAATTCTGGCTACTAGTTGCACGTGTAGATATGTATGTCTCACGTGTCCCAGCGCACGCGCATGCCTACATGTCATACAATGAGACGGCGAAAGAAAAGAACTATTTGCAGAAGAAAGGCTGCGCGGACCAATCAAAAACAATCAGCAACTTATAGATGAGAGATAACTTAATGGGGAGAAATAAGCATATTATGAGAATAGGAAGTAAAGATCTTTAGTATATTGTGGATGTAAGATATAATTATGGGTTTTGTTACTTAAAATGGATAAAATAAGATAATAAAACTGCTGATTTTAAGTAGCCAGAAGTGGTTATTTATTTTGCCCCCCTTTGCCAGGGGTAACTCAGAATTATACTATTACCCCCCGGTGTGGATAAAAGGCAATGAATCTCTTTTCATATAAATGTTATCTAATCCTGTTTATGTCCGTTGGCTTTTTGGTTAAACTTTCTTTAAAGTCATTGTTTGTAGCGCAGGCGGGGAATATCCTTTGTTTATACGGAATAGGAGGCAGGCAGTCCGGGGATAACAGCGGAGGCAGGAGACCAAGTCATCATTTTAAGGACAGGCAGGAAAATGTCGAATTTTGGGCAAAAGGGGAAATGAGACCTCTGGACCCCAAACGCTCTCTTTCTGCTATTTATGTGACAGGCGTTTAAAGCGTGATTGTGACGAGTGTATAGGTAGCCTTTGTCGGTCGTGACAATACGGTAGCGCTTTTCCTGGAAGCCTTGACTTGTCCTCCAGATGTTATCTGCCCCTGGAATACAGGTTGCCGGCGCCTGCAGTAGTTATTAACACATGCCCTGCCATGTTTGTGCGTTTAACCCTTTGGCCAACAAAGATTGTGATATCTGATAACGCAGCTGCTTAATCTGGTACTTGTTTAACCCTATGTGTACCATAATAAGCCAGCCGCTCCTCACCAGACTTCATTTTTACCCGCCGTTTCTCTCTTGGTGAAGTTTAGGACAGGCACCGATCTAGAGGCTGGTAGATGAATGGAAAAGCCTCCCAGCAGAAGTGGTAGAAGCTAATACAGTGAGGGTATTAAACATGTATGGGATAGACATACGGCTCCTGAATCTAAGACGAGACCAATGAATGATTAAGGTTTGAGTCTTTACAGCAGGAGAAACGGGCGACTAGATGGGGGCCGAATGGGGCCGATCAGCTGTCAACTTCTATGTTAATAGAGGGCCCTAGGCATGTCGGAGATACGGCAGGTTTGCAAGAAAGGCAAAAAAAAGAGAGGAAGAGGCAGTTTCCTGCAACAAAAGCTAAAAAAATTAAACCCAAGAGGGTGATAAATGCTTTTGCGTAAAAATCCAGAAACAGAAAGTGTTCCACCTGCAGCTGCAATCTACGAGTTACGCGACGCGAGGAAACCGTTCATTAGCTGCCGCGGTTCATTGTGTTTTAGGATTCGGTTTCATGTTACAAATGTAAATTTCAGATTTTATTTCTGTAGACATTTCTCCCGTCTAAGTCCTTAGGATACATATTAGTACATAATAATAATAATGAAAAAAGCTAGGAACGCTGGAGAAAAATGTCTAAGTGGAACGGCACCTTTAAATGGCCTAGCCGGCTACTGATCCTTAGGGAAATTATACTTTATTAGCTCATTGGAGCATAGCTGCCAACAGTCTCAAATTTTTGGGAGACACTTCTAACAACTTGGAATATGTCCTGGTTGTCCCCACTTATGTTTTCATTGTAGTCACAACATGACCCAAGGTGAACGTACAGTTAATTTACAAATGTTTTCATACCGTATCAGCAGAAAAGATTGTAAAAAAAGACTTCTTATCTTTTTTTAACTTATTTAAACCTGTTTATGACACAATAAAACGACAGAGCCTAAGCCCAAGCCTGTTACACAAAGAAGCGTAACTTTACTTTTATCCATGTTGAACACCACCTTTTACATTTTGATTTAATGATTACTAAAAAAAAATGCAAGATCTGCAGGAATGATTTCTATTGGTTAATTGTTCCCTGTTCTTTTTAGTAACCGGCATTTTTTTATGGAATTATAAAACACTTTAATTAAAGAGTAAAGTAAAAACTGGTTTTGTTGTGAAATGCCGAGCCCGTCGTCACGTAGCCGTGCTGTGTAAGTGAATCTCATATGAAAGAGTATTAGGACAGCTAATCATACTTTGCGGTAAGGGCGAGCTACGAGGAATCATTTCAAAAAATGCTACTATTCAGTTTTTTTGGCATCCGGGTTTGGAACGAGAAAAGCAATCGTTATAATTAGTAAGTGGTTTGGAGAACTGGACGTGCCTGGGAAGGGAGTCATTGCGCAGAGGAAGCAATCAGAAAATTAAAGGGAAATTACTCCTGTGAGATAAATATATGAGAAAAAAAATGAAATCACCAAAAATAGCTCCAAATCGGCTTGAAAAAAGGTTTTTTTTCCAGCATTTTTTTATGTGTTTTTTTTTTTTATGGGTTTTTTTTCAGCTTTTTTTTATTGTTTTTTTTTTTTTTTACGTTTTTTTTTCCCAGCATTTTTTTTTTATTATTTTTTTCCCCCAGCATTTTTTAATTGTATTTTTTTTTAACGTCAGTTGGTTTACCAAGCAAGGCTCCTGCAGAAGACGTTCAAAACTCCTCCCTTAAAACATGAAATGCAATTTCTGATGTGTTACAGAAACAAATCTCCGCGTTTTCTCCTTTTATTCATTTGCTCTGAATGTTTAATCTCATAAAACAAATAAAAAATTTATTTTATGGCAACAACCAATCAGTGCTTGTTTTTGTGTCACATGGCAATTAAGCGTTCCTTCAACAACAAAAAAGTACAAAAATTGTTGATTCCCCATCAGAGTCAGTCGGGGGGGCTTCCTAACGGGGGGGGCAAAATTCCCGATTTTAATTTGTTGGGCATAAGCCTGCTTAACACCAGCAGTAATTGTTTAAATATTCAAGCACTGGATAGCGCTCGCTCATTTTAATCATTTGTGAAAAACATTCTGCTAAACGAAACAATTAACAGGAAATCAAAATTAAAACCGACAATTAAAATGACCCCAGCGGGAGGAAGTTGGCAGAGACTGGAAATTATTGCAATAATTGTTTTTTTGTAAGATATCTCTTTACCAACGTTTCCTGCTCAAAGAACACGGGTGTCGATCAGACAGCGGAAAACGTTTCTTTTAATGACAGCGACTCTTGGATCCGAGTGGACAATTGGTCGGGCCCATGAAGTTGAAAGTTTATAGCGGGACTCTAAAATTAGATTTTCATTGTAACAAATAAGAGAATATTAAAGATCTTGGGGTGAAACTTTTTCAACAGGTACACTTTTTTTTGTTTTTGTTGTATTGGTTTTTAGCCAATCAAAAATCAGAAACTGAAAAAAAAGTGACATTTGGGGAAGTCACGTCACGTGACTTCAGGACTAGCCACGTGATTTAAATGCCTGAAAGTACTCACACATGATTTGTTTCTGTGGGTGTTTCTAAAAGGCATGGACACCCCCTACACAGAAGCAGATATATTTTTCTCTAGAAGCCCAGGGTATCTCCTTGCCTTGTGAAGAAAGGAGCCATTGTATTGAAGTTCCACAGGGGAAACTGGATCCCCAATCATCCATTTTCAGGGCTGCTCTCCCCACATGGAGGGGTACGTGGCCCCTTCCTTCCCTTCCAGGCTGAAAACCCATTGAAGGCTTCAAAGAGGGATGGTTGACAAAATAGTCAGCTCACCCTCCCCTCCTCTAAAAGTAAGTCTTGGGGGATCGAGCTCTATTTCCAGCTCAAAAACAAGAATCCAAATAAAAAAAAAATAACAATAACACACATGCATAAAAGCCCCACAACAACAAAAAAAAACATACTCATGGATGTGAGAATATGAAACAAAAAAAAGTCTCCCTCCACCAACCATTGACTAAGGTACCTTTACACTTGGGGTGATCGCCAAGAGATCCTTGAAGGGTGAAATACCACACAATAAAGGCTTGAGATCTACTCACCGAGAACAGATATCTACCTCCCTGCTCACTTGTGCCTATGAGAATACGAATCGCACCCCACTGACGAGGGCCATAAAGGCCGAAACGGATGTCTGGGGTTGTTGGTTCCCTTGTGCAGAGGAAATTAGCCTCATAATTTGGTTCTGGACTGCCCTTTGGGGGGGCGGGATTAGATTGATATGGAGATTTTTCCTCTGTAATGGCACAAGAGAGCGAAAGCTCTGAGTGGGTTTCCATCCTCATTGAATTAATCTCCTACCTTTTTTTGTATGGTATTTCGCCCTTCAGGGAGCTCTTGTGGCCCACCCCAAGTAGAAGGGTGAGTCTAAATGTGTCCCTCCATGCAATTGCATCCTACTGTTGACACCAATGGATGTGAGAATGTATATGATGGTGGTGGTATTTACATATAGCTTGTTACTGGACTCCTTTTATGGGTTGAATTGGGCTGTCATTGCTTAGTGGGGCTGCTTAGTGGGGCTTCTGGGTGGGGGCACAAAAGTTGTTAAGCAGCTATTTCTTCTCAACTGAGTTGTTATTTAAGGGGAGTTTTTTATAGAATCTGTGGATGGGGTTCAATGAAGCAAAGTGGGTGCCGCCATTAAACAACTTGTGTATTGAGTAACGCTATGTATGTTAAAGATGTGTCTTCTTCTTGAGTTTTCCCACTCACTTCCTATATTACTTTCTGGTGTAACTGATGAAAAATCAAAGCATACGGGTATGTTAAGCAATTTCACGTGAGATTAACCCCAACATTCCCAGTTTGCCATAAATATTGTTTCAAAAATAACATTCTGTCCTACCGAAATTTGGAAATTAGCACTTTTTTTTTAATTTCATTGACAATATGATGATCTTGCACCTATGCCATGGTTTTTGTTTTGCAGGACAGCGTCTGAAAGAATTACATTTTTTCTTTATTTAAAGAAATTTTTTTTTTAATGAAAATTAACATTTATGTAAAAATCCCCATTGCTTTATACAGTAAAAATAACACCCCAGCGCTGTATACAGTAATGTCAGTCAGTGACAAAAATCTGGTTTTATCTCATTTTGTTCCAATAAACTCCCTTTATCTGCAGACCGCCATTGCTGTCAGTCATGTGATATGTTGGGTAGGTTTCCCGGCTCAAACACCGCAGTGAGCTGACGCTTTATGGCAACGCTAATGAGGTCAGTTCCTCAATAGCCTTTTATTAGTTAGAGCATCTGGGTGATTAAGACTGAGCCATTCCTTCGTCCCCCACAGGCAGTATGATAAGGAGTCGCGGTGTTTAGTAGATCAGGGCTCAGACAACAGAGCGAGAATTATACAAATGGCTGATATGCAGCTGCCTGAGAACATTATGTGGGGGGGGGGCTACAACTATTTAAAAAAAGAAAACAGCGCAGTAATTTTGAAACCATATTTTAAATCTGATAATAATAAAAAAAACCTTGGTGGGATTTCCCATTTGGTTTATGCGGGGCCAGTCCAGCCATCCTGCGTTTCCGGAGAAACTTGCTGGGATGGATCTGTCGTAATGTGGAGTGAAGTCAGGGGATTGAATGTCTGAACACTCTGGGTTTAGTTAAGGGTTACATTTAGAGTTCTGGCAGGGGCAGGAGTATGGAGTCTCTCATCTGCTTCGACTTCTAAAGAAAGATAAACAGTCTTGGTTCTGTGCAGTGAATCACACATCCGACCAGCTCTGTATAGTCTTCTCGCTGGGACCGTGAAACTTACTGTCTGGGAAAGCCCATCCCCGAGGACCCGGCAGGCAACGAGCACATCCTGGCTTTTCAAATGAATAATGTTGCAATCCAGATCGCACGTATCAAATAAAACCCTTTGGCAGCATAAGAAAGCTTTGGACGCTGAGACGTTTTCCAACTTGAATTGAAATGTGTGAAACGTAGATTTTTACATTTTTTTTTTCTTTTTTGTACTTTAAGGGAAATCGCACCGGGAAAAAAAATGTATCATAATCTTAATGTCTCAATTATCAGACATGTGGATATTACGTCATCCAGAACGTCAAACCTCACAAGTGTCCCTCTTAGGAGATAGTCCACCTGGTACGCGGATCCTTCTATGTCTCTCTTTCCTCCTCTGATGCCCTCTTTCCTCCCCTGATGCCCCTCTTTCATCCCCTGATGCCCCTCGTTTCTAGGAGGTCAGAATGTTTGCTGGGGGTATCACAGGGTTCTACAGCCCTAAAAGCCCCAATAATATTAATAGAAACAGCAGAAAATGGGTCTACAAATGGCAATTTTAATAATATTAGAATTTAAGAAAATGCAATATATTTATAGTGATTGATAGGTCACAAAGTCATTAGAAGCCCACCCCTAGCCACACCTCTAAACAGACCCCCTAAAAAACAAAAGTGCCCCTCTATGGCCATTGGGGTTTATTGAATATTAGATGCCTAAAAGGTGTTGTGGCTTATTTTTGGGGGGAGCACTCTAATAAAACGTACAATTTTACCTAAAATTGGGTGAAAAAACAAGTTTTACTTGCCATATAGACGCCTGGCTAACATATACTTTATACATCACTTTATGCAAAAGCCTCACCTGAGGCCTGTGAAAAAAAGCAAGATGTCTGCCTAGATTTTGTTCATTTCTACCAACATATATACGAAAAAGATGAAAATTGTGGTGTTTTTAAAGAGAAGTCTTTAAGGCTTATTGCTTGTGGAATTCAAGGCTTGGTCATTTTGAGGTATAGTTGGCCTTTAAGTTGTGATTCCTGTCGCCGGGTATAAAACTGGTGCCAAAAAAACACATATTTGTGCACTGACTAAAATTCCAACAAGAATTTAACAAAAAAAGGAAAGAAAGTTTCCTGCAAAAATACTTCCTGTGAGTCACACGTAAACAAGGAAACGCTGCGTCAGTTGGCATTGAAGATATCTGGTAACGTTAATATTTTATAATTCATAGCAGATAATATACGGAATGCGGACGAAATGGTTGGAATTCTGAGATAATTCTCAATGGCACAATGAAGTAGAGCCAACGTTGCGGCATCCGGTAGGTTTAATGGCCTTTGGCGGTCCAAAAACACGCAAAAAGTGCGATCAAATATAATGTGAGACATGAAGAAGAGAATCGCATACGCCTCAACTTTTTAGGTGGCCTAATCGGGACTCCTGTGTTGGGGTGGAGGCAAGAGGCAGAAATGAGCGGGGCTGCCACTGGAAGTAGGTAGGGCAAGTGGCATGGCTAATACTATCCACGCATTCACGCATCTTGGCCGCCTTCCTAAACACCGGAAGGTGGCCAAGTGGAAGCTGCGATGGAGGCTGCTTACCCCCCCAACTTTTGTCTGTGGATGAGATTTTTTCGATAGTTCTCTTTAGGGAACAGTCCCTTTAACGAAGTTGAAGTTGCTCCACAACCCCAGGACATACCGTGAGGAAGCGTGCATTTCTCCCCATTCTGGAACGCAGAGGGTTAATAGTGCCAAAAAACCCCAATATGATAATTCCTACGGATATGGCCAGGAAGGTACTTAATAACCACACTGGATTCGCCATCTGTTGTTGCTGGACAAAGACCTCTGTGTCTCGGCGTTCCCCTTTTAAACAGCCGGGCACCTGTTTCAGGTCCTGTGAGTCTCCATTGTGCCGAGAATTAAAAAGCGGTCACGTTGTGAGCTCTCATTGAACTTGCTCTGAAAACCTGCATTATAGGTAAAACGTGAGTGAAACTTTTTTTTTCCGCCCTCTTCCTGTAGACACCTTGTGAAATTTTCCAGCCCCGCCATCTTGAATGCATTTCTTTCTTGACCCTAATTAGTGTCATTTTCTGTTATTCTTCTAGTGTTATGAACCGCCTGTGACATATATATGTTTCTCGTCAACATACAGTTCTGAAAAATCCAATAATGGCTGTTTATTGACTCGGAGAGAAATGAGCTTAAAGGGAAAATGAACAGAACTCGTAAGAATAACATCAGCAAAAACCGTTAACTGGGAAATTAATTACAAATATTATTTTAGCAACACCGAACACATATTTTATTAACCCGCATTCTATAAATATTAATGTATGGTTGGATGAAGCTGTAAGATTTCTTCTCTTAGAGAATGCCTTCAAAGACTTCCGAGCGCAGAATTATCACAGGTCAAGATATTATACCATCGTCAGTTGATGTTGACCACGGCCACATTTGCACTTTTGAAGCCACTTGGGCAATTTCTATACAACTGGAAGTAGCGCAGAGAGAAACATGGAATTTTTTGGTAAATAAAACCCATTTGCCCCCATCTAATCTGCTCATAAAACCTCAACCAGCTCTTAATCTCAGAACCAAAATACAAAGCAAACCTCCTCCAACCAGGAGAACCAACACCCCCAGACAACGCATATCAGCCTTCATGAATCAATCACCAACAGAAACCCCCTAAGTACAAATGAGCGAGATAGTCCTCATCTGGGAAGACCTTTACACTTGGGGTGAGCCCCAGAAGACCCCCCCCCGAGACAAAAAAAAACATGCAAAAAGTTTTATAAGCAGCTTAATAAGCCTTTCCTACTGTAATTTCTGCTCAAGATTCCGTTCTCTTGCATCTTTTAGAGGAACAACCAACAATTACGCATCAATCTAATTCTACCGTAAAGACATTCTAGAACTGAAACACTCAACAAAAGAAACCATGACCCCAGTGTCCTGAGTTTAATGCCCTAAGTGTTTGGAAGGATGTTTTAGAGACTCGTCAATAAGATATTTATAGTCTGTACTTATCTGCCCCAAAACAGAACTTCAAAACCAACATTTACCCTTGACTTCCAATCTAGAACCAAAACCAACACATCAAGTCCAAGTCCATGGGGCAAGTCCAATGGTCCTTTGCCAATAGTGTGAGAAGAGCGACTAAAGTTGAAACGACTGTCAGGTTGACATAAGACATTTATTTTATTTATTTCGTTTATTCTCTTCGGCTCTATTTCTGCTTGTGTGGCACAGAGAAGACCTTTTTTCGATATGTTGGTCGCCATTTTTAAAATGTCACCCCCTTTTCAGCCACACCTGGCGCCTTTAACTCTGAGTTTGTGAATGAGAAAGCTCTAGAAGTGTCAGTGACATTTCCTGGCCCAAAAGAAAACACAAAAATGAGGTCACTTAAGCAGCTGACACAAAGATATGAGGCCTGGATTCTTCTTAACTAATAGGTTTTTAGGGAAAAATAAACTATGATTTTCTAGTATATATTTCATGTGATAAATATTATCTTCCAGCATAAGTGGTTCTTTAAAAGTCCTTCCTTTCATGTAAAAGATGTGAGGCATACAGCTGATCGTAAAATATGGTGTATATTCTCCAAAATAAAATCTCAGGCCCTTTTGAAAACCTTAAGCACCCCTAGCTCTGTATACAAAAATAACGTAGAGCTGTTCTTAATTAGAAAGTATCATTATCGCGTTATTAAAACTTATTTTTATAATATAAGTGTAATATTTTATCAAATCATTTCAAGAAGAATCTTAAAAACAATCCATTTCAAAGTTTTTTCCAAAATGTATTTTTTTTTTAAAAATAATGTGTTGGCTTTTTGAATAGTTTTATTTTAAACAAATATATTTATTATATATGAATATATTTATATATTATATTTATTGAAAGAATATATTATATATTGACCATAAGGCATGAAACAGATGGATGCTATAAAGTAACAGTTTCCAATAATGAGTCAAGAAGACGGTCGCTTCAAAGCCTGCCCCACGGTGCGTCCTCGCTTGTGAGCTCCTCATTTGTGCCATTGTCGGGGGAAAAATCTCCATTGACATATCAGTTATCCTGCCCGCATATGTAGTCCAGAAATGAGTTGTGAACAACCCCAGACGTTAAAAAAAAATAATTTAATCAAAAGGCATGGTCAATAAAACATAATATTTACATACATTGGTAAGTCATTTGAAGCAGGGCAATTTACACTTCGAGCTTCAATTTCATGGTCAGGTTCAGAGCATATGGAGGACATATGCAGACATGGCACATGTCCGGGACTTCCAACAAAGCCTGCTCTCCGCAGTCCTTGGCTTAACACCCATCATGTTCCTTGATGCCTTTGCCCACATTCAAAAAGAACCAAGGCATAGTCCAGCTGTGAGAGATGGATCTGGCCCACTTTTCACACTCGAGTTGCCTCCACAAGGACAGTAAGAAGAAGCAAGCAAAGCCATTTCCAGCAGAGCGTTTGACTGTCTTTGGGAGTCCTGCACACACAGTTACATAGTAATACATCCTAATAGATACTAATACATAGTAACATATAGTAACACAGTATTTTACGTTGAAAAAGTCCATCAAGTTCAACCCTTCCATCTATCCTTCCTGCTTTTGATCCAAAAGAAGGCAAAAAACCCTAATTAAGGTTTGTTTTTTTTTAATTTAAATTTAATGGAAAGGGGGGCACCTCCTTGCCTCCACAAAACAACCAGATTTATCATCGGAACAAGGAGCTGCATAGAAAGAACGCTCTCGGTACGGGAGGGGAGCCAGACACTCCTTTGCCCTCGTCTTGAGTATCCTTGAACATCGCTGTTCGTTTTGGGCAACCGCAACATACTCTTTAGCCGTAAACAACCACGTCAGCAAGGTTCAATTTGATTTCCTTTGGGCATACGTGAGCAAGGAGGTCCACGTCTGCCCTCACCTTTACACTTGGGGAGAACCCCAAGAGAGCCCCCCCCCCAAAAGAAAATACTGCGTTCCATATTTTTTTTGGGGGGGGTGAGAATTTAGAGAATGCTCATTTTTAATCAATTATCAATAATATATATTTACAGCTCATGCTAATAAATTTATTGTGTATTTTCATTAATTTTAGGCTTGCCCTCTTAGTAATCTGATGTTTTTTCTTCTTTTTTTTTTGAATTCGCTTCCTGTTTCTGCTGACTGCGTTCGCGGCCAAGGAAAATATATTTCACAATGCCATATTTGCAAAGTGTTCCCTTGTGAGCACAGCTGGGGCAACACAGTGAGAGATTTTCTGTGCGGGGCTTGAAGGGAGCAGTTAGTGGGAGTTTCCTGATACGAGTGGAGATGTGTGGCTGTGCATGCGCCTAATCAGTGCTTAACCCCTTAAATACAGCGGACTTGCCTGAAAGCTCTTAAGATTTGACCCCCCCGAGTCTTAATGTTTTTACCCCAATCTCTGCGTCACGCAAGTCTGGAGCCGCGATCTAATACTATTCAAGCATCCCAGATGGTGCATTTCTCACTCCTAGATCACAGCTGAAACCAATGCTTGAATACAGGTGGCTTCATTCAGAATATTTTTACCTCCTGAAAAATCATGAATTTTTATAAGGATGTTGGTAGAATGATTTGGTTTTCATAAGGACTGTAGTTAGAACCATTTGGTTGACACTATTTGCAATATTTGTGACGGACTATTAAAGGGTTAATATTTCTGTAATCTCGGGGCCCCATTAGTTTCTAGGTATGGTAACTCATTACTTTGGGCCGTTCATAGACAGCCTCTGTCTAGTAGGACAGAGATGAACTTGCCCTCTGTTCTTGGGCACCCAGGTTGCTCTTTTAACCAGGACCTTGCTAAAATCATGTATTTTATTTAATTAAATGCTGCTACTCCATGCTCGGAACATGTGTGGTAGTGGAAGCAGCATCACTTTACCTGCAATTCCACATATGGCCACAATGGGGCACCTAGAGCAGGAGGAGGAAAAAAAAATAAAAAATGCTGCAAGCCTTGCCATCTTGACTGGATCCTCCCTGTGCTCTCACTATTGACTTTGCTTGCAGCGATGTATTGAACAGCCCAGGACGGTGCTTGTTGGACTTGCTGGGTGTACTTTGGGATTGCCAAATTGCCTTTTAGACTGTTTGAGCCATTTGGAGCCCGGACTGAATTCTGAAGCCACTTCTTACCCACTATCAATTAACAGGAGACCAGAAACTCTTCACATCTAATTTCCACATCTCTGGACTCACCTGATAGGAGTTATAATCCACCTATTTTATTTTACATATTGGTGTAGGGTGTTACCCATAATACCTGATAATGGCATATTTACATAACGCAGCATTTTAAAATATATATTCTATCGCATTAAAGGCCTGCTACAAAAGCGGGTTGCCCCCCTAAGATGTAGGTGGGTCATTTCATGACACCATCAAGCCACTCACCCTACCTAGGAGGAGACTTATGCTAATTCCAACCAGTCAATGCACTCAACTGCCCACTGCAAAACAGGACTGTTGGGTGTTATGACATTATTTTTTTGCAAATTGAAAGGAATGTCTAACACCAAAGCTTGTTCACAACTGTGCAGACCCTCTGTAAAGCTATTATCACTGATATCTTACATAAGTTATGGTGAGTAAAGGTGATTGGAAACCCTTCCACTTAAAATTAAGGGGGTAGTAGAATTATTATTCTACAGACACCAGACAAGCCAGCAGGCCTGTTCTTCCCTCAAAAATCTCATGGTGCTGCCACAACCACAAGGGATTCTGGGTAGGCGCATGAAAATAAATTCAACAATTATCACCTTTTGCCTCTATATCCACTTTATACATGGATCTCTTGAAAGTAATTGCCTGCTGTACAGGAAGCCTTTAGACAAAACTCAGGTAAGAGATGCAGTAACCAGATTACCACTAATGGGCAGCTGTTTCGTCCTTAATGGGACTCGTCAGCATGAGGTTGTGATACCGGCTTAATAATAATGTATAAAGTGGATATATAGGTAAAAGATGATTATTGTTGACCTTATTTGCATGCACCTACCCAGAATCCCTTGTGATTGTGGCAGCACCATGAGATTTCTGAGGGAAAACCAGGCCTTCTGGCTTATCTGGTGTCTGTAGATGCGTGTTTAATAATGCTTAATAATGCTTCTACTACCCACTGATATCTTAAGGAGAGGGTCCGCAAAATGATGGATCTCCACTGTATACACCAATATCTGATATTTCCTTGAGCAAGGTCACCAGATTTACAGCATGGAAGAAATCACACAAAATATGCCTCAGGAAACTAATTTAAATACAAAACATATGCAATCCTCATAAGCCACGCATTCATAAAAGAGTTCGAAGCAGCAATGTCTTCTCGGCCTCCTGGCTAAGGTCCAGTAAGTGCCCGTAAGAAATGCAAAGCTTGGATGCTGGACTTAAGTCAGAGTAAGTTCAGTAAGCCCGAGGTACACATTAGGTGTCCCCTGGTTTTGGCCACCGGGAAGGTAGAAGTAAATCGGACCCTCCTCAGGCTTTAGCTTGGGAGAGAAGGGGCTGCAAATCCCTTTTTTGGGGAGTACAGCCCCGGCAGATGAACAGCTTTCAGAGAAATGATTTGAATCCTAAAAAGCCAGAAAAGCATTTTTTTTTTTCAAAGAGAGATGGTGGTGGCTGTGCTTTGTAAGGTCACAGCAGGTACCAGGTCCCAGTTGTCTACGTTCACCCCTAAGGGATATTCAGCCTCGTTCTCCCTACCTTGGTAAGAACCAGAGAGTGGCCACTGAAGTCTTTAAGGGAAAAGGTCTACCCTCACCACCACTAAATAGCTTTGTCTTCAGGGACCTGGCATTTCAAGTGTGTAAACGTTTGTGAGTAAACTTGATCAAGATTAAACAAACAAAACAAACCAAACAAACAATAAAATAATCATCTGTTGTATAAGAAAAACAACAAAAAAGTACTATGAGGGCACCAGTCCATGATTGGCATTATCATTGTTTTTTCCACCATCTATAGACCATGTGCGACGTAATGGTTCAAGTGGCAAGGGTCTACTTACCACTATCACCACAGTACGTGCTAGAAGTGTAACCTTCACTCACACCAACACTAGTGGTGAGTGCCCAAGTGGCTGTAGCCTAAGGTTTCAACCACAATCATACATTCTGAGTACTATAGGGCTTGAAAACTGGTTCAGGGTACTTCCAAGTCAGGGTGAGCTTTTATCTCCCATGCTTTACTTAGTTGAGTGATCCTTTAAGCTTTCTCCCTAACTGTAAGACGCAATCAAGACCAAGACCTCTTACCTAACGTCTCTGATTTCACAGGTCAGCTTTCGTCAGGAAAGCTGGTTACCTAGCTGAAAGAGGGGATATGTGGTATCCTCTGTAGTCCTATCACCTTAAAGAACAGGTTTGCTGTTTTGATTGATGAAGGAAAGTCTGGAGCTCCTCTGCCTTATAAGTAAAAAGTAAATAGATGCGGTGTGGTTTTGAGACAATGTATCCCAGCATTCCACAGTGCAGATGGTGGTAGTAGAAGGGGTTACTGCCCTGCATTAAGCTAAGGGGCAGCACTGTTGACCAGTTTTCCACATTCTCTGATGATGTCACATGTGGGAGAATGTGACATCAAAAGGAGGTCTGTCTGCCTGCTTGCAGGTACTGGATATTAAAAAGTGATGAAAGCTTTCCGATTTGGCTGTGAATTTGTTGAGAACTTGCACTGACCACACTGTTAACTGCCCCAATTAGATTTTAAATATTATATATTTTGGGCAAAATGTAAAGAATAGCAAAAGGAAAGATTAAAAAAAGAAAAAAACAAAAAGCTTAAAAAAAAACATTTAGGAGCAAAATTACGGTATTGGCACCTTCTTTTATTAATTCCCAATATATAATTTACCATTTACTTAGTAAATTTGCTCAAATTGTAAATAAAAATAGCCCTTTTCTGTTAGTATTCTTTCATGGTTTCCATGGCTATATGTTATAAACAAAATATTTTAGTGAATGTGCAACAATGTATCTCAGTTATTTTAAATAAAGTTCCACCCATTTGAACGGGAAATAATTTTTTTTGGTTTTCCTTATATGGTCAGAAGGAAGAGAACATCCTCCTCTGATGATGTCACTGATTAATATTGTTAAACAATGTTAAGGATCCTCCCAGCCACGACAATGCACCTAAAACCTCTCAAACATGGCTAAAGACTACAATTCTCAAGCCAAAATAACACAATTTATTGTAAATATCACTACTACTATTATTATTATTTTTATTATAAACTTTTTAAAAATTTCAATAAAATGATTTGTTTGATAATGGCTTGTCTGATCACGCTGTTAACCCTTTCAAATATGTGGCTGAGCAAGATGAGGCAACAATAGAGTTCAGAAAAATAAAATTAAATTATTATTTAAATTATTATTATTTCATATACTAACTTTTTGGGATAGGGAAGAAATAATCTTTGGCCTTAAAGCCGAGGTAGTTTACCCAAGATGCATTCTGGAAGGCCTGGTTAACGGGGCTGATACCGGGAAGAAGCAGACATATACACACACACACACGCATACGCACACGCACACGCACACGCACACGCACACGTACACGTACACGCACACACATATATACGAGCGCACACACATATATACGCGCACACACACACACACTTACACATATATATATACACACACTTATACACACGCACACATATATACGCACACGCACACACATATATATGCGCGCACACACGCACGCTTATACACACACACACACTTACACATATATATACACACATATATACGCACACTTATACACACATATATACGTGATACATGTACACACTTATATACACATATATAAATATATACACACATATACACACACACATATATACATATATTTTAACACTTGTGTGCTGGATAATACTTTCCATGTACTGATACGGTTCCAGTTTACATTTAAGAAGCATTCTTGTTCTGTAGTAACATCTTAAACTTTAGCATCAGTGTTCATGTCAGCTGCCACTTATGCAGTAAATATATGCGTTTTCTTCTATTTGCTAAAGTAGTACAATTGCTTTCCCATCATGCTTTGCTTCTAAGAAAAGCGTCATTATTACTTCCATTTTTTGCTTTTTGTTGTATCCCGTTTCCCAAAATTAGTCTCATTTTTACATTAAAAAAGGATTGAAGATAAAAGACTCCTCGGCTCGATGTGTTACAGGTAGCCACAACTAATAACAATAATAATAATAAATAATAATCAATACTACTAGGACAATGATTTAGTCGGTGGTGCTGGGTAAGTTTTTGGTGGGGTTATTAATGTATACAGCACTGTGGGACTTCACTTATTTCTTTACATTGTGAAGAACCAACTAAGCTTCTCACAGTAAAAACTCGCTGAGGTCGGCTGTTGATTTGCATAAAGAAGTTTATGAGATAAAATAGAACTCGCTGCAACTCGTACCTTAGGTAATAAAACTCTAGGACCCGGAAATCTTTCATCGCATGTGATAGTTGCAAGGGAGGCAAGTTTTAGGAACGCATCAAGTACATGATTTCTTGAAAGTCAGCTGATTTAATTATGCATTGTGCAGGGCGGGAAATCCTTTGCCAGGGATGGTCCAGCATAAAGCAATGATATCTGTGACTTGAAACGCTCAAACCTACTCCATGTGTGGTTTGCCTTTGGCTTACTGTACACGCTGGGATCATTTAACCCTTTAATAGATATTATTACTATAGCTGATTGATTAATATAGCACCATCATATTCCACAGCTCTGTACGATGGGTAAACAGGACATAACCCATTGTACAGCGCTACAGGATTTGATGGTGCTATATAAAACAATAAATAATAATGATAATAACAAGTAGTGCATCTCACACAATTTGGACAAACTACCAGTATGCAAAAAGTGGAGCTAATGTTCATATTTTGACTACTTAATGTATAACAGAGACGGCCTGAGCTCCGGAACTTAAAGCAACTGAGCCATTTGGTGACTTGCATATATAAGGCTTAACCCCTTAAATAATGGACTCTATTAACATACTGTAAAAACACTCAGAAATAACGGTGTTAAGTTGCTACATTTCTAAGAATAATCCCCTTGACTCTGTGTTTAGGAAAATCCCTTTTTACCCCGCATCTTTAACCCTTTTGTTGAGCACCCTAGCATCCCCCCCAACATAATCGGACTCGCCTAAAGAGGACCTGTTGCTGCCTTTAATCAAAACTAAATGTATGAACTAAACCTAGTTGCTGTTTGTGACTCATTTTTCTTTATGGAATCGGAATTATCTGATCACTTCATCATCCTGAAGCTCTCTCCCTTACCTTCCTATCCCAACTTCAAGGGCACCCAGAACCAATCAACAACAATCAGCAACTTAACAATAGGGGAGAGATAAAGAGGGGAGAATTATCATTCATGTTTTGAGAAGAAAAAGTTCAGATTTAGTACATAAATATTGCTGACTTTAATCAGTAAATAATTACTAGGCTTAATGACAGATCTGCTTTAAAGGAACCGACATCTATTGACTCACGTTACACTCTTGGCATACGATAGCCTCCCATCCCCCATGCCGCAGTGTGCTACGAATCACGTTAATTTTATTGTTCGTGAAAGATGTTACACCGATACCTGATCCCGACCATATAGAACTAAGTAAGGAATTCTATTTAAAAGAACGTATCATATTAACACACTCTTTAAATTGTAATCGTTTAGGGTAATAAAAAAAATTGTAGGCAGCGGATACAAAGTATGAACACCCAGCTCCAACAGAATACTCAAAATATCCCAGGAGACACTGGACACTGCGGAACTTAATATAGTCTACTGAAATATATATATAAAATATATACCGGTATATATATAATAAATCTAAAATATATAAATATATATATATATAAAATATATATTAAATATATAATATATATATATGATAAATAAATATTAGTCCATTACAACATTTATATATATAAAAAAAGATATTGTCTATTAGTAACAAAGGAAAAACAAGTACACGAGAAATAGTTTATCATGCATGTTTATTGCAATGTAAAAAAAATATAAATAAAAAAAAAAATTCTAAAATTTTCAAATCTTTTATTTCTTAAATATATTTGAAATTCTGGAATTATCCTCCGAAACAAACATAGAAAAATTATATACTTTATTACAAATGGTAAACTGAAGATCCTCTTATTTACAAAACAAACAAAAAAAGGGTCGATAAACCCAAACATACAATAAATTACAAAGACTGGAAGCTGTTGTTTTTTTTTCCCCGACATAAATTCAGCTTTCATAAAATAAAAAATAAAAAACAGAACAAAACAAAAATCTTATTTACACATACACAGTTAAGAAGAAGGCAGGCAGAGTTGTCATGAATTTTTTTTTCAAAGTCCCAAAGTGCCTCCCTCCCGCTGCCCCTCCCTTTTCAAGAGAACTACAGAAACGATCTAGTCTCTAGAGCCGTTTTTAACCTTTTTAATCTTAATACTGAATGATCATCGAATGTTAGGTCCATGCATGTCTTGGTCGATGCTAAACGCAGGTCGGATGTCTCGGAACAGGAACAGCACATGTCAAGTGCTTTCTCTTGGCCACTTGGCTTTAACCGTAGGCTTCGTCAGACTCGGCGCACAATCTCGGTTCGACACAGTCTGGTCTCAAAGCCTCTCTCGCTTCCAAGCAGAAGTTTCAACCTGAAACTTATTTCTTTCCAAAAAAAAAAAAACAAACAAACCATATCGTTGGCCGATCTCCTCTCGGAGTCCTTTCAGAATGTTTGCAACTGTTGCGTTAACATTAACTGACATCCACTGTTCACGTGATTCATAACTTTCTGCTTCAGCTGGGCGACCTGCTCTCGGAGCATGTTGGCCGTGGACGCCAGTTCAGAGTTTTGGGATTTAAGTGTTTTCACCTTGTCTTCCAATCGAGCAATCCTTTCTAGCTTCCTTTTCCTGCACTTGGAGGCAGCAATCCTATTCCTCATGCGTTTCCGTTCTGCTTTAATCCTCTCCTGGGACTCCATGTCAATGGGTGACAGCGGTGGGGTCTCCCCTGGCATTTCAGGGACAGTCTGGGGCTCTTCCTTCAGAGCCTGGAGTCTGGGGTGCTGCACTGAAATCGGTGGGGTGCTGTGATGCTGAGGACCAAAGCCCAGGGTATTGCTGCTGAAGGCAGGGGTGGCGTTGATGGTAGTGGTGGTTGGGTTAAAATTGTTCAGGTTGGCATATACCGGAGGCTCACTGTGCAAAGTGCTGTTGAATCCAGTGCTCCCAGCTACGGAAGAAACAGGTGCGAGTCCCGTACTGGTAGGCTGAGGGGCCGAGGTCACGTTCGGCAAAGTGTTCTGGTTGTGCAGCTCGGCTAGCGCCCTTACAAATCCCTCCGCGAAGCCCTCCTGCTCGTCGGTGACATTTTTGGGGCACAGGAACTGGGTCGGTGTCGGTGTTGTGGTGATCATCCCATTGCTGGACTGGATAATGAGCCTTTCCAACTCGGGAGAGGCAAGTTTGAGAAGTCCAACATCTGGAGAGGTGAGGAGGTCGGCAGCCTTGTTCCTCAGGTGAGGCTTTATCGTGCTTGAAGGGTCGGCCAGGTTCAGGGTCATGCTCTGCTTTAGGACCTTGGGGTTGTATCCGTAGCCGGCGGCTTCGGGCTGGATAAAAGCAGCGCTCAGAGCATCGTCGTAGAATGTCGTTTCCATCTTTGCAGTCATAGAACAGACAGCAAGTCCCCGGGAAACGGATTCTTCCTGCGGCGAGTCCGGTCCACAGGGTACTTCTGCAGAAGGGGGACAAATGGGTTAATAACTGACACCGTATGACACTTCTACCCCTCTCCGGCCAGTAAACAGGGAAACTTCTGAAACCCTACGACACTTCTACCCCTCTCCGGCCAGCTATTCCTCTAGCAAACTTTTTTGAGTGTTCTGCTCTCCTTGGTCAACTATACGCTATCTGCCCCTCTTCCGTCTATCTACCCTTACTAACTTAATTTGCCCTTCCTCCTTCTTGTTCTCTCTCTCTCTCTATGGCATCTCCTTCGCACCCCAAACTCTCATTTACAGCTGTTCTGTCAAACTGTCACTCTAAACTCCTTCACGTGTTAAATTCTCCCTCTACACCTTCCATGAAATCACAAACTGCCCCTTCTGCCCACTTGCCTGCCCCTCTCGCAACTTTTTCTGCCCTTCTCTTTACTTCGCTCACTTCTCTCCTCTCCTTTTTGCCACTTGCCCCTGTCCCCACTGCACTTGCCTCAGCTCTTACTTTGTCCTCCGGGTGTGTGAGCTGCGTGGGGAGCGGCTGTCAGAGTACGTGTCCCCGGGAGCCCCGCTCAGTAGCACTGTGCTCCGGCCAGCGTGCAGCTAACACTTATCAGCGAGCTCTCACCCACTAAAAATAGACATGATGTCACCCCCAACGCTGCTTATTGGCGGATGCTGTGGCGGGCGTGATCAGATTTGCAAATGAGCCTCGGTCGCCATGGAGACCGCACTAGAAATTTCTGACTGCCGCGGAGGTTGTCGGGATGAGGTAATGTTGGTCACAGCGCGCGGTGTATTGTGGGCTGACGTATTGCCGCTGGGGGTGTCGCTCCCCGCTTTGCTCGCCGGGACGTGTTTTTGATGTGGGTTCCCGCGAAGGGCTGGCTTTCCCGCCACCTGCACCCCGCACTACGGTCTCGAGGGGGGTCTCCCGAGGGACTAGGGCAAGGGGGTAGTTTTAGTGTGGCGGGGGAACGGGGGCGTTTGTACAGTAGCTTTCCGATATGACATGTGGCTGCTGCGCCCCAGGCAGGCAGGGGCATTAGTGCGGGCCTAGCTGTATTAAAACGTCACTTAGACCTCAGCTACTGCTGAACATCTTCCCAATCACTGCCTGTCACTGACTTTTTCAGTGGGCCTCAGCTGCTTCTGATCCTCTTTGCAGGATTAGCTGTCCCTGTCAGTCGTCTCTATGAGACCTCAGCTGCTGCTTAGCCTCTTCATTCATAGCTGCCACTCTAACGTCTTTAGTAGACTGCAGCTGCTGCTGAACATCTTTGCGAGATTAGCCGTCATTATCCGGCATTTTCTGTTTACTTCAACTTTGCGAGATTTACAGTCGCTTTCGGGCAACTCAAACGGACCTCAGCTGCTGATGAACTTCTCTCTGAGGTTAGTGAGGGTATCAGGGAAGGGCAAAGTCGGTCAACGAGGGATTGCAGCTCCCATGTTGCTCAGCCAGCACTGAAAACTGACTTCCTGCGTTAAAGGACAGCTTCAGGGACCACAGCAGCTACTGCTGATCCTCTTGTGAAGTCTATCTGAATGGCATCTCGATTGGTGTGGATTGCAACTCCAAGCATGCCGAGCCAGCAATCATGGTCATAGTGTTATTCACAGTGCCAAAAAGACCTCAGCTGCTCCTGAACCTCTTTGTAAGGGTGTTTAAGATGTCCTCAGGAAAGCTGTGATATCCTAGCTGCTGTGGATTACAGCTCCCACCCTGCTCAACCTAAGATGCTGCCGAACCTCCTTGCAAGAGTAACTGCTTCAAAAGACCTGAGATGCTGCAGCACCTCGCTGTATGATTTCAGCTGCTGCTGCGCCTCTTTGCAACTGAAGCCATGCTAATGCTTATAAAGAGGATCTGCAGCAGCTCAGTATTATTTACCTGTGTGTTTTTAAACCGGTCTTAAATGCTGTCCCCTATCGGTATAGCGCCAGCAGATTCCGTAGCGCTGTTACAATAGGGGACAGCCAAAATACTTCCAAAAAGCTTACAATCTAGCAGTCTCCCTTTAACTGAGCTGCATGAGCCATCCCTGCCATTGAAAGGGTTAAAAAGAAGCTTGGCGTGCCAAAGGCTAACCCACTAATTGCTGGGTGCCAATCTGCTGCTGAAGGGGTTAAATTGAATAGATTCCAGTCTATACTCAGCCTGACTGCTTGTTTTTTTGTAGGTACAACATGTAGGGGGCAGGGGTAGTTGGGCATTGGTCAGGGGTAATTGGGCATTGGTGTAGTTGGGCATTGGGGGAGCTTAAATAGAGGGGTAATTCATCCAGTTTTAGGGTAAAAGGCAGGCAGCAATGGGTGGTTTATTAAATGATTAAAGTCCTGTGTGGATACAAAGGAGGTTTTAGGGTTAAACATTTTCCAGAACTGGGAATCGGGGTCAGACAGACTATTGAGCCGGGGGGGGGGGGGATTTAGGGCCAGGTTCCTGGGGGCGGAACAAGGAAACCCCTACTGAACTCTTGTGTTTTGTAAAGCGAAGCGAAGCATGTCCTATGGAGATAAAGCAGAACTTCCCTTCTCCGTACTGTAAATATTTAAAGCAATCCAGACAACGAACCTTCTTTTAAGGATTTGTTACTGTTTCAATTCAACTGATTTACCATGAAAACAAAAGGATTCTTTTTAACCTTTACAGTGCTGGTGGCGATGGGGGTAGCCTATTATTGGAGTTACTGGAAATACATTTAATTAAAAAAAAGTATTTGGATAATTGTATGTTTCCATATTCGGATTCCCACATTAACATTAAGCCCTTTCTGCGGGGACCGAGTGCCCATCTGGCATTTAAATGGTCTGCGTGGGACTGTATTCCGCAGCTGTTTCCCATATCACTAAAACCGCTGTCCCTTATTGCGAAAAAGTATCGGTTTTATGATATCGAGAGACCAAACTGGGGACACCGGCTGGGGGATGGGGCGGTAAAGAAGAGAAAATGACAATATACACCACGGTTCAAAAGTTTGGGGTCACTGAACGGTTTTTTATGGGAAACCAGGACATTTTTGGCTGTAACAATAATTGTAAAAGGGGTTTCTAATCATCAATTAGCCTTTTAAACTTAAACTTGGATCAGTGAACTCAACGTGGCATTGGAACACAGGAGTGATGGGAGTGATAAAGGGCCATTGGAACACAGGAGTGATGGGAGTGATAAAGGGCCATTGGAACACAGGAGTGATGGGAGTGATAAAGGGCCATTGGAACACAGGAGTGATGGGAGTGATAAAAGGCCTCTGTAGATTCCATTAAAAATCAGCCCTTTCCAGCTACAATAGTCATTTACAGCATTAACTCCGATTTCTGATCCATTTTAATGTTATTTTAATCAAAAACAAGAACATTTGATCAGTAGTTTGTGTGTCTTTAAATTGTTATGAACTACTTGTTACCTCCTGTTTACCCATTGTACTGCACTGCAGAATATGCTGGCGCTATATATGAATCAGTAAATAATAACAGCTGGTGTGTGTTTTTATAATCTCTGGGAGATTGAAGACTAAAGATAAAGAAAAAATATTCTCAAAAGTTCTATCTTCTTCAAAACTAGAGCAAAAAACCTAAAATAAAAACAATTTGTATCTTTTTGTATCCGGTTTGTTTATTGTGCGTATTGTGTCTGTTGTTATGTAGCCCGCTTGTTTACACGGTTAGTGATACAGTATCCTTGCACCCTTCAGGCTGTGGTGGAAGGGGCGGTTGTGTTGGGAAAGAGTTAATGAGATGGGGTGGGAACGTGATCTTGTTGTGTTGGATTACAGGGCGTGTACCGGCTTCTCTGTGATTGACAGGCATTGTATCCAGTCCTGGGAGAAACTGAGATAATGTCCATATTTTGTGTGTGGGCTGTGTGGAGCTCCGCCCCCAGGAGGGGCCCGCCTGACATTATAAAGTCCACTAACACACTTTAACTATTTAAGTGCTTGGTATATGTAACAATCAGTCATTCTTTACACACCCAGAACATCACAATTCAATTTAAAATATAAACGTAAGGTTTTTTTTAAAGCCACACAATGCTATTAATTGTTGTTTTCATCTATAGTTTTACAAAAGACTAAGTATTGAAACAATTATTGTCGTCTTTTCTTCATGGTGGGGAGGAATCAGAGGAAGAACATAGAATCTGCTGGCAGATTGGCCCCATCCGGCCCCCGTCTAGTCGCCCGTTTCTCCTGCTGTAAAGACTGAAACCTTAATCAGTCGTTGGTCTCTTCTTAGGAGCAGTATGTCTATCCCATACATGTTTACATCCTCTCACTGTATTACCCTCTACCACTTCTGCTGGGAGGCTGTTCCACTTATCTCTCAGTAAAGTAAAACTTCCTTCCATTTCATCTAAGCCTCTGAACCTCTCGTTTTAGATTGTGGCCTCTTGCGCTAACATTTCTCCTTCTTTGAGATAAACGTCCCTTCTGTACTTCGGCCATCAATGCCTTTTGTCTTTTTAATTGTGTTTGACCGGCATTGTTATTGTCTCATCGTGCATTCTGTAACACGGTATATGATTTCATATGGACGGTAAATGAATCAGGAGCACGCCTGTTTGGGAAATTGTTGACTTGATTTCCATGTCAAAGCTAACGGGGCAGTTTTATGAGTTAATACCCTTTGTAACCAACATTAGATTATTGTAGCCCTGCTGATATAATCTAAAGGCATCTGCACTTTGGAATCCTCCATGCAATCTCCCCATGTGTTTAATCTTCTAAGCCTATGGCACTGACTCTGCGACCATAATCATTGTGTTAACCCCTCGTCTTCCAGTTAGTGTCCACTAACAGCCTCAAGTGTCTGGCTGGCCATAGTGGAAAGAAGGTCAGGGTGGAGGGTAGATCTTTTGAGGTCAAAATAGATTATATTTGGCTCAAATTGAAGCATTAACCTTGTAGTGGGCGGGGCATTAGGATAAAGGCGTGTCATACCCTCTTTGGATGGTGCCCTTTAAATCACCACAGGGGCTCTTATGAGCTGCTTCTGTGGCAGAGCCACCTGTTCCTTTAGACACTCGTGTAATTACTAAATGCTCATTATGGTTTTGATTTTAATTGGCTTTGATCTCTATGGATTAATTTCTCCAACTAAGACACGAGCAGAGAGGGTTTCACGGAGGTGTTCAGTCTATTCTGCAGGTGTTGATTTCAATTCTTTTCCACTTCACTCAACGAAGACTCGGAAAATACCTCAAATTCCTGATTGGCTGCGGAATTATTCTTCTTATTGCTTACAAATTGCCTGTGTTTGGAAATTACCTTTTCGTTTAACCCGGCAGTAAGATATCGGGGCTAATTCATCAAGGACTGTCCTTCATCTTGGGATATTCACTAAAATGTTTAAAGTGTTATCACTCAGAACACTTGCCAGGCTCTTTCATGACATTAGTTAGACCTCCTGGCACATCCGGTGGAATCGTATTCATGAGATTTCCCCCCAAATTGCCCCCTTTATTATGACCCCTTAAAGCTTTGTGAAATATAGAGACATTTGTGAACGTTCTAAGTCGAGGGCGAGTTCTAGCCCGCTTCAGTGTTACCGGGCGCGTAGTATTTAGCACGTAGATGTTGGAGGCTCGCTCGATATTTAGGTTACCGTTCCCGCGTTTGATAAAGTTGCCCCCCTGCGCTCACGTCCCGAGTAATCTTTAGCCCGATATGCTGATGCGGTTCCACCAATGATTTCATGAAATGTCACAGTCACACCTCCCCACGCCTGGCATTTCGATCGCCC
This sequence comes from Sceloporus occidentalis, assembly GCA_023333645.1. Lineage (NCBI taxonomy): Eukaryota > Metazoa > Chordata > Lepidosauria > Squamata > Phrynosomatidae > Sceloporus > Sceloporus occidentalis. The sequence goes on from JALMGF010000122.1 coordinate 2,172,968, forward strand.
ACATCTCTGTTACCGAAGGGTACCGCCGGCCAACAACCAGGGAATGATTTTGCAGGATGGCGAAGGAGGTTCTCTGCGCAGCGGAAGGTGGGGGAGTTGCGGGGGGGGGGGGGGGTAGGGTGAAGGGCCGGGGAGAGCTCCAAGACGCAGGGAGCGCATGATTCAGCCCTGGACAGCCTTAAAGCTACAGTACAAGCGAGAAACATGAGACGGTTCCGCTGGCTTCAGAATATGCGGAAATAACTCGTAATGATCACTTTTATAATATTTATATTTTCTTGCTGGTTTCCAAAACTGTAGCATTTTTTTTTTAACCAAAGTGGACTGAAACCTAGCGATCCCCGTGACAGGTGTCTGACCATCTATAGGGTCCATTAATGGCGGATAAGTAGAAGGAAAACAGGTAGTGTATTAGTAGCCAGACTAATCTGCGGACAGATTCCCCCCCCCCCACACACACGCCGTAAAACCATGTATCAACAAGTAAATTAATTGGGGGGGGGGATAAGAAATAAGGTTTCCATTATTTTCAGGATGATAAAGTGTATTTTTAATTAGGGGCCCTGTATTCTTTCCCTTTCCTGCTGTAAGATGTGAAACCTTTCCTGGTCCATATCCTTTGTTTTATGGACAGCCTACCCCTTCTGCTGGATGGCTGCTCCACTTACCACCCACCCTCTTAGTGAAGAAATCCGTGTAACACATAAGCCTCTGTCCCTTTGTTGTCACAATATGGCCTTTGGTTTTATTACCTAGTTCCCTCTTGCACTTTGTTGTACTAGAATGTCCAAAGTTTTGAAATTGAAACAAAGCATTTGTTCTCTGCCTATAAAATATGTTTACGTCTTGATTAGTTTGCTCACTGTATTAGCCTCTAACACTTCTGATGGGAGGCTGTTCCGTTAATCTACCACCCTTTCGATAAAGTAAAACTTCCATACATTCCATCTAAGCCCCTGACCCTCTTGTTTTAAGTAATAGCCGCTTGTTCCAGTCGGCGTTCTTCCAGTAAGTAGAGGACGCGGTATATCTAGATTTGGGGGCCAAATTGACATTTTCCGTGTGCTTTATTTAGCTTTAATTATCCATTCACCTGTCCTGAGATCACCTCTTTTCTTGTCGCTCTGCCTTTTAAAGCTGTCGAGAGACACAGCTCCATCATAGAAGAGCAGTCAATCAATAGAGCTAAAACGAATTCTCCCAGGGGGGGTCAGGTTTTAGGAGGGGGCAAACCCCAATATTAAATGGCGTGTTGGGAAAGATGATCCTTAAGCACTATTGTGACAATGCTTACCTCTGAACGTGTGACGGCCATCATCAGGTCCAGGCATAGAGGGAGAGGGCTACCTATTGGTCGATCCACTGCTCGAGAGATCGCTGTGATAAGGACCAATCAGAGATCACAACTCGCATGACAAAGCCAACCATTACAAAAGCTGCCTTTTTTAGGGGCCCTGTCTATGTCCCTGCGCCACGCTGATCGGGAAATAGGGATGCAAAAAGAGTACGAAGTGGTAACAGCCCTCCCAGTAAAGATTTAACATCTCGATGTATTGATTTCTATGGCACCATCATACTCCGCAGCGCTGTACAATGGGTAGACGGGACATAACAAGCAGTGCATCATATAACTATTCAGAAACAAAAGGTTGGGGGGGGGCCAGAACAAAAGAGCTTACAACGTGTTTACCATTTGTGAATATTTAAAAATATTAAAATACAAAAAAAAACTACTTATTTTTTTATATTATCATTTTTGCAGTTATTTTTAAGTATGTACCGGATCTTTCATATTTACAGATTTGATGTGCAAGTTTGTAGCCTAAATTTATAACATCACGTGGATGCAGAGTATCTTCGTAACATTAGCTCAAGTAAAGTACATCCCTGTTAACTTTGTGTCCTTATTGTATTATAATTATGTATTGTTCTCAAAGCGCAAACAAGTGGCAGAGTACTTTTCAATAGGAAATTGTTACAAACATAGCAACAGGAGGAAGCCACGGTCCCGACTCTGCAGCTCGCGATCTGGAGGAAATTAGACCAAAAGGAAATAAGTGCCTAATGGTGTATTGTGAATCTCATGGCCGTTAATAGCCAGCTGGTGGTGGCCACCGTCACATATAAGAACTCAGTTATTTGTACCATTGTGGAAAAATATGCCACTGTAAACTTGGCCAGTCCCGAAATGACATCCCAGGATCAAATACAACCGGAGCCGCCGTCCTTGTCCATACAAATGGCGAGTGTCCTTTATGAGAAACCCAGCCCCGTAGCTGCCAGGAACTCCGGTCACAGCTGGGAACAATGTCATAAGCCATCATCAGGTCTTTCCTCGACACATTGTAACTCAGACAAGGTCAACTTACCAAAGGGAAGAGTCCAGGTCACTTGTCATCTTAACGGCTTGGAACGAAGTACCACCACATGGGGCGTTTCCAGGTATATTTCTATAAAGGTATAGATGTTCCGTATTAGCTGTAGAAACAAAAAGGGCAAGTTTAATATAATATATATAGTATAATATTTTGCAAGCCTACAAGACTGTCTAGGTCTATTCTTCAGGCCACGTCGGGTTTATATTTATGCAAACAGTATGTGCAGAGGGTTCAGATGGCTTGGTGACGTTTGGTCACGTTAATTAGCATAATGGTATGGTCCAGCAGAAGGAAATTCAAGCCAGCCAAAGGTGTATAGAGGGGAAGCTGAACTAAAGATGGGGAAAGAGGGAAAAGGAATGGAAAGGAAAACCCGTTAGAAGGGTCAGAGGAGAGCGGAACAAGTAAAGAGGTGGGTTGGAAAAGGTCAAGAAGGGTGGTGAAGTTCAGGCGAAGGTGATGTAATGGGACAGGCGAATGGAGGGGTGAGTTGGGAGGGCTCAGGACTCAGCGATGGGGGGGGAGCTGGCAAAAATGGATATGGGGAGGGAGGAAGGGGTATAAAGCTGTATGGTTGACATGGGTGATTATGTAGCAAAGATGAAATGAGGATAGAAGATGTTCATGTAGTGGAGAAAGCCTGGTGTAATAAATCACTCCGTAATGCTTGGATGAGAATTTCTCTTCTGCGATGGCGATTATTGATTCCGCTGCGTTCCCACTCATTGATTTGTGGACAGAGTTCACTTTATAAGAAATGATTAAATTATCACGTAAACGCAAATCGAGACTCACACTTCTGAGCCGTTCCCGGCAGCTTTCCTGCCTCGTGATGATCTCCTTGCTCATCTGGTTTTTCTGGTGTTCTCTGTAATAAGCTCGGTAAATACATTAGTATTTATTCCAGGTTTATTTAGAATTTTCTCCTTTCAAGATTGACGACGGGAGTTTTTCCCATCAATAAGCGACTTCTCTTTTCAATACTTGAGTGGGAAACATAACCAGGTGGTGGTCTCTGCCTACGATTGGCCAAATGAGATCCCCCTTACCAAAATCCCCAAGCTACAGGTATTCTTAATACATCGGCTTCTTTATGCTAATATCGGAGAGCAGTCCTCGTTAAAAGCTACAGTTTGAGCAAATTCATATTCCAAAAAGTCCCAAATATTTGAGGAAAATGGAGATCATTCTGAGTGATTGATCGGTTTTTTTTTAACTATTTAAATAACTTACATCAAATGTCTTGGCCTAAATCTCTTTATTTCGTTATGTATACATCGGTAGCACTTTAGGAACTGCGTGCGTGGCATTTCTCTGTTTTGGGTAGAGGTCTCATCGGTCTCATCGGCACCTTCAGAAGTTCATATGTTCTCCAGTAACCAGCAGTGATTGTCTGAAGAAAAAGTCACCAGGTCACTTTAAGTTGTGTGTCATCAGTGATGTCACATGTTAAAGGGACACTCCAGCCATCATATACATTTTCATAGTTATGAGAGCACAGCGGTGCCTGTTCATGGAGGATACTGCAGAATCCCCCATAAGCATTTGCCCCGGTTGGCTACCCCCAGATATTTATCGCACCCGAGATGCATTCAGCGGGACAGATCTCCTGGGATGTGATAGATGTTCCTCCGGGCAGCTCCAACGCCGGTCACGATGCAGTAAAGACACTCCGATTGAAATGCAGCCAATCAGTGGCGCAAGTCATTAAACCATGGAGGAGGTGGTGTGAGGCAGCTATGGAGCTGCAGCTTCTACTTTAGGTAAGTTATTTTTTTCTTTCAGGGTTAATAAATGCATATTAACGTACTTACAAACTACTTTAATATACAATTCTTAAGGGGACGGTGTCCCCTACAGAGACCCCTACAATCCTACCAGGAAGGAACCAGATGATCAGTGTGCGGGGACACCGAAGAATGTCTTTTCTGTCATAAAGAAGGCATTATGGAGAGGTTTTGGTGCCTGAGTGTCTTCTGATGACCAACTTTAGGTCACGTGTAGAAGCAACCAAAAAGTAAATAAGAAACAAAAAGATACTCAGTACATTTTCCCCATAGAACTCTCCCTTTTAGTTGTGAAAAGTACAATTCCAAGGTTATTTCCATCTTCCTATCGCGATGTCACGCGGACCCCAAGAAAACCGGCAATTCGAGTTTGGCAATCGCCCCAAGACCCGTGGTAATTAATGGTGACGCAAAACTCATCTTAACCCCTTCCCGAACCTGTGACATACTGCACCTGCAGTGTCTAATAACCCTTTCACTCCTAAAGAAAACGACATTATACAACTAGAGGAGCCTCAGAGCCATTTAATGAAACATCACATGACCGGAAGACCTGGAACAAGGTTCTCAACGTATGATTTGCCGCGGAAAAAATCTAAATCAATCTGTTTCTTGAAATCTTGATCTGTAATGTCAGCATCACCAGGGGCTCGTACTTATTTTATCTGATTGCCGCAGGAAAAAACGGGCGGACTAGATAGGCCGACTTGGTCTGATTTTCCGACAACTTCCACTTTTCTGTCTCCAAAACGTCCTTTTGGTCTAAAGGCTTTATATTTACTGTTCGTTTTTAAGTCCTGTTTAATTGGCATAATAAATTTGACTTTGGAAATACAGATGAAATTATCACCAGGTCGCCATTATGGCTGAAAGGAAAACAATTCGTGTTTTTTTTATGAAACTCCCCCCCCCTCTTTCAAGTAAATATATTAAAATAAATATATATATATATATATATATTTGTAATATTTTTCTCGGTAAATCATATACAAACTGGGTAGCTAATATGCCTGAATGGAAAACAATGTTTATATATATATACTTGATATATAGATAGATAGATAGATAGATAGATAGATAATTATATTTATTTATATTTAAAAATATATAATGACCGCTTTATATCTTTGATTATTTTTTTTCATAAGTCACTTACTGGCATAGCTCCCAACATTTTGAAATGGCCAAACATTGTCATTTTTTTCTGACGTGGTCAGAGACTTTTTATGTGATATTGTGGTTTATTGATAACCGTTTACGTTACTGAGTGGGGCATTTAGGAGAAGAATAAGGCTTTTTATTTACACTCTTTATAAAGTCAGTCCCTGCTGTTTCTGTACACATTATCGGGGCATTTAGGGCTGTAGAACCCTGTTATACCCTCATACCCAGCAAACTGAGCTCCAAGAAAGGAGGGACTGTCCATCCCAAACACAGACACTTGGGAGCTATACAACTGCATTAGAAGTAAGCTAGCAGAGTCACATTACATTTATGTTTAAATTAAGAGGTGATCATGAGACTAAAAATATCTTCTTGGGCTGGGGGAGTGATTTTCGGTTCCAGCTATTGAGAATGGCAGGTTGGTGTTGTGTGTTGCAAGGCGTTGCACCAGCCCAGCCGGTCGGCAGATCACATGACTCCGTCAGGCTGACTATGGATAGGTTTCTGTAAACGCACTTCCGGGAAGAGGGAAATTTTACCACTTGTGAGCAGTTTGGTATCGTCTGCAGACAAGCAATGTGCTAACGGGACGTGAGAAACGTATATCTTTGTTAAATCTCATTAAGGTCTGTCCCATAAATCCCCGGTTTCATTGAGCGGACACTCAAAACGCGAGTTCCCGACGGATTTCTCATGTTAGACAACAGGTGGAAGGGCCCAGCTTGGACACCCATATTTTCTATGCATGAAACAAAAATGAACATCCCAGTCCTATTCTCACAATTTATCTAACAGACCCCTTTATATTAAAACGAATGATACTGCAAACCCGTGGAGATTCGTCACTTTCATGAGAAAGTTTCAGCACATCTGCGTATGATATTTACAGTTTTTTGCTGCTTTGTTATACACGTTTTCTAAAATACATACAATGTGTGGATGACGCGGTCCTCTGACGTTAGACGTGTGTGTCAAAAGTTTGGGGTCACTCAGCAATTTCCTTGTTTTGAAAGAAAAATTTAGTCCATTAAAATAACATAAAATGGATATGGAATCCAACGCAGACGGGGTTAATTTTATAAATGATTATTGTAGTTGGAAATGGCTGATTTTTAATAGAATTTCTTCATAGGCGTACAGAGGCCCTTTATCACTCCCATCACCCCTGTGTTCCAATGGCCCTTTATCACTCCCATCACTCCTGTGTTCTAATGGCCCTTTATCACTCCCATCACTCCTGTGTTCCAATGGCCCTTTATCACTCCCATCACTCCTGTGTTCCAACAGCCCTTTATCGTTCCCATCACTCCTGTGTTCCAATGGCCCTTTATCACTCCCATCACTCCTGTGTTCCAATGGCCCTTTAACACTCCCATCACTCCTGTGTTCCAAAGGCCCTTTATCACTCCCATCACTCCTGTGTTCCAACGGCCCTTTATCACTCCCATCACTCCTGTGTTCCAACGGCCCTTTATCACTCCCATCACTCCTGTGTTCCAATGGCCCTTTATCACTCCCATCACTCCTGTGTTCCAATGGCCCTTTATCACTCCCATCACTCCTGTGTTCCAATGCCACTTTTTGTTCACTGATCCAAGTTTGAGTTTAAAAGGTTAATTGATGGTTAGAAACCGTTTTGTAATTATGTTACAGCAAGAAATTCCCTTGTTTTCCATGAAAACAACTCAGTAAACCCCAAAATTTTGAACAGTAGTGTATACATATTTACATTGGGCTAGTAAAATTGTTTGTATAGAAATTTCTCTTAAAACGTAACCCTTTCCCATGTTTTTTTAATATGGTTGCCTGTGTGTACGGCGCATGCACGCTGACCCATATTGCCTTCTGTTCTATTCCGTGATACTTTACACGTGGTCACGTGCTGTGGCAGCCATATTTGTAGTTCTCATCTCTATGCCGGTTTCATGCCCTTAGAATGGGGGGGGGCAATAAAATAACTCTTTACCTATACATTTCCTAGCCAATTGGCTAACACAATGTATAGGTGAAGGGTACACTTTTTGCTTATTGCATTTTATACTCATGTGCCAAATTTATACACTTTCTTTCATTTATCTTTTTAAAACTAATAAACGTTTCCCTTTAATGTGTGATTTTTTTTTGTAATAATAAAATATTATTTCTGTTCACTTGTTCCTGACATTATATTTTTTTAACCAGCATGTTTCAAGCAGATTTGTCTGAATCAGACAAAAGGACAACGTGGCACCTAAGAGCTGACACTCTGAAACACATACCGGCCTCATCAGCCACAACACCCATGATTCCGAGCCAAGAAAAGCCTGTTTATTACACTTTTCCACCACTATGGATATAATTCATCTAGTTTTAGATAAATGTTGAGAATGTAAACTCGTTTTCACAGGCCGGTTGCAGTCGAGGATACAATTCAGTGTCCGTAAGACGTTAGGGAGTTCGCCGGCTCGTCGTGTTGTGTGTATAACCCCCCCCCCCCTCGGGAACACAATGCTGGGGTGTTTAGAGTTTGCTTGTTGTTGCGGTTGCATTTTTTTCCCCATCTGTGTCTCGCAAACTCTATTTATTTTGGCTTTTCTTATAGAACAGAAGGTGTGTCCAGACTGGATGGGATCCCCCATCTCCTCGCCGTCGCTAGAATACTCAAAACACGAGCCAAGCCAAGGAAAACAGAGGAAAGACGACAAGCTGGGGGGGGGGTAGCAGCGGCCAAGATGTGGGATTATCACGTGGCCCGGCGACGCTCGGAACACTTTAGCCACCCTGGGCTGTTCTTACAGTCCATTCTCATCGAGCGTAACTTGACAGAATGCCTGGCATCGAGCTGTCCGTGCCAGGCCCGGCTCAACTGTCCCTCCAGTGTTTACTCAGATGGTATAAATACGGAGGCTTTAAAATGACTCGGCCGCGTTCACGCTTTAAGCGCCCCTTAACCCTTTCAGTACCAGAGAGAGACGAGCAGGAAATAGATTGTAAGCTCCTTCGAGCAGGGCCCTCCTTACCCCGACTTGCTTTGTTATGCACTACTTGTTATGTCCTGTTTACCCATTGTACAGCGCTGCGGAATATGATGGCGCTATGTAAAACAATAAATAATAAATTACAAAATGCTGTATTTGGCTTGGGTATCCTAGATAAGGTTTAAGTGGATTTCTGGTTATCTGTTGACATTTTTTAACACTGTATTCTTGTGAGGTCTCAGTTGGCTTTATTGGAACCAACTGAGATAAAACCAGGTTTTTATCACTGCTGACCGAAATGACTGAGCGCTGGGGGTTATATTACTGTATACAGCGCTGGGGGTTATTATTCTATACAGCGCTGGGGGTTATATTACTGCATACAGCTCTGGGGGTTATATTACTGTATACAGCGCTGGGGGTTATATTACTGTATACAGCGCTGGGGGTTATATTACTGTATACAGCACTGGGGTTATATTACTGTATACAGCACTGGGGGGTTATTACTGTATACAGCGCTGGGGGTTATATTACTGTATACAGCGCTGGGGGGTATATTACTGTATACAGTGCTGGGGGGTTATATTATTGTATACAGTGCTGGTGGGTTATATTACTGTATACAGCGCGGGGGTTATATTACTGTATACAGCGCTGGGGGTTATATTACTGTATACAGCACTGGGGGTTATATTACTGTATACAGCGCTGGGGGGTTATATTACTGTATACAGCACTGGGGGTTATATTACTGTATACAGCGCTGCGGATTATTACTGTATACAGCGCTGGGGGTTATTATTGTATACAGTGCTGGGGGGTTATATTACTGTATACAGTGCTGGGGGGTTATATTACTGTATACAGTGCTGGGGGTTATATTACTGTATACAGCACTGGGGGTTATATTACTGTATACAGCACTGGGGGTTATATTACTGTATACAGCGCTGGGGGTTATTACTGTATACAGTGCTGGGGGGTATTACTGTATACAGCGCTGGGGTGTTATTACTGTATACAGCGCTGGGGGTTATATTATTGTATACAGTGCTGGGGGGGTTATTACTGTATATAGCGCTGGGGGTTATATTACTGTATACACCGCTGGGGGTTATTACTGTATACAGCGCTGGGGGTTATTACTGTATACAGCGCTGGGGGGTTATATTACTGTATACATCGCTGGGGGGTTATATTACTGTATACAGCGCTGGGGGGTATATTACTGTATACAGCGCTGGGGGGTATATTACTGTATACATATCTGGGGATTATTATTGTATACAGCACTGGGTGTTATGGTGAAGGAGAAAAATATTTTTCCCCTTTAAGAACATATTTGTACCGTATGAAAAAAAGATAAACACGAAGATTTGGAAACCAGGGAACGCGCAGAACAATGGGAACTGAAGTCTCAGCTTGTGAAGACAAGAGAAGAAACGCCACCTACACGTTTGTTCCCATGTAGTTAAAGATTATATGAATCCCAGTTGCTTTCAAGTGGTATTTGGCTGGGAATGCAGCTGAGAATTCCCAACATCTTTTTTTTTTCCATTTAACAAATGCATTTTTTTTTAATTAGTCTCATGTTCTGCCAATTGGAAATGTCAGTTTACGCGGACGCAAGATTCTGAGTAATTAGACACGCCGCCTATGATGCCCACTCAGTAGCAGCATGTTCTATATAATGGCCATCATGTAAGCTATACATCCATTATTATTCTTTATTGATTTATATAGCACCATGATATTCCGTAGTAAAATTCATAATTCCCATCATGCAAGAATTTTCCTCTTCCCGATTGGCCAGTGATGGTCCAAATTGCTAGAATTTATAGCTTTTGAATTATTTACTGCAAATAATGGGGACTAATGTTAACACACAGGTGTTAGCCGACACGTTTTAACGTGTTTCATCATATCCATGTTTAAACAGCTTTTCATGTTATATTCCGTGACCCGAATTTTAACGTAGATGGCTACATAGGCCAAGTGGTTATGCGGGTTATGGCCTATGGCCTTTTAAAGAGGAAGATATAATTATTGGGGAGCATATACACATTTGGGGTACACCTAAATTGTAAACTATCACCATTTAAACCTGGTGGACACTAACCCCTTTGTGGCCTATCAGGTCCATCATGAAAAGGGGTCCATAGAGGACCAATGGCGTACATGTACACACAGAGTCAGCGATGTAGTAGATCACTCAGTGACCGAAGCAATCAGCCTACAGCAGATTCCAATCACTTCCGTGCGCGATCCCTGCTACTTTTATAGTGGCTGTGGATAGTTTATATACATATAAAACTGTGAATAAATGTGGGTTCAACATAAAGACCAACTTGTCCTGAAAACAAAAAATCTATATTATTTGTGTGGGTTCACTAAAGGTGCAAATAACAACTGAAGAAAGATATAGCAAGAACACGAAAATTGCTCTGATGCTTAAGGGGTTAAAGAAAACTCTGGATTTCTTAAACCCCTTATTTTGGGTGGTCCCAAAACCCATTGAAAACAATGCATTTTGAGTGTCATTAAGGGGTTAAACAAAAATATTCATTAATTTTGTATTTATATTTAAACTTGTCTCTAGGTGCGAAGAATCTATATCACAGAATAAATATAGTCAAAAAAAATGATGCTAGTGAATTTAAAGGGATTGCTTTCCCTTTTGAGGTCTTGAAGTGTACCGGACAGCTGGGACACCGGGGGTCACACACCAGACTTAAGTAGATTAGGGAAGCCACTTTCTTTGTGACCCCTACAGAGCACTTCATCCAGCAGCTAAAAGTAATTCGGAGATCACATTGGGGTCACTTGTCACCGAAGGAGTTTTAATTTAGTAGCGCATTGTAATGGGCCAAATGTCTGCTCGGTGAACTGCGAGACCCCCATGGCCGAGGCTGCAGCAAAGACAATTAATGATAGGAAATACTACAATATGTCATTTTTGTTACTTAAGACCCCAAACACATTACCGGTGCTCTAAATAATAATGACACAATGTTGCAAACTTTTGGTGGAATTAGTGGCAGTGAACGTACATCCTATTCATTTCACATGGATACATTACAAAAAAAATTATTATTTATATATATATATATATATATATATATATACACTGCATATATATATATATATATATATATATACCGGTAGGTAGGGTAACCATGGAAGGTATGAGCCTGTTACAAAAAAATACCTCCCTAAGAATAGCACAAAATAGTAAAATATGATACTGGCCAGTAAAGTGTTAAAGATTCAGACGTACATCAGTTAAATCTTGGATTAAATCAGTCTAGCCAGCTATCTGAAACATTTACAGACGGCTCTCAGCGCTTTAGCCTCTGGTTCTTTCATAATATCTGTTCCGTGGAATTTGACGCATAACTGCGCCCCGTCGACTTTTACTGCATTTTTACCAAAATCGGGTTTGTTAAAATATTGTAATAGGGCGACAAAAAGGAAGACAAAGTACTTTGTTGATGTTGATGCCGTTTAAAAAGGGTATATAGTTGCATTAGCATAGTGGCCTCAGAGGTCTCTTCTTCACATGGAGTTAATAGAATTTGATGTCAGTTAAGACCCATCCGGCCCCCGTCTAGTTGCCCGTTTCTCCCGCTGTAAAGACTCAAACCTTAATCAGTCGTTGGTCTCGTCTTAGATTCAGGAGCCGTATTTCTATCCCATGCATGTTTGAATCCCCTCACTGCATAAGCCTCTACCACTTCTGCTGGGAGGCTGATCTACATATCTACCACCATCTCTGAGATGCCCAAGGGCTAAAAAAGCTTATGTGACTTTATGATGACCCAATAAAAGATATCACCTGCTACTAAACACACCTTTAGAAGAATAAGGAATTATATTCTATTACGAATTATTTATTAATAAATCATAATAAATAATATATATATATAATAATAAAGATTATTATAAATAAATTATTATTATTATTAGACTTGGGCACCAGGGGGCTCTTCGTGTTCGTCTTCGTGCTCGTCTTCGGCAAAAAAAAACAACTTCGTATTCCGCGAATATTCGCCTGGTCCTGTCTTCTCTTCGGGCGATTATTCGCGGACATTCTTCGTGTTCGGGTTTTCTTCGTTTTCCCCGGTTAAGGGGTTAATACGGGGTTAAAGCCGCTCTGGCGCCAGGAGTTTAAATGTCCGTATGAGCAACTCTATTGGTCGTCAGCAGGGGGCTCATCTGCCATTGGTTGATGGCAGACGAGCCCCCTGCTGGCGACCAATAGGGTCGCTCGTACAGACTGTTAAACTGGTGCCGTAATTGTTCGGCAGATCCCGCTGGTCTCCCTGTTCTATCATTTATTAATTTATTAATCATTTATTAACTAATAGAACAGGGAGACCAATGGGATCTGCCGGGTAAGTTGCAGCATTGGGGTTTTAAAAGTCTGCACGAGCCACTCTGTTGGTCGCTCGTGCAGACTTTTAAAACCCCAATGCTGCAACCTACCCTGCCGATGCCACTGGTCTCCCTCCCTGTTCAATTAGTTTAATGTTAAAGGGTTAAGGGGCCGTGCAAGTGAGCCTATTGGTCGCTTGCACGGCCCTTTAACCTATGGATTTCCGCTCCCGTTAACGCCTTCGATGCTGTGTTAGATAACGCAGCATCGAAGGGGTTAATGGGAGCGGAAATCCATAGGTTCGCTGTCAGGGGTTACAAAGACCGTGCGAGTGAGCCTATTGGTCACCTGCAGGGTCTTCCTCTGGCATCAACCAATTGGTTGATGCCAGAGGAGGTCCCTGTAGGCGACCAATAGGCTCATTCGCACTGCCCTGTAACCCCTGACGACGAACCTGCGGATTTCCACTTCCGGGAACTGCCGCGATGCCGCGAAGACAAGGTAAGTTAGAAGGGGGGGGGGGAATGGTAGACGAAGACGAAGACAATCACGAAGATCTTCATGGTGTGAGTCTTCGTCTTCACCTACGTTTTACCGACGCCGTCTTCTCTTCGGCGTGTCTTCGGAACGAACACGAAAACGCACTCTTCGTGTTCGTTTCCATGTTCGCCCGAAGACGAATGCACAAGTCTAATTATTACAACGTACTGGGATCAGACTCATAAAAGGTGTTATTTAGGACGTTCTCGATGTGGGGCTATGTAGACACGGATCCTTCCGGATTTTAATGCAGTAAATGTGGCAGGCGTAGCCACTGAATATTGCGAAAGAACCAGGGGCTAAACCCCCATCAGCAATGCGTAGATGCTTCAGATAGCCGGGTAGGATTTTGTAATCGCATTTTTACTTTAAAAGTTAAATTATTGCGTTAAGAATACAAATTGATTTATGGCTGGGTTTTTTTGTAACGCTTTTTTTTAATTATTATTTCGGTGTTTTACAAGAGATTGCATCACAAGCCTTCTGCACGAGATAATTACAGAGCGGGTGATTTATGTGAATTTAATTATTGGGGAAGGCTTATGATAGGTACATACCTCCTAAGTATCACTGTTTAGCTTGGCCAGTCCCTGTGCTCCTCTTTCCTGATGCCCCTCTTTTTTTAGGAGCGCAGAATGTTTGCTGGGTATGATAGGATTACGCACACAGGACCCGGGGGGGGGGGGGTCTCCTACCCGCCCGATTTCTGCCAAAGCAGCCTCCCTATTGGTTACTGAGCCCTGCTCCGCCTACAGGGAGGCGGGGCAGCAGGGGGAAGGTGGAGCCCTCCCCTCCTGACCAAATATAACCTCAGCAGTTACTTTGACTTAGTGCAGACGCCATTTCCCCTTACGCCAGCAATCTAGTTCGTTGTCCCCGTTTGACCCTCACCTCACCCCGTCTGTCTCCTGTCCCTTGACCACGGCTTGTTCCTCGACCTCGGCTAACCTGTTCTGCCTGCCTCGTCCTCTGGTTTGTCTGGCTAAGCCCACTCGGCATCCTTGGGCCATCTGCACCGCCCCAGTGCCTTACGCTCCCAGCCGCGCCCCGATACACCGGGCTCTCCAGCCCTAAAACCCCAATAATGTGTATAGAAACAGCAGGGCAAACGGTGTATTTGGATAAACGTACAGATAAATGTTACTTAAGTTTATCGCTGGAAGGCTACTGGGGTTTACGGACAGTTTTTAGTCTTTTTTCCCACTGAAACTGCTTTTACCCATTATTAATCAGTTTATTTAATTAGTGTGTGTGGGGGGGGGGTTATCCACGGCTGACCCAATGAACCGAAAACAATCATCACAAAATCATCGGCACAATCCAAATCCTTTAAAAAAACAAAACAATATTGTGGCTTTATTGCGGTCCGTAGTCCATAGAGAATCGCTGTGTGGCTATGCGGCCGTACGGTTAACGCGTTTCGCACATTCTGAGCTTTTTCTTCAAACGCCGCCCCAATGACCCGTTAATTCTTGTTCAGCTTTAAAAAGAAAGACGGATGATTACGCTCCGCGTGCTCCGGCTTCTTCTCCCCAACCTACGCGAGATGGGACGTTATCTGCATCTGGATGGCATCTGCGCCGGAGGAAAGGATATCGCGGCTTCGGTGGAAGGGGAAATCTCTGTAAGATGGGGATCGCCTGTAATTATCTTGAAGGCTTTCTCTGGATTGAGCAGAAGGAGTCAGCCGCACTCTCTCTTCCTGGACCTATTATCCACAAATACATTCGCCCCGTATCACCGAAATGGGGTTATTTTTTGCACTTTCTGTTTTCTTTAAAAATACATTTCAGCCTCCCAGGAGAGGAACTCATTATACAAAGAATGCCGACGGTCAACCCTCACCCCACGCGTTACAAGGGATACTCAAGCCGCCGTATGCAGATTATAGCTGAGAGGTCCCTTTAAATGTACGTGGTATCCCCTTTTCAAATATGTAAGCCCCCCCACCCACATGCGTTTATCCCTTTCTCTACTACCCCAGCCATTTGCCGTGCCGGAGATATATGCTCAGCCGAACGCATCTCCTGGCATTTAATGTACAGCGCCACGGACCACGGTGGAGGAGGAGGGCAGCTGCACCTCTGTAGCTGCAGCTTCCCTGCTTATTTTTTCCCAAGAACGCATAATTATAGCGCTCTCAAAGCACTTTCATATGGATTCTTCGTCAGTGGGGCTGTCACGGACAAATTTCTGCCACAAAAAAGATTTAAACAAGCAGCCAATCAGTGAATGGGGGCCATGTGCATCCTGGGAAATATATATTATAGTATGATTTATTTATATATATATATATTTATTTATTTAAATGAATAATAAAGAGACACGTGTTATGTAGGGATTTATGAATTATGCTATTATTAGTTTATTTTCTATTTAGTGATACATTTTTTTTAAGCGAGGTATCCAACTGGAACCAGTTTGGTATCAGGAGCTTACACTCTATGCTGCGTGTGGCCTATACCATGTTTGTTATGCTTTACCGTCTCTTTAATTGACTATTTATAAAAAAAATATGTTTTAAAAAATAAAATAAAATAAAAAGACCCTTCAGAAATAGTCATCCCGGCTTGGATCCCCGGAGCTGCTTGGAAGCTGATCCGTTGACATTATGATTCACGATGAGCTGCACTGTTTATCCGGTAACAGAACATAAACCGAGGCAGGCACTCTCCGGCCCTTCGGAAGTCCGAGGACTGAGCCTCCAAGCATTCAGATTCGTGCTTTTTGTTATTTCTCGGTCGTTTAACGCTTCCTAAAAGCTCAGCTGTCTGCAGGAAGCAGAATGTGTGTTTTTCTTGAGGTCTAAATTGTGTCTCTGAGAAGCTTTTCATTCATTTTTTTTTTGGCCCAAGATGAGCTCCAGGCTGCGTTTCAGTGACGGGGTCAATGCCAGCTGCTGCGATTCACTAAATCGACCATTATTCATGTCAGCCGTGGTCACCTGTGGAAGCCTTCACTAAGCACATTGTATCTCGCGCATGCTCGGATACAGTCCTCTTCCCTGGACGATCTAGGCTATTCTCAGCGGTCACTACTCCAAAAACTGGCATTGTTCTCCGTGCCCTGGTCTCCGCACTGATACTTATTACAACCCATCTTCACTTTCGTGTTCGGAAATGGTGAACAGGACTCGTGACCCCGTGAAGGGGCAGAATTTAAAAACAATTTGCTGCCTTCATAAGACTAAGTGTTTTATGTATCCGTTCTGCGCAGGTCACAATTTTCCTGCCAGCAGCAGGTGCTTCCTAAATCCCTCAATGGTCACAACGGAACGAGAGGCCGACGGGCGATAGAACTCTACATCTGCGCTGTTCACCTATAAAGTCATTACCAATGATAAGGTCTGTGGCTGGAAACGGTTCCCGATTGGCCAGTCTCAACTCCGGCTTAGCCTCCGATGCGCACGATGTCATGTTGGTAATGCATGCAGCGCATGTGATGTCATCACTCGCTTCTGGTATCCCAGCTTGGGATGCTTCCAGACATCGGCTACCCTGTTGAGGGGTGTGGTTTAGCAATGGGCGGTGCTTACTGTGAACACCTATCATAGCAGGGCCAGCCCCGGTTAACTTACACCTGTATGGTGGTGGGAGGGGAATAGAGAGGGGAGTGGGCGTGTCTAAACACCACTCCAGTGACCCAGAAAAGCAGAACTCCACTCGGAGTCTCCGGGCAACACCTAGAGTCTCATCATCGTCCAGCATATACCTCGTGCCCCTCATGAATGGCTGCGATCCCTCGAAAGATCATTTGAATGAATACAAACTGCGCTGATCACCGGCTGGAAACTCTTTAGTCTCCCCCCTAAAGATGATTTGACTACAAATAGAAAGTATTCAAAAACATGTCTGTTCTCTCTGGGGCCATAGCAAACATATTTAAATAATCGCCAGCTGCAAGCGACACGGTGCCGCAGGATTATACTGGTGGAGTCGCTGGCCCATGGAGCTTACGATCTAATATTTTCTAGAATGAGGATAACCCTCAGAACCTCTAATCGTGCACAATATATTCAGTTGGTCAGCCTTCATCCATATCCATGCCAATACTGAGTGTGGATAATGGGAATTGCAGTTGGAGGATCTTATTTAATATTACACGCCATTGAGCACGGAAAGCGCCCGGCGGTAAATAGTTAAATGCATTCTTTTGATCAGAAAACAGCTGCAGGTCTATAATTATTTTCCGCTGCCGCGTATATCACAACGTGGGTGAACCTGACAGCGCTTACTGATGGAAAAAATACTTTCCCTTAATTTTGACCTGTAAAACAAAAAAAAAAGATTTCTTTTTTAAGTGCTAGATGGGAGTGTGAGTATAGGGCATCAATTTACTAACAAGATTCTTAATATGTAAACCCTAGGAGAATGAGGCTTGCCCCCCCCCTAATCGGCATACCTGTCATGGGGGTGTGGCTAGAGGCTGGAGTGGGCGGGAACACCTGTCCACCTTACTTGAAAAGGCATCCCATGGCGCTCAATTTAAGAGCGTCAAAGGGTGGTCTCGTGAGAAGTACAATGGAGGTTCCAACAGCAGACGGCAAGAGACATAATGGGTTGGTTTGATTTACTAATGCAAGAAAATAATATTCCCTTTTAAAATATATTTTTTTAATTAAATAAGGAGTTAATATTTGTGACGAAAAGGTAAATATATGTCATTTAAATATTACAAATAAAAATTTAAACCTATTGATAAAATCATTATTTTTGGACTTTGCATGGCTGTTATGTGGCATTGGGTCAAATTGCCTACCTTCGCCTCTCCAT
This sequence comes from Sceloporus occidentalis, assembly GCA_023333645.1. Taxonomy (NCBI): domain Eukaryota; kingdom Metazoa; phylum Chordata; class Lepidosauria; order Squamata; family Phrynosomatidae; genus Sceloporus; species Sceloporus occidentalis. The sequence goes on from JALMGF010000122.1 coordinate 2,190,944, forward strand.
TGTCTAATTTCAGAGTTTAATAAATCGTTTAGTTTATTATTTAATTACATTATTATTATTATTATTTTTTAAATATTAAATATTATAATTACCTCTAGCGGACCCTGCCATCCACGTATATATAAATGGCAACTTTAGAACTGAAAGCGTGATTTTTTTAAAAAAAATAATTTTTAATTAAAATGCCTTTTTATAGAATAAATAATGGAGGTCGAGACCTTTACTAATCGATCTCCCGTTCTAATTTTGTGTTCACAAAATTAGATATTTTTTTTTGTACCCACTGCAGAAACAGACAGAGCTTGTTTAATAAAAAAAAAAAGCAGAAGTCACCTGATTGACAGAAACCTCCTTCGAAAAACATTCTTGCTGACGTTGGGTGGAAGGTGTTACATAGCTCCAAATATTTGTTGATCCTGTTGCCGTGGTAACACTGGCACTGTGGTTTCAAATAGAACACAACGTATGTGGCTCAGTGTTTTAAGTTAGAATGCAGAAGTTTGGCTTTCATGTTGCCCTTTTGGCGTATATAATATATATATATATATATATATATATATATATATATATATAATATATATATATAATATATCGCTATATACTTACCGCTAGTCAGCTCTAGTGCTGGCTTGATAAACGCGGCAGACGCTCCCATTCATTTCCTGCTACTGATTGTCAGCTTCAGTGGCAAGAATCATTGGAGCAGGAGGGCAGCCGCTTTGACATGCGTTCCTCTTTAGGGGGGGTATCTGGGGCAGTAAACTGTCCCTTTAAGTGTCTGGCGGCCAATCTATATATCCCTGTGTAGGAGTCCCATTCTATAAACATTCTATATACAATGTAACTGTAATGTAACTTCTGTCCTTCTAACTGTAGATAGGAGGTAAATAAAAGAAACACAGAAACAGGGATTTAAAAAAAGGTAAAAAAAATCATAAATAAAAATAAAAAATAATAAAAATTATATATATATATATATATATATATATACATACACATTTTTTGCACAGTGAATGTAATATAGAGATGCAACATAAGCATTTAGTGAAACTGGCTTATTCTAAATGTCTTAATTATTATTATTTTTTTAATTATTATTATTTTTTTAATTATTATTATTGAGCTTATAACCGCGCGTCCCCGGGACAACCCTGGCCCTAATTGCGTCTTTGCTCCAGGTGTGGCTAGTAACGTTCCCCGGAGTCTGTTCCTGCAAAAAGCCGGGCTTTGTTAAAGAACGATTCTCAGCCGTCCGTGTCGACGGACTTTGATTTCCAATATACCAGGTGAAACGCGACACACTGAAAGGACCTATTTATTGCAAATTTTGGGGCACGTTAACAGAAAGCGAGTTTATGAGGTCGTTCCTTTATTTATTTATTTGCTCTACGCGCGTCCTTAAAGTAACCACTAAACCAAGAACGAGAAGTAAAAAAAAAATAAAAAAAAAAATTATAATAATAATTTAAATCAAGGAAAAAAGTTTTGGCCACGTGCCAGAAATAACTAACGAGGCGCATGTTCACACCAAAGGCAATGTTACAATGCACCTGTACAAATATCGTGTAATCTCTGCCTGTTCCATAATATTCTGCTTTGTGTTTATTACGGCTGCATAGAAAGAACCGAAATGCCCAGGAAAAGAGATTTTTTTCCCCCATATCCTGCGGAATATTTTCTTGAAGTAGAACAGTGGGGAAATGTAATTATTTCAGTATAATTGTTGCATTTTTTTTTAGCTAAAGTGATGTAGAACTTTGTTGCTGGTTCTATTAGACTCTCTTAATAGAAATGGATGGGCCATCAAAGGTCCTGGAAATCGGCTTTCCACCAGACAGCTCCACTTCTCCTTCTAGGAAGCATGTCTGGAAATCCAAAAATTGGGTGAAGAACACATAAATTAAATAAAAAAAGAAGACAAAAACATAACATGTAATCTTTGTTTTTGGGTGTCCATTAAGACATTCGCAGCTATCAACATTTTATGAGTTAACCTTCTTGGACATCTGTCTTCTTTCCAACCTTGATAACTATTTGATTGTAACTACGACAAACTTTGCAAACTTTCTTGAATAGCTTGACGGAAAACAGGCAGAAGCTTAACTCAAGTGCAGACCGCATGTAAAGGTGTCACGGGGTCAGGTAGCAGGGGAGGATCCAACTATGCAGATATATGGACGTAGCGTAGTCCAGTCAAAAGAGCAATGGCAAACAGCGAGGTCAAAACGTATCCGAGGTCGAGGCAGGCAGATAAGAGGCAACACGGTATAACAGGTCCGAGGTCGAGGCAGGCAGATCAGAATCGTAGTCAAAGAGCAGGCAAGGGTCGGTACACAAGGCAAGGTAATGTCACAAGGAACAGCACACCCCTAAAAGCAATATACTTTGAACGGGTACAGAAGATAAAACAAATGGCCTTTAAATAGGGAAATGTCTACTCACAATGAGGCCGCGGCGTGCCGTGCGTGACGTGCGCCGCGTGACGTCATCGCGGCAGTCTTCCGATCCGCGATCCCGGTGGGGGGAGGTGGTGACGCGCCTGCACGTCCCTGGCGAGCAGGCGCAAGCCCGAGTGAGGACGTGGAGGCAGGACCTCCCTGCCGGCGTCTGGTTGCGGCGGCGGTGAAGCCGCGACCTCGCCGCGACCGTACGGCGTCGGCGGCATCGACGGGCGCGCCGCCGGGATCCCCTGGCGTGCGAGCCGCGGCGGCGCGCGTGACGCCCAGCCGACATCGGGTCGCGGCGGGGGCGGAGCCGCGACCCCGACGTGACCGCGCGGCGTCAGCGGCAGGACGGAGGGAGCTGCCGCGAGCACACAAGGTAAGTGCCGCGGCGGCTCTCGTGACAAAAGGGATGGATCTTTGGTGTATCATGGATCTTTTGAGTAGAGGTGCCATCATGACCTGTGACCACGTTGGACTTGCCCACAACAGCAGACATAATAGAGACCCCTGGAGACGTATAGGCAGAAGGGGTTACATGACCCAGCCATGCACTCAGGAAGGAACTGGGGGAGGATTTGGGGTCAAACATCGGTCAGCGACTCAGTATCACCTGGGTGGGATTTATTTTGGAGGGAAAATATACTGTATAAATTTATGTGAAAATAACCATATTTATTATTTCAAACTGATATACAGAGGAGAGAAGATTCCCGCCCTCCCTCCCCGAGTCTAGGAGTTCAGCGGAGGATGGCTGCATTGGATTGCGTTGGGATCTGGCGGAGTGATCCAGAGGTTTTTAGACCTTGATCTTTTGTGGTATGGGCATACATTCATGTTGTGTTAGATGTTAGATGTTAGAGTGATGCCCATACAGGTTTGCTACATTCAAGGTGTTTATTGCCCCGACCCATCGTGTCATGAGTTTTACAACGACCGGTGGTATCTGGCGGGGCTGGTGTCGTCTATAGGACCATTAAGTTATGGTCGGTTCAGTTTTAAATTCAGAATTTTAAGACGTGTACATTTCTTTAATACTGTTAAATTTGGAGTAATAAACAATGTCGCGGCATTTAGTAAATAAATGCCGTGGCCAATTCTAAATCCAATGTGCCTCCGTGTCATTTATTTGGTGTTCGAACAGTTTATACACAGTGCCGTAATGATAATGTGTAGTGCATGGGTCAAGTTCCTGAGGACCAAACTCCCATCGAGCGGACTAGTTTAAGATTACTCAGCTCCAGTTGGCCTTCCTCTTCTCTTTGCAACCATAGCCGAGCTAGTTGTTGGTCTCAAGCCCACCTTAGACCATATTCTGCCTGTGTGTCTCTAGTCGACCCGTAGACACATACAGAGTGCCCGTCACTCAGAGAAAGCAGCCTGTAACTTACAAAGTGCAGGCTGCTTTCTCGGAATACTTTTTGTGTTTTTAAAATGACTCTGGCCAAAGTTAAATTTTATTTTTAACGTTTAGCACCACTATAAAATAAGGTTAAGAACTTTACTCACCATTGCTTTTTTTCTCATTCTTAACAACTATAATAAAGGTTATATTTTAATGTTTTTGGAATTAAAGTAACAAATTATTATTTAATTAATTTTTTTACATTTTTTTTTTATTTTATTATTTATGGATAATTTATATTCCACAGCGCTGTACAATAGCAATTTGTAATTCATATAATATTTCTGCAAATTACCAGATGAGAGTAAAATTGCAGATAAACCCAAATTTTGAATTGCTTCCTTTTTTCACATCAACATTGCATCTTCCTGATGTTATTTTAAGAAAATTCTGCCCTTGGTTCCAAAAGGTTCCTGTTTCTATAATAGTTTGTATCCTCACATCAACCGATTTATAGGTCGAAGGATGCACGAGTTCTGCGGAAAGTTAACAGAACAAATCGGGAGATCTTAAAAAACCTTCTCCATCCCTGTATTTAATTCATACAGATTTTGGAAATTTATTCTGTTACCTGAAGAAATAAAAAGAGCAACATTTGGTGAAGATGATACCTTTATTGGTGAACTGAAGTATAATAGATTGTGAGCTTTGGAGCCTATCTAGGTCTATTCTTCTGCCACATTATCCCTGAAGAAAAGACCAAGATAGTCTTAAAAACTTGCAGTTTATTATACTTAGTATAATTTTTTACCAAATTAACTTAAAATATATCCATAAGTGCCTGCAATTTTGTAGTTGAATAGGAATTTTCACATAGATTCCAATAGAAATAGATAAAATGTGAGATACGTGGAGCCAAATCCATTAAGTGTGATAAAATGTATCACTGTTTTTTTACCATTTCTACTGCAAAATGACCGGTATTCAATAACTCGGAATATATTGGCTTCCCGATTGAAGCTTATTATTTTTCTCGCCGCAACACAGATTGTAGCATGTATCAAAACTCATCTTTGTGATATTTTGGTATTGAGGTGCCTAGGAAGTCTATGGCTGGACTCGCTTTTACATTTGGAGTGAACCCCAAAAGATTGCCCCCGAAGGGAGAAACAGCCTACAAAGAGGTATGGGAACAAATTTGTTGATGGAAGGCTATTAAGTTGCTGTCTTTTTTTGGTTGAGTTGCTCTCAAACCTCTTTGTATGCAAATTTTTCCTGGGGTCCCCCCAAACACGAGCCAGATGTGGACCTCCGTCTTCATGTGTGCCTACAGAGGTCCGACCTACTGAAGTATAGCTGGATTTGTTCACGAAGAAGAACCTTGCTTTGAGTTTTGGTTCGGAGCTGCTCTTGTCCATAGAATCGGACGGATGTAGAAGAATTCTTCGGTAATAGTGCAAGAAAACTATCCCAATGCAGAAGGATGTTCCGAGTTAGAAAATTACGTTTCTGCCTGTTTTCCGCCAGCTATTCAAGAATAAAAGAATGGAAAAAAGTTTGCAAAGTTTGTCGTAGTTACAATCAAATAGTTATCAAGGTTGGAAAGAAGACAGATGTCCAGAAAGGTTAACGTATAAAATGTGGATAGTTGCGAATGTTTTAATGAACACCCATTTTTTGTCTTCATTTTTATTTAATTTATGTGTTCTTCACCCAATTTTTGGATTTCCAGACATGCTTCCTAGAAGGAGAAGTGGGGCCGATTTCCAGGACCTCTGACGGCCCATCCATTTCTATTAAGAGAGTCTAATAGATCGAATCTTTAAAATAGTTTAAGATTTATTTTTAGTTATTTTTTTTTTTTCCGTCTGGGACAGAGCTCTCTGGTAGGCATTTTTATGAAGCAGCCTACAGGCAAGGAAACTTTATTTCCTTGAAATAAATAAGGAGATGCTTTTCGTTCTTCAACAAGAGTCTGTTGACAGAGAGTGAGCAAAAAAAATAATAAAAAAAAATGCTACAAGAAAATAAAAAATGCCAAGATATATATTTCAAGGAACCTATCAATTTAAATGATCCGACACTCATATAGAATCTAACCTGTGGTCTTTGTACTGAGTTGCGACTTTACAGGAAGATGTTAAATAGAATCATGAAGGCTCTGAGGCTGCAATGACGTAAGTAGTGGGAGACCCCCAAAAGACCCCCAACAGGGCATCCGGCCTCCTCTATACCTACTGACAGACTGTTAAAAAACAAAACAACACTTAGAAATGAATGTCGGCAGCGTCAGTTTGGCTGCTAGTAAAACATAAAAGGGTTCCGGCGTCTTGGCGTTCAGCCACACGGTATTGCGCAATAACAGGTCTGTGATGCCCTTGGAGGTCCGGGGCCGCATGTGGATCATTGCGTGTCTACCCGTGGCAGACCTGAGCGGGTAACCCACTGAAACCCCGCTGTGATAGGGATTGCAATTATCTTCAATGTACAACAAATTCCCACCAAGTGCATGTTACAAAGTTGCATTAGGTTTTAAGAGCTTAGATGGGATGTAAGAAAGTTTTATTTTATCGAGAGAGTAAATTAGCCAAAACCCAGACAGTACCCCCCCAAAAACCCCTTTTCTACCTTCATCAACAAAGTATCAGTATCCCTTTACACTTGGGCTGAGCCCTAAGAGATTCCACCCCAAAGGGAGAAATGTCCTACTAATTGCTTGCAAGCAGGATCAAACTGTTGATGGCTAAAACTTGAGACGATTCGAGATGGAACGTAAAGCAGGATATTTAGCAGTTGTCCGTTCTTGGTTGAGTTGTCCTTGTACCTCTTTGTATGCAATGTCTCTCTTAGGGGAATGCTTGGTGGTCACTCCAACTGTAAAGTTGAGTCCAGACATGGACCTCCTTGCTCCCGGCTACATACTGATACATGGACTGTGAGGGCTACAATGGCTTGTGTTATGGGTTCTTGATATGGATCTTCTGCCTATTATTATACCAAGTCAGGTGGCATTGGAAGCAGTTGATCTCCTGGCAAATTAAGTTACAAACATTCTTTTAGATATGTATTTAGGGTATTATTTTCTTATCTGCTCTCTTTCTGCCCTCTGGTTTCTTATCAGCCCAACATGAAGCATGAGTGGATTTCCCGTGTTCGCAAGCAGTGTTGAAACAGTATTCTAAATGTAGTCGTAGTCAATGAGAGGAATTTATTTCCACCACATTCACAGAAAAAAAATGTGTCCTTTCTCTTCCCTAGGAGGTTGGATGTTTTGAGCGACACACACACACACGCACACACGCACGCACGCACACACACACACGCGCGCGCACCCTGTGACCGTACAAACGTATATCATTTATTTCCTTTATATTATTATTTTTTATTGATTTGTATAGAACCACCATATTCCACAGCCTATAGAAAAGGTAAGGAAGGCCCTGCCAAAGGAGCCTACAAAGGAGCTTCAACCTGATCAGGTTTGAATCTTTTAAATACTTTTTTTTTTGTCTTTGTGTACAATTTCAGGATTTTCTTTTACAAACTGCTGAGAAAGAGTTAAACCGTACTGCCGATACCCAGTGCTGTTGTTTAGTTCTGAGTTAAAACACACTTTTACATCTTTAAGGGGTTAAATTTCACTGTTGGCTCCTTACAGAAAGGGAGTCTTCTCCATGTGGTCGGATGACTCTCCATCTCTAATGTGGTTGGTGGTGACACGCGCCATGCGGATATCAACCCCGCCAGACCCCGAGAGGAGGTGACAGGCACAGAGGCACCTGACCTTCCATATGAAAGTTGGGGGGCTGTCTTCTGTGCCCCTAACCACGCATTAGACACCCTAAAGATAAACCAGACCCTTAGGGTTGCATTTTTTGCCCCTCGTCCCAAGGACGCCATTCTCCTTCCTTCTCATCATACATGTTACAGGGGTCAGGGACCTCAATGATTTGAAGGAAATGAAGATTGGAGAAGTTTGTCAGCAGAGGGCTATAAAGCGAGGCCCTTCTTCCTGGGCTGTATGAACGCTGGCCCCCTGTAAGCCTTTCGAGTGGGTTTTTCAACGAGGACGGCCATTGTCCTCCCCGGCTGGGAAAGCACTCAGAAGCTGCAGAGCCGGAGCGCAGCGCGTCCTTGTTTGTTGACTTATTGTCCTGAAGGGCTTTCCAAGCCTCTCCACGCAGGCCGAGCGAGCGTTTGCCGGGATGTTCTCAGACAAAATCACCAGCGGGACCATTTGTCTCTCGTTCCTCTCAGACATCTGTAACTTACTGTCTGGCCAAAGCCGGCTCCGGTTCACATCACGCTAATTCACATCCTTTATGTATTGTCTCAATAATTGAGTTAAAAAAAAGTTCAGCGGCCCCTGGAGAGCAAATCTGACATGTATGTGATGGATGTCAGAAGGTTCTAGTGTGTATCTGCGTGTGTCTGTGTGCGTGCATGTATGTGTGTGTGTATATCTGCGTGTGCGTGCATGTATGTGTATATCTGTGTGTGTGTGTGTGCGTGCATTTATGTGTGAATATCTGCGTGTGTGGGGGGTGTGTGCGTGCGTGCGTGCGTGCATGTATGTGTGTGCGTGTAAATGTGTATCACCATTTCGCTGATGTCTGCTGCAGATTGCAAGCTCGGTTATACAATTATACCTCTCAAGTGTCTCTGTGTAAAACAGGCAGTCCCTCTTTAGGCCCCAGATCCCATGTGCCCCTCTTTTCTCCCCTGATGTTGAACCAGGACCTCAGACCTATGGAGGGGTGTCACAGATATTTGGAAATGAAGTGACGGAAGCGGGGCTGCATGCAAAGGGGGGGTACAAAAATGAACGACGCATGGGACCAAGGTATAGGGCTGGGCTTGGGAGTGATGGTAGTTGCAATCCTTTAAAAGTCCCACACTGGGTCCATCCAGGACACAAGATGGCCGAGAATGTCCTGTCTCCATCTTTTTGCTTGCACTGTATCTGACGCACGCTCTGTGAGAACAAATCCATGACCGCTGGGATACCTGTACCATCAACTTCATGGTTGTGACTGTCCTGGTAAATTGTGGACTGTTGGCACCAATGCTTTTACTCCAGAAAGCAAAGACATCTCCAGAGTGAGTGAGCGAATGAGTGACACATCATACTCCAGATAGACATCTTTCTGAACATGCATAGAAGCTTTGCTGCCTCCTTAACGTGTTTCTTGCCTGAAACACATGATGTTTTGTTTGCTTTGACTATTCGTGAACCGTCGGGTCATATGAGTGCTTCGCCGAACCTCAGAAAGCCCTGAAAGCAGAACGTTGGGAGGAGATGGCCCCGGGGCCGTCGCTGTATAAACACACATTTCTCAGGTCTCACGGTGCGAGGAGGATGGAATTTCGTAAGAACCAAAACTATTTGAAAAGGCCATAAAATATATCGCTACAAAAAATAAACTTTACGGAATAAAAATGAACTCATAAATCATTTGTGATGTCGTTGTGTCTGTTATTAAGTTAACGAGAACACAACAGGGCGGCCCCTAATATTACCTCGTTAAAAAAAATAACTTTTATTATTATCATGAAGAAGAAATACTGATGGGAAACAACATCAAAAGTTCAACATTAGAGCTGCTCTGTGGTCTGTTGCTCAAAGCAGCCAATCAGTGGCAGGAAAGTGTTCCTATTAACTTTAGTGGGAGCGCTTTCTGTACATGCTCACGGGGGGGTCTCATTGGACCCCATAAATTCTTGCTAGGCCAGTGCTGGGTGTGCTCTGTGGTCTGTTTAGTGCCACTGATTGGCTGGTTGAAGCAGCCAATCAGTGGCAGAAAAGTGTTCCCATTGAATTCAATTGGAGCATTTTCTGCACATGCTCACGGGGGATCTCATTAGTCTCTCCCCCTAAATTCTTGTTGGGCCAGTGATGGAGCTGACCGGTAGTGAGTATATCATGCGCAGAGGGATGTGTTCCGACAAACACATTTTAAAACCTGCCAACTTTTACCCCCTGGGCATTCTCCGGTCTTCCATACATCGGGACCTCGGGATTGTGGTCTCAAGAGATATTGAGTGACAAAATCGGGACTGTCTCGCGCCAAGCAGGACAGTTCGGAGGCATACATCTGCCGCCAAGCCAAATTGACAGTGGGGAAAGAGACCAACGCAATTGAAGGGATTCTATTGGCCCTTTTAATTTGAAGCTTTAATATAAGGAGGCCTTAATCTACCCCATTGGAGTCCCCTCTCCTGGTGTCATCTGAGCCGGGACTCCGTGATGCCCTCAGAAGAGTTGTGTTTGAACTTTTTATAAAGATGGCACCAGTTTTCAGGTTATAATCAGAAGAGTTTGGGACAATCAGCTCGTTGTCATCCGGCAGCGTCATTAATATAAGTGACTTTACACAAAGGAACAGAATGATTTATGGGAATTCCAAGCCTGGGATGGTCATTTTATTTAGTTTAGCCTAAAAAAAAAGGTTGGGCAAAAAATGCATAGAAGCTTCAATAACAAATATGTATTTTTTTCCAATCCAATGAAGTTTAAAGGTATAAGTTCCAGATAAAAATGCCCATTTTTGTATTGCAAGTGTGAATTCTCTTATTTCCATGCATGCCTATGGGGGTCCGACCAGACCCCCACCCGCAGCGCAAAATTTAGAAGAATTGTCAGAAACCAAAGATTTTAGCTCTGAATTGCTTCAAACGAGCTTTTATCACCGTATGCTCAGAACACACGTACTATTACTGTATTCCATGTTATAAAACGATGGGAGTGATCCCAATAACTGCAGAATTCCAATAAAATTTTATTTTTTGTTTAAATATGTCAGGTTTTATATCCTGCTTTGCCAAGGACGTCCGTTCACTTCACATTAATTCTGCCTGTTGCTGCTAAGAAGAAAAAAAGTTAATAACTTTAATAGAAAAAAGGCTTTTCCGTCTTGTTGTCCTTCAGCCGAGGGCGAGGTAGCCCCAAACGCTCCGTGTATATAATTCAGGCAACCGGCCAGATTATAGGAACGTCCTTTAAAATGAACGCGGCTTTGGGCAAGAACATCATAGGTCATAAAAAAACATTAAAGAATAAAATTTAGACTAAAAAGGGCACATTTTATGATCCATTTTACATATATGAAGGGTTTGAAGTGTCTGAGACCCATACAATTTTTGCCCCAAGACCCTGAAACTAAATCCCAGCACTGCGGTGGGTTGTTGGTCTCCAGCGGTCCAATAGTAAAGAGGAACAGATGGATTTGGGGGACCAAAGAGGGACTGGCCACACTAAACAGGGACAGTTGGTAAGTATGCAAAACCTAAGTCAATGGAATACATTAAGCAAAACAGTGATATTTTACACAAGCGCTAATGACACCCACTTTGCGCATATGTGTTGCCCCCCCATACAACCATCTGAATAGCAGCTGTACTGTAGCCGGTGGCCAACTGCGGGGGATTTGGAATTGGGGTAAATGTTACAATACAGCTCGCGACGTCGTCCTGCACGATGTGATTTTCAATAAAAGGGTTAAAGATCTTAAACATTTTCAGTGCACACGAACAAAGGGTACACGGGGGCTGCAGCCTGTACTCAGAGAGATCAGTGCGAGTGTGCGTGCGTGCGGTGATGTGGGGTGAGAAAGCCCTTTACATTCGGAAGACAATAGCTGGTTGGATGTGGGTGTGCAGAGCCCACCTTAGCGTCTTCCATTTGCATCACCGTGACGATAAAGCCCACCTCTGCCTCTGACGTACAAGCAGGGAATTTCACTGCATTTAAAGACACGTTGGGGCGTCTATGACACCCAGCCGCGCACCTAAAATGTGTCCCCTAAGAGCCAAGCTGTGGATACATTGTGTGTTTTTCTGACTATTGAAGCATTACACGGTCATAATAATTCATATGTGGGGCCATGATTCAAACAATTGGGAGAAGGAGCGGGGGTTATGTATAAAATGGGATTTTGGTGTACGAAAAGTGCTCTTATCACCATAGCAACCAAACAAATAGTCAAAACAGCAGAACCGTTCTGTTGGTTGCTAAGGGGAGAAGGTCATTTTTCAAACTTTTCAGAAGAACCCCCTTTTTATACAGCCTCCAGTGAGTTTACAAGATAAAGATATTAAAAGAGAGAAAGGGAAGGGATAAAGGCGAGGAAGAGAGAAGGGCAGAGGGATGGGAACACAGGTAAGGGACAATCAATGGGAGAGAAGAGGGTGGCAATTGCCCCCTGGCCTGCTCTAATTTGAAGACTTTGGGCCTCTTCTGAGTTTTGCTTGCAGTTCCACATAAAGCCACTAGGGTCTAGATTAACAAAGACTTTAGGTTGTAGTTACACCCTAACTGTATCCTTTCTGTGCTCCTGGTGTGGACTTTCTATAATGTACATTTTGGCAGTGGATAGGACTGCATTATGCATATTGAGCATTGATATCCAATTTTTTTGTGTCTCTATAATATTGGGCCTCTAGTTGGGACTGAATGGTGCCAGCTCTCCCGTGGCAGAGGCAAATGGGCAGCATAATGATCAGTCAGGGAGAGGGGTACAGGGTTAAGGTAAGAGAGGAGAAGAGGATAAAGGCATACGAGGAAGGTGGAGGGTAAAGAACATGTTTTAGGTAAGGAAGAGGGGAAGGCAGAGGAATAGGAACAACATTAAGGGACATAGAAAAGGTTAAAGGAACTTGTAATGAAGGGGAGAAAGGAAGGAGAACGATTAAAGCGAGGAAAGGAGAAAGGCAGAGAGAAGGAGCAGGAACGTGTTCCTCTGGAAATCAATCTCTCCTGGGTTCCCTTTACTACAGGCCCTATGTGAGGATCCAACGCCTGAGCGATGTGCTGAAACCATACAGAAAGGCCCGAGCGCGAGACTAAAATTAATTAAAAATATTGTAAAAATAAGCAAAACGATCACATTTCATTTCAGAGACATTTCCAGACAGAGCTTTGATTTCTCAGCCTTCTCAGGACGGCATTTCAACAGAATATCTGAAATCCCGAAACACCCAATATTTCCTAAACCGCGAGGGTAATATCGCGGCAGATTTCCTCCTCAGAGAACGACCTTCTAACTTAAATAACGTTAAACTCATAGAGGAAGAAAATAAAAATACGGTAAATGTATCCGTTTTTGCTGATAATGGCTGTGAATGTGCCAGTAATTCCTTTTCATATGAAATATGTACTTAACCTTATTTAACTCCCGCACTCTCTGCCTCCCGTCTGTGGATGGATTTTCGTGCCCGTACAGTTCTGGGACGGATACTTATTTCTCGCTGCAGCTGGTAACAATTTAACGCGTGGACCGGTTACGGGCGGTCATTCATGGATTGCAAAATTCATACATTCATGATCCCCCCCCCATGTTTATCCTTTTATTGAAACTTTTATTGGGTGAGGCTGGCAGGGTTGTTGATTTGCCCCTTTAAAAGGGCAAGTTCTTTTTGCGCTTGCTTCACTGACTCCTGTATTGACATAAACGGGTCGTTTGATTGGTCCTCCCAGTGTATTGATACCGCTTGATAATATCGGCTATCCAATAGCATTAGAGGGACACTCCAGCGACCCAGGCAGGGTCCTTAAGAAAAGGGCCGGAATGTCGTGGTGGCCCCTAGCACTTTAAGGCCAGGGCCTCCTCATGGTGTAAGTGCGACCGAAGGCTCGATATGCGCACCCGCATGCTACGTTTTTCCGTTCACATAGCGTGTGGCCGGGTATATCCAGCTACTGGCCGCATGTCATGGCATTCTCAGCCAGCGGCCCGCCAGGCACCTGCCAAATAAATGACTCCTCCGTGGTCCAACGTTGAGCACCATTGATTGGCTGCTTGAAGCACATGTTTATGGGGGTCTCATTAGAACCCCCTCAGAAACCTCACAGAGCCAATGCTGGAGCTGACAGGGGGTAAGTATATCATGTGCATACCTGGGAAGTCTCTGGAGCCCCCCTTGGGTGATGAGGGTAGGGGGTCCTGTTGAGGTCCTATAGATTGTAAGCTTGCGAGCCGAGCCATCTTTGTCTTTGTCAGTTCTAGCTTTGTCAGACCCAGTAAGAGTCGCTGCGGGAAGTTTTGGTGCCATATCATTATTTTTTTTATATTTATTGTTTTATATAGCGACATTAAATAAATAAATAATATAATAATAATAATAACAAAACAAATAATAATATAAAATACCTGATTATTCTCACAGTCTGTGGCTGTTTGCCGCTTGTATATGTTATGCAACCAAGCCCATAGGCTTGGCTATTATACGATAGGTTGGCCACAATATGGCATAACTTGGCACGCGCCGATGTGGCTGTCTGCGGGGTTAGACGGAGAATCTGCATCGACTCGCAGCAGCCGGGATACGTCTTTTGCCCGGTCGGGTTTAATGTATTACTCAGCTGTGTCGGTGAAGACAGACGGCACACCATGAGTCAGACCCCGTGCGATGCGCCGGCAGTGAAAGTGTTTGCCGGCGGGTCTGGAAGAAAGGCGCACGTTTCGAGAGTTCAGACATGATAGGGGGGTAAAAGTAGTCATCGATGAGTCGTTCGCATCAAAGTACTTCATTTCCCAGGAGACGTGGCTGCTAAATACAAACTTATGGTTCCCACACGAGGTTATGGAGTCTTTAGTCGAATATGATACCTTTTATTGGGCCGCATAAAAAAAATGTTAAGTCACATAAGCTTTTGGAACCTCAGAGGTCTCTTCTTCAGGTGGAATCAGTCCGCCATAGGTTAATGTGTATTTCACATGGCGGAAAACAGCTTGGCTATGTGCCATTATATATATATATATATATATATACACAATTTAGTTAGGACCCTGTGAAAAAATCCATTATTTATTTTTTATATTATGAAAAATAATAATATTTAAAATAACATATACCGACTAATACATGATAATAATAATAATAATAATATATGCAGATCCTGAGAACAGGAACTTATTATGGCTGTTCTCATGCTATTATTATTATTAATTATTTTATTATTATTATTATTTGATTTATATAGCACCATCATATTCTGCAGTGATGTACAATGTTATATGCAAAAAAGTGTGCTTCTAATACATGTATAAATATTGTTTATTTTATTTATTTTCACAACATACATCGCTTTATTTCATATATATATATAGACCTTTATAAAATGTTAATATGGATTTATGTATAGACATTTTTACTGCTCAAAATAAAACTATAAAAACACATAATTTTCCCCATTAAGTAACTAGGACCCCCGCTCCATCTGAAGAAGAGACCTCTGAGGTCCGCAAGCTTCTGTGACTTTAATTCTTTTTATACGTAGGCTTTGTATTCCTTTAGCCCATGGCTGGTTTGTGAGTGATGCAGACCACCTTGGATGATCTCCTTTCATGTCACCCCCCAAACACCTTTGACCCGTGAGTCACATCCATCAGTAGCATTGCCAGGAAATCCTGATACCTGCAAAGATTTTAACCCCAGTCTATTTGTTGTGGATGTTCATTGACACATACAAGAGTTCAGCATGGATCCTGCTTTCATTTTCTTTCAACAGGGTGAACATTCCTGGCGTGCCTGTCTGCAGTCATCAGCACAAGATCACTTTCATTTACAGGAAAAGCCAGCCCACCCCGGGGCGCATTCCCACAAGACAAAGGGGCAAAATCTGCATGTGTGTCCTCGTTAGCCCCTTACATTCCGCTTAATAGATTCAAACATTATTATTATTTTTATTATTATTATTATTATTATTACATCAATAACAATGATACATTATTAATACATTTATCAGTTTTATTTTATTAAAAATAATAATAAAAAACATAGAATATTTTCTATATAATAATAATAATTAATAGCAACGGCATGGGGGCAGCCATAATAACTTTCTGTTCTAAGGATAATGCTTTTATTATTATTATACAACATCAACAACAATAATACATTATTAATATATTTATCAGCGTTTTATTTTATCAAAAATAATAATAAAAAACATAGAATATTTTCTAAAAAATAATAATTAATAACAACGGCATGGGGGAAGCCATAATAATTTTCCGTTCTAAGGAAAATGCTTTTATTATTATTATACAACATCAACAACAATAATACATTATTAATATATTTATCAGCGTTTTATTTTATTAAAAATAATAATAAAAACATAGAATATTTTCTAAATAATAATAATTAATAACAACGGCATGGGGGCAGCCATAATAACTTTCTGTTCTAAGGATAATGCATATATTATTATTATTATCATTATTATTATTATTATTATTATACAACATCAACAACAATAATAGATTATTAATATATTTATCATAGTTTTATTTCATTATAAATAATAAGAATAAAACAGAATAATTTCTAAATAATAATAATATTAATAACAACAGCATGGGGGCAGCCATAATAACTTTCTGTTCTAAGGATAATGCATATATTATCATTATTATTATCATTATTATTATTATACAACATCAACAACAATAATACATAGGGAATGGGAGGGGCAAACTCAAAGCATTCACAGGTAATGAATGATTAATAACTCCTAGTTCATAAGCACATACAAATCTTGAATAAACACCAACGTTATGAAGAGTGTTCTAGAACACGAAGCAGTTAACCCTTAATCATTCCCACTGTTGGGGAACAATAACTCCAATAGTAACTCCAGACAGAGACTTTTGTTCCGGAGGCCGCACAATGCCCGTGACCTTCTTTGAAGTCGAGCTTCAGAGAAATTCATTTTCACAATACTTTTTGTGGTTTTTACTTCTTCACCTCTAATTATTTTTTTTCCCCTGCATTTTTTTAAGGTTTCTTTGCAGGGTTGTTATGCAATTGAGGTTAAGTGACAGTTCTGAAAATGAAAAAGAAATCTGTTTGATCTTTTTTTTTTTTTTTTTTTACCAACTATAATTTGCTTGTTTGCCCTTTTTTCTTTTTTTTTTATTCCGCCTTCGCAAATTGAAAAAACAAAGACTTGCACTAATCGCAGGGTAAACAAATATTGAGAAATTTGTGTTTAAAGGTTAAACAAATGGATCTTGGCCTTTTGAGTAAAGGAGGTTTAAAAGAAGCCTTGCATATTCGTGACACTCTCAAAGGTTGGTACAAATTACCTGGTGTGGACTGATGACATCACAACCTGACTCCTCATAGGTCATTGCTATTTCTTCTACTGCACTCTCTAGTGATGTTAAGCAAATAGACCTAAGCATACCAGTCATTCGATCATTTTTTTCTGTTTATTTGGCAACATCCTATCAATGCCCTGCTTCTGTGTCACATGATAATTAACCTTTTCAGGCAAAAAGTATGAATAAGAAAAAAATGCACTTGGTTGAAAAAATATTTGTGGAAAGGGTTTGGAAAGAGTTGGAAAGCTTGTAACGCAGTGAGTGTGACTGAGCGAGGCGTTTTGTATGATAGGTGTGATGAAAGTCATTAGAAGTGCTTAATGGTTACTCGCCTTTTGTGATGTCACAGAAGGAAAAAAGCTTATTTTAGATGCATTACATTTTAATTCATAATCATATAAAAATCTGGGGAAAATGTCTATGTGGAACAGCCCCTTTAAACACGATAGAAGTGGAACAGCACCTTTAAGGATTAAGGTATGCTCATCTTATGTTACTATGCCTTATAGGATATGCAGGAAAGAATAAATCAAACTTTTGATAATATCTAGAGTGTTATTAATTAGGTGGCAGTTTAAAACAACAATTTAAGGGGATATTGGGTCCCATTTGTCCCTTTTTAAATAGAAATATTGGCGAATACTGATGTGCTCACGACGCTGTCAATTTTCTAAAATGTTTCAGAAGTTTAAAAGGACAATGGAACTATTAAAATGAAAAAAAAAAAAAGATTTAGCAAATTGATGTGAAATCCTACACATACAACGTGAATCGTTTCCCCCTTTTATTCTTTTGACATGTTATTACGGCCTATTGTCTGCTAACATGTTTGACAAATGTGAACATGACATTTTAATGTAGTTTAGAATTTTTAAAAAAAAGTCAAATAACGGATAAATGGTGCTGTGACTCAACAATGGAGTAAACCGTGCGCTCGTTAAAAAAAAGTTAAAATTACAAAGCAACAGTGAGGATAATTATAACCAGCAAAATAATGACTTTTGACAAGTCTTTGCCTTAATTGGCCCGACATTTACAAAATTATACCCAGCTGTCACTAAAAAGTTTAAGGGACAATTTGAAAATTCTTCAAATACACTTAGATTAAGAGAACGATAGCTTTGAATGGTTCTAGAATCCCCTTCAATCATTTGCTTCCCATTAAGGTGTTGATTAGAAGGCAAACCAAGACCTCCAGGTATGGTCAGTGAAGCTCAGAAGTTGTTGAGCTACAACTAAGTCGAACTCACAACCGGATACATACTCGCCCTTGCGAGTGTCCTTCTGGACGTCCATGAGGTCCCAAAACGTCCCATGAGCGTTCTAAACCAGTTTGACTTCCGCTTTTTTTCCATTTCTGAGAAGCTGGTCAAATTGGTGTGTTGGACCTGAGTTGACACCAGTTTGCCCAACTCTAGTAACACTTCCAGTAGTTGGCAATACAGAAGGTTGAGTACAGCTCAAAAAATGCTACATACATGCCAGGCGCCTACAATTTGCCCAGGGCCATAGGAACTATGTGATTGCCTTGTGATTGATGGATGAAAGGAAATGGAGGATGTCTATGGAGTGTGAGTAGACTCGGATCTAAATACTTTGGATCAAGAGAGACGGTCACTTCAATTAAACGTTGGTCTCCTATAACTAGACACCATGCCGATAATCATTTCATGTCAAGACCAGACACTTGGAAACACTTAGATCTCATGAGCCAGATTTTCTACTTTACTAACCCGAAAGAGTAAATATTTGGGGAAGATAAAACAATGAACAAGCTTAGAAGTCTGTCAATATTTTTTTTTATTATAATCTCTATAAGTAAAAAGACTTAAACCTGCATCTGTTCCAGGTGCTTAGTTTCCCAGTTCTTAATATAAACCATGATTTATTTATTTTTTTAAACATGTTACGTGCGATAAAGGGTGACATACAATCCCTATCTTCCCAAAGTAAAAATCGTTGGAGAAGAATTGGGGTGCAGGAGGGCAGGATATGTTTATAAAGGGGGGGTAATATGACATTTTGGTTATACAGTAGAGAGAGAGAGAACAAGAGAGAGCCTTAAAGGGCCACAGCTGCCTGGTCATCCCAAAGTCTGGCCATTACTGGATCAATTCCGGTGCAAAGTTCTACATCTGGAACTACAAGTCGGCGCTGGACCAGGATGCCGTCAGTCGGCCCAGAACTCTCCTAAAGTGCTATTTTTTCAAAGGAGCCCCTGGAAGCAAACGGCCACATCTAGGTCCTGCATGAGCTGCCAGCGCTCTGCTGCATTACCTTGGAGAGATGCATCCAGTTTTTGTAAATATGGACTAGACTGCACTCAGGCTCAGGATGAACATTGAGTATAAAGTATTTTTTTAAGTGTAAAAAGAAAACTACTTTAGTGCAAGATTTTAAAAGTGGTCTAATCATCATGTCAATTTAAAGAATATTTCTGTATGTAGTATGTAACTGTGAGTATGTACGTTGTATGTGATTGTGAGTATGTTGTATGTGATTGTGAGTATGTAGTATGTGATTGGGAGTATGTAGTATGTGATTGGGTGTATGTAGTATGTAATTGTGAGTATGTAGTATGTGATTGGGAGTATGTAGTATGTAATTGTGAGTATGTAGTATGTGATTGGGAGTATGTAGTATGTGATTGGGAGTATGTAGTATGTGATTGGGAGTATATGTAGTATGTGATTGGGAGTATGTAGTTAGCAGCATGTGATTGTGAGTATGTAGTATGTGATTGGGAGTAATTTGTATGTGATTGTGAGTATGTAGTATGTGATTGGGAGTATGTAGTATGTGATTGGGAGAATGTAATTAGCAGCATGTGATTGTGAGTATGTAGTATGTGATTGGGAGTATGTGTAGTATATGGTTGGGAGTATGTAGTTAGCAGCATGTGATTGGGTGTATGTGGTATGTAATTGTGAGTATGTGTAGTATGTGATTGTGAGTATGTGATTGTGAGTATGTAGGATGTGATTGTATGTGTAGTATGTGATTGTGAGTATGTGTAGTATGTGATTGTGAGTATGTGTAGTATGTGATTGGGAGTATGTGTAGTATGTGATTGGGAGTATGTAGGATGTGATTGGGAGTATATGTAGGATGTGATTGGGAGTATGTGTAGTATGTGATTGGGAGTATGTGTAGTATGTGATTGGGAGTATGTGTAGTATGTGATTGGGAGTATGTGTAGTATGTGATTGGGAGTATGTGTAGTATGTGATTGGGTGTATGTAGTATGTAATTGTGAGTATGTGTAGTATGTGATTGTGAGTATGTAGGATGTGATTGTGAGTATGTGTAGTATGTGATTGGGAGTATGTGTAGTATGTGATTGGGAGTGTGTAGTATGTGATTGTGAGTATGTAGGATGTGATTGTGAGTATGTGTAGTGTGTGATTGGGAGTATGTGTAGTATGTGATTGGGAGTATGTAGGATGTGATTGGGAGTATGTAGTATGTGATTGGGAGTATGTGTAGTATGTGATTGGGAGTATGTGATTGGGAGTATGTAGTATGTGATTGGGAGTATGTGTAGTATGTGATTGTGAGTATGTAGTATGTGATTGTGAGTATGTGTAGTATGTGATTGGGAGTATGTGTAGTATGTGATTGTGAGTATGTAGTATGTGATTGTGAGTATGTAGTATATGATTGGGAGTATGTGTAGTATGTGATTGGGAGTATGTGTAGTATGTGATTGGGAGTATGTGTAGTATGTGATTGTGAGTATGTAGTATGTGATTGTGAGTATGTAGTATATGATTGGGAGTATGTGTAGTATGTGATTGGGAGTATGTGTAGTATGTGATTGGGAGTATGTGTAGTATGTGATTGGGAGTATGTGTAGTATGTGATTGGGAGTATGTGTAGTATGTGATTGGGAGTATGTAGTTAGCAGAAAGTGTCAGATAACTGCTGTATTTTTATTTTCATTTTGGAATAATGCGTATTAAAATACTCACGGAGGGTTACTCATAGAGTATGCATTCTTCTATAGTGGGGCTGTCAGGGACATCTACCCTTCCTCTCTAAATTTAAAGTGGATTTTAGACTAAAATGGCCTAAAAAAGTTTGACTTGAATAAATGAGAAAATGAAATGCAATTTCTGCGGCACATAGCTGTGAATCTGTTCTCCCGCACGCTATCGGTGAGTAATGCTCCTGTGATTCACAAGCTTTCCGAGCACGTAGGGACCCATCGTTAAGGTGACCCGAAAAATATTAATGATGTTTCCAGTTCAAATAATATTTTTTTTTTAAGTGAATGTCAGATGAGATGTAATAAAATGTGATTCAGTACGTTCCGTCTGGCTCTGTGCGAGACAGCCAAGGTTCTACATGTATATATAAGTATGTGACTCGTGTTCAGTTCTTTACTTGGAATTTACAGGATAAAAAAAAATAAAAAAAAAGTGAAAGTGAAATATATATTCTCTGTTATACCCAATAAACTTGGATGACTCCTGAAAATACATGTTCAGAAGGTTTGCTCTTTTCAAAGTAGCCACGTAATGCTCATAGAAATTAATTTAACATTATTATTATTAGTAGTAGTATTATTATTGTTATTGTTATTATTAGTATCATCATCAGTCATATTAATGTCTTAGGTATTTAGAATGTGATGTCATCAAAGTCCCTGTTGATGTAATGGTCAGGTGTCCCAATACTTTTGTCCATATAGTGTATGTACAGTATATATATATATATATATATATATATATGTAGTAGAAGTATTATTAAACACTCATCTACAGACACCAGACAAGCCAGAAGGCTTGTTTTTCCCCCAGGAATCCCATGGCGCTGCCACAGCCACAAGGGATTCTGGGTAGGCGCATGCAAATAAGGTCAACAATGATCGTATTATATTATATATATTATTATATATAATATATTATACTCCCAGTATGCCTCCGGACCACAAACTTATATAAAAAGAGACCCTTCCTAAAACTAATGCCTGCGGATCCAAATGTGTCAACAAAAATATGAAAGAAATCACAAAATACATATTCCAACTTTTGGTGGAATAATTTCTGTATCTCATAATAAAAAAAAACACTGGCATCTTCATTTTTTTTTTTGCTAAGTAGAATAATACTAATTAACAGGAATATTTACAGGTATTTTTTTGTAAGTTTTTCTACGCATAAAAAGTTGACACTTCCAGTAAAAAGCCATTTTCACTTCTCCAATTCAGTAAATCCACCGTGTATTAAATAATTTAAATAAAAACGAAGAAAAATTTTTTATTTTTTTTTACTGCGTTTACATATTTTGCATTACTTTTCCTGGATCTGACTTGGCTGCCTCTCATGAATATTAAAAATGTTCACTAATTCAAAACCTTCAGTCCCTGCAATTACAGGCGACATTAGTTAAAAAAAAAAAGTTATAAGCTAAATCCAGAAATGAGGAAATCTGCTTTGTCAAAATACCTAAAAAAATGACCTGTACTCTCGTCTGCAAAAACTATGGGAATTACAGTAACTGCCACCCACTCCAGGAAAGGCATGAGTGGTTTTATTTTACGGAGAGGGTGGTAGATAAGTAGAACAGCCTCCCAGCAGAAGTGGTAGAGGGTAATACAGCGAGGGTATTAAACATACATGGGATAGACATACGGCTCCTGAATCTAAGACGAGACCAACGACTGATTAAGGTTTGAGTCTTTACACCATGTGATCGGCCCCTTTATATATTCATGGTGTCCCTCTGCATGGAGGGGATTCTGTAGATATAAAAAGCGGATCACAGATTAGCCAGAATTCTGATATTTAATATTATTTGACTATGATTAATAATTAAATTCTGTATAGTAACGCTCAGTGTATTATTTTTATTATTATTATTTTAATTTTTATTATTTTTATTAAATGATTTCTATAAAACGTAACACTTTGTGGGCTACAGTAACTTTGTAAAGGTCATTTCAGATCACAGAGCACTTTATAGCGGGGCTTCGGAATCCCCCCACCACGAGCCTGAACGCTCACTAGGTGATACTTTCATTTTTGTCATAAAGGTGATATATGTAACCTGAATATTACATATTACAAAAAGATGCAAAAAATACATTTTTTCCAGTTTTGTGAAATCGCTTTTTACGGAAATGTACTTATTTCTTAATATTTCCATATATATGCCGTCTAGACAGATATTCCGGGGGTAAAAGGCTTGGTACACAGAGAGCTCAGCAGTCTCCTAAGGAAATAAATACCCGCTCATACTCTAAATTGTTTTTGGGGCTTAGATGGGGTATATGCGTTGCGCAGATCCACAGTCTTCTGTGCGACGTTGCAGAATGGATTATGGAAACGTGGTCATTTGCCATATTTACAGTTTTTATTTCTAAATTCTTTAAGGTGTAAAAATGGAACATCCTCCTTGAAGAAGTAGTAGAGGTTATTTCAGTGAACCAGTCATTTACTGGTATACAACACTGTATACAGCGCTAGGGGTCATATTATTGTATACAGCGCTGGGGGTTATATTACTGTATACAGCGCTGGGAGTTATATTACTGTATACAGCGCTGGAGGTTATATTACTGTATACAGCGCTGGGGGTTATATTACTGTATACAGCACTAGGGGTCATATTACTGTATACAGCTCTGGGGGTTATATTACTGTATACAGCGCTGGGGGTTATATTACTGTATACAGCGCTGGGGGTTATATTACTGTATACAGTGCTGGGGGGGTTATATTACTATATACAGCGCTGGGGGGTTATATTAATGTATACAGCGCTGGGGGTTATATTACTGTATACAGCGCTGGGGGGTTATATTACTGTATACAGCGCTGGGGGTTATATTACTGTATACAGCGCTGGGGGGTTATATTACTGTATACAGCGCTGGGGGTTATATTAATGTATACAGCGCTGGGGGGTTATATTACTGTATACAGCGCTGGGGGGTTATATTACTGTATACAGCGCTGGGGGATTATTACTGTATACAGCGTTGGGGGGTATATTACTGTATACAGTGCTGGGGGGTTATATTACTGTATACAGCGCTGGGGGGTTATTACTGTATACAATGCTGGGGTTATATTACTGTATACAGCGCTGGGGGTTATATAACTGTATACAGCGCTAGGGGTTATATTACTGTATAGAGTGCTGGGGGTTATATTACTGTATACAGCGCTAGGGGTTATATTACTGTATAGAGTGCTGGGGATTGTTACTGAATACAGCGCTTGGGGTTATTACTGTATACAGCGCTTGGGGTTATTACTGTATACAGTGCTGGGGGTTATTACTGTATATACAACACGGGGGGGGGGGGTTATTTTTCCCTTTAAATTATATGCAAATATATCATAAAATGCATGAAGTTCCATTAATCAGACAAGAGGATTTCCAGTTATGTTAATTTAATACCTCGTTACCTTAAATCCATCTTTTGTTCTAGAATAATACTAGTAAGGGGTTGGCTCTAACACAGTAGTAATTAATGATGTCAGAGTAAGGTGTTAAGTTACCAATGCCCCCTCGGGTATGTTTAATACCCCTTTCCCACCTCTGATGTCCCTTGGGCAATTGTCTTACAAACAGACTTTAAAGTTCACCGGATGAGATCAGAATACACCAAAGGTCATGTGTCCAGAAAGGGCCCCCCTGGAAAATAAGGAAAGGGGGAATATGACTGCTGGCCCAGGTCAGGTCACTGGGAGGTCAGGTTAACTTTTGCCTCATTGGTTAGTGGGCGCAACATTGTTGCATGCTAGGGTGTAAAAGTGCAGGACAGATGCAATCCTACCTCTTTTCCTGCCTGGAGCTTAAGGTCAGGCATTGTCCCTCCCTCCCTATTTTGCTGTACTGTACTTTTCATTGTGCATGTGTTGGTTTCTGTTTTCTTTGTGGTTTTCTTTTAGTCACAGCGCGGAAGATTCCCCCCCTTTTTGGATGGAAGTGGTGACATCTGGAAGCGGCGCCCGAATGGGCTTGGGGAGGCGGGTCCAGCGGGTGGCTGATGGCACCCACTGGGCCAGAACTCTTGGTATCCCGTGGTTTGTAACCGCCTGCTAGGCTTAGGCTTAGCAGCTGGCGGGTTGTTAATGGTTATGTCAATGTTGTGTTTTACGGGAATCTGTTAATAAAGCTGTGGCCAATGCCCTTACCCACACCAGTGAGTTATGTCTTTATTTACGGTGGGTGGGTGAAGGTGTTGGATTGGGTTGTTAAAAGCGACTGGGCCTAAGCAGTCAAGACATTCATCTTAACTTGTTCTCATGAAGATCTATAGTGGGCAAAAGTTATTGTATGGCTACGAATCTAGACCCTGATTTCCTACCAAAATGCCCCTATAAACAATGAGCCATAAGGTTGGAGATTGGGGGCTTTCACAGCCCACCCACCCTTAGAAAAGCCTGTAACATTAATCACATGGAAGCCGAGTCTTTGTTGGGTTTTAAGTCTTTGGGTCTTGGCGTAAGTTGGCCAACAGTTAACCACGGGGTGCATTTAGCATCCTTAAACATCTGACTTGCCCTGTGGCCAACTGATCATGATCAAGTACACCATGTTGGGGCATAAACACTCAATTAGGTACCCCCCCCCATCCTTTGGTGTGTATATTCAAAGACCACGTCTAATAATGGTTTAAAGTAGGGCAATTACAGCATTAACATTGTGTCTTGGAGATCGACACCAGCGCTCGATTATCTTTTTTACATTTTGGCTACTAAAAGCCGTGGTTTATTAAGAATTCCAGTAGAGCCTCACCGGGGACTCCAGACCCGGTAGTCTGTGGGTTGTACGTTTCGCTCCGGGCTCCGAGTTCAGCTGTTGGTCGCTTCAGATGTTTGGTCTAATGCGATTTCATGAAAACCCTACAGATCTCCAGCGTTGTGGCTTTATCTCCCGGATGCCTTTGAAGTTCACTTATTTGAGGCGCAGGTGGCCACTTAGCCTCTTCTCTGTAATTCAATCAATGGCTCGCCTTTACTGTACTTCTTTGCAGTTTGATAATGAAGTTTAAATAAATCATGTCCCCGGGATAATAGAAGAAAGTGTCAAGTACAAGATGGGGAAAGCGATACAAGTCTCTCTGCTAAAATAAAAGGATTTCTCCCTTGAAACCAGCAGAATGTGTTTCCTCGTCTTAATTTAACCCCCTTGGAGCAGAGAAAAGAATTCTTTTAGGAGTAAGAAAAGTGTTCCGTTGATGGAAAATCATGCAAAAACATTATTTAGAGTAAAGCAATGGTATAAAGAATAAAGACAAACAGATAACGCCAATCAGAATTGGTCTATAATAACAGTATTTAAGATTATTTAAATCCATCAGGACCCATTTGTAGATCTAATGGAACCCCATTGGGCACCACGTTCTTCTTCAAACTTTATAGGGTTAATATAAAAGAACATTTTGGTTTTCTACAGAAATAGCCTTAACTTTGGGGAATTTTGGAGATGGTTAATACTCCGGTCGTTTCTAATAAACTTTCTTGGCGAGGAGTAATATTTCTTGGGAAGGGGCAAAACCTGAAAAGTAAGTTGGAGCAAATGATCATTTTATTATAAGGTGTTAAGTATAGGTTCTAGCAGAAGCAAGTGGATAAAGATTCTTAAACATGGTCAGTAGAAGTATTATTAAATCCTCATCTACAGAAGCCAGATAAGCCAGAAGGCCTGTTTTTCCCTCAGAAATCTCATGGTGCTGCCACAACCACAAGGGATTCTGGGTAGGCGCATGCAAATAAGGTCAACAATTATCACCTTTTGCCTCTATATCCACTTTATACATGGATCCCTTGTAAGTAATTGCCCGCCGTACAGGACGGCCTTTAGACAAAACTCGGGAAGAGGTGCAACAGCCAGATCACCACTCATGGCCAGCTGTTTCATCCTTAATGGGACTCGCCAGCATGAGGTTGTGATACTGGCTTAATAGTTGAGGCTTGGGGTAACCAAGAAATATAAGCTGTCCAAGACCCTTAAACCACCTCGAGAGAAATAGAAACCTAGAATCTTCTGACAGATCAGCCCTATTCGGCGAGTCTAGTCTTAGATTCAGGAGCCATATGCATCCATGGAGTCCATAAACATGGAAATGTAGTTGATTGGAAATCATAACCGTTTGGCCCATCTAGTTCCAATCAGGTTCCAGAGAAGCATGTTCAAAATTATTACTAAATCTACAGCTTTATAAAATGAAAAAAATAGTTTTAAATGCACCATTGGTTGACTTAAATGTGACAAGCCCAACAAATCCAAAGTCTAATTCATCTAAGACTTCAATGGTCATAGAAATAGAATATGCTTCTACTCGCTCAAAGTGTCAAGAATGTCCTTCAACAGTTCTAACAGAACAAAGCAAGAGTGGTTTGTGGAGGAAGAGCATGAGATTTAATATATCTAAATTAATATCATAATCTCAGGAAATGGTAAAAATGTTTCTGTATCGTCCAGAAATCAATGAAACCGGATACGTTTTATCGACTCGCTGGGTTAGCCGTTATCTTCTCTGGACACATTTGAACACATGCCATCAGAAGAAAGTCTCAGACTGCTTCGTGTTTTATTGGGCTCATTATGCGGACGAGCCACATACTCACAAAGATGTCGCGACAAATAATTTCATTAAGGAGGAACCTCCAACCATTCTTGTAGCTGACATGAACGTCCTACTCGGACCCTTGGACTCAAACACTCGGACATCTCCATTACTATCGTAAGAACGTCATCCAGTGTCTCGTGTATGGACAACATCACCAAGACCTTTAACTCCAGTTAGATGGCTCTTTGATGGTTCACATGATCTCCTATGCTCTAGCTGGTTGTCCCCTTTTGTAAAGATGGTCCGAATAAAAATCAGTAAATAAATGTAGCTGTTAACGTTGTCCTTGGTTTTGTTTCCGAAGCGACACAGATTCTGATAATTGGAACAGAGATACAAATGTTACAAATTTTCCAAACAATTTCCAGAAATAAAACAATCAGCATTACTATATTAAGAGTTTTTAAGATTTAAAGTTATAACAAAAATTAACTTGTAACCTAACTTTATCTGTTCTTTCCTTATACATCCGGTACACTAAAGTACAAGTTCCCCGCTTTAGGAACAGGGCTTTGCATTTATCTTTGCAGATAGCCTTTTTTATGGACAGTTTTCCATCACTTGAGGTATCAGTAAAGTCATAATAACTCCTCTAGATTGTGACTTCATCTCATGTATCGGTTCGTCTTAGTCTGTCAGTTTTGTCAGACTCTTTGATGGGGCTTTAGGATGAGGGGGCTTTAGGATGAGGGGGCTTTAGGATGATGGGCTTTAGGATGCTGGGGCTGTAGGATGATGGGCTTTAGGATGAGGGGGCTTTAGGATGATGCTGGGGCTTTAGGATGATGGGCTTTAGGATGATGGGCTTTAGGATGCTGGGGCTTTAGGATGATGGGCTTTAGGATGAGGGGGCTTTAGGATGATGCTGGGGCTTTAGGATGCTGGGGCTTTAGGATGATGGGCTTTAGGATGATGGGCTTTGGGATGATGGGCTTTGGGATGATGGGCTTTAGGATGATGGGCTTTGGGATGATAGGTTTTTGGGGTGATGGGGCTTTGGGATGATGGGGTTTTAAAATGATGGGGTTTTGGGATGATGGCACTTTAGAATAATGGGGCTTTAGGATGATGGAGTTTTGGGAAGATGGGGTTTTAGGATGATGGAGTTTCGGGATGATAGGTTTTTGGGGTGATCGGGCTTTAGGATGATGGGGTTTTAAGATGATGGGGTTTTAGTATGATGGGGTTTCAGGACAATAGGTTTTTGGGGTGATGGGGCGATGGTTTCTTTCCCAGTATGTTATTTCGGGTTGATGTACTGGACGGACTCGTGCTCATAGTGGGATACGGTGTCTTTGCAGCGTTCCTATAGCTCTATAATGAAGGGTTTGTATAATCCAGCCAGCTGTGCCTAATTTTAACTGGATTTTTACTATAGCAAATATGACAGCAGGCGGCCTCGGGAGGAGAAAGAGACGCTAACAGCACACCTAGAAGAGGGTCCTGACACCCCCCAAAATCCAAACCAGATGTATGGACTATAAAAGAGGATTTGTATGTTAAAATATACAGCGAAACAGCCCAGGGGATCAAAATAAGCAAAAACAGACCCGCAACTAAGCAACGGAGCAAACGCAACAAACCGCGGATCAACTGGCATCAGACGGGTCAGGATCTGTTTTATTTAGTGAAAAGAAAGGTACTTTGGAAATTGCAGAATATCTCGGGGATAGAGAAATAATCCCCCAAAAAATCATCTCACTTTAACCTTTTCAATACCAGAGGGCTGTGGCAGATAAGTGGAACAGCCTCCCAGCAGAAGCGGTAAAGGTTAATAAAGTGAGGGGATTTAAACATGCATGGGATAGACATACGGCTCCTGAATCTAAGACGAGACCAACGACTGATTAAGGTCTGAGTCTTTACAGCAGGAGAAACGGGCGACTAGACGGGGGGCCGAATGGGGCCGATCTGCCATTAAATTCTTTGTTTCTATGGATGGGTAGCGTTGTTTCCATTTGGGTGGTATTTGTGGCTTTTGAAGTGGTAAATCACCTTATCTGCTCCAATGGAAGCTCGCAGTACAAGCGCGTTTATTGGAAAATGACTCATTTGTAAAAATATATATAAATAGATTGTTAGTTCTTTGGCTACGAACCAGAAACAGATTAAACCGTAAAATGCCCTAAAGCCCTGTTTTCCAGGCACGCCTTTTTGGTGAAGCCTTGAGGTTTATCGCTTTCTTGAATATGGAGCTTAATGGTGAACCGATCTAAAACTAGAGGCTCAGACGCTTGGATGTAATGTAGGGAATGTTTACTTTACAGAGAGGGTGGTGGATAAGTGGAACAGCCTCCCAGCAGAAGTGGTAGAGGGTAATACAGCGAGGGTATTGGATAGACATACGGCTCCTGAATCTAAGACGAGACCAACGACTGATTAAGGTTTCAGTCTTTAAAGCAGGAAAACTGGGCAGACCAGACGGGCCAAATAGGGCCGATCTGCTGTCAATCACTCCAGATTTGCTGTGTTTCATGGCTTGTCCAAAACTAAACTTTTTTAGCCTTTATTGCATGTTTTTATCCGTCCCAAAATATCAGCCAAATGAGCAACGGTGAAAAAGTGTATTTATTTTCTGACCATATCGCTGAAATCTAAATGTTATCCGTAACCTTTAAATATCGTGCCCGGCACGGCTCGGGGGGGGAGGGGGCGTTTGGGTGGATATATATATATATATATATATAACTCACGAAAAGAAAAATCAACAGATTCCTCTAATTAACGAGCGATTAAATTGTATTATTTCACGGTGAGTAACAGGCAGATTTCAGAGCGATATTAGTAAGTGGAATAATTAGCAGCGATTATTGGGTGAAGAAAGACGATTCTAATCTCACGTGTGATTCAGAGGCTGCAGATGGCGGATTCCGCACAAAGTGAACGCTTTAGGAGCTACTCGGGACTAATTCCAAAAAAATACTCTTTATGGGGCAGGGAGGGAGAGAACAGCCCGATATAATTGCTGTAGTTGCATTGCACGGCTACCCAGTACCCACCACCCCGGTACAACGCCATACTGCGGATTGAAACAAAACATATTATACATTGGCAGCAATATTATTATTTTTATTATTATTATCTTTTATTTATATAGCGCCAACAGTTTACGCAGCGCTTCATACAATACATAAATTCAAGGGGTCTGACAAGACAAGAACTGACAGTTACAATCTAGAGGGAATGGGATGACAAACATTACTGTATACAACGCTGGGGGGTTATATTACTGTATACAGTGCTGGGGGTTATATTACTGTATACAACGCTGGGGGGTTATATTACTGTATACAGCGCTGGGGGTTATATTACTGTATACAGCGCTGGGGGTTATATTACTGTATACAGCACTGGGGGGTTATATTACTGTATACAGCGCTGGGGGTTATATTACTGTATACAGTGCTGGGGGTTATATTACTGTATACAGCGCTGGGGGTTATATTACTGTATACAGCGCTGGGGGTTATATTACTGTATACAGTGCTGGGGGGTTATTACTGTATACAGCGCTGGGGTTATATTACTGTATACAGCGCTGGGGGTTATATTACTGTATACAGCGCTGGGGGTTATTACTGTATACAGCACTGGGGGTTATATTACTGTATACAGCGCTGGGGTTATATTACTGTATACAGCACTGGGGGTTATATTACTGTATACAGTGCTGGGGGTTATATTACTGTATACAGCGCTGAGGGTTATTACTGTATACAGCGCTGGGGGGTTATATTACTGTATACAGCGCTGGGGGGTTATATTACTGTATACAGCGCTGGGGGTTATATTACTGTATACAGCCCTGGGGTTATATTACTGTATACAGTGCTGGGGGGGTATATTACTGTATACAGCGCTGGCGGTTATATTACTGTATACAGCGCTGTGGGGTTATATTACTGTATACAGCGCTGGGGGTTATATTACTGTATACAGCGCTGGGGGGTATATTACTGTATACAGTGCTGGGGGTTATATTACTGTATACAGCGCTGGGGGTTATATTACTGTATACAGCCCTGGGGTTATATTACTGTATACAGTGCTGGGGGGGTATATTACTGTATACAGCGCTGGCGGTTATATTACTGTATACAGCGCTGTGGGGTTATATTACTGTATACAGCGCTGGGGGTTATATTACTGTATACAGCGCTGGGGGGTATATTACTGTATACAGTGCTGGGGGTTATATTACTGTATACAGCGCTGGGGGTTATATTACTGTATACAGTGCTGGGGGTTATATTACTGTATACAGCGCTGGGGGTTATATTACTGTATACAGCGCTGGGGGTTATATTACTGTATACAGTGCTGGGGGGTTATTACTGTATACAGCGCTGGGGTTATATTACTGTATACAGCGCTGGGGGTTATATTACTGTATACAGCGCTGGGGGTTATTACTGTATACAGCACTGGGGGTTATATTACTGTATACAGCGCTGGGGTTATATTACTGTATACAGCACTGGGGGTTATATTACTGTATACAGTGCTGGGGGTTATATTACTGTATACAGCGCTGGGGGTTATTACTGTATACAGCGCTGGGGGGTTATATTACTGTATACAGCGCTGGGGGGTTATATTACTGTATACAGCGCTGGGGGTTATATTACTGTATACAGCCCTGGGGTTATATTACTGTATACAGTGCTGGGGGGGTATATTACTGTATACAGCGCTGGCGGTTATATTACTGTATACAGCGCTGTGGGGTTATATTACTGTATACAGCGCTGGGGGTTATATTACTGTATACAGCGCTGGGGGGTATATTACTGTATACAGTGCTGGGGGTTATATTACTGTATACAGCGCTGGGGGTTATATTACTGTATACAGTGCTGGGGGGGTATATTACTGTATACAGCGCTGGGGGTTATATTACTGTATACAGCGCTGGGGGTTATATTACTGTATACAGTGCTGGGGGGGTATATTACTGTATACAGCGCTGGGGGGGTTATATTACTGTATACAGCGCTGGGGGGTTATATTACTGTATACAGTGCTGGGGGGTTATTACTGTATACAGTGCTGGGGGTTATTACTGTATACAGTGCTGGGGGTTATATTACTGTATACAGTGCTGGGGGTTATTACTGTATACAGCGCTGGGGGTTATATTACTGTGTACAGCGCTGGGGGGTTATATTACTGTATACAGCGCTGGGGGTTATATTACTGTATACAGCGCTGGGGGTTATTACTGTATACAGCACTGGGGGTTATATTACTGTATACAGCGCTGGGGTTATATTACTGTATACAGCACTGGGGGTTATATTACTGTATACAGTGCTGGGGGTTATATTACTGTATACAGCGCTGGGGGTTATTACTGTATACAGCGCTGGGGGGTTATATTACTGTATACAGCGCTGGGGGGTTATATTACTGTATACAGCGCTGGGGGTTATATTACTGTATACAGCCCTGGGGTTATATTACTGTATACAGTGCTGGGGGGGTATATTACTGTATACAGCGCTGGCGGTTATATTACTGTATACAGCGCTGTGGGGTTATATTACTGTATACAGCGCTGGGGGTTATATTACTGTATACAGCGCTGGGGGGTATATTACTGTATACAGTGCTGGGGGTTATATTACTGTATACAGCGCTGGGGGTTATATTACTGTATACAGTGCTGGGGGGGTATATTACTGTATACAGCGCTGGGGGTTATATTACTGTATACAGCGCTGGGGGTTATATTACTGTATACAGTGCTGGGGGGGTATATTACTGTATACAGCGCTGGCGGTTATATTACTGTATACAGCGCTGTGGGGTTATATTACTGTATACAGCGCTGGGGGTTATATTACTGTATACAGTGCTGGGGGGGTATATTACTGTATACAGCGCTGGGGGTTATATTACTGTATACAGCGCTGGGGGGTATATTACTGTATACAGTGCTGGGGGTTATATTACTGTATACAGCGCTGGGGGTTATATTACTGTATACAGTGCTGGGGGGGTATATTACTGTATACAGCGCTGGGGGTTATATTACTGTATACAGCGCTGGGGGTTATATTACTGTATACAGTGCTGGGGGGGTATATTACTGTATAAAGCGCTGGGGGGGTTATATTACTGTATACAGCGCTGGGGGGTTATATTACTGTATACAGTGCTGGGGGGTTATTACTGTATACAGTGCTGGGGGTTATTACTGTATACAGTGCTGGGGGTTATATTACTGTATACAGTGCTGGGGGTTATTACTGTATACAGCCCTGGGGGTTATATTACTGTGTACAGCGCTGGGGGGTTATATTACTGTATACAGCGCTGGGTGTTATATTACTGTGTACAGCGCTGGGGGGTTATATTACTGTATACAGCGCTGGGGGTTATATTACTGTATACAGCGCTGGGGGGTTATATTACTGTATACAGCGCTGGGGTTTGTGCTCATGGAGAAAAATATTTTTGGGAATTCCCCTTTATTATTGGGAATAATAAGAAATAAGGAAGCGCTTTTTGGGTCGGGTTCCCGTTTCTCAGGGACCCCTTGTGGTTGATACTTTCTGTAACCTGAGCGTTTTTTATGTTTTTGGTTTTTACAAAAAAAGGCCAGAAACCGGCTCGGGTTTCACATCTCCTCGGTACGGGAATGGCTGTTAACAATGCCCTGAGAGGTCGGACGAGCGGCCTGAACATGCATCTGCAACCCCATATACAATAACTAACAACGGGGTTCTAAAAGTGTCGCCATAGCAACCAAAACAATATTCCTGAGGATTCTCCCCATACTGGATTAACACCTAACGCCTCAGCTGGAAGGCTGTTCTATGTATCTATCACCTCCACAGTGAAAAAATACTTTCGAACATTATATCTTAGCCTCTGACCCTCTAATTTCATATTTACCAAAACAGCCCGGATTTACATTGCATTTATTTATATAGCGCCAGCAAGTTCCGTAGCGCTGTCACAATAGCGATCAGGGAAAATATTTAATGAAGACTATTTACATTGATGATAAGATTAGGACGAAGGAGAAGAGCGTTCTGGTCTGGTGAGCTTACAATCTATTAGAAGGTCGTAGGGGAATTAGATGGACAGAGAGGGATTGCTTGGGGGGGGTTTGATTAGGGGGAGATGGGGAGAAATACCTAGAAAACCCTCGACAAGAAGAGATAAAGGAGACATTCATTGCTGATACAGCGCTACGGAATATGCTGGCGCTATATAAAACAATAAATAATAATAATAATTAAAATATAATTTTGTATAAAAAAATCCAGCCTATGTACGTAAAATAATAATGTTTATTAAAATTGGAATTAAAACAAAATTAAATAAAATTAGAAATTTAAAGCCATTGAAAATCTCTCTAGTTGGAAAATATCGGTTCGGGGGACGTCAGTCACTCAGCTGAGTGTAAGTGAAGCCCTCAGCTGATGCAGAACCTCTTTAACATTCTAGAAGATCTGTTTTTGGAAACACCGAACCTGCCGGCAGATCGGCCCCCATCCGGCCCCCGTCTAGTCTGCCCGTTTCTCCTGCTGTAACGACTCAAACCTTAATCAGTCGTTGGTCTCGTCTTAGATTCAGGAGCCGTATGTCTATCCCATGCGTGTTTAATCCCCTCGCTGTATTACCCTCTACCACTTCTGCTGGGAGTCTGCTCCACTTATCTACCACCCTCTCAGGAAAGTAAAAAACAATTCAGGAAATTCATATTTTCTCCAAAGCGTTCTACGGTCGATGATTTATTTCATTCTGGCCGAGCTGCTCCAATGATATAATATCAGAGCTTAGAGAGACTGATCTGCCCACCGGACGCGCGCTGGCATCGTCCCCCCGGGCATCGCACAGCCCCCCGGCACTAAAATGTAAGTTTTTTGGTTTTTTTTCAAATCCATTTCATTTCATGCGATCTCAGCAGGTTTTTTTCGCTGCCGTTTTTTTCCTGCTCTCTGCCAAAACGATACTTTGGCTCCTAAAATGATTACACTCTATTCCTGCAAACGGCCGCAGAAATCCACGGATACTTTTATTTTATTACTTTCTGGAATCAGAACAGAATTACTTTTGATATAAGAGCCAATAAAACCTTCCGAATGTTTTTTGTGAATGTTACTAATTGCTGGATTTTTTTACAACCCCTTTTTTAGATATTTATTGAGATTTTAATGGCAAAAAGGTAATTATTATTATTTTTATTATTATTATTGTTATTTATTGCTTTATATAGCGCCATCCTATTCCGTAGCGCTGTACAATGGGTAGACAGGACATAACAAGTAATATATAACATAACGATTTGACTTACAGAAACAACAGGTAAGGCGGGCCCGGCTCACATGAGCTTACAATCTATTATTATTTACTAAGATCTGTTCTCTGGCATCATTGGTGACGTTCTCAGAATCTTAGAATTTATCAAAAACGTATAAAGTTTAACAGAGAAACATAGAAGTTCCCGGCAGATCAGAAAAAATTAATTCACTATATTAATCTCTACCACTTCTGCTGGGAGGTTGTTCCACTTATCTACCACCCTGAACAAAGGATGAAAGTGAATTTTTTTCCCCCGCAAGATGAAAACAAGATCACGAGTCCTGCCACAGGACAGACGGACGTTTTTGTTCTCCATGCATGCTTTTTATACAAGCCGTGCCGGCAAGAGAGGAGAATTACAGAGATTCAGAGAACTATAGGAAAGTTGGGTTTGTGGGGGTCACCCCCGACCTAATTGCACCCCGTATTATGATTGTTACCCCCCAGTATATGATTTTCAGGCAGTAAAGGGGTTACTTGGATGACTCCCCAGGCTTTTTAAACCCGGACTGTTCCTTTCCTTTTATTATAAACATCTTTTACTTTGTGTGAATCATCTGGACATCAAAGAAACTGGGACTCCCCCCTATAGGTTTACAACACGCTGTAAGAGATCGGCCTCTGGGGGCTTTCCAAGGCGCATCACCAGGATTCAAATTCTTGAGGTTTCTGTAGCTTGGTAATTTAATTTCCTGAGAGGGCGGTAGATGAGTGGAGCAGTCTCCCAGCAGAAGTGGTAGAGGGTAATACAGCGAGGGTATTAAACATGCATGGGATAGACATACGGCTCCTGAATCTAAGACGAGACCAACGACTGATTAACGTTTGAGTCTTTACAGCAGGAGAAACGGGCGACTAGACGGGGGCCGAACGGGGGCCGATCTGCCGGCAGGTTCTGTTTTATACCTGTGTTATTGATTATTAT
The DNA here is from genome assembly GCA_023333645.1 of Sceloporus occidentalis. Lineage (NCBI taxonomy): Eukaryota > Metazoa > Chordata > Lepidosauria > Squamata > Phrynosomatidae > Sceloporus > Sceloporus occidentalis. The sequence continues at coordinate 2,227,671 of JALMGF010000122.1, forward strand.
TATTATTATTATTATTAGTGAATACTGATAATAATGCATACAATATGTGTTTATTCCACTCTTCACGTTTCCAATAGGTTACTAACTAAATCACTAAATTAACCCTTTGGTTTCCAGGAGCACTGTGTACGCAGGATGCAGTCACTTTTTTTGGGGGGGGGGGTGGCAGGGCCCTCATTAGGGAACGTCCGCCGGCAATCCCCAGAGATTCTTTTAAATGTTTTTGCATAAATATGACGACGTCTTAAATGAAAATGTTGAAAATCACATGAAATTCCCTGCCCCCCCCCCCCCCCTTCTCGGGTATTTCTAGTTTTTGTGAAAACGCTCGCTGTCTGCGAAGGAGACAATTTTGTTACATTTCAGATTTGGAGGAAACGCTCGGCCATTTTTCCGGCCAGCGGCAGCCATTAGGGGGATGATCGGTTTAGGACCAGTGAGTTATGATTTATACTGATTCGGGGGTCTATTATGATCTATTACAACTCAGTATCTGACCCGAGTGGGACCTAGGAGGCCACCTTTGGCTGAAGTCACCGCCTTTGGGAACTCGTCTTGCGTCCCGCGTTATGTCCGTCCTGTTATGGAGCCTCCAAAAATCCGGGGTCTCCACAATCTTTAGGGCGGGCTGACAGTTACCTAAAATCTAATAAAAATCAGCACTTTCCAGCATAATGCACTTTTTTATAAGCAGTTAAAGGATCCTTCTGTTCCACCCCCTTTACAATTTATCGACTCGCCAAATCCCGAGGAAACATTAATACTTACCTTACTGGGCTCTGGAGAGACACAATACTTATCAACTGTCCTGAGGTTTACTGCCACTTCCTTGGGCTCTGAAAGGAATCCTCGGTTAAAGCCAGACTTTGGAGTTTTGGGACTATTCATATTTTTTCTCTTTTTTTTTACTAATCATGGATATTTGGCTTTTTTGCTGAGTACTGATCTGTTATGATCTGTGACATCATTTCACATAAAAAATATAATTATTATTTAGTGTTTTATATATCGCCATCATATTCCGTAGCGCTGTCCAATAGGTAGACAGGACATAACAAATAGTACCGGTATATAACATAATAATATGACTCACAGAAACAACAGATGAGGAGCTTACGATCTAGTGGGCCACACTTAACCATTAAAGCGCCCCAGGGGTATAGTTACATTATTGTGTATATATATATATATTATTTATTTATTATATTTATTTATATATATACATTATATTATTTAAAATATTGTCATTTTTCACACAAATGCTACATTTTAAAATATGAAAATTATATCTGGGATCCGTCGTGGATTAAGCGCTTCCGCTTTATGTTTGATGAGTGCAAAGCGGTAAAAGGGAAGTAATCGCCATAGCAACCAATTGAATGTTACTGTATAAACGTGCATCCCATGCCCCCAACTGTCCCGATTTAGGCGGGACAGTCCCGATTCTGGGTCTCTGTCCCGCCATCCCGCCTATCCCTTCCTGTCCCGCTTTTGGAAATGTTGGGAGTTATGGTATCTCACATATCATTGTGGACCTTGCGGAGTTAAATAAAGTGCCTCCAACCTCTCGCCAGTCCCTGCTTCTTTCCCCGTCCAAACAATGATCGCATTCTTGGGTGTGGGTGAGTCAAGCGTTCATTTTATCTTTGACATGCGCATGTTTAATGTTGGCTCCTTTGTATACGCTCTAATTATAAGCCCATGCCTCCATGGTAGACGCCGCCGTCTTCCTGCCAAAAGAAAAGCTTCATGTAAACTTTAGAGAGCTTTAATGTTTTGGAGCGGAGCGTCGATCACCTCGGGAAGTCCAGATTCCCCCAGAAATCTTTTAGAAATCCGTCGGATGATACATTGTATTGTTTGAAATCTGATTTGCCGTTTTCTAGATGGTCTGCTACCTAAAATCCAACTGGAGGGGCAAGAAAGTCGCACAATGTATATATGATGCTTGCGAAGCAGGCAGTGGCAGAAAGCCGTCTCACTGACTTAAACGGACGCTCCAGCAAGTTAATTTACATGATAGCCGAGAGGTCCCTTTAAATTTGCTTTGCTGTTCCCCTTACCTATACATGCGCGTGGGGGGGGTGCTCTGCACGCTGTCTACTTGACCACCAGTGAGCTCCAGCGCTGACCACCAGAACGTCATGGGAGGGGGTCTAACAAGACCCTTCCGTGCTCATGCTCAGACAGTGTTCCCATTGATATCAAGGGGAGTGCTTTCCTGCCAAGCTTCAAGCAGCTAATCAGTAGTAACTAAGAACCATTGGACCACACAGGAGGCTGGTGTCTGCAACTCCAGAGCTGCAGCCTCTACCTAATGTAAGTATTTTCATTTCAAGGGAAGCGCTTTCCTATCAAGCTTCCAGCTGCTAATCAGTAGTGAGAACCATTGGACCACACAGCAGGCTGTGCCTGCTCCAGAGCTGCAGTTTCTAGATCAAATGGGTATTTCCATTAGAAGGCATATTAATGCTTGGTGACCATCTAAACCTTGAGGAAGTGTCAAGGGTTGTTATCGCAGACGGGGAGGCCAGTTGATGGACGGCCCTGTAAGCAGCTGCATAAGTTAATTGTACAGTAGCCCAGACAATGGTCGATTATTCTTCTTTATCTTGGTTCACCGTCTCGTTACTTCGTTGCCAAAATCCTGCACTGAAAAAATACCTTTGACCACAAAAGGTGTCTCCGGTCTCTTGATCAAAGCAGCCATTGTTGAGAAACTATTTGGAAGGAATTCGCCCATCGAAGAGCATCATAAAAAAGGAATGATGTTTAGCGGACTGTAAATTAATAAATGCTGATATATAACGATAAAGGTAAAGTCATAACGCAGGTGAAAAGGACAAGGAGAGCTAATGAGTCGTAAAACTTCAAAACAAGGAATCAGAGCTATTAAAACGATAACCCACCAGTATATGAGCGATAAAATCCGACCTAAATCTCTCCTAAAGCAAAGAAAAATAGATTTCCTTAAGACTTATTTAAACATTAACCATACATACCAGGAGATTTGATGGGGCCGTAACAAAATTACTGATTCCTTGATAAATCAGTATCCCTGTTGCGTGTGACCAGTGCTTCTTTGGGTTCCTGTACCCCCTTGTTCCTTCCCTGATACACCTATTACCTGATGCTTCTTGATCCTCCCCTGATACCCCTCTTCCTTCCCCTGATGTCCTTGGTTCCTCCCCTGATATCCCTCTTCCTTCCCCTGATGCCTCCTTTTCATCCCCCGATACCCCTCTTCCTTCCGCTGATGCCCCTTGTTTCTCCCTTGATGCCCCTTGTTCCTCCCTTGATGCCCCTCTTTTCCAGGAGCCCAGAAACTTTGTAAGGAAAGGATATCATGCTGTGGAATTCGATCCAGGAAGGACAGCTGATTGAAATGTAACCAGTTTTGGAACTCCAGGTAGTCAAACACTCGAGCCAAGAGTATGAGTCTGTCCATTACTTAGATAGCTGGCTAAAAGAGTTCCTGGACAGGAGACTGTTTACTGTATCACGTAGGTCTATTCACTAACGTTCAGGTTGTTGGATGGGTTAGAGCGCTAACACAACCGATCTAACTTAAAATGACTCGACTAAGTCACCTTGAATGAAGTCAACTATCCATGAAGAGTTGATGACCCTCAGGTTTGGCATTGGGAGTCACTGTGTAGCTGCCAACAAGCAATCTTCAGCCGAGTCTTATTTTTTTTAGACATCTGTTGAGTTCCACTTGAATTCTGTTGAGTTTGTCATTCGAGTTGGCCATGAGTCGAATCTCTGCCATACAAATTGGTCTTCAAATTTCATGTTCCTGTTAAGTTTAAAAGGAAGTTCTGAGTCAACGTTGGAGCCCTTTATCAACAGAATAACTCAGCTCAAGTCCATTTTCTGTGTACAGATGATCTGTGTGAGTGCCGGGATGCCTATGAGGAGCAAAGTAAGGTCATAAGGGACCATGTGTCCATAATGTGTCCATAATGTGTCCATAATGTGTCCATAATGTGTCCATAATGTGTCCATAATGTGTCCATAATGTGTCCATAATGTGTCCATAACGTGTCTATGATCTCCCCAAACAGCCCAAGGAGATATGGTTCCCCGGAAGCCTGATCACCCAATAGGACAACATGAGCCTGGCTTCTGGAACTGCAGCCCTAGGTGAGAATATGCCACTGGCTCGTAGCTTAATTACATGTTAATTCTAAAAATTCTCTAAACATTAACCCATGAACAGAAGTATTTAATGGACAGTGTGGCTTTGGTCAAATGGCCTTTGATGCGGACTCGGAATTCTGGCCAATTTCATACATGTATAATGTAACCTTAAAGGGACAGTAGCAAAAACGATGGCTGTTCTATGGAATATTTTTCTCTTTATAATGTAAGTTGAAAGTAGTATTTTCTGTTTCATTAACCCCTTCTGTCCCACAGGACAAGTTATTAGAATACCCCATTTTAGGCACCAGTTTATCAGTTTTTTTTGACAAATGATATTTTTGAGGATAGATTGTCAGTTTTGTGACTCATGCTTTGAAGTTTTGTGTACAGGGTTTCCCTTGAGAGTGTCCAATAAAGATAAAGATCTTCTCTGCTCCTTCTCACTTTTATACTCAGTGAGGGTTCGGATTAACTTTCTCAGCAGATGGCACAAAGAGCACTCAGTGTAATAACAGTATGAACAGACAGAACATTTATCACTCTCCCTAGAGGAATCTCTGGCCCCTGAGCTCTTTGATTTGGGGCCAGAAGCCTTATCTGTGCATTTTATTTGCAGTTCCTGCATATAACCACTAGGGTGTCAAGCGTAACATATAATAAAGACATAGAATTGTCTCCCGCTTTAATGACTCAAACCTTAATCAGTCGTTGGTCTCGTCTTAGATTCAGGAGCCGTATGTCTATCACATGCATGTTTAATCCCCTCACTGTATTACCCACTACCACTTCTGCTGGGAAGCTGTTCCATTTATCTTCCACCCTCTCAAGATTAGTGTCTCCATGTAAAAATGATGTGCTTTTTTTTTGGGGGGGGGGGTCCTCTCTATTTTGGGTTTCATTAGGGTTAAGTTTGAAAACCCATTAAGTACATTTCCACTTTTTTGTGTATGACAAATATGATAAACCTCTCCTTTTAATTCAAAGAGAAGTGAGTTAAATGACCTTGTGCATTGGAGACGTCAGGCGCTGCTGAACTTTAAATGATTTTCAATTTATTTAATCATGTTATGGAAAGAGGAGGATAATTGTTGCATTGAGATTGGCAGACATTGTGGAGCAAGGACAGTTCGGAGCTGCTTAACAAAAGTGGATATTGACAGACGCCAGCTGTGGGATTCTGAAAACAACCACATATGAACAGCATTGAATACCGAGTAGTTCCAGGTTTTTATAAAAATACATGCCAATAATGAGGTAACTGAACACTATTTACTGAGAGGGTGGTAGATAAGTGGAACAGCCTCCCAGCAGAAGTGGTAGAGGGTAATACAGTGAGGGGATTTAAACATGCATGGGATAGACATACGGCTCCTGAATCTAAGACGAGACCAACGACTGATTAAGGTTTGAGTCTTTACAGCAGGAAAAACGGGCAGACTAGATGGGGCCGAATAGGGCCGATCTACCGGCAGGTTGTATGTTTCTATTATTAAGATAATCTGTGACTGTCCGGATCTCGTTAAGTAGAAACTGCTTTAAATGTAGCAGGAATTGGGGAAGAAAAGCCTCAGAAAAACACGTGGCAAATACTGGAACTATACCAAGTAAGACAAGTTCCCAGAATCTTATGTGGGATTTCATTCTTGCAGCTGCAACGGGCAACTATTATTCTTTGAATGTTGACATTTATTATTATTTATTGATTTATATAGCACTGTACATTCATTTAATGGGATCGTAGATACAAACACTTTTTTTTTCCCTGCTCTGTTGTGGAATCCTTTTACCACTTCTGCTGGATGACTATTCCATGCATCCACAACTCTTAAAAAGTCCCATTCTAGATCGTAAGCTTGTAGGCAGGACCTGTCAGTTCTAGTTTTGTCAGACCCCTTGAATATATGGACTGTATGTACTATACAAATATTTAAAATACTATATATATATATATAAAAAAAATATATAAAATAAAATATATTATTATTTGTTTTTTGGAAACCTTTCCCTAGCTCAATGCCAAAAATATACTTTTTTTTAAAACTGCTGTGTAATTTTAGAAATGTCTGCTTACATTTTAAACGTGGGTATGGCGAAGCTGCAAACAGATGCAAATATACCCACGAAGGAGAATGGCCGTGATGTGTCATAGTGTGGGAATTAGGGATGAGTTAGAATGAACGCGGAAAAAGGGTCAGGAACAAAGCTGCATCTTCCCACCGAGTTCCGTCCCCGGCCTCCATCACACTGGACCTCTGTACTTGTCAAACCTCGTCTCAATCTGTTCTTTAGCAAACGCCTCCTTTAGCAGCGGAAGGTCAGAAACAATTATATTACGGCCCCCGGGGACTTTTTCCTTTTGTCTGAGAAAGCTTACAATAAGATTTTTGTTAGTCTCTTTTACTTTTATTGCATTTTTTTTTTTTTTGTTCCTTTTTGGTCATGCAGATTTCTAACAGAATTAAGCCTGAAAATAAACTCCATATGGATATTTGGAGATTGGAAATGTAATTTTGTTCAGGGACTTTCCAGATGAAAGTTCAGCCAGTCACCAGGCGCAATCCAAGGATGGAAAACCCCTATTTTTCCTCTCGAGCGCGTCTTTCTCAGACTTAAAGCTGCACTCGCCTTGTTATTTTGTTATCGTTATCGGGATGTTTATAAACATTGAGACTTTCGAAACAATGTATCAAGATCATGACTTCTTAAAGGGAACCCGTTGCTTTATTTCACTTAGGAATGTTCAGCCTTTTTAGAGATAGAATAGATTTTAGTTACTGAGTTACTTTATAGTCAGATTTTAACCGCAATATGTCCGGCTTGGGGAGAGAAGAGAGGGAGAGGGGATGGGATAGAAACATTTAAATACATAAAGGGGTTTAATAAAGTACAGGAAGGAGGTTTATTTCAATGGAGGAGAAATGTTAGAATAAAGAGGGCCAGAGGTTTAGATGGAATGTAAGGATGTTTTACTTTACTGAGAGGGTGGTAGATAAGTGGAACAGCCTCTCAGCAGAAGTGGTAGAGGGTAAGTTAAACATGCATGGGATAGTCATACGGCTCCTGAATCTAAGACGAGACCAACGGCTGATTAAGGTTTGAGTCTATGAGACCAGATGGGCGGAATGGGTCCGATGTGCTGGCAAATTCTATGTTTCTACAGCTTTCAGGGAGTACAATACGGGTTATTGTTAAGCGATTCTGTGCAGGCCGGTGTCTTAGCCGCGTGTTTCTGAACGCGGGGTCGGGAGCAGCTGTCGGACGCGGCCCCTGGTACACGCTTTACTAACCCGCTGTGAATCAGCACATTGTCATGTGACCGCAGAGCGCTCGGAGCTGAGTCACACAAATGCCTGGAATCACGGCTCACCGGAGATTATTCCCAGAAGCCCCGCGGCGAGCGGACGCAGGAACACTTTACCTGAAACACCATTTATCCTACAAATGTAACAACACATAACGGTTCGTATTTACTCATTCATTGCCAGAGGGGATGCGTCAGTCACTAAAATACCTTTTCCCAAATGCATTTTATTTTGTTTCAAATGATTCTACTTAATAAAATGGTACATAATTCATTCTCGCACCCTCCCTTAATACTCTTATGATAGGAGTAATAACCCCCAACAACTAACTTTGCCCGAGATTCCCACCGACGTGGCAATTTCCATCTCTGGGTTTTTTCGTTGTGGGGTTTGAAGGGTTAACTTGGTATCTTCAAGTTGTTCCCTGTTTGCCCCCAGCTTAGCTTTTGCGCCAATTTGAGATCCGTATTGACTCAGTTTAGCAAAGTGTTTCAAAGCCGGGATTATGCATACCTCCCAACTGTCCCATATTCCATGAGATAGTACCTCATTGGCCATCAGGAATGCTGGGGGTATGGATCATGATAAAAAAGAGGGGGGTTGTAAAAAGAAACCTCATTAAGTGATTTATACATATATAACGAACTCTAAAAAATAAATGAGTGCCAGGAGGCGCGAAATGCATCAGACAGCATTTTGGCCCCTCTTTTGCCCCCTGTGATCTTCTTATAATAAACGAACAATCTGAAAGGACTGCCTTTTTTCAAAGAAATAGTGATATTTCTCTAGTTACTCACTCCCCCGCAGAGCGTTTCTATGTGAAACTCTCTGCAGCAAACCTAAACACCATCATTTTAATATAAAGGCATGTTAATGTCTACAGCATGGGTGGGGGTGGGGGTTGAGTGTCTGGTTGTGTTAGTGTGAGTGTCTGTGTGTTTATATGCGTGTGTGTTAGTATGGGTGCTTGGGCATGTTAGTGTGAGTATCTGGGCATGTATGTGTGTTCCTGTGTGTGTGTGTGTGTGTGTAAACACTGAATGCCTGGTGCATATATGTTAGTGCGAGTGTCTGTACATGTGCGTGTGTGTTTCTTCATGTGTCTGTAGGTGTCTGGGTGTGTGTTAGTGTTAGTGCCCTTCCTGAGGCCAGGCTCTGGATCTGCCCCATGGTGTACAGCAAAGTTTGACCCAACAAACAGTAATCCACCTTATATCAAACATTAATATAGAGAATATAATATAAATAATATTGAATATAATAATTAATAATATAGAATATAAATCACATTTCAAAGTAGGAGAGAGAAGTAAACGGGGAGCATCTCTCCTGTCTTGGATTGTACTGGAAACCAGCTCTGCAAAATCCTCATACTGGTTTAGCAAGCTGGGTGCGTTTAATTGCGAGACCTTCCTATTCCACGGACAATCCTGCCTCCCGTGTAAAATATTCATAGGCATGTCCGCTGAGTGATTAGGAGGGAGAACATGTAATCGATACTCGACTTGATTATGTGCCATAAAATGCCTTCAAACTGCTTTTAAGAACCTGCTTTGAATCCGCAAGGTATTGGATTTCTCGCGTAAACCTGCGCTGTAAGGCATCGCAGAGGCTTGCGGTCGGTGTCAGTGCAGCGATTCTGTGAAATGATATCACACGCCAGAGACAAGAAGCACTCTATAAACACGGGGAGAGGATTTCACTCGCGATAAAGAAAAAAAACCGGGGCGCACGGAAATATTTGTTAAAAGTAATTTTATGTTTTTGAGACATTCTCTGAACCGACATTCTAGATTCTTCCACCGATATACAAAACATTCATCATATTCTTTACAGCTCTAAATAAACAAATAATATAAATATACAGTACATACATTTATGTATAATAATACTTTTCTTAAATAATTTTTTTGCAAAAAAATAAATAAATCGCCTATCTGAGGTAGAAGCTGCAGCCCTCCAGCTGCAGTGCCCTCTTCTTCCATTCCACAAACCCATATTAGTTGATCCCGAAGAGGGGAAAAACCCTACCAGTCGGACACTCCCGGGATCAATGTTCCCGTGTCTGCTTTTACTCGTGATAACCCCGCATGCATTTCATATCCAGACAAACATCCAAACGGTTCATGATTAGATTGATCGAATTGGCGACTTCACAAAGTAACCGCCTGGCAGCAAAGAGACCTTTTCTGTGTTTGAGACGAAAGCGCCTTTCTTCCAATCGTGAAGTACGTCCCCGCGTAGTCTGGAAGGTACGATCTCCAAAAAGATCTTTGCATTGACCTTGAATGTACGATTAAAGTGCATATGATACCATAACTTCTAATAATCGTAGGGGGGTCATTGGGCGGTGTATTTATGGGGGGTTGCAGTAATTACAACACTCCCTAGAACGTACCCCACTTGCGCCACGTGTACCGAACATTGGAATATGAGGTCATATCCCGGTACCCGGCCTCTAAACGGACACAAGTGCTAAGGAGGCCATGTCATGTAAGGGCACAGACCTCCATCGTCCAAACATCAGGGAGCCAATTTCCCGAGGATGCGATCCACCCCTTCTCTGCCGCCGCCCCGGGTCACGCTGGGGGGAAGAACATCAGAACGCGCCACTGAATATGTTTTCTTGCTCGCGCATCACACCTGCCCCCAACACACCAGCATCGTCTCCCGAAATACCTCAATAAAAAGTGCAATTATAGGTGTTAAGTTTACAATATGTTTTTATTAGCGCCGGCTTACGGGGCCCTTTTTTAAGACCAACATCTGGAAAGAATATAAGAAAGGGATTTTTTACGCTTATTTTCTACGTTTTTTTTTTTTTTTTGTGCACCAGAAATCTATACTTTTGGGGGGGGGGGGGAGAATGCCCGATTTGTTGCTTCTGTTTTTGCGGAATGATAACGCGCCGCGTCGACTTTGAGTCGTGTTTCTGTTGAATGTGCCGGAAGCTATTACCATAGTAACGAGGGACATCGTAATGAACAGAGCCAACGGAATGGCAGCAGCTTTCATGAAAGTAAATATGAGGGTTCAATTAGAAACAAAATGGACAGAAAGTTTGAGTGTTTATCTAACATCTACACAAGGAACGTTCTCGCATATTGGTTTAAAATATAAGTAAAGTTCCAGAACCTCAGAGGTCTTTTCTTCGTTAAATCCCTTTAAGTGTTTAAATGTCTCTAAACTTTTTCTGTGGCCCACTTTGTGTGCAGGAGGAGGAGCCATCATGTCAACTTCCTGTGAGAGAGCAGCTATCTTCCCTGCTGCTCCCTCACTTCCTGTTCTTAGGCCTCTAGATTGGATTACCCCCCCCCATTCTTTAATTGCTGATTGGTCACTCTTTGTAAGTGTGCGAGAATAAAGAAGGAGCTGCAGCTTCTCTTAAAGACAAGTGGAGAAATAATCATTTAAAGCGGACACTCGGCTACCATATGTATTAAAATTAAGATGTCCCTTTAGTGATCAGTCAGCTCCACTAACACCCCGCTGTCTCCTTTTTTTTCCGAGCAAGAGGCCATAATCTAAAACTATAGGGTCCGAGGCTTACATAGAACAACATTTTACTTTACTGAAAGGGTGGTGGATAAGTGGAATGGCCTCCCAGCCGAAGTGGTAGAGGCTCATATCAGATCCTTTCATCGCAGTTTTTAATGTTGCTTTATCGGCTACAAGGTGACCTTTACCAAGGGTGTTACTGTGTACGGAGTCGTGGGGTCACGTTACCGGGCGATGTGAAATGATAGCGCCGCATACACTGGATCTAATTCTGCTTTCTTCCAGAACACTATGTACCCAGCCTGCTCTAATCCCCAAAGCTTCTGCATCAAATGGGTTAACGGGTAGAAGCGAGAGATTAGCGGGACTGGAGTTCGAATAGTCCGGGATGGAAGGCTCAGCTCTCTATTAAAATCTAAGTGTGGGGGGGGGGGGTTTAAATGCCTGGTTCTGAGATTAGAGGATCCCCAAACACTTCAGACATGCTTAAAAGAATTATTCATACATGCGCAGCTGTTTATTCCCACTTAATTATTTTCATAGAGTATTAAAAACACGGGGGGGGGGGGGGGTTCTTTTTTAACCCAAGTGCAAAGATACTAAAACATCTGTATGACCGATCATCGTCCGCCTTGGGGGGCATTACAACATTTTTAGGGACCCCAAGTGAAAATTAAAGGGACAGTCTCCTCCTCTGTGGTCCAAGAATTCTTAGTGCTGATTGGCTGCTTGGAGCAGGGAAGGGTCCTGCAGAATCCCCCCACATGGATTAACAAAATACGCATTAAAGTGCATTTCACGGCTGGAGTGTCCATTTTAAGCAGGAATTACTTTAAAAAATTAAATATATTGGAAAAAAAAAAAACCAAAAAAAACAAGTTGTTAAAACTTTCATATCCAAAACTACACACTCTGATCAGAATTTTAAGGGTAAAAGTTTTTTTTTTGGAGGGGGTTTTTGTCTCAATATCACCCCCTACCCTTGTAATTTCTGCATAATGAGGGTGACACCCAATATAAACATGTTTATTTTTGGCTGATTGATTATTTAAAAAAAAACATTATTACATAAAAAATAAATGAAAAATAATTTTTAATAGATGGGTAAACTAGTTTGGAGGGGCTTTACGGGGAATAGAGAATACAACTATTTAAGAATGTTATAGATGTTAGTGGGAGTGGCTTCATGGTAGTCCCACCCACTCCCTACCCAATTGTTTGATTTAAAAAAAAAACAAAACTATTTTTTAATAGACAAGTAAACAAGTTTGCGCAGCTTTACAGACAGTAGAGACTACAACTCTTTTAGAGTGTTATGGATGTTAGTGGGAGTGGCTTGAGGCTAGCCCCACCCACTCCCTACCCGTTTTACCCGTGATTCGCCCACTTCCTGAGGATTGTGCAGCTGCAAAACCTTTTAGCATTTCTTAGCAGCTTGGGTGGTATCGATAGTAATGAAAGGGGTTCTAACAGGAGCACCTCTGTATTTTGGGGGGCCTAAGTGAAAAGATTTAGGGGGCCTTGTCTCTAAGTGATGAAAATAATAATTTTATCTAAGCAAAGTAAAAACACCATTACACACAGGGAACCCCAATCAACCAATGGGGACCCTAAGCATCTGCTTTGCCATTTTACATGGTGGCGCCACCTATTGGCGTAAATGTGATCTTGCTGGTGGATATTGTTTTTTTAATAACTAACTTGCCTTCCCACCTATATTGTCCAGTAAAACTCATTATACGTTATCAGCAAAGTCAATACTCAGGGCTGGACTTTAATCCCGGCACTTTAAGGTCAGCCGTCACTAATTTACATACCTAATAGAGACTAATTCTGTTGCCATTGAGTCGAAACCACAGATCAGTTTGTGGCAGCAAATTTCTAAAAAGTTTTCCCCAAAAATGATGATGGAGGGACAACAGAACCTTCTACACCCATTGTTATGACATTAACCCCCTAAGGACAATGGGCGGTCCCTAAACCCATTGAAAACAATGCACTTTGTCATTAAGGGGTTAATATCATATGATACGACCTCCCTAAAATAAAACAAGGAACATTTTAATCAACAATAACACAAGAAAGTATACAGATTTGTTGGAAAAGTGCAAATGTGATGTTCTCATTAACGTAAACATAATCTACGGCTACCACGACCATGGAAATATGATATATGAACGTTATTGTAAAAGCCTAAAAATAATAAAACAAAAAATATATATTTAAGCCGCAGATTGTTGGAACAAAGGACGAAGGGAATGGACCACGTAGGGTGGAAAAGCAAAGCAGCTGGTTTACTTACTCAGACTGGCTGGATCTCTGCCATGTTCCCTCTCCCACCCAGAAAACCATCTGGATTTTTAAACATTTCTTCTCATTATATATTGATAACTGTTTATCGTGTTTGGTGTCTAAGAATTCGTTTGGAAATCATGAACAAAAAAAAAAGCCCAGACTTACAGAGATGGCATATGGAAACGTCACTCTGAAAGAAACAAGCTGATTTTAATCCTAAATACTTATTATCGTTGTTTTATTTAGGCTAACTAAGAAGAAGAAGAAGAAGAAAAACAAAACAGTAACAGGTTGTCAAGAAGGATTTTTATCTGCTTGGGAATTACTACTCATACAAGGATAGTGTGTAAAGATGGGCTGCTATGTGTGTTTTGTAAGACAAACAGGCTTGGTTGCAGACAGGCTGGAACATGATATGCAAGCTGCAAAAATAACATAATCTAGGGGACACTCCCAGGTACTTATCCGATTGTTTGCTTCATCAGCATTTCTTCTAGGATGAACACCAGCTTCAGAGGGAGTGCAAGAGAATTTTATTAAAAGGTTAGCGCTTCGTCGTGACTTGAGCCGAGTGTAAATGGCAAAAACATTCTATATATATATTTATTATTACAAGTTGCCACTCCATTGGAGCTCCCGAGTGGTTACCGCGTCCCAGTCTGCAGCTGAGAGACTCTTTGGATATCAAATTGAGTGGGCTTTTTCCTCTCCTGGGTGTGATACGCATCTCTATTCCTCTAGCTACACTCCCAACACAGGTGGCTGTCTTTGGACATCTGAATTGTTGAGGGGTATGTCGAGGATAATGGCTAGAGCTTGTTTTTAATAAAGCCACTACCAGGTATCATTTTACCCTTAAGAGATTTAGAAAAAGAATAATTGCTTTTGTTTATACCGTTTAGTTTATAAAGCCATTTCCCTGCTGTTTGTATACACATTATCGGGGCTTTTAGGGCTGTAGAACCCTGCGATACCCTCATACCCAGCAAACATTCCAAGCTCCTAGAAAAGAGGGACAAAGAGGAAAAAGGGACTGACCAAACTAAACAGGGACACATTGGAGGTATGGGTATATCAGGGAAAATCATGGTTTCCATCAATTCTTGAAACGTTCCCATTTAATTTGTCGAGCTCCCGATCTGATTGGTCTGTTAGCTTGGTGTTTGTGCTAAAACTCTCTGGCAGTCTTTCCCGACAGTATGTCTATATAACCTAAAAACGCATTCAGAACCCTCCAGACGTCCAATGTTTGGGAAAGACCGAGAACTACAGTCTTTGTATGAAGTAGAAGTCTATGTGCCCAAAAAAATGTTTTTTGTATTTTGTTAAAAAAAAAAAAAAATCTTCCGTTATTAAAAATAATAATAATTTTAACAAAAATGTATTGGATTCCATATGCTTTGCACAGGCAGGAAGAAGCAGGAAATGTTACAAGTCTCTTGTTGAAAGGGTTAAATGAATTCTTATTTTGCTTAGAAAACTTGGTTTGCACCTGTACGACCCGGCTATGCCGGGGCTCCTCTGGCAGATACAGGAATTGGGCCGTTTGCAGCCAGTAACCCTCCTATAGTCTCGCTTGAACTGCTTGCTCAAAAATAGACCTTTTGTTCATTTTTTTTTTTGTGGAAAATCTATTAACTTTTATATTTTAATATTTTATATATTGGATAGAATATAGCTAGAATTTACAAAAACAATACAGAAATAAATACTAGTTTACATTTAATGCGTGTGATAGCTGAGAGGGTCCCTTTCAATTTAAGTGCCCCCCCCCTCGGAAATGCTAGACTCCCCCTCGATATGCATTAGCCACTTTCCTGCCACTGATTGGCTGCTTCTCCACTTGTTTAAAACTGAACCTCATGGAGGTTGTGATTGGTGGCAGCCTGTGGCAAGGCCAACATTATCCAATGAATTTCCTGTTATAGCTTTCTCCATAGGGGAGATAACTTAATGGGGAGGAATAATCACGTAGTGGTATACTGATGTATACCGTGTGTATTCCTTGTTTTCATTTATAAACCCGGTTACACAATGAAGGATTTGTGAAAGTGACAGAACGGCTTTAGGTTTTCAATGCCCCAAGTCTTCTTCCAACGTGATACTTCTTTCCATTATATTCACGCTATCACACTTATTTTTATTAACATATTATGACATCATTTTCTGGATACATTTTAGTTTATTTATCTTTTTTTTATTGCCCCATGGCTATTATTATGCAAATTCAACCAATTTCCCCATCTATTCTCACATCCCGAAATGATCTCACCTTTCGTGATCCAACAGTCACCTCTCTTCAAACCGAACACGAGTCGAGATTTCCGGTTTCTGTTGTATTTTATTTTTTTTTTACCTGTTAACTGTTTTTTTGATCGATTTCTTTCCTGATTTCATTTTTTTTTTGTGTACTCAGGATTTGCCCCAGGTCTCCAGGTTTCTACCCCATTTTCAGGGCCATTCTTAGGGTCACACTGTCTGGAGCGGACACAGTTTATTTTACTCTGATTTAATGATGTCTGAACATCCCAATTGGTGCTCCTCTTACTCCTGTATCACAGATCGGATCCCTGCTTGAACACAGGTGACTTCATTCAGAATATCTTTACCACCTGACCTGCCATGGTTTGTATAAATATAAGTAGTATAATTATTTGTTTTCCTCCATTAGTAAATTGCCACAATAACATACCAGATTACATTTCATGCCCATCTGGGCCTTTCTCAAGCTTGATACAATAGACACAGTTTGGGTATACATAGATTAGTTGTGATGGAAGGTATGTACACACACGTATGCACAGCACCCAGGCTCTGTGGTAGTTAAGAATGTGGAGGTGTGTGAGTGGCATGGATGATGAGAGAGTGTGTGTGTGTGCATGTATGTATAAGGTGTTAGAGTCTGTGTTTGTATGAGCATATAGTATTAGCACGAGAGTGTGTGTTACTGTATAGGATACGATTCAAGCGTATGGTGTTATTGTGCATATGAGTATATGGTGTTAGCATGTGTGTGTGTGTGTGTGCATGTTACTGTATGATGTTAAAGTCTGTGTGTTAGTGTATGATGTTAGCATCACTGTGTTTGTGTAGGTGTTAGCATGAGTGTATGGTGTTAGAGTACGTGGGTATGAGAGCGAGTTTGCATGCTTGTATATGTGTGTGTTTCAGCTACACGGTAGGCGCCAAAGACGCCAATAACTCTACACTCACCTCTGTGCAGTCATTCAGCTAAAATCAAAATAAAGGTTACAATAAATTACCCAGAGCCCCCAATCCATACAATGCACGGGAAACACAACCTCGAGTCTTCCTGTGTTACAATTAAATACGTGCAAAAAAACTTATATTTCCAAAATATATTTGACACAAAAATAGAAATTGACCAAATATGGCCTCTTACATTGAATATTTAGATAAAATAAATACTTCTAGACTAACTTGATGCTTTTGTAGGTGATTTTATGTATTTATAATAAAATTGCTTCAGTTTCCCCCGGTAATTGGATCAAAGCTGTCTGTATGAGCTGCGTGCGAACGCATCAACAAATAAATGCAATAGCTAACTTTCCGAGCTCCTAGAAAAAGAGGGGGCATCAGGCAAAGAAAGGATTTGGGACTGTTCCTCCTAGAGCGGGACACTTGGGAGGTATGCTAATGACATAAAGGGGGATTGTAATTGCCCCTCCAAACATCTGTCTGCCACTGGCACTCCAGACTTCCATTTACGCCTCAACTACTCACTGAAATAGTTACTTTTTTTTTTTTTTTTTAAAGCGGGTTGGGTGTGAAACGCTGATGGATTTTTACCACTAGCCTAAATTCTAACAAGTGACAAAACCTGACAGTCCACACCCTGAAATGTCTTAAGGCTAGAACTGTTCTTATTAAATAGGACAAACATTTAATCCGAATTTCTAGGTACACTGAGATGCCAAGTTTTTTTAAATTTTTTTATTTTATATTTAATAAGGTTTTGGAACCAGACTCACGAGGCTTTGCCAACGTACACTGGCACCAGACGGCCCTCCAACGGGTCCCTTCACCAGATACAATGTTTCTGTTTCCACAAATTCCAACGTTTTCGGCGCACAATTATTTCCATTTTATTATTGCCCTTTCACAATGTATTCATCATAGAATCCGCCGGAAGATCGGCCCCTATTCGGCCCCCGTCTAGTCGCCCGTTTCTCCTGCTGTAAAAACTCAAACCTTAATCAGTCGTTGGTCTCGTCTTAGATTCAAGAGCCGTATGTCTATCCCATACATGTTTAATACCCTCACTGTATTACCCTCTTACACTTCTCCTGGGAGGCTGCTCCACTTATCTATCACCCTCTCAGTACCATAAATATGTATTAAATTACTTATAAGCCTCTGGCCGTCTAGTTTTAAGTTATGACCTCGTGTTCTAACAATATATCGCCCCAAAGATAGATCAGGCTTTTTTTTCTGAAGTGTGGCCTATAATCAGGATGAAGAACTCACCAAAGGAAATGCTGCTCGGGGCTCTCTAACTTCTTGTGTTCCCTGATATGTCCATGGAGAGCGCGCCTTCAAAGTCAGTTACCGGAGACAGTGAGTTTTTAAGACTTTAAGCTAGTTTGCCATTTTTTGCCGTAGACCTCAATTTACCTGAAGGAGAAATGTCATTTATTGGGGAATATATTAATCTGTTTTCATTTTTAAACCAGTTTGGTTTTCTGGCAGCTGCATATTAGCCATTTGTATTCTCGCTCATACACCCCGACTCCTGTGGGAAACAATAGAATGACTTAATCACCCAGTTTTACTCTCTGACTAATGAAAGTCTATGGAGGAACGGACTTCATCAGCATTGCCATAAAGCATCAGCTCAGTGAGGTGTTTGAGCCGGGAAAGTCACCAAAAATATCACATGACTGACAGCAATGGGGGCTCCAGGTCTGCAGATAAAGGGAGTTTATTGGGACAAAATGAGATAAAACCAGGTTTTTGTTAACATCGACCTTCATTACTGTATACAGCGCTGGGGGTTATATTACTGTATACAGCACTGGGGGTTATATTACTGTATACAGCGCTGGGGGTTATATTACTGTATACAGCGCTGGGGGTTATATTACTGTATACAGCGCTGGGGGTTATATTACTGTATACAGCGCTGGGGGTTATATTACTGTATACAGCGCTGGGGGTTATATTACTGTATACAGCGCTGAGGGGGTTATTACTGTATACAGCGCTGGGGGTTATGTTACTGTATACAGCGCTGGGGGTTATATTACTGTATACAGCGCCGGGGGTTATATTACTGTATACAGTGCCGGGGGTTTTATTACTGTATACAGGGCTGGGGGGGGGTTATATTGCTGTATACAGCGCTGGGGGGTTATTACTGTATACAGCGCTGGGGGGTTATATTACTGTATACAGTGCTGGGGGGTTATATTACTGTATACTGCGCTGGGGGTTATGTTACTGTATACAGCGCTGGGGGTTATATTACTGTATACAGCGCCGGGGGTTATATTACTGTATACAGTGCCGGGGGTTTTATTACTGTATATAGGGCTGGGGGGGTTATATTGCTGTATACAGCGCTGGGGGGTTATTACTGTATACAGCGCTGGGGGGTTATATTACTGTATACAGCGCTGGGGGTTATATTACTGTATACAGCGCTGGGGGTTATATTACTGTATACAGTGCTGGGGGTTATATTACTGTATACAGCGCTGGGGGGGTTATATTACTGTATACAGCGCTGGGTTTTTTGCTCCACAAGAAAAATATTGTCCGACATTTCTCTCGTAAACAATTATATTTGCTGAAAAACAAAAATCACACACTACAGTCCAAGGAAAATTAGTGATGGTAAAAGGTGGCGCGGTGAGGTTTCCCATGTAATGGCGCTGAAAGTTGTCAGTGTGAAGGAATGGCAGATATTCTGGCTGAGGACCGCGTTCTCCGGCTGCAAACATTAATAGGTAGGATTACGAAATGAGAAAAACATGATTATAAAATCTCCTTTAATCCTCACCTGTCGGGATTAGAGGATTAACAGCCGTCTGGAAAAACAGAAAAAGCAATTAAGTTCCGTCTTGTTTTAACTAATTGCGCTCGGGTCAAACAAATCCATAATTTTTTTCATTGTTGTCTTTGCTTCAGACAACACAAGAGGGCCCTGGAAATAAAACTGAATTCTATTCCGTGTCTGATTAACGAGCTGCCACTTTGTAGCTAATTGATAATGAATATCGTTGATGTGCAGCTTTTGTGTAGCTGATTTATTGTGTATCTTGACCACAGAAAAAGAACATTTCAAGGAGAAAAATGTGTTAGATGGGAAAAATATCAGAAAAAAACAATTCCAGGATTTCTGCAAAAGGACAGACGCTCCCCTTTTCATCCAATCAGGGAAGAGGGTTTGCCCAGAGGCTCCGCCCTTTTTGCAGAAGTGCTCCGAGAGGCCTGGTTAACAGGGCGGATGGCGGGGAGAAGCGGACCAAGAAACGAAGACAGAAGAACAAGTAGAGGCAAGAGAAGAAGCTGAGCTGCGGAAAAAGAGACAGGGGCACACAGAAGGGAGGGAGGCATTGAGAGAACATGAGAGAGAGTGAATGAGAGTGTTAGACAGCCTGAGTGAATGAGAGTGTTAGACAGCCTGAGTGAATGAGAGTGTTAGACAGCCTGAGTGAATGAGAGTGTTAGACAGCCTGAGTGAATGAGAGTGTTAGACAGCCTGAGTGAATGAGAGTGTTAGACAGCCTGAGTGAATGAGAGTGAAAAAAACCCCAAAGAAATTCAAATTAAAATTCTCGGCTCTCTCTTCATTTTTTGTTTGTTTAGTTGGGGGTCGGCTTCTTTTCGGACATTCGTACAAATTTAAAAAATGGTCAAATTTCATTAAAATTAATATGAATCTGAATGCACAATTCTACTCTCCAGCTTCTTCTCGGATACGACTGACCTCCGGGCAAAGGGTGTCCAGAAGACTACAAAGACTCCCGACCATCAAACTAAGCTTGGCAACTTTTTTTGCATTGGACGTTAAGTGTAACTTAAATATGTCTCCAAAACAATAAGATTTACTGAAAACCAGAAACCTCAAGCTACACATAGTTTAAATAAGGGGGTTTTATTTTACTAAATTATTACTTATTAGTTTTAATACGGACTTTGCGGTGGAACACCTAGGGGAACAAATTTTCATATTTCGCCAACATCTCCCAATAACATTGCGTGAAGAAATCAGATTTGTTATTCCCCAAGGGTTAAAAAAAAAAGCACTATGGCAAGAAAAATCCTCAAATAATGTAAAACTATTTCACAATTTTAAGGCTGATACATTTTTGGTCCATTTTATTCTTCCCAGACTTGTATCGATTTGTATCTCCATCTCTATCGAGTTCAGGAGATAATGATTGATGTCTTCCATCATTTCATGTACGATTGTATAAAATAACACGGAAAATATATTTCAAATACTTTTATTTTTTAAAGGGTCTGGGTAAATATTTAAGTCTGTTTTCCTATGAATCAAGGTGAATTATGCTGCTGCTACACTGTGTTCATTCATCATTCATTTTCCGTGAAGAAAAAAAAATGTATATTTCCACGTAGGTCATTCCGCTACAAATAATATGGGTCAGCGGAATTCTTGGTTTTGTTTACCAAGGGGTGATTCTATGGGACTTTGATTTCTAATGAGACTGTGGGACTTTCTTTTGAAGTCGAGGCCCATGCTTGGAGACTTCTCAGGACTGGGCAAAAATTGGGCGGAAAAATGGACAGTTTGGAGCTATGTATAACGTAATGTTTCAACCGACTTGCGACGGATGAGGGATTCGGTTGAAGAAAGACCATCCAGAAGGGTTGTAGTTATGGCCCAGAGGTTTGGAAAAGAGTTAAACGTTCAATTCAGAGTATTCCACCTGTAGCTCTCCCTCTTCTGGGGAAATGGCTCCATTAGGGTGCAGGGATAGCCACGCATGAGGGGTATGATAGCCATGGGAGGGCACTGCTAGTCTTGGGCCAGGTTATGTCTATCGCCAGATAGCATTAAATGGGTTGGGAGTGGAAATCGATGGGGGGGGGCTCGGCTATACACCATTCCCTTGCCCCGAAGAAAAAGGAGAGTGACCCAGAGACCTAGGGAAGCAGAGATTTATCTGGAGACTCCAGGTCAAACCCGGAGAGTTCCCAGGTACGACGGTGGCAAGACTTAGTACAAACCTTCTGCCACCCAAGGAGCTTGGGGGGGCAAAAGCACAGAGGGGGTGCTGCGGAATTCCTCCATAAAGAGGGAGCAATCACTTAAATGGCACAGAGCTACTATATGCATTAAAGTGTATATGACGTCTGGTGCGCCCCTTTTACTGAAAGTCGGGGTAGAATGATTTTCAGTACTTTGATAATTAAATTTAGAATTACAGGTTCTTTTCAGTTTTTTTTAATTATTTTATTATTTTCAGGTTTTTTGTTTTTTTTTTTCTCTGCCCCTAGGGTGGTGATTAACAGCATACACTGTTTCTCAAGTAATGATTCCACTCTCGATAACGTGCAAACAATATGTCACATGACGGATTTTAAATAATGTTTAACTGCAAAACAAACATCATTCCGCCGGGTCTTTGCCAAGTTTCATCAAATTTTGTTGTCAAAGCAATTTTCGGGCGCGATTTTACATTTTCGCTTAATTAAACAATTAAACAACCTCGTACTGCGACCGGGATATCTGAATGCGCTAAGTGTAAGCGTGAAAATCTGGTTTTCTTGCTGTGTTTATTTAAGGAATCTTTCAGGTTTCGAACAAGATAATACAGGTTTGTTCTCAAAATCCCTTTATAAAAAAAAACAAACAAAAGAGTTAAAGCTAAGCGTAGATTAATATATCTGATTTTTTTATTTTTTTTTAGGCATTTCAAGAAATGTAAGCTTTTTTTTTTAAAAAAAAGAAAAAAAAGTTGTTTCTTTACCGATGCAACTTGAGAACCCTGGATTATAGAGTAACTTCGGTTTGCAGGAAAAGAGAATCAGAGCCAATCGCTGATTTCGTAAAATTGACCAATCAGAGGCAATCTTACAGAAAAAAAGAGCAAAATCTCCAAGTCTTCAGAACAAACACTGGAACCCAGGCAGTGATACATTCTTACTTTTGCCTCCTAAAGATAGTAAGATTTCTGTACCGGCAAGTAAGTGTTTGTGATACGGCGACAGCTACTTAACTGATTCACGATAATTTACATTTTACGATAATTTTTATTTACGGGTGGGTTTCCAAAAACTGTAAATAACAGAAATTAGATTCTAAATTTTTTTTAAAAAAATAGTAAAATCATTTTTGTTTACTTACCAAGAATAAGAATTTTTAACCCTTAAATGCCATATACATACTCGGAACAAAAGAGCTAAAGTACTCTTAACAGTGCTGCGGAGAAAACATTTTCGTAGGGTAGTGGAGGCTGCTCATCGCCTCCTGTGTCGACCGACAGCCATGTTACCCGCGTTTCACATGCACGAGAGACGTATGTTAAAGAGGGAAGATGCACGCTTCCACACTGGCTTCCTCTGAACATAAGAGGACGATGCAGATTGGTCACAGACCGATCCGCGGCTTCTCTTAGAATACAAAAAACTATGTTTCCAATACGGCTGCTTGCTACAACGGTAACAAAAATTATTAAAAGAGCCTAATTCTTGCCAAGTGCCCGCTCCATTCCCACCCAACTGTAAACCCTCCATACCTCAATTTATAAATAATTAAAAAAAAAACACCGACAGACAATGTATTTTTTATTTTCTTGAACAAAAAAAATAGTGCTGATGAGCATTTGTTGACTTTCACACCCATCACTCTCAGCCAGGGCATTGATGATAGTGGTGGGAGTCATAGTCCTTAAAAGAAGGTACGCCAGGTAGGTAAGCGCAAAAAAAAAAAGGAATTGTATACCTACAATTTGTGTTTTTAGTACGACTACGGAATTTAACCCCTTCCAGTATGAGCCTGCCCTACACTCGGGCCAGCTCAGCACAGCCTCCACAAACCGCTGCGCCCCCATTAAGACACGGAGAGCCGGGATATGAGGTCACACCCTGGCGCTCCGTGTCATAAAGACACGGCGCATCTTTTTAATGCAAGGCTAAACGGGGACGGTTGGGGGCTCCGCACATCTCTGCCCTGCCAGGACCTATTAGGAGGTCACATACCAGAAACGTGCCCTCTGTGGTGATAACTACAGGGTCGATGTCCTCCATGGCAAGTGGAATAAAAAAACATTCTGGATTTGGGTGACCGGGTCGCATGCGCTTCTCCATTCTGTGTTTCTAAGACCAATCTGAAAACAATATGAGACTCCGTGGACTCCATTAGTCGTTAACTTATGTCAGTCTAAGCAAAGCACATGTTTCTCGCAGAATCTGTTTTTAACTTGGGCAGAAACACTGAAAAATAAATAGTTAGTAAACTTACCCCCCCCCGACCAATCTGTAAATCAATCTGTTTAATTGCTTTAATGAGCGTTGGCTTTCATTCTTCTCCTACCAGCCAAAATTAATTGTAGGCATCTTGACCACCCAACACGCGCATTCCGACGTTCGGAACGGAACATCGTGCCAATCCATTGTGCAAAGTATTGTTACCGTTTGGGTCTTAAAAGTTTTACACAGCGGGTATTCTGTCCTCGGCACTTCGGGGGTATTTGACCGGTGGTCCGACGCACAGCATGGGCAAGTTTACGAGAGAAGGTGGACTTTATAATTAATAGTATTTAATTGCATGATTTCATCGCTGAAGGTGAGGTTCTGCAAATTAAAAGTAGTATTTTTGAATCTGATACTAGTAGCAATAACCGATTGAAGTTCCGCTTTAAGAGGAAGTCTGTGGAATATCTACTTAACCAGAGCTGTCCAAGATAATAAAATGATTAATAGAGGGTGTGGTATTAACAGTCGAGACGGAGAAGCGACTGGATCTTTCTAATTTCTATCCATACAGTGTCACCGGCGCTTGGAAGAAGGGCGCCGTCGGATTTAATCATTTTGAGTGCTAATATATTTTATTGGCTCTTTTCCTGCAGGAGATAATGCTTGGGGTCAGTAGATTTTAGTCCCCCCCGTGGAACGTCTTTGCAGACATAATAATTAGGCATATTTGACCCTTTCACCGACGGAGAAAGCCGAGAGTGATGAAGATCTCAATGTCATTGCTCGAATTTTTCGACAAATTGTTATTGAGGCAAAAATAGAAGATGTCGCCTGATTTATTTCTGCGAAATAGAGAGATATATTTAAACGGTGGACCCTTAATCTCTGGGATAGAATATTAAAGAGATATCATTCCTTTTAACAATTAATTAATTAATATATTAATATATCTATTTAAAGGCCCAAAACCAGTACTTTTATTAGATGTTGCAACTTTAGCAAAGCGCAGTTTGTTAAGATCTGTTTCCAGACTAACTTGACCCGTTCTTAAACCTATTATATAATTATTATAATAATTAATGAGGTTTAAAAATGTAAATATGGCAAGTATGTTAAATTATGAATATATTTAATTGAGGAAATTGCTACTTTTTTGACTTCCCTCTCAGTCCCTTAGTATGAAGATTAAATATAATTAAAGGTCCAATTTTCATGTTAAATGTATATTGGAGTCTATATTGCATTTTGCTGCATACAGATCGGTGCAAGTATTCATTAGTTATTAGAGTTAGAAAATTAGACGTCCGTCGCATTTAACTCCTCCCCCAGCTGCATCTACTGGAAGTAGGGAGCATACCTCAGTATGCTTCTTCCACAGGGCATGCAGGGCTCCCATTTTAACCAATGGGAGCTCAGCTTCCATTGAAATCAAATAGAGGAAGCAGCAGCAGCCATTTTTTTACATAGTATGAACACTAACACTATATAGTATGAACATTCATGCCGGTTTTGGCTTCTTGAAGCAGCCACCAACTGGAGGAAACGCACTCATTGACGTCAATAGGAGTCCTTTCAGCGCACGTGTGCAGAAGTCTCATTAGGCTAGCTTTAAACCTCACGCAAGTCAGTGTAATAGCCAAATGCATCTCCTACAAGACATAGATGTGGGACCTCCCAGGGTAACCCATGCAAATGCATAAAGAGGAGGCAAATGCATAAAAAAGGTTAATTTCAAGGTGACACTCAGCCCGAGTTGGCCATCTGGCATTGGGGCAAATGTTCTGTAGGCCACTGGCCATCAGCAACCCATACTCACCCAATCTACCACTCCAGCAGCTGAAAATGCTCTGTCGTGCACTATTTGAGCATAAAAAAATCAGGTGGCCGCTGGCCTTAAAGTGCCAGGGTCACCCCATCCTCATATACATTAAAGTGCATGTGATGGCTAGAGTGCCCCTTTAAAGTCTAGATCTTTTATCGGACCAGGGATGAGATAATGTATTGAAACATTCGTTCTCCGCAGTAAGATTCCACAAATGATGCAAATTAGCACCAAGATGGATGAAAGATATAAGACAATGGACGCGATAACGCACTGGCCCGTATTGATTGAATCGCTACAGTATCAGACGGTGTTTAGCATGCAGACGAGATTATATTATATCTTCTGTGTCCTTTAAACAACCCCTGTGGCCCAAAATGCACTTAACATGCAAGCAAAAGAGCAGGAAAAAAATGATTAATATTCACTTCCAGTTTATTTCAATCTAACATTTTAAAAATTGCGTCTCTGGAAGGCTGACAGGTCCATCTTAATTAAGATTCATTATACAGAGAGTCTCTCTATATGGAGGTCAGCGAGGCTTGTTTTGAAGTCTGCGACCGGCCCTGTTTTCTCCTGGCTTTCAATCAAACTGAAGACGAAAGACAGGGTACATTTCCAAATTGATTATTTTTTTATTTTTTTTTATAAATTGCACTCTATGCCCAGGATCCTGATTTAACCCCTTAATGACAAAGCCCGTACATGTACGGGCTCAAAATGCATTGTTTTCAATGGGTTGTGGGACCGCCCATTGTCCTTAAGGGGTTAAAAAAAAATAAAAAATAGATCCAGACTTTTTACGTTGGCCAATTTTCAAATGCACGCTCTGGGTGATGGATGCGTTTGGATACTAGCGGGGTTTTTTTTTTTTTTAAGCACTCAGCGCTAATGCAGTATATACACTTAGTATATTTGGCTTGCGGTGTAAAAATACATCCTGGGTATTAATAAGTCTCCAAGACATGCATGGAAAAGCTTCCAGCTTTAGAAACTGTCAACATGAGGCTTTTTTTACTGTCATAGAATCCTACAGAATTTTAGAATACAGTGTATGGGGCTCGGAATAGCACAGCCGTAACTAGGTCTCCTGGCGCTGGGGGCGGAGGTCCTGCCCAACTGTGTTGTGTGCCTGCGCTCCAAAAAGTAGGGCCACAGTGGATGCCGGGTCCCCAATCTCCTCCTTCGGGGGGGGGGCTGAAACCATGGAAGGGCACCCCCCAAGAGGAGACCCTCTGAAGTCTTCAAGGTGGGGTGGTGGCCAGAGGGCACAGCCCCCCCAAAAACAGAGTCTTTGGGAACCCAACTCCACCGTGGCCCTTTCAGTGGACCAGAATTCTGGGTCCAAAAAATCAAAATCCACAAAAACAACTGTTGGTTTCCTTCTCTTTTTGACATTTTGAGACGTAGATTTTGTAACCCCTTTCCACCAAAAAGGGAATAATTCGGTATCTATAAATAACAATTTAACAAACAGATGAACAGTCATTTCCTTGTTGTGTCTTAGTGGAAATAAATTTGCTAGCCTAAGACATTTTTGTTCATAATTTGTTTCTAAAAATTACTAAAGCAAATACTTAAGGAAGTACGAAGAACCGATACTGTATCCCCCGAATGCACTTCTTTATCGTTACAAAAACATGAATAGTAAACGCCACGTTGTTTTATCTGGGTAAAAAGTGCTGGATTTGTAAATATGGGTGCATCAGATTTTTTTTTTTAAATAGGAAAAGTGAATGTGTGTAAGGACGTTCTACCTTACTGAGAGGGTGGTAGATACGTGGAACAGCTTCCTAGCATAAGTGGTAGAGGCTAATACAGTACGGGAATTTAAATATGGCTTCTGAATCTGAGACGGGACCAACGGTGCAGAATAATTACTTATTTAAATATTGAGTTGAGCTAACCACACCCCTAAATGTAAGAATTGTATATTAATTAACAAAAATGTCCCTTAATTTAAATATATATATATATATATATAGGTTTATGATAACATTAAATGCATTATTTTTTTAATACATGATTATGACATGATTAATACATGCTAGTTAAAACAACAGATATAACAATATAGCAATATAACTATACATATATATATATATATATATATATATATATACATCAGATCCCATCCATGGGAAAATTTTATGGGATGAGTCAGTGTTCTTTTTATATGAAATTACCATTTCCAGACGTTGCTTATAACGCCCAAGTAAATAAGATTATTCTTTATTTTTTCTTTTTTTCTACTGCTGCCCAGCCAAAATAAACGATAAATTATTCAAATAAATGAGAAATGACTTGGTATAAAACTTTTCAGCGGCAATTGGTTGTGAAATCCATTTCCTTTGTGTTTTGTGTAGGTTGACAGAGAATGCAGAGTGGAAAAGAGGAAGAAGTCTCTTACTACGTGGGTATAGATGTGGGGACGGGTAGCGCGCGTGCGGCTTTGGTCGACCAATTTGGGACCGTGGTGCACCAGGCAGAAGAACCAATACAAATTTGGGAACCTCATGCCGACCACTATGAGCAATCATCTAGTGACGTCTGGGCGGCTTGTTGCCACGTTACCAAGGTAACACTCTTAAATATTACTATTGTCATCATTATTATTATTTATTGATTTATACAGCGCCATCATATCGAGTAACAAATGAGTTAAAGGCAATTAGTGAAAATTAAGTCTTAATATGTGCATGGCATTTGAGTTCTTTTTTTCTATATTTTTTACATTTTTTAATGTAAAATGTATTTATTTTTTAATGTAGCTGTATGACTATAATATTAACCCTTGCATGATAACTTAAGAAGAATTACATTCAGTTTTATAGAGTTTTACGTGAGATATTGGGTTGAGAAAAAATTAAAAATGAAATATGAAAAGTTATATATTTTTGAGCAGAAAGCAATGGAGTATAAAACAAAATGTTTCTCAATGTTCACCAGGGGGGGTAACTTTTTATACAAATGGGGTATCAGTGACATTAAACGGTCCCTTTAACGTTTCAAGTTTTCCTATAAAGAGCTCAACTGTGACCCTCAGCTGCTTGGACGATGATGCCCACCATCGCTTGGGCGAGTTATTGCCCCGGACCAACGACGGGGCTGCATCTTGCCAAACCCTGATCTGTCACAATACTTAATATCGATAAGGAAGAAATATGAAAATAAGCACAAAGATTCTGCATCCCTTTAGGAAATCCGTCATTAAATAATTCATCGCCTCTCCAGTACACAGGACGGCTCGCCATACACGCGCTATCGATTGTTCTGTTACATTTTTAATGAGTGCACTTTGTTGAAGCGAGACAGTTTGTACGTATACGAGTGCAGAACCCGATGTTCGTTCTTCGATTCCAAAGGGATGCCTATTTATATATCCGCCATTGTCGGATTTGTCCGTCTACCTATGAGGTCCCTTCTTCTTTCTGTTAATTAATATTTTTATTCTCCATTTTTTTTTATTTATTTCTATACCCTAATCTCCACCCAGACCTTTAAAAAAAAAATTGTTAACGAGAACAGGCGATGGTTTATGTTGTTTTTTTGCTGTTTAGCCCAGTTTTTTTAAAATGTTAGTACAAAAAAAAAGACAATTTAAAATGACAAGAAGGAGAAGAGGGACCTGCATTATCCCCTTTTTTATTCTATCAAATACTTTTCTTTCTTTGCCGGTAATTTGTTGGAATCATATAATATCACATACGGTAATAGCCTTTAATTTCTTTTTAGAAATCTGGTCAATTTATATATATTTAAGAGCATGCATATATGGTTTATGATAACTTTAAATACATATTTTTTTTGGTACAGAAAGTTGCCCAATTTGCAGGAAGCGGACACATTCGAGGACTGGGTTTTGATGCGACGTGCTCCCTCGTGGTGTTGGATAAACAGTTCCGGCCGCTAGCGGTAAATGCTGAAGGTAACATAAATCTCATAAGAAATCATTTTAGTAACATAAACTGGCTCAGCGTCAGTTGCGAGGATGGGGAGCACTGCGAGGTGTTATGGTGAACCCCGCGGTGTTTTCTGGCCACGGCCAACCTTGTGGGCAGCGGGGAACATGGGCCGTGATCTTCCCTGACCTGCCAGCCAAGGAGCTGTATTATCGATGGTTGTCTGTGCTGCAACTTCCATGTGACCTCCCCGCAACGCTCTGCCGCTAAGCACCACAAGGTGGATCTTCTAGTAAGGTGGGCAGGTGGTCCTGGCCCCACCAATCCTACATCCTAGATCCTAAACGCCACAATACAGGTGTCCCACTTTTTTTTTTGATTAATGTTTTTTTTTTGCTCTGAAGGCAACTAGGGAAAAAAAATATACCGTAATTTATTTAAAACATAGTACGATACTTTGTTAGCTATAGAAATCAGTCAAAAAATGTATAAAATTGCATACAATTTTTATTATATTATCACGTAATGTTCGTGACCCTCTGTCCGGTTATTTGGGACAATTATTTGTGTTACGCTATAAAATTCTTTGTCACAAAAATCCACAAAATTAACCAACCTTTGTTTTTGAAGGTCTAACTAGAATATCTTAAATGCTGCTAATATTAAAAAAAAACCAAAAAAAAACGTAACCACGGGATGGAATCAATTATTCATATAGCTCACTAGCTTGAATACATTATTTTTTTTAATGTTTACATTTACTGTATTTTTTTTGTTGTTTAGTTCCCAAAAAAAAAGAAAAAAAAAAAAAAAGGGAATATAAATTCCAGCAGGATATAATTAATTCTGGCGAATTCCACTGACATGCTGGTGACCTTTAATCCTGAGTTGTTTACGACGGCGTACAATTTTGTCAATTATTTAATAACGTTATGCCCTTATAATGCCTGAATCAATACTGTACTTATGGAGAAATCTATACCAGCGCTCTTAATTTATATACAATATTGCTAAAAAATGACATCAGCTGTTCTAGAAAACAAAGCGTTCTATTATCCATTAAGGGAACGTAAGATTCCCATTTCAGGGCTTTTTGCTTCTGTAATGCATTATACATGTGACAGTGACAGAGCGATGGAATATGGTACATACAGCCTGACCGCGGATACATGGCGTGGTCAGAAGAGCATTAAGATTCCGTGGGACAAAATGCAGGGCATCGTTAGGGCCGCACACGCGTACACTTAGCTGACAATATGGGAGATCACGGGAAATACAGAAAGTCCCCGAGTCACAGAAGTGGATCTCCTCATCATACTGCCTACTAAACAATAGAATGGCTCAGTCTAAATCATCCTGTTGGACTCATCAAGTCTATGACTTTTTTATTAGCATTGCCATAAAAAATAAAAATCTGTGGCCTCCAAGTCTGCAGAAAAAGGGAGTTTATGGGGGGGCGCAGGTTTTGTCACCGACCGACATTACTGTATACAGAGCTGGGGGTCATATTACTGTATACAGCGCTGGGGGTTATATTACTGTATACAGCGCTGGGGGGGTTATATTACTGTATACAGTGCTGGGGGGTTATATTACTGTATACAGCGCTGGGGGTTATATTACTGTATACAGTGCTGGGGGTTATATTACTGTATACAGCACTGGGGGGTTATTACTGTATACAGCGCTGGGGGGTTATATTACTGTATACAGCGCTGGGGGGTTATATTACTGTATACAGTGCTGGGGGTTATATTACTGTATATAGCGCTGGGGGGTTTATATTACTGTATACAGCGCTGGGGGTTATATTACTGTATACAGCACTGGGGGTTATATTACTGTATACAGCACTGGGTGTTAGTACTGTATACAGCGCTGGGGGGTTTATATTACTGTATACAGCGCTGGGGGTTATATTACTGTATACAGCACTGGGTGGTATTACTGTATACAGCGCTGGGGGGTTATATTACTGTATACAGCGCTGGGGGTTATATTACTGTATACAGCGCTGGGGGTTATATTATTGTATACAGCGCTGGGGTTATATTACTGTATACAGCGCTGGGGGGTTATATTACTGTATACAGCACTGGGGAGTTATATTACTGTATACAGCGCTGGGGGGTTATATTACTGTATACAGCGCTGGGGGTTATATTACTGTATATAATACAAAGAAAAGTATATATATTTCTTGGTAATAATGTCTATGTTAAGGTGATCACCGTAGAAACGTGATAATGTGGATGGACCATCGTGCCGGATCCCAGGTGAATCGGATTAACGGCACGAGACACAAAGTGTTGGATTATGTCGGAGGCGTGATGTCGGTGGAAATGCAGCCTCCTAAACTTCTCTGGTTAAAGGAAGTGAGTAGATTCATCTCTAACTTCCCAGTATTTCCCAGTTTAGAACATTTTAGAAAAATGACTAACCAGTTGAGTATTTTTTTTATAAATTATTACGTAATAATAATATATATAATTAATTTTAAAATGTAACAATTATAACTTTGTCTGCAAACAAGTAATTTAATAATTGGTCTGGACTCAACTTTTGAAATTAATTAGTTTGAATAATTCTTTGCATAAAGGGAATTCATTACTATAGTGGGTGGTATATAAATTGAACAGCCTCCCAGCAGAGGTGGTAGAGGGTAATACAGCGAGGGTATTAAACATGCATGGGATAGACATACGGCTCCTGAATCTAAGACGAGACCAACGACTGATTAAGGTTTAAGTCTTTACAGCAGGAGAAACTGGCAGACTAGACGGGGGCCGAATGGGGCCGGCAGATTCTATGCTACATAAGTCAATAAATAATAATAATTGTTCGTATAAATAAGGCTGCTAGTTATTCCGTGTTGACCGAACCGGTGCTTTTTTTCCCCGGATTTTTTTTTTTAGCTTTCCGCTGGCGCCTTTGGTTTTTTTATTCCTCCAGCCGTGGTCCTTAATGAAGGCCAAATGTAAAATAGTTTATTTTACCCCTAAACTGCTTACAATCTCCTTTTTTTAAAAAGAAAGCATGGAGCGTGTAGTTAGTACGAGGTGCAGACAGGTTAAGGTCACCGGTAATCACTTCCTGAAGCCAACCCTGACAGGTTCATGTTAATGGCCCATAATTAACGCCGTTTTTTTCTCTCTCGGAGGGTGGATATCAATTGTCTGACTCCATTTTCTCCCCGCATTACTTAGCTGGAATAAATCAGTTTTCCCTGAATGCTCGAGTGATTTATCGCATGAAGCTCCCTTTTGCAGAGTAAACATATATTATATTATACGCTGGCACTCGGGTTCATTTTATTGCCAATGGCTGTAAAAGTTGTGTTTATGTACGGTTCGGTTAACCCCTTGCCTCCTAAAACAACAAAGAATTCTCTTAAAGGATCCAGGGAGGTGAATAAAGTAATTTTGTATCCGCGTATTGCCGACCCACAAAGGTTTCATGAATATCTTATAGTGGATATAGAGGCAAAAGGTGATCATTGTTGGCCTTATTTGCATGCGCCTACCCAGAATCCCTTGTGGTTGTGGCAGCACCAGGAGATTTCTGAGGTAAAAACAAGCCTTCTGGCGTCTGTAGATGAGTGATTAATAATGCTTCTACTACCCCATTAATGTTAAGCGGAAGGGTTTTCCATCACCTTTACTCAACATAACGTTGGTATTGGTATGAATATCTTATCTCGTAATTGGTTATTTGGGATATAGAAAAACATTTTAGTGGTACTTTAGCGTTACTAAGTGGAATCGGTATTTGCCCCTTTTATAAGCAGAGGAATCCTGATGAAGGGTGTAAAGGAAATAACGGGAGAAAATGGCGGAGAAGGATCCCAAAATACAGACGTTTTTACATATCAGGACTTATAAAATGTAGATGGCTCATAGCCCCCAACTTCTGCGCGTGAGACCATGTAGTAGCGACGCCACAAAGGCCTCCAAGGCTTTGCAAACACCTCCCAATAGCTCCCAAGTGTCTGGTTTTCTGCAAGACAGACCTGATTTCGGGCAGTATCCCTCCGGTCTGATGGGCAGCCCCGCTTGTTTTGGGCCGGTCGAGGAGATCATCTACTCGGCCTAATGAGCTGAGAAATTGATACAGTGGCAGGCCTCAATCATAGCTCCCATGTGGCCGCCTCACCATGTAAAGTTACAAACTTGGTTATGACATCACTAACTCGTGAGGGCGTAAGATAAGCGCCCCTGACCCCAACTATAGCCCCTGCTCGTCTATAGGCACACCCTATTACGAAACATTGTTAAAGTGATAGTTTAATATCCTTGACACCCCCACTAAAGAAGAAAGCTGCTTATTGTGCTTTATGAGTGCTTTAATATGCATTTAAAAAAAAAGAAAAGATACATTCCTTAGGGAGAAGCTGCAGCTCCCTCTTTTGTCAATAGACCCTTATCTGCGGCTTTCTTTAAGGAAGATCTGAGGGTTGACTGCAAGGAGATGCGTTCAGCCAAACACGCATGGAAGATAGCTAGGGGGGGGTGGTGTGGAAAGGGGCACATGCAGAATCCCCCCCATAAATCTGCAAGGGACCCACCACCCAGATTTAAAGGGACCATGCAGCTAAAGTGCGGATGATGGCTGGAGGGTCCCTTCAAACCGGAACTGTCACTTCAGCAGATCCTGTCTATATATTATTAACATCACCCGCAAAAATGTTAACAAAAGAGACGGCAACATTGTATCATTCTAGCGTTTAATAAATGTCCCTTTGGGTAACTCGTCCTCCCTATTCTACTAAAAGTCTCCTTGGCCAAGGAGCGGAGGAAGCGCCCCGACCGTTAATAACAACCAAAGCATTTGTAAGAATCTCTAATTATGTTTCTCAGGCCGGCTTATCTCCGAAATAATAGACGTCTCATTCGTAAGACCGTCACATAATTATTTATTAAGATAAACCCCCCTACCCCCCCACACGTCCACAATGGGGTATTTTTGTTAGACAAAGAATAGCCGTGTGTTTAGGACTCCTCGTAGCAGCCGATAAAGTCCTTCTATCTCCCGTTTGGCTGACGTGGAGTCATATATAAAAATTTCAATATCTAGCAGCAGTTCCATCACTCGGAAAGCTCGAAGCTGTCAGGCCTCCTGATAACGGGGTGTTTCCATCTAAAATGATTATTTCTTTAAGACGTGGCCGCAGTTAGTATCCACTGCAGTCCCCCCCCCCCATATGTCTGACTTCTTTAAAATTTAAAGACCCTGCGCCAGACTTTTTATTGGTTACTATAGATACATTTGCGTCTTTTAAAGATGATGTTCCACCTGCTCGCCTAATAAAACCTTCTTTTAAAACTAAATAAAGCAGCGTCTACGTCTTCTTATTTTTAATGCCTCTCGACCACTACCAAATTATTGCTTCAATCTCTGCATCTTCCATTACTTTTTGCATCATCTAGAAACATAGAATCTGCCGGAAGATCGGCCCTGTTCGGCCCCCGTCTAGCCGCCAGTCTCTTCTGCTGTAAAGACTCAAACCTTAATCAGTCGTTGGTCTCGTCTTAGATTCAGGAGCCGTATGTCTATCCCATGCATGTTTAATACCCTCTCTGTATTACCCTCTACCACTTCTGCTGGGAGGCTGTTCCACCCAACTACGACCCTGTCAGTAATGTAAAAATGTATTGCTTTAACCCCCTTGGGTACTCCAAAATTGGCAGCTCTTTATTCCAAGGATAAGGAGAATTCCATAAAATTTTGAGGCTGGAGTTCTGTTTCTTTTATAACTTGTAATAAAGCCGACGGAGTCTTCAGCTGAAGCCGATACCTTTTATTGGGCCAACAGAGAAAACATGTGAGGTTACACACATCTTCAGAACCTCAGAGGTTACTTCTTCAGAATTTCCTACTAAAATCGTCATTTTTTTCTTAGGCCGATACGGCAATATTAATTTTTTTTAATAACTAAAAGACACGTATTGTGATCGGCACTATTGGCAAACATCAGCTCCTGTTGTTTGGAGTTCAGCGTTACAGGGGGGGACCCAGAGATGGAAGGTCATCAGTGAGATGTAAGGTCGTCTCACATTAAAGTTGTGCTGAGATGTCAGCGGAAGGAATAAATAGAAACTGCCCCCCCCCCCCTTGGAGGTTTCGGTTCTCAGTACACGTGTAACTACAAAGAGATTACGGTAAGAACATGGACCGGAGGGGTAGAACACCCTACACTGAAGGATACCTTGAGGTTGCCGGTGGACAACCCCAGAACTTGTGTAGCATAAACCCAACGATGTTGACACAATGACAACGCGTATAACAATAATAATTCAGTCTATTTCACAAATGGAAACTTTCCCTATTTAATTTATTTTTGGATAGAAACATTTAAGGTTTATTTTATCAAAGGAAGAAAACTGTTACAACCAGATCTAAAACTAGAGGCTTATGTACAGAAGTTTTTCTTTACTGAGATGGTGGTGGATAAGTGGAACAGCCTCCCAGCAGAAGTGGCAGAGGGTAATACAGCGAGGGTATTAAACATGCATGGGATAGACATACGGCTCCTGAATCTGAAACGAGGCCTGCCATCAAATTCTATGTTTTCTCACACCAGCTTTGTGCCCGTACCTCACCAACAAACCCTTTTATGTTTTTATTTATTTATTTTTATTATTTTGAATTATTTTTTCTAATTTTTTATTTTTATTTTATTTATTTATTATTTTAAGGTTTGAGGAAAAATAAAATGGAACCCCAATGGTATTGGATTAAATCCCAAGTAACAGATGTCTCTGGTTCTATAATTGACTTTATGCCGATTCATACTTTTTTTTAACTTTACCCAGAAAATGTACATTTTTCTCATCCGCAAAATATTAAAATCCAATATTTTCTGGATATTTATTAAAAATGTTAGAAATTGATACATCTAACGTGATGATAAAAGTTTTTTGGATTGTCTATGTTCTGGAGTTTTTATTGAAGATTTTTTTTCCCTTTTTTAAAAGAATTTGCGCAAAGAGTGTTGGGATAAATCTGGACAATTCTTTGATCTTCCCGACTTCCTAACGTGGAAAGCAACTGGGGTCCCGGCGAGGTAGGTTTTCCACAACGTCTGCATCTTTGGTTTAAACTTTACTATTACCGCGATACTGGCAAAAAGTACACTTTTTAAAGAAAAAATTGTGGTCTTCGTATTAATCATGTGACACGTGTCAGCTTCCTCTCAGATCTTACGCTATAAATTGGCTTCTGTACAATTTTTAAGACAAAGTCCAATGAGTCAGAAACTAAGACTCACTTCCCCAATGAATCACAGCTTTACCAGTGTGAAAAAGATCAATCTATTTGTAAATAATACACCAAATTAATTAAAGTAAAGCTGTATTTAAAGGGGAAACTGCTAATATATTTTGTATCTAGTATCAGGTTAAAAGTTTTAAACATATTGGGCTGTTTCCTTAAAAAAAATACATTCTAGTTTTTGCCCCATAATATAATGTTTTTAGGCAGCTGCATATCAGCCATTTGTATGATTCTCGCTCTGTTATCTAATCCCCGATCTACGAAACACCCGACTCCTTATCATACTGCCTGTGGGGAACAATAGAATGGCTCAGTCTTAATCACCCACCCAGACTCTCTGACTAATGGAAGTCTATGGAGGAACCAACTTCATTAGCATTGCCATAAAGCCTCAGCTCAGTGTGGGGTTTCAGCCGGGAAACCAGGTTTCTGTCTATGCCGACCAGCATGCCAACATGCCTCTGTGAGGTTATATTACTGCATACAGCACTAGGGGGTTGTATTACTGTATACAGTGCTGGGGGGTTATATTACTGTATACAGCACTGGGAGGTTATATTACTGTATACAGCACTGGGGGTTATTACTGTATACAGTGCTTGTGGGTTTTATTACTATATATACAGCCCTGGGGGGTTATTTTACTGTATACAGCGCTGGGGGGTTATTACTGTATACAGCACTGGGAGGTTACATTACTGTATACAGCACTGGGGGTTATTACTGTATACAGCGCCGGGGGTTATATTACTGTATACAGTGCTGGGGGGTATATTACTCTATACAGTGCTGGGGGTTATATTACTGTATACAGCGCTGGGGGTTATATTACTGTATACAGCGCTGGGGGGTTGTATTACTG
The DNA here is from genome assembly GCA_023333645.1 of Sceloporus occidentalis. Lineage (NCBI taxonomy): Eukaryota > Metazoa > Chordata > Lepidosauria > Squamata > Phrynosomatidae > Sceloporus > Sceloporus occidentalis. Next base: position 2,265,177 of record JALMGF010000122.1, read on the forward strand.
TATACAGTGCTGGGGGGTTATATTACTGTATACAGTGCTGGGGGGTATATTACTGTATACAGCGCCGGGGTATATTACTCTATACAGTGCTGGGGGGGTATATTACTGTATACAGTGCTGGGGGGTTATATTACTGTATACAGCGCTGGGGGTTATATTACTGTATACAGCGCTGGGGGTTATATTACTGTATACAGCGCCGGGGTATATTACTGTATACAGTGCTGGGGGGTATATTACTGTATACAGTGCTGGGGGGTATATTACTGTATACAGTGCTGGGGGGTATATTACTGTATACAGTGCTGGGGGGTTATATTACTGTATACAGTGCTGGGGGGTATATTACTGTATACAGTGCTGGGGGGTTATATTACTGTATACAGTGCTGGGGGGTATATTACTGTATACAGCGCCGGGGTATATTACTCTATACAGTGCTGGGGGGGTATATTACTGTATACAGTGCTGGGGGGTTATATTACTGTATACAGCGCTGGGGGTTATATTACTGTATACAGCGCTGGGGGTTATATTACTGTATACAGCGCCGGGGTATATTACTGTATACAGTGCTGGGGGGTATATTACTGTATACAGTGCTGGGGGGTATATTACTGTATACAGTGCTGGGGGGTATATTACTGTATACAGTGCTGGGGGGTTATATTACTGTATACAGTGCTGGGGGGTATATTACTGTATACAGTGCTGGGGGGTTATATTACTGTATACAGTGCTGGGGGGTATATTACTGTATACAGTGCTGGGGTTTATAATCAAGTAGATTTTCCATAGGACTTTTCCTTTAAGTTAAACAATATAATTTTAAATATTGAACGGTTACTTTAAGTTGGTTTGAACTGGGGGAAAAAAAATCATTAACGTGTTCATTTGAATTTTTGCCCAAAACCGATGAAAATCTGCATCCCTGTAATTCGATCCAGAAAACCTCTGGTCCCTTCTTTAAACCTTAAATCCAATTTTCTCTGTTTTGCTGAAACAAGATCTACTTTGTCTTAAAACTGCACAAGAGACATTTTTTTCCCTTTAAAACTAATCTTCATTTATCATTTTACTGATCTTCGTAGAATGCTTACCGTGTCTGTTATCCAAAGCCAAGAGATTAGTTGCATGGAAATAAGGAACGATTGTTTTATGAACTTGAAATTCTATTGCGGGGACTCAGCTTTTGAACAGATGTCTACAAGTAACCATAATCTTCAATCATAAGAACTTCCCATTTTACTTCCTTGCACAATTCTAATCAAATTAAAGGGAACTTGACAACTGTGATGAATACAAAACTTTTTTTTGGCATCTTTTTTCCAAAATATATTTATTCAAAGGAATCCCGATTTAATTCATGTTTCTCTCGGTCTTTTGCTTTAGTTTTTTAATAACGTTACTGTTACTGCTTAATCCATGGAGCTGAAGCAAGCATTTTGCTGACCGCAGGCAGATGGCTTATTTATTTGCCTGAAGGGTCGTGGCCACAGCCTGCTTCTAATTTTAGAAATATTTGAGCCCAAAAAGCACATTTCAATCCCATAGGCTTCCATGTTTTCTTCGCAGACTGGCCCTTTAATGAAAACAAACTAATAAAGAGTACAGAAAGTATCAAGGAATGGCTGGGCATGGAGGAGGCAATTGAAAAAGTTTGGCCTCGGCTGGTGCTTCTGCAGTCGTTGCCACGCTCGGCCAGGACTTGGGCCAGAGTCTAATTTGGGCTTGGCTCAAAGAGAGTGGAAAAGCGCAAGTCGGAGCCGAGCTGGCCCAGACATCTCCTCCACTTGGCTGGCACCAACAATAAAATTGTAACGATAAATGGCAATGAGCCCACTGCACAATATCCATACTGCCATCTTGGCCCCACCAAGCCCAGTTGTACATGCCTCCTTGGTTCCACTCTAACCCTCACCATGACCCATGGTGATATCTCCCTCATACTGTGTGCTGACATCCCCCCCGTGAACACAACTACACAGGGCCCAGGGGACAACTGCCGTTGGCTCCTAAAGCAAACATGGGCCAAAATAGATCTAGTAGTGGTTATTACTGCCTAAAGCCATTGTGACACTATAGTGGCCCAAAATCTTTAAATTAGGGTAGCCAGTAGGGCAGACCACCCCTACACCTCCATTGCCACTCTTACTGTGTCCGCTTTAGTATTTTGGTACATATGGACCACTGCAAGATCTTTCCTTATGTGGAAAGTCAGTGGGGCTCAGCTTGTGGTGTCCCATTATGGTGGACTCTTCTGATCCCAGACATGGAGGAGATCCCACTGAATGCCCACGTTGTAAGTTATCCCAGATGCCTCTTGTGGCCACATTTGGAACTGCACTTTTTAAAACACAAGACCATTTTTATTCTCACATTAAAGTAGTCCAGATGGTATTTGCCCTCCTACCTTCTGGCATACGAATATCAAGATACCTCATTTATTTTTAACCACCTTTACAGTGTTATTATCTCCCAAAAATAATATGTAGCATCTGTTGCCTCCGTGTTCGTTCCTCCCATCCGTCGAAATATTTTTCCTGACACCTACTCCCTACTGTGATCCTCAACATCCCCATATGCATTTTTGAACCTCATTTCCCAATATACCGAACTGTTAAGTAACATTTGTTAATGGTACTCCGTGTTCAAAAGTGTTTTTAGGTGGAACAGACAGAATTGTCTCTTCCTTTGTTGGGTTGTGAAATATCTTGATACAATGTCTTACCTTTTGATGTGGAACTGGTTATATTCATCGTATAAGTTCAGAAACTGACATAATCATATAATCTTATATTTTTGGAGCTTCAACACTCTATTAAATCTTGTCCCTTGTGAATCTCGTTCCTTTTCAACTTCTGCGTCTGTTTTATATCTGATTCGTAATAACAATAGCTGAACAGCTGGAGTCCAATTCCATCCTTACCAAGCCTATCATAGCCGGCCATTATCCTGGGCGGGAATTAGGACTCTAGATTTTGATCTGGGCTTTATCATGGTTATGTGCGTTCTTTACATTTTTAACGCATGTACATTATTTTCTAATATCTGTAGCTGAGAAGGTCACGTGAATGAGCTGTCCTGAGGCAGGGTGACCTTGGGAGAACAGTGTTTGTTTTCATAAAATATAGTGGTTTTGTTTTACTGCTTTTTGCATAAATCCCATTAAAATGCCACTAAACATTGTAAATAACTTTCTTAGTGATTGAAAACAACTTCTTTTAAAACTTTTTTTTTAATAAGCTATCCAACTTGGGATTTTAATAAAATAGCCTGTACTTTAGAAGTTACAAGCTGCTTTCTTTGGATCTGATTACTAAACATCAATAAAGTCCTTAAAAAAGGTCTTTGGGGAGAGGACTAACCAAGGACCATTTAAGTCCAGCCATAAAGCAATAAACTCAATGTAGCTGGTGAGTAGTGAGTGGCACTCAACTATACCATGACAATATGAGTGGCTTTCTAAGCTCACAGACCAAATATTGATTCTCTCTTTAGTCTAAAAAAATAATTAAGCAAACAAAAAAATATTTATGGTCTGAAACTATGGTTTTGTGTGTTTTTCATAAAAGTTTTGTGTGCTTTCTAAAAGGAACACACACTGTTCCAACAGCAAAGTTTACATCTTTCCCAATATATATATATATTTTTTATATTCCAGTTTTCTGAAGCATCTGGTTTTTATTTATTGTTACTACTTTAGATTGAATTAAAACTTTATAATAAATAAATAAATAAATAAATAAAATCTAAAACCAAATAAATAAATATATATAATTTTTAAATATAATTAAAAGTAAATAAATTTCATATATATAACAAATAATAATATATTTAATACAAATGTATTTGTTACATCACTGCAGCAGTAACAGGGCCGGCCCGACAATGGAGCCCAGTGGGGCAACCACCGCTTCAGGCGGCACTTTTGAAGAGGTGGCACTTTGCCCCCCCAAGCCCTTTTTTTTTTAAAGCCGAGAAGAGAGAGAGGGGCGCCGAGTGGTTTTATCTTACCAAGTTGTCAGTACCCGCTCGGCACCCCTCACTCTCTCCTCTGCGAGCCCTCTAGCTCGGTCTCGGTGCCGGCTTGTAATGTTGAGCGCCGGAAGATGACGTCATTTCCGGCGCTCAGCATTACAAGCCGGCACCGAGACCGAGCAGGGAGACTCACCGCAGGACTGCTGAAAGGTAAGTACGGGGGGGGGGGGAGAGGAAGGGTAGATAATGGGGGGGGGCGGCAGGGAGAGGAAGGGTAGATAATGGGGGGGGGCGGCATTTTAAACTTCTCCCCATGCGGCATTTTGTCTTGGGCTGGCCCTGAGCAGTAATGTCATGAAAACATTGAACTCTAACCTTTTTATCTTATTTTGCAAATGCCAATCAAACCTTGCATCTTATGGAAACTATTGAAAGTTACTAACTGACACAAAAAAGGGATATATTTAAATCTTTATCAGGAGGATATATGTAGTTTATTTCAAAATGTATTCCATTAACCATTGAGTACTGAGGCAGATCATTTGCACGGAATGGGTTAAAAGGAAGAAATATTGGTGCCAGAAGCAGTGGAAGAATATTTTGTATTGTACTGTTCTCCGAGTCGAAAGCCAGACAGGTCACACAGAAGATGGAGGGGGAAGCGTCTACAGATATTTCGCTGGCAGCCGGCCACCAACGCTGAACTCCGAACCAAACATGAAGTCATCATATAAGATTGGAGTCCCGCTAACTAAGCCTTGGCAACGGGGCTTCATATGAGAAACTAAAGACTACTTGATGAACGGTTATAAAGAGCGAGCGGCATTGGCCCCGTGTTTTAATATAAAGCACAGCCATGTTATATTAGAATGGATTTGTTTCTGATGGATCGTCCTCTCGCCTTAAACAGACCAGCGGAGCTTTCTTCGGCTTGTTCGGTGGAAACGTTCCATGTCTTGTGGTCCCGTTTAGTACTTTGGGGAAAGGGCGATAGCGACTGAACGTAGTATTTTATTAAATAAGATGATTTGTGGCTACTTCTTTAGGAGTTTTCTGCTTGGAAAACCTGTGCAGAAGTTTCAGTTGGTGCTCCAAAAAAAATCAGCAAATGTATATCTCACATCGCCCCCCCCCCCAAAAAAAATATATACAAATCTTAAAATCATAATTTTTTTGGCTTATTTCTACAAACTGTACTTTAAAACACATAGGTGCCTTTATACAATGACGGTTCATAAAGGGTGATTTCACTGTCCCATTAAATATATTTTGGGCATGTACGATGTGATTACCCCCTGGTGGAATGGAGAAGGAGTTGTCTGTCCCGGGGTGTCCCAGGAGGTTATCCGAGAAGCTGTATTAGCCCTAAACTGACACTAATTACCTGAAGACATTGAAGATTAAGTATTTACGGCAGGCTGAGCTCTTCCCCTTATTTTAATGACGCAGTGAGAGAAATCTAAGATGAACGCGATGGGATTAATATACTGTATATATCGGATTAATATACTGTATATCGGATTAATATACTGTATATATCGGGTTAATATACTGTATATCGGGTTAATATACTGTATATATCGGATTAATATACTGTATATCGGATAAATATACTGTATATCGGTTTAATATACTGTATATATCGGGTTAATATACTGTATATCGGATTAATATACTGTATATCGGGTTAATATACTGTATATATCGGGTTAATATACTGTATATCGGGTTAATATACTGTATATATTGGATTAATATACTGTATATCGGGTTAATATACTGTATATATCGGGTTAATGTACTGTATATTGGATTAATATACTGTATATCGGGTTAATATACTATATATTGGATTAATATACTGTATATCGGGTTAATATACTGTATATCGGATTAATATACTGTATATATTGGATTAATATACTGTATATCGGATTAATATACTGTATATATTGGATTAATATACTGTATATCGGGTTAATATACTGTATATATCGGGTTAATATACTGTATATCGGATTAATATACTGTATATCGGATTAATATACTGTATATCGGGTTAATATACTGTATATATCAGGTTAATATAGTGTATATCGGATTAATATACTGTATATCGGGTTTATATACTGTATATATCGGGTTAATATACTGTATATCGGGTTAATATACTGTATATATCGGATTAATATACTGTATATCGGATAAATATACTGTATATATTGGATTAATATACTGTATATCGGGTTAATATACTGTATATATCGGGTTAATATACTGTATATCGGGTTAATATACTCTATATATCGGATTAATATACTGTATATCGGGTTAACATACTGTATATATCGGGTTAATATACTGTATATATTGGATTAATATACTGTATATCGGGTTAATATACTGTATATATTGGATTAATATACTGTATATCGGATTAATATACTGTATATCGGGTTAATATACTGTATATGACATTAATATACTGTATATCGGGTTAATATACTGTATATATCGGGTTAATATACTGTATATCGGGTTAATATACTGTATATTGGATTAATATACTGTATATCGGGTTAATATACTGTATATATCGGTTAATATACTGTATATCGGATGAATATACTGTATATATCATGTTAATATACTGTATATCGGGTTAATATACTGTATATCGGGTTAATATACTGTATATATCGGGTTAATATACTGTATATCGGGTTAATATCTTGTATATCGGGTTAATATACTGTATATATCGAATTAATATACTGTATATATCGGGTTAATATACTGTATATATCGGATTAATATACTGTATATCGGATTAATATACTGTATATATCGGATTAATGTACTGTATATATCAGATTAATATACTGTATATCGGATGAATATACTGTATATATCGGATTAATATACTGTATATCGGGTTAATATACTGTATATCGGGTTAATATACTGTATATCGGGTTAATATACTGTATATATCGGGTTAATATACTGTATATCGGATTAATATACTGTATATCGGGTTAATATACTGTATATATCGGGTTAATATACTGTATATATCGGGTTAATATACTGTATATCGGATTAATATACTGTATATCGGGTTAATATACTGTATATATCGGGTTAATATACTGTATATCGGGTTAATATACTGTATATCGGATTAATATACTGTATATCGGGTTAATATACTGTATATCGGGTTAATATACTGTAGATATCGGGTTAATATACTGTATATCGGGTTAATATACTGTATATATCGGGTTAATATACTGTATATCGGATTAATATACTGTATATCGGGTTAATATACTGTATATCGGGTTAATATACTGTAGATATCGGGTTAATATACTGTATATCGGGTTAATATACTGTATATATCGGGTTAATATACTGTATATCGGCGTCTACTCATACATTGATTCCTGCCTGAAAATGAAACCTTTGTGACAGGTGCAACGAAAAACAACATTTTCGGGTAAGAATTATGTTTAGTTTTTGTATGAAAAGGCCAAGTCACCACATTCCATTCTTCTGTGAAGGGCTGGACTGGGGAAGAGCCCTGTACTTAAAATTCTAGGGCCTCAGAGGTCTCTTCTTATGGAAATAATGTACCGGCACATCGGCCCCATCCGGCCCCCGTCTAGTCGCCCATTTCTCCTGCTGTAAAGACTCAAACCTTAATCAGTCGTTGGTCTTGTCCTAGATTCAGGAGCCGTATGTCTATCCCGCGCATGTTTAATACCCTCACTGTATTACCCTCTACCACTTCTGCTGGGAGGCCGTTCTACTTATCCACCACCCTCTCAGTAAGGAAGAACAAAGGCAACATAAAATAATTTTATTTTCCAAACAAATGTGCTGCCATTTACACACACATTATTGTGAATTTTATTGCTGTGGTGTTCTATACATACTGGTTCTGTACTTTATGCAGTTTAATTTATAAAGCCGTTCCCTGTTGTTTCTATACACATTATTGGGGCTTTTAGGGCTGTAGAACCCTGCGATACCCTCATACCCAGCAAACATTCTGACCTCCTAGAAAAGAGGGGCATCAGGGGAAGAGAGAGGGGCAACATGGGGAGGAAAGAGGGACTGGTCCTCCTAAACAGAGGCACTGGCAAGTATGCTGGTGCTTTCTGAAAAATTCTACAGCATTAAGTCTGGATACATTGTTTTTGATTGTGGCTGAAATTACAAAAAAAAAAATCCTGGGGCCGATGCTCCTTTAATATCGCAGATCTGTTGGGGGGCTTCAGCTTTGTCCCTCCACATGGGGGGCTTTCACTTAAATCTTTAATGAAGCCACGAAATGCCAAAACACCGTAAAGTCGTTTCCCCGACATTATGCAGAGAAGCGGATTTTATCTTAATATCTTAATAACGGGAAAATTGAAGCTCAAACTTCAAAGCCCATTCATTCCGCGGCCGAGAACGTAATATCATTTAGCAAACCCTTTGACCTTTAAAATACGTACTTTTTCTGTCTGATCCGTCAGAAGCTTCTAACAACAGGATCAAGGACACCCGGCCTTAAAGAGTTCAGGTAATTGTCCGTGTATTGTGTCCATTCTTCATTTTTTTTGCTCTTAAAATAAAACTTGAAAGGCTACCTGATACAGGCGCCTCTCGGATACGCAGAGCCCTTCCACCCCCATTGTACGAATTAAACAATTATTAGCAAAATTTGATGGCTCATTCATCTTAAAAAAAAAGTCAATATTTGGTTAAATGTCATAGCCGGTCTTCTTCTTAAAATATATATTTTTCTCAAACAATGCCGGTTACATTTCGGGAATTATAGCACGGAGTAATGCGATAAAAATGCATTGTGTTATATAGCGCCATCATATTCCGTAGCGCTGTACAATGGGTAGACAGGACATAGGTAGTATGTGACATAACAATTTGACTTACAGAAACAACAGGTAAGGAGGGCCCTGCTCACAGGAGCTTGCAATCTAGATTCAGGAGAAATGCTGCGTCAGGGACAAGCAGAGGTAACAATTATATTCATTTCCTTTGAGTTCTCAAAGTCCTTTCTGAACGAGCGCCGCGTAAAAATCAGGACTTTGTAATAACCTGCCCAAAGTACATCTTCCAGCCTATTCAGAGCGCCAACACCCAGTGCTATTCTAATTGCTGGCCACGCTCTTACGATAGCCTTTTATGAGAATATATTACACGCCGAGTCCCCTAAACCAGACAAATCCACGGGGAAAACCATAAAAACAGGTGGAACCTCACCACATTGTCACCACCAGCTCTGAAGACCAGAACATTCTTTCTTAAGGGGAGACTCTAGCCATGATATTATTATTATTATTATTTATAATATTTATTATTATTTGTTATTATTATTATTACCTACTATGTGGCGGGGAGGTCTAAGGAAAGCCTCTGGGCAGGCGTGCGGAAAGTGCTCCTATTGGTTTTAGTAGAGCACTTTCCTGACAGTGATTGGCCGGTGTATATGAATTTACTGGGAAAACATAGAATCTGCCGGCAGATCGGCCCCATTCGGCCCCCGTCTAGTCGCACGTTTCTCCTGCTGTAAAGAATCAAACCTTAATCAGTCGTTGGTCTCGTCTTAGATTCAGGAGCCGTATCCCATGCATGTTTAATACCCTCACTGTATTACCCTCTACCACTTCTTCTATGGGGTCTCCTTAATTAAATAAAATGTCTAATTTATATACAAGATAAATACCAACCCATACTTTATATTATCACCTACTCACCATAATTAATGACACTGTGACCATGCGAAAATTGCTCACGTGATTTATTCCCTAGGGAGTACCCTAAAAAAAAAAAGAACGCCTAAACTGAGCAGGAAAGGGTTAACTATCTATACGTAACATATCACCTTTATCTAACTCATTAAAATAATACCCTCAGGCAGCCAGTCCCACCAGACTGGGCCCCAAAGCTCCCATGGCATATTGTAGTGTCGGAGTGACAATGTATCTCTCTTTTTTTTAAGTATTATGTATCTGCTGGAGAGTTACTAAGTTACTGTTAGAAATTAATAGTTTAGGAGCTCATTCTAGAAATATGGAGGGATGTCCCCATTCAGTCCCTGCCCACCTATCATGAATTCATGAGATTAGGTTTAAAAAAAAAAAATTTGCTGTTAATGAAAGCAGTAGGATGTTGAGATTCAGCAATCCCTAAATTATTAAAAATAATTATTAGCATTGAGAACGTGTTCTGAAATAGTTAATTCTTGAATGAACAGTAGATCAAACAAGATCAGACTGGGAGAGACCCGACACGTTTCGCCTTTCAGGCTTCTTCATAAGCAAATTGTATTAATTGTATTAAAAAAAAAAAAAAAAGTCCATTATTATTCTATAAAATTTGCGTTGTATTCCATCCCAAAGAAACGTAAATTCCCGTCCCGTCTCCACAGCCCCAGGTGGTTCTGTAAATGTGTTTTGGCCTGAATAATACATTAACATATATATTTGAAATGATTCTAATTTAATTATACGTCTTACTTTCATCCACTGAAGACGCAGTGTTTGTGCGGGCGCAGCGGGGTGGCGGAGACTCATGAGTCCCGTCTGGGACATCTAGACCATTAGCGCGTTTTAGCTGATCGCTCATTCATATTTCTCTTTATTTGCCACTTAGCCGTGCTGAAAAATTCATGAACCCAACCCGACAGACAGATCCATACCCACATAAAGTTATTCCCCGGCAGCCCCTTGTATTATCCGGATTACACGCGGTCTGGTGACGTTTCGATAAATATACACAGAATGGAGGACCATTCCGCCTAATTCCCCCTAAATTGGGTGCATTGGACAATCTATCAATTTTTCATGATTTTTCTTTTTAAATTAAATTTTTAAATATTGCGTATTTCAGACTAAACGTGTCTAGATAATATTTTTATACCTGGTAACTGTCGGGATTTTTTATTTTTTACCCCATGCCTCAGGGTGAATGGGCAGATTCTCGAGGTCAGGCAATCTGGAGCTGCCTCCTTCAAATTCTACACTGAATTAATGATATCTGAGCTTTCCAAATGGTGCTTTTCTTACTGCTATATCATAGCTGGAATCCCTGCTTGAATACAGGTGACTTCATTCAGAATATCTTCTGACAAGTCTTGGTTTCCATAAAGACCGCTATTAGAGCAATTTATTATTTAGCAAACATAATGGAATCGTCATGATGGACTATTAAATGGTTGGTGGCTTGCAGAGTCAACTTGTTTAGAAATCCATTGTTGTATTCAGCACCAAAGTTCCCGTTGAGCATATTGGGCAGCTTGCGCTAATGGTTCCCCATTTTATGACCATGTGAGGATAGAAAGGTTTGAAACTTCTGCCCATTTGGGCTTTTTAGGATGATTTTGGGGTTGGAAGCACCTGGAATAAAATATATATATATATATATGAATGCGACTTTCTGTGTTTTATTCAATCTATAGATCTTTTTGCACGCTCGTCTGTAAATGGACCTACTCACCGGAAAAGGGCTGGGATGACACTTTTTGGAAGGAGATCGGATTAGAAGACATTCTTGAAGACAACTATGCAAAAATAGGTACGTCCATATTTTACAAGTTACAAGCCTCCTGAGTTAATGTTGTATATTATTATTTTTTCCTGGAGTTGTAGTAATTTGATTGGAACTGACACTACAACACAATGTAACGAGAATATGGTAGCCCTAGATTAAGTCTACTGCGTGCTCAATACCAGTCATGGGCTAGGGTTTCTATGGATTGACCTTTTTGGCTCCTTCATGCCCTTGAAGACTTCTTTCTGGAGAGGGACCAAGAAGATCCAGCACTCCTTTGGTGTTACCAGGGAGAGAAGGGGTTACATATCCCTTTGGGAAGTGTGGCCCCAAAAGAAGAAGAAGACTGGGAGCCCAGTGTCCCTTGGTCACCTTACAATGGCAAAGACATCTTCACTTGTCTTCACTAGTGTGGTTAAAGCACTTTAACTTGAATCACAATAGTTCCATAGGTAGCTCAACTGATTTCCTTGAAACCACTCAATCAAGACACCTTGAAAACCCATTTTAAACCCAACGCACAACCCTACTCAAGTTGACCGCAAATTAGCCCAACTTAAAGTTTGGCCAAGTTGACGGCCAAGTTCTCTTATATTCCGTCAACTACCAAACAACAATTTGAAAATATGCCACGGAGTGATAACGGCCACTTGTTTCCAGATACTAATTTCTATTCTTAACATCGATGATATAATAGTCGTTTTAGGGTATTTTGCATTGGTTTTAGGTGGAAATATCCATATTTTCTAATTCTGCACGTTATTCAGCGGCACATTCTAAACTTGAATAATTCTTTGTGAGCGTTCGACCTAAAACACGACCAGAATCTTTGGCAGTGACAGTCTTAGACTTTGTGAATTGGCTGAATATGGGTCTTTGTCTACACCCTACGAAAAACCAAGGTTCAAAAAAATACGTAATCAGTTCTGTTCAACATAAATTTCCAGCCTAAATCTCTGGATTTTATTCCTGCTTATGTTAGAAATTCTTAATTTCACTACGTAGACTATTTCATAAACAAATAGCCCTTTAACTGAAGTGATATTTAAAGGGTTAACCCTGGGGGTCCAGGGTCTGTTGACAACTATTTTATTATTGGCTAGTTTTTCTGGCTATATATATATTTTTTTATAACCGCAATTTTTTTATTTTTTTTTAAAATGGAAATTTAGCAGAAATAAAAAAAAAACTGAAATACATCTGTATATGTGTAAAAATTCAAACAAAGGCCAAGAAATACCATTTTGCAATTAATTATTTCAGAAGTCTCAATTAGATGACAATGATGAATTTCTACAAAAAAACAACTTTTGAACAGCTGGAAGATTTTGGCTCAGCATTGGAAACAAATAATACTTTTTAATATATCTGTGATTTAAAGGTGCTGTTCCACTTTGGATAAAAGATTTATTGCAGAGCAACTGAACCTCAGTGGAAGAACTTGAGTGGAACTGTTTTTTTTGGGTTTTTTTTACTTTACTGAGAGGGTGGTAGATAAGTGGAGCATCTTCCCAACAGAAGTGGTAAAAGCCAATACAGTGAGGGAATTTAAACGTGTATGAGATCGGCATATGGCTCCCGACGACTTTTTTTTTGTTATATTACTCTAATAATACATGTTTAGGGCCTTTAAACTTCGTTATTTAGCTTGTAATTAGCCAATTAACTATATGAGCCATAAAGAATGTCCAGCGCCTGAAAATAGTATTTTAAACCCTGGGAAAGTGATAATGACCATTAAAAAAAAAACAAAAAAAAAAAACAACCCCGGTACATTTAAACAGTGTCCCTTTAATAGTCCGTTAACAAAGGGTCCATCTAACGGGTTGAGACTCACCCAGTGCCATTATCAACCGGTTCTAAATTTAGTCCTCATGAAAACCCTAACTTGTAGTGGCTCTTAAAGACAGCATTTTTAACAAAGTGCCCCCTTTGATCTATTTCGGCACTCCCCGCAATTAATAATGACCACAGCAGAGTTGTAAACACAATCCGGACTGTGCTTCTATTGTGCGATCAGAGTTATACAAGGCCGCGTTTACCAGGCGCATTATTCTGGACAACTGGTTCTCCATGATTTCATCGTGTATCATCACAAACCAGAAGAAAACACACAATTAAAAAAAAACAAAAAACTTTTTTTTTTATTTCTTAATGGTTTTCCATCAGGGCAGCAGGAGTTTACTCTGGGGCAGAAATTTTTTTTAAAAAAAAATCATATTGGCGATCATCTGTCCGGATGAAAAGAAATATTACTAGCTGAAAGCAACTAAATAATAAAATAAAATCTTTTTTTTTTTTTTTTTAATTTGCACAACATTCCGACTTTATCTTTTATGCACTACTAATTAATATAACATTCTTTTGGGTCAAAGTCCCAGCTTTAATATTAATTTCAGATTGACTGCTCCTATTTTTAGTAAAAAAAAACAAACATTTTTTAAAATGTTAAATTTAATTTTTTTAATATATAAAAAGGTTAACTATTAGAATGCAAGTTTCCCCCCCTAAAACCTTCTTAGAAACCCAACAAATATAACAAAAGTTGTGTTCTATGGCAGTCGGAGAGGTGCTAAGGTGGGGCATGTCTTATACTAAATGTAACGGTCCAGCTATGACATCATAGTAACGATCCATACTCATACTGGTTCCTAACCGCCTTCCATAATGAGCTCACTAGGAGCGGTATATATTCTCAATCTTTTTGAGGTTAAAATTAAAGTTAACACAAAGTTAAAATCTATGGAGTCCACATTAACACCTCTGTTTGGAGTCGGGCGTTACTTTTATGGTCTACATTTTTAAATTGTATGAATCACATTATTTATTGCAATTTCTTTAGTGTTTTTCTTGGCTCTTTAAACTGAGGTTGGAGAACTTGTTCGTTTTTAACTTTGTAGCATGTTTTAAACAAATGACAAAAGGGCTATTTAGAAAAGGACTTGGATGTCTTCTCACGTTCAGTGCCACCACTGGCTTCACATCTTCAGAAATATATAGTCTGTTAGGCAATTTGCCTCAAACAGCCCAAATGCAACCCAATAGCACAAACAAGAGGAGCTCGTTGGGCAGTGGAGTTTAACATCTGGCAAGAAGGTTGGTAGCTCCCAGGACTTTCCGTTTTGGAAGAAATGATCCCACTTTGAGAGGGATGCGGAGATAGATACAAGGCAGGCTAGGTGGGTCAAATGGTTCTGGTCTGCCATTACATTGATTAGTAATGATGATTAGTAGCGGCTACTCCATAAATTTGGGCCAATAACTGGTTTTATCCATGAAATGCCACATACTGCCACAGGAAGTGCCTGAAATAACATGCAGTTGGTCACTACTCTACTGAACATTCCCATTGTGACTGGATTACTTCTGTGCGTCTTCTATGGACTTTTTAGACCAGCAGTGTCGGTAGTGGCTACTGGCTAGTAATATTTCGATAGAGCAGGCCAATATGCAACGAGATGTGAACGTTGACCCTCCTAAGGTGATAGATGCCCCCCTCCTTACCAACATTCGGTTTCTCATCATGGGATCATGACCACGCTCGTTGCTCTGATAATTTATGTGGGGTGGGGTGGGTGTGCAGCTGTGCATTGGAAGCCATGGCCGTCGGGACTGTCCTGGCAGGTTCGAGACTGCTGGCAGCTATTGTATGGCAAACCAAAAAAAAAAACAGGCGTAAACACCCGTTCCGTAGCAAATAAAACTGGGAAAAAAAGGCTTTCTTTGTACTGTGCTTTCAAGTGGTTTACCAAATCACATTTCAAAAGCATTACTGTCATTTTACTGTTCTCTGTAAAAAAGGGAGGCTCGGGATTTCATTTATGCCCATTTTTTTCCACAAGGAAAAAAAATTTGTGTAACATTGCAAGTCTGTGGTATTACATTCATTTATTTTTTTTATTGCGTTCTGTACAAAGGACTTCTGTGTTTTGGCAGACAGGTCACTGGGAACAGAACCATTTTTTTTCCTTTTTTTTATTTTATTTTGTTATTTTTTTTTGTCTTTTTGGCATATTAATTTTTTTTCACAGCTACACAGCCAACTACGATTATGTTGCCCCGAAAAAAATACGTTCATGCGGGACAGATAAAAATACTGTATTTATTTAATATGCCCCGGCGTCTATTCAGACCCCCTGCCGCGGCACTTTTTATTTTTTTTTATTTTTTTTTATCTTTTTTTTAACATTCTGGCCAAATTCTATTAAATATTAGTAAATCTTCACTTCTCGTATTCCCCTTACAAAATGTAACCAATAAGTGTATTGTTGTCTGTGGGGTTTGTTACGTCTGGTAAATATCTGGTTTCCGTGACAACCACATAAAAGGTGGAGGGGGGGGTCAGCGACATAAACACACTGTACTTTCTAAACACAGAGCATGGCAAATTCCAGATTAGGCTTTGAAAAGCGCTGAAAAGGGAGGGGGGTCCAACTGTACTTTCCTGCTGTAAATTTTGTGCCCCAATAACTTCTTTTTTGATCAAATATAAAATTGTCAGTGGAAAGAAAACACTTAATTTTAACCCAGTCTGAACTCTTAGCGTGAGGCTGAGCGCTAACTTCCATTTTCTTGTCCATGCTGGGTTTTCTTTTTTAAAGGTTAATTGCGCGTACAATTTGCGCTTTCTTGTGTTTAAAGAGAGTTTTCCACCCAGAAACGTATCTTGGATGAGAGCGCCCCAGGCCTGTCCCAGTCCAGCACCCCAGCTGCCCCCTATTACCTAACTCAATGGCTGCTGCCTACCAAGCTCAACAGCAGGATATGATGTCATATCCCGCGTGCTCCACATGGCGTGCGGAGTAAGAACACTATGGAGGCCCTGCTGGTTGGCACACTGCTCCGTAGTATACATGGGCTGGTTACAAGGGAGATCTCCGAGCGGTGGCGCCCAATAGGGCGATGTGCCTCACCGTCAAGCAGAAGAAGTGCTGCCTCCCCCCTGAAAATGGCGACCTAGGGCAATCGACAAGAATATTCCGTCGGTTACTATGGTGATTGCGCAACAATTTGTTTGGTCCATTTCTTCCTATTACTTTTAAATACGTAAACCCGTCCAGAAACCATTTATCAAACACATCACAATCTTAGGCGGTTCATATTTTCTCCGGGAATTCTTTATGAGCCTGCAGTCATGTGAGGCAAAGCGAAGGCGCCGATATGTTAAAAAAGGCTTTGTTTCCATAGCGGAATAAAATGGTAGCATGCAATTGGGACCTAAAGATGTCGGAGGGAATATTTTGTGTCCCTTTTACCCCCTTGGGTATTTCTGTGTGTTTCTGAGGAGCCACAAGAGACTCAGACCCCCCCCCATGGCCATGACCACAGAGTTGTCTACACCTGACTTCGGAAGATGGATGATCTGTCTGTCGCGGGACAGGTAAGCGTGCATAATATTTCATCACGTCTCGGGTTGACCTTTTAAACCAGATCTAAGTGGAAATCTTTGGGGTTTTTTAAGCTGATACCGTGACGTCTGAACGTTCAGCAGCTGGGAGTCTGCTAGCTCAAGGACAGATGGCTGACCGTGGCACAGACTCCTGCCATCAGACCATGTCCTATCTGTAAGCCTGAAGACAAAAGTGGCTAAAAAGTCTTCTTCTCCTTGGACCACAGGGAGATGCCACCCGTTCCGAGAAAAGATGGCTGCCATATTGTTTGGATAGCTGTATCATTGTGTTGTGGGGCAAACATTAATGCAAGAGAAACAGAGCTGAATAGCCCCCCAAAAATGTATGAGATGGGCATATTAGGGAAGAAACCCAATGGAAGGGGACAACTTAGAAGGGGAGAGACGCCAGAGGTGTATTGGGACATTTTCTGCCCCGTATCAATAATGTGACCCCGGAGGACCTTCTGTAGGGCGACCATTGGGTTTGTAGTGGTCCTTATTGTTTTTCTCTTCTACCACGTGTGTACACGCCGTGATACATGTTTATACTTCATGCAGCTGACTTCGGGAAGAAAAATGCAGAGGCAGCAAAACACGCCGTAAGCTTCTGTTAAACGCCTTCCAGCTGTACGCTCCTGGCCTGCTGGGAAAACACGAAACTCGGCTTTCGTCTGTAAATAGCTTTATAATATCCTAAAAAAAAAAAAAGAGTCACAAGCGTATTCCTGCTCCAAACCCACCGGATAAGATCGGGTCACTATTTCCTCCCCTAACTGAGGCTTTGGTCTCTACTTGTCCTGGAATTGCCCCCTGACACCCTCTTAAGTCTAAAATCAAATTATATTTAAAAAACAACTTGTTTGTTTTTGTTTATTTTAAAGCCCAATAAACATAATTGCAATAAATTATAACAATCCCCAAATGGCCAATATTTTTTATTGAAATTCCCATATTAGATCCATTATTCTTCTTATATACTCTTTTCCATCCCATCAAAGAGTGTATACTGCCCCTCCACCTGGAACCTGTTGAAATCATACAATATACCCCCCCAACACCTTTGTTGGGGGTGTGGCTTGAGGTACGGAAGGGTGGGGCTGGATGCAGGGCCGGCACAGGATTCGCCGCCTACCTTTCCCGAAGAGCCACATGGGAACCGCGATGGGGGTGCTGCAACAACACAGAATCTCCATTGCTTTTACTTAACCCTTTGTAAGACAATACAATAGGCATGTGAAAAATACATGTGCCCATGTGCCCTTTTCTCCTCTCCTCTTCTGATGTCCCTCTTTTCTTGGAGCTCAGAATGTTTGCTGGGTATGAGGGTATCACAGGGTTAAAAAGGCCTAAAAGCTATGATAATGTGTATAATTGTGTGTAAAATGTATGTTTTTTAAAATAATTAGCAAGCACTATTTTTAATATATTTTTCTGATCTCTAATATATATATAGTCTATATCAGATTTTTTTTATAGATTTTTTAAAAATGTTTGAAAAAAATCATTTTTTTCGGGAACTGGAAGTCAAAGATAATTGGACTCCGTTGACTGTAACTTTACATTTTCATTCTGATGTATTTATGCACTGTGGACAGGTTACGTTAGTACATATCCTTATGTCCCTTTTGCAATGTATACAATACAAATTGCATGGCCATGATTTATCCAAAAACATCTGGTTTTCAACCTCATAAGACCCTCCTGTTGCATCAGAAGTCATTCATCAATTGGGTGTATCAGTGCTAAAATATCATGTGTTTTTAGAAAGATAATCCCGTGGATTGCTCAATGATATTTCAGCTGCTCCGCTGAGTTTGTTTAAAGAGAAACTGTCACTTTTACAGATTTTAATAATTGTACTTTTTTATTTATCAATCAGGACAACTAATTTATTGGTTTAAAAATTCACTTTATGCAAGCCAAGATCTGTGTCTCAAAGTAGAATAAGTAACTTTATCTGATCAATTCCATATGCTGACGTTCTCTCAATGCTCCTCATCCCACCCTTACAAAGGCTGCCTGAACCAATCAACAACAATCAGTAACTTAATAACAGGAGACAATGGGAGGGATAACCTCATTCTAATCTTTAAACATTTTTTTATATAGAACTGGAAAAATGAGTCTTATTGAAAAATTACATATAGCAATGTATAAATAAATACTATGTATATATTGTGCTATTTAAAAAAAAAATAAGATTAAAAAAAAAAAAATACATTAGTACTCATAACGAACATATATTGTGGTATTAAAAAAAGATATATTTTTAAAAAATATATATTTTCGTCTTAGTGCTGTGAAACTCACCAAAAATGTAATTATAAATATTTCTTATAGTGTAAAAAAAAAAAGTGATTTTTAAAAAACATTTGCGTATCCACCCATTATTTTATTTAGCAATTTATATTTATTATTATATTTATTTATATTCATGCTGTATTTTGCACGATAAGGACATCTTGGAAAGCTTTGTAAGAAATAATGATGATTCTGCATGTGAACCTTTTGCCAATATTATAGGAAGTTAAAAAAAAATACATGCAGAAGATAAAAATCTCAACGTTAATAAAAAATATTAAGAAACATTGACCCATTAATACATTGTTGAAAAAGCAAACAATGGTAAGCATTTTCTTATTAATAGCTTCTTATTCTCGCATGCATTCCAATTTTATAGTGGTGTGTAATGCATACAATTCAGTGAGTATAATCAATTGGAAATATGTGGTTTTGGGGCAATAAACACTTTTTTTATACGTGATGATAGATGCCAACAAAATACAGAAAAGGTCTGCGTTCCTTCTGTTTATCAGGCTGAAGAGTAGTTATTTTTAATCTGTCTGCCCAGGAAACCAAGTCCTGCTTCCAGGAGCTTCTATAGGGAACAGTCTGACATCTGAGGCTGCCAAGGATCTCGGCCTTCCCGAAGGAATCGCGGTGGCTGCTTCGCTCATCGACGCGCACGCTGGTGGGCTCGGTACGTTCAGAATCTACAAAAAAAATGGAGTTTCCATCATCACTGCTGGAATATTTCTGCCTGTCTTTCCTTTATATAGAGTAGAGGAACTGAAAAGTTTAGGAGCTGTGCTAGAACATTTCAAGAGCCCTGGCTGCCCCCTTTCACTTTCTGCATCGTCCCCTTACCAAAAAGTTGCAAATTAACTTGTTACTGGTGGGAAAGGCACAGGAAGGTCCGTCCCTTAGATGCCTTGGGTCTCTTTAGTCCCTTACATCCATTGGATTTCTTTTTAAAGCTCCCTTGCATGGCTCCGAGGGCTACAAGGTATGATGTCACAATCTGACCATGGCCCAGAGCGAGCAAGTAGAAGACATGTCTACATCTGGTAGACTTGATAACTTCTCGCTTCCCATTTTCTAAGACACCTAATAGTGTGTGATCTCATCGGCGAGACTTCACGGGTGGTGTGTTGACTTCGCATCACACTGCCGGCCCCCAGCCCCAACCAATTCTTTGACATCTATGCATTCCGCAACCCTGGCTGAAGTAACATCGAGAAAGAAGATACAATGTTCCGCCGTATTTTCTTGTCTTCCTGTCCCAGAGGTCGTAGAGCTGGCAGTCCCATGGGTCTGGATCCTGCTGCACCTCTAATCGGTCATATTGTGTAAGTGCAAATGGCATTGGGCATCAAGCCTACACATTTCAGATGCTAGAAACAATCTACCTATAAACCTATAAGCATTTAGGCCCCTGTATGATGTTAATTCATTCCAGCAATAGAACTGTGCACACAACTAAATAATAAAATAATAAAAATAATAATAAAAATAGGCTTTTATCTTGCTTGAGATCGGATGTTAAAACCTAACAATAAAAATATAAAAGCATTATTAATATTAATAAACATATTCATATATGAATATTAATAAATTATTTGTTATGATTATATTTCTTATATTATATTCTTATAATATTAATATTACAAAAATATAATAATAATACAATAATAATATAAGAAATATAATAATAAAAATAAGAAATATAAAAATAATAATATGAAATATAATAAAAACAATAATATAAGAAATATAATAATAAAAATAATAAAATAAGAAATATAATAATACAAATAAGAAATATAAGAAAAGGTGGTGTTTCATTCCCTGGAGTTAACTGTGATTAGAAAACATTGCACGACTACAAAAAAACCACAAAAAAAGATTGTGTCTGTTGAAAAAAAGTACATGGGAATATGCTGAAATGATTACAATATTTTGGAAAATGAATTCCACCGAGACCCGCAGAAAGTTAAAGGTCTGCTTTGGCTAAGGAGGTGCTGACAAGCTACGGATATACTAAAATTACAATCATTTTTCCAATAACACAAGGGGGTGAACGGGCACCCCGGCCGCAGCGGCAGGCACACACTGGGTCCATAGTTCACATCCAGCTGCATTTTAGGTATGTGTAGCAGTTAATCAGGTATTTGACCACAGCTGTTCCGCAACTGTTTCTTTAAATTAATTGGGGGGGTTCCACACGGAATGCTTATTCAGCTGTTCTCATTAAATCCAAATCAGTTATTGTGGGAACAGAATATGATCCTGCGAGCAAAGCCCAGTAATACCGACAAGCACTTTTGTGGTAATAACACCAGGTAATATGTTCCTCTGGTTTAACTGGAGATAGTCGAAATAACACAAGAAAAATAGTCTCGCAGGATTGCGTCGGAAGGAAAAACAGAACATTAACCTAGACGGGAAGCGGTAATATCAGGGCTTGCTCAATACTAAATAGGAGATTACGGGGTAAAATTAACTGTCACCGTCCCTGATTTTAGGATCAGTAAAATAATTTATTTGACTTATGTTTTCATATTTTCAAGTTTTTTTGGTCAATTTGTATTTTTTGAGATATTTTGTTAAAAGGTTAACCATATAGAAGCTGGGATTGGAGGCAGCCTGTGGCAGGGTCGGCATTATCTAATCAATTTCCTGACCTGATGTCCTTATCCATTTTCCCCGCCACCTTTACAAAGGCTGCATGAGCCAATCAACAGCAATCAGCAACTTAACAGGGTGGAGATAACCTAAAGTCAGCAGTCTGCATTCATAAAACAAACACAAGGAACGGCCCAATGTCTTTAAATCAGGTCAGCCAAGGGGTCAGTTGCCCCTTTACCCACCTTTCCAGCCCTCCCCTGGAGTTACGCTCAGGACCCCCCCCCCATGCTATAGGTAATGAAACCTCCTAAAATGAAGGCAGGCAACACACATAAACATTATCCAAGCGGACAAAGCCACACGTTAGTAGGACTGGAATAAGGTTCACGGGGTTAAATTTGCCTGCCGTCATTTTGGGATTGATAATAGTGTGGTATTTAGTGTGGTATTTCACAGTGTCACCCTCATGGACCTCCCCCCTTACTTGCACAGGTGCCATCACATTGTTCCATCACATTGTGTTGGCTTTGATCGGTCACCGCCTCTATCTCTCTTTCACCCCGGCAAGAGCTTAAACCTCCGATTTAAGAAAAAAAAAGGTCACCAGAGGACGGTGGCGTCAGGTGTCCCCCCCGCTGTTGGTGTCATCTTGTGCGGTTTCGCCCCCTAGTGGCGCCACTCACAATAACCCTAGCTGCCCAACTGGGCTACAACCCCCAAAGATTTAGGGGCCTTGTAGCCAAAACACACAGCCCTGGCCCTATACGAATGTTAGTTCTGCATATCAGACCCTGCCAGTTGTCCGTCTGGAGCTACGTATTGACTTCCCTTTATTATTATTATTATTATTACGAGGTGTGATTGGAGCAGATGTGAAAGGCCATAGCCTCGCTTGTGAAAATCAACCAATCACGTCCAGGCTGGCGCTGATCTGCGGAACATCTTCTTGTCACATGGTGGTAAGTTTTTCCTAAACAACCGCCGATTTCTATTGTTCGTTACGTTCTGTCCTGAATTCACCTCGGACTTTCCTCTAAGGAAACGTCCTGTAAATTTCTGCAACATCGTATCGCATGTGAACAATAACACCGCATGCTCTGGATCGGCACTAAAATAAATGTTCCGTGTAGAGTTTGTATTTCCATTCCATGTTTTTATTTAGCATGCACATAAATATCTGGAATCAGAGAACGTTACGAATACAAGAGGGATTTGAGTGAAACTCCCAACGCACGTCTGGTTTATATTTTTTGCAAATGAGAAGTGTTATTGCAGATGGAGAAAAGTTTTCACTTTTTACAAACTTTAAATGCCCACGGCGCTCTCGGCACATATCACTCTGGCATCCAACTGGTTAAGGCACATGAACGTGACCGGCTAGGGATAGGTAAAAGTTTTGGGGGGGGAAATCATGTATTTTAAAAAAAAACTGCAAAAAAAAACTGAATTACAAGGAAATAATAATTCCAATGAATATAAAAAAATAAATCATCAAATCATTTCAAAACAATAATAATAATACATTTCTATATTTTTATTTGCTGCTAGAGTATAGAGGGACTGCCATTCCCATCATCTCAGCCGACAATCGCACTAGGCGTACCGATGAGGAAATAACAAATAGGAGCCATCCTATGCGCTTTAAAGGGGGTCTATTGATACGGAAAGCACTCCTTCAAGCAGCCAGTCAGTGAGGACAATCCTTGGCCCACAAAGGGAGTGAGAAGCTGCAGCTCTGCAGCTGCAGCTTCTCCGTATGAGATTTAAATTTTTTTCTATTTTTTTTCTATTTTTTTTCTGTGAATTTACTTACAAATTATTGTATAATATGTATATTTTATTTAGGGAGTTCCCTATACGTTTTAAAGGTCCAGCCTGCTCCTGGGATATTTTAATAGTGTCTGGGTTACTTAGTCACGAACGTATTAAAACTTGATTTCGATTACACTCTGAGCACACCCCAGCCCGCCGGCGCTCAAACTCTTACCAGAGGTTTTCCGTTCTGTCCGACGCTTATTTTGTCTCATTTCAATCTGGCAAACGGACAGGACTTGTCACGTATCGATGTTTGGGAACGAGCTTCTAGACATGACTGAGAGTCACAGGAGCATGTGAGCCTTAATGCCTCGCTAATTGTAATTACAGTGGGAATATGAATGAGCGCTGTGTGAATACGCATTAGGCCATTGGGAACTTTGAAGAGACGGCTGAACGTTCCAGACTGGACTATTTATTTAGCATAAACCGCGTGATGCTTATAGTCTGCAACGCAACCCTATAGATACCGATATTCCATCTTCACTTCCATGGCTGAAGCTCCGATCAATGCCTCTTCTGTACGTCCAAGCCTGCAGCCTGGTTATGGTCAGTCCCTTAATTCCGGGACGTAAAGGACCCTATTTCTTAAACACATTCGGTGTTTCCTCCTTACTCCTGTAATTAATACCCTACAGATAATATATGATGTTTTTCAGGCTCAAGCGAACAGATATTTCAGACCTGATGTTTACTCAAGATCAAGGGGTCCAATAAAAGACACTTTTATGGCTTACGTGTCACTTATTGATCCCTAAAACATATTAGAGAAACTTTATTAAGAGAGTGGTAGATAAGTGGAACAGCCTCCCAGCAGAAGTGGTAGAGGTTAATACAACG
The DNA here is from genome assembly GCA_023333645.1 of Sceloporus occidentalis. NCBI lineage: Eukaryota > Metazoa > Chordata > Lepidosauria > Squamata > Phrynosomatidae > Sceloporus > Sceloporus occidentalis. The sequence goes on from JALMGF010000122.1 coordinate 2,289,679, forward strand.
AGGGGATTTAAACATGCATGGGATAGACATACGGCTCCTAAGACGAGACCAACGACTGATTAAGGTTTGAGTCTTTACAGCAGGAGAAACGGGCGACTAGACGGGGGGCCGGATGGGGACGATCTGCCTGTAGGTTCTATATTTATATGCCTACTGACCCCCAACTATGGCTGTACTTCATATTAATACAGCGTTATAGCTAGTAGTCCCCAATATTTACACCAAGCCTCAATCGTCCCACACATGGACTATCCAGTAACTACAGGGTCCTTAGAAGAGCGGCTTCTCGTGGCACTTGTGGCTCAGACAAGCTGAGCGTCTCAAAGCTCCCAATGCCTTTAAGAAACGGAACAAAAAAAGGGACTTTCTGGAAGTTTTGAACGTTAGTGTCAATTAGTTAGCAAAAGGAATATAGTGTGAGAAAGAGGAGTGGCACAGGTGGAAAACGAGCATATTTGATTTGGACTAAATAGGCTCGTTTTTAGCCAAAATACAGTCTGGTTACAATAAGAAAGTCTTTATAAGAACATAACGAGGGGATGATGTATATTGGAAGTCTTCAAAACTGACTAAGGAGTAGAAGGTTCAAAGAAGATGATAAAATTCTCCGTGCACAGTGTGAGGCGGAAAGAAATAAAGCCCGACTTGTAGAGCCAGGTGGCGGATAGAAATTGGCAGTGAAGAATGATGCGTCTGGATGACAATCTCTTAATGCTGGGGCTTGACTGCAGGTGTCCTCCGCCAATGCACTGCTAAGCCCATAGGGATGTTCAGCTTTGTCACCAAAGTCTATAACCCCGCTCCTTTTTGGGGAAAACGGTCAAAATGAGCGTTTGAAGAACATCATTCTTTCCCTATGACCCTGATAGAGACTCTCATCAGATATGTGGGACATCGGCGAGAAAGCCAGGAACGTAAAGTGAGGAAATGTTGGGTAACAGCCTCTAAGGTGTGACTGTCCACCAATCGAGGGGACTAGAAAAATTCAGAAATACATTATTATAAGGTTAATATGCTAATAAGTGAAACAAATAAAGATTTGCCCAACTTTTCAAAACTGAGACGGAATGAGAAGAACAGCCTCCCAGCAGAAGTGGTAGAGGGTAATACAGTGAGGGAATTTAAACATGCATGGGATAGACATACGGCTCCTGAACTTTACTGGAAGATGGAAAGGAGAAAAAGTATAGTTTAAAAAAAAATATTTTAATTAATTGTTTTAAAAGCACTCGATTCCTTTAGTTACTAATGTAACAAATTAATTAACACATAAAAGAAACATTTTATCTTAAATCAGTGAGCACCTGACTACTGACTTGGTGTAACCTGTTACAACGCTTCTAGAAATGGGAGAGCAACAAAGTCATTTTTTACGTATCCAAAAAAAAAAAAAAAAAAGGAGAACAGAAGACAGAAGAAAATATAAAAGTCTTGTCTCTCCTTAACCCCTTAATGACAAAGCCAGTACATGGGCTCAAAATGCATTGTTTTCAATGAGTTTAGGGACCGCCCATTGTCCTTAAGGGGTTAAGGACCCCCAAAAAAAGTGTTTGTTAAATGTTTTTTGATGTCTCTTTCCTAAGGCTGCCTAGACCCTGCCATCTTTAATAGAACTGCAGGTCGGATAATCGAATCCTGCTTTTCCCCAACCCCTCGTTTTACAACGTTATACACAAATTAAGCAATATCTATGTTTTAGAAACCCGCCTTGAGTGTATACCATGAGGGCAGCCATAGTAACTTCCTCTCTGTGATTATTCCCCCCCGTTAAGTTATCTCTCCCCAGTGGTTAAGTTGCTGGTCGTTGTCGATTGGTTCAGGCAGCTGTCGTAACGCTCTCGCTTTCCCTCAGTCCTAAATAATCCCACCGATCCACAAACAATCAACGATAAGTGATTTTGGTTGATGACAGCAGGTCCCCTTTAAGGCAGAGCGGCCCTTGAGTCCCAACAAATCCCCCTTTGTGCGATGGCCGCAGGAGACGGGGAGGGAGAAGGGGCTCGTTCCGCAAAGGAAAAAAACAAAAACAAAAAAACAATTCTGCCCTTTTTTGTAGCGGTTTTGGCAAATAAAACAGGCGGCTGTCAGAAGGAATTTCAGTAACATTAAACAAGGGTGAGATGTGGCAGCCGAGAGGTGGAAATCGTCTCCAAGTTCCTTCGCGGGAAACATCTGAGAACTCCGAGGGCCTGACGCTGGACGGGTGCCCACTGGAATGAAACGTCCCCACAGCCTTCTGCTTCTTGTACCCAAAGTTACAGTTTGTTGTATACAGCGTGTTCTTACCTGGACTGTTCTGGGGTTATCCGTTCCAGATACATAGAAATAGCTCTTCGGACTCTGAACTATTGATATATTTTTCACAAAATTACCAAAAGGAAAATTTACTTTACTGAGAGGGTGGTAGATAAGTGGAACAGCCTCCCAGCAGAAGTGGTAGAGGGTAATACAGTGAGGGTACTAAACATGCATGGGATAGAAATACGGCTCCTGAATCTAAGACGAGACCAACGACTGATTAAGGTTCGAGTCTTTACAGCAGGAGAAACGGGCGACTAGACGGGGGCCGAATGGGGGCCGATCTGCCAGTAGGTTCTAGGGTTTTTAAAATTATACAAAATGAATGGCCGACCGGAAAGAAAAAGAAGACCCGGTGTATGACGGGAAACATGTTTTATTTTGCGGAGGAGATGACTGATTATATATTAGAATTATTAGAGGGGGGCGTGTTGGTTACCGAGTTGGTGGCAGAATTTATTGAAGTTTTATTAATTATTTTTTTTAATTATTAATAATATAAATATATATATATATAATTTTTATTGTCAAACTGTAACTGCTTTATAGCAACCTCAGGAGACATTAGGAATATTAGGGGTATAAAAAATCTTATCACCATAGCAACCGATGGAATAATTCCTGCTGAGTGCCTTTTGAAACATTACCCCAGAATCACTTTTCATAAATAATCCCTATTTATTGATCAGGCTGATACTACTATTTATTTCATACCACTCAGGTGGCCCTGGTTAGGGCAGACAGTCCCTCTCTCCTCCCCTGATGCCCCTCTTTCCTCCGGTGATGTCCTTCTTTCCTCCCCTGATGCCCCTCTCTCCTCCCCTGATGCCCCTCTCTCCTCCCCTCCCCTGATCCCCCTCTTTTCTAGGAGGTCAGAATGTTTGCTGGGTATGAGGGTATCGCAGGGTTCTACAGCCCTAAAAACCCCAATAATGTGTCTAAAAACGTTATAAATAATCTGATGTCACCTTCTTAGTCCTCGGTTCTTCTGTTGCCGTTGGCAGAAGCAATTAGCCTCCAGTGACGCGGAGGAGTAACCTAATCAGAATGAACTATTACGCACACCACGAAGAAGAGCCCTCTGAGGTTCCAGAAGCTTATGTAGCTGATCTATTTTGGTCCAATGAAATTTATCAATTTCCATTAAAGACTCGCATCATGAGACGAATAATTAAAACGTCTGCTTGCGGCACCAAACCGATAAATACATTTATACATTAATGAATCCCGCTGAAAAATGTAACAAATTGGTTCCTTTTTAAAAAACTTGTTATATTATTATGTATTGATTTCTATGGCGCCATCATATTCCGTAGCGCTGTACAATGGGTAAACCGGACATAACAAGTAGTATGTAACATACAATCCCTGGCCAAAGGAGCTTACAATCTATATATATATATATATAATGAACAGTACATTTAAAATAAATAAAATCCTCCAAAGTTTAAAAGCCTTTTATATTCTCATCGCTAACATCTCTCTGAGCCAATAACATGATGTGCTTTTAATAAAAAAGTCTTTTCTGTGAAGCGGGACAGCGGGTTCTAGAAGTGGGACAAACTGTTTGCGGCATATTTAAGTCTTTTGCCAAATAGATATCAATGTTTTTGGGTTTTTTTAATGAGGGCTTTTTGGCTTTAAATGTTAAAAATAATACTTTACTTTTTGAACAATGTATCTGCTTATTTGCATGTATCTGAATATTATATTGAGAGGGTGGTAGATAAGTGGTACCGCCTCCCAGCAGAAGTGGTAGAGGGTAATACAGTGAGTGGATGTACACATGCACGGGATAGGCATAAGGCTCCTGAATCTAAGACGAGGCCAGCGACCGTCTTTACACCATGGGCAGACTAGACGGGCCGAAGGGTTCTTATGAGCCGTCAGATTGGATGTTCCTATGAATGATAACAGTCTTCTGCGAGACAGCTGTCATTAGCCTGATTTAGACAGCCGTTGGGAAACATTGTGGGTTTGCTGCCAGCTCTGCTCAGACCAGAGACTCGGCTGTTTACAGATCCGAGAATGAACGTTGTGAGCCATGTCTCGATTCTAGGTCACATTCAGTAAAGCCGGGGCTGGCTCGGACTACCCCTGAAATGTGATCTTTCTAATCTTACTCTCAGCCCGACCAACAAGAGCTCGGAGTGATTCTGGGCTCTCGGCATCCCGTCCCTCTCCAAAGTGTCATTCCACAAACAGGACTATTCAGCGATAAACAAAGTGCCCGCGTATCGCACGACCCGATAAACACAATCATTCTTATCTCTCTCGGCAAATGAAAACAGACTGGAAACACATTTTGGGAAAGAACCTCCTAAAAAGGTTAAGTTTAGCGTCCCATTACTTGTGATAACTGTCTATCGAGGAACACCTTAAAGGGGAACGGCCACCATTTTTTGGTGGGATAGCTGTGTAGTCAGTAGGGTACCCAAGGTGTGCTTCGCTCGTGTTTGGTGGAGCAGTGAGTTGGAGAGTTTTGAGACCTTTTTAGCCATACTTAGCTTCAGTACAGGACCTGACACCACGCGTAACCTCCATACGTGTATGATGTATGATACATGCAATGCATGCTACATTTTGTGCAGCATCACCGTTGCAGAGCTCCAAGGCCCTGGAGGCTTCTAGGTCTCGAGGGAAGAGGCCGGAGAGTGCGAGAGGTGAGTGTTTTTGATAAACCTCCACAGGACGGTTAAGTTTGGGCAGCCCTTTTTTGGTAATACGCCTCTTCACGCAAGGGGCATCTGACATCATTTGCGGACTCTACTTACGCGATGATGTCACACACTACGTCGTATGCTCCAGGAGGCTTCTAAGTCCTAAGGAGAGGACAGAAGTGTTGCAGAGGATCATGGGTAGGTGAGTAATACCTGGGAACCTCCCTGCTCAGGCTACCCAGGGACCCTCCCTCTTTTTAGGGGAGTGGCTTAGCGAAAGGCAGGGCTAAGCACCAACATAAGCTGAGCTAGCCCCAGATAACTTATATATATGGAGCGGGAGGGGATTAGGGCGGGAAGTGGGCGCGGCCATACACCACTCCGCTACTTAGGGACAGACCACGATGACCCAGAGAAGCGATGTTTCACTCTGAGCCTCTGGGCTAAACCCGTGTATTATTATTATTATTGTTATTAATATTATTATTATTATTATTATTATTAAAAGAACATCGGACAGAGTGATGGGAGTTACATTTTTCCCTATAGATTTTGCTTTTGCATAACCGCTTTAACCTATTGTGAGCCAAACCGATACCCTATTCTTAATATCACGCCGGCTCTCTTGTATAACCATGTGTGCTGCAGTGCTTAGTATACCAGGCCCTGTTGTACCCGGCCACCACATCCTCACTGGCTTTGCTTTGTGCTCTCCAGGGTTAACCTTTTTTTATGACTGTTTGATTTCATATTAAATTATGGGAAGCTAATCCGGTTATTGGAGCGGCGCAGGACCAGCGCCGTAACCGGATTCCGTGAATAATTATCTCCCGTATATTTCAGACAAATAAACCCGCGGCCGGCTAGGAACCCGAGGCTTTCCAGTTAATTGATATGCTTCATTATACCATTACTGGCCGAAATGAAATCTTCCTTTCGGGGGTCCTGTGCGGATTCCGATTGATCTTTTCAGCCCAGTAATGACTCAGATATTCTAACTGGAAAAAGGTCAGCGGACACATTAGAATCGCTGTATGTGATTCCTGCTAAGCACGTGGCTTTAACCAACTTGGACCGAGCAGCACATGCCACGTGAATCCCTTGGCAGAGAGTAGAAGTTCACAACGAAGAGAACATTTTTATTATATCAGCCTTGGGATTTTTCTCAGAAGACGTCTCAGAATGTTAAGAAGTTATTGCCAGCGCAGGCTACTGCAAATTCACTTTCGCGCAAGTGGTCGCGTTTGGAAGGAGGGGGTCCACGTTCCGCCCCCAACAGCTCCTTTTTGATGAATGAGTTTTAAATGTGAAAGGTCGCAACTCGAGAAGACAAAGTATTCCCCAAAGCAAACTCCAAGAGGTTACGGGAAGTTCAAGGAACATAGAATTTGCCAGCAGGTCGGACCCGTTGTGTCGCACTTTACGGCCGTACGTTGCTTAGCCGGCCACTACGTCAAAGTACCCCGATCTTTGTGACTCCTACGTAGCCCTAACATGACTGTATTGCCAGGAGCGGATGTGTATAGAGTTAGAGGGAGTGTGTTGCTGTATGGTGGTAGAGTGTGTGTGCATGTGTTGGTGTATGGTGTTAACATGACTATATTGCCAGGGGGCGCGCTAAGGCGGGTGCATCCAGACACCCGGTAACCGAGACGCCGGCGGGATCACGTAATGCGTGTTACTTAACCCTGTAGTAGTGGGGTGGCAGTAGCTCCCATGGAGAGTCTGAGGTGTAGTGGGGACAGGGCTCGATACAAGGTAAGGGGAGCTTTATTACCCCTCAATGACAAACCCCGTACATGTACGGGCTCAAAATGCATTGTTTTCAATGGGTTTAGCGACCGCCCATTGTCCTTAAGGGGTTAATGATGGGAGAGGATGTGTATATGCATGTATGTGCAAGTGTGTGGTGTTAGAGTGAGTGAATGTGTGTAGAGGGTTAGTGTGGTGCTGTATGGTAGAAGAGTGTGCATGTGTAAGTGTATGGTGTTAGTGAGCGTGCTATTATATGGTGTTAGTATGTGCATGTGAGTCTGTATGTGTGTGCTACTGTATACTGTTAGAGTGTACGGTGCTAGAGTGTCAGCGTGGGGTTAGAGGTGCAGGGATGGAGAGAGTGTGTATACGTGTAAGTGTATGGTGTTAGAGTGGGTGTTAGAGCGAGTTTCTGTGTTACCATGTATTTCAACAGGGCGCAAAATTAAATACTGCACCCATAATCTGTGTATAATCTGCTAAAAATGAAATCACTAGATTTTAACCCTTTAGATGAGACCACTTAGTGGACCAATGTTCAAAGAGTAAAAGGCAGAGCTACTTAAGATCTTTCAATGCCTCGTCTTCAGATGTAACTGTGCATTATTGCAGGGACTTTTGAGGTGCTAAACCCTGTCAACATCATTCGCTAAAAGCAATCAATCGTAAGATTCCCGAGGCCATATTCCTTAGGACCAACAGGGAAATATCCATTTGTGTTTCAACTCTTTAGTATTAAAGGAATGCACTATGTACATGTCACCAAGGTATATATCGCTCTTTCCTCTGACACATGGGAAAAGAAATGTATTTTGTACCCCCCCGGGGGGGGGCATCAGGGTTTCGGATAACCTAATTTGTGTTGACTTTGCCAGAGTTAAGAAATATTTTCACATGTGAGAGACACAAAAATGTAACATAAGCAGAAACATTTCACTTGTCTTAATGTAAATAGAACGTTTTGAACATTTACTTTAAGGACATCGCTGCAACATGAGCCTGACAAGTAAATAAGCCCTAAAAACCCAGTGTTTATAATTGCAACCATCCCTCTGATTGCATATAATTGTTCTTCAAGTCAAAAGATTTTGAGAAGGGAAAAAAAACCACCTCAGAAACTATTCGGTGGACTTTATGCACAACCCAAGAAGACCCTGCCAGCTGTTCTACATATAGATATGTATCGGTTTGGTGGGGATGCATTCTAGACCTTTTTATGAGAAATCTTCTCTGCTATGCATTTTGACAGGTCAACCCCATCAACGTATCGGCCCCCGAGGATGAGGCGTAGTCCTTAGGCGATCAAGCGCCTCCAGTGTGCCACTGCTCCATTGGCCGGTAGGGGAGATGTCTTCTCCAAATGGACCATTGACGCTATGGAGCACAAGGATAGGATGTCATATCCCGGCGGTTGGCACTAATGGCGGTGGGTGTGGAGGGGGGTTGCTGGGGGCACATGCCTACGTCAAGCCAAGTATAGTAGAAACACCACTCGTCAACCCTGGCAATCCACGGATACGACTGGCGGTGAACTCAATGACAACCCAACCGAACTTGTGAATAGACTTACTATTTCATTACCTCTTTAACTAAGCTTGCGAGCAGGGCTCTCTCCACCAAATGTATCGGTTTGTCTTAGTCTGTCAATTCTTGTCTTGTCATATCCCTTGAATTTATGTATTGTATTAAGCGCTGCGTAAACTGTTGGCGCTATATAAATAAAGGATAATAATAATAATAATAATAACAGACAACTCAAGGATGGACCTGACCTGAGGAGGTTGTTTTAAGAAGCAGCTGGCTCTTAAATGTATTTAGTTTTTAATCATTGAAGGTACAATATATATATAAATATATGCATATAGTGTTTGTCGAGACAGATTCCAAAAGAAACATTGTCTTCAGAATGACAAAGCATAGGCGGCCTTTCATCTTTGTGTCTGTTACCTAAGAATTGCATTAAGTTCTGAAGTATGTTCAGATTACTTTGAACTGATCTGTTCCAGTCATTCAGTGCCGCTTCCCCCTTTTTTTTTCTTTTCCAGAAAGCTTTTAGACATAATTGGAAGAATTGTATTTATCCAATATAAACACTTACAGATGGCATTCGCCAAACTAAACAATAATTTCAGGGATTGCCTAATTGAACTGGTTTAACAGCGATGGATCGTTCTCCTGCACATCATCACGTAAAAGAAATGCTAAAAAAAGAGAATCTGTTACATTTTCACCTGAATATAAGATATATTAAAGGGAGGCTTTACATAATTTATCATCGTCGACTTCTTTTATGAAATGAAATTTCGGCGAATCGGTGTCATTGTTTTAGAGATAAAGTAAGAGATCATTTTATAGAAGCTTCATTTTTCAGGAAATGTTGGGAAATCAGTGTTCTGTCCTGACGTTCTCTCGTTTCTCCTCACCCGACCCTTACAAAAGCTGCTTGAACCAATCAGCAACAATTAGCAATTTAACAAGGGAAGAAACGTTGACGTAATTGATGTACCCTAGCGATTTCAAGACTGGATCGGTGTCTGGACATTAGCCCCGGCCGTTCGTTCATCTTTGTCGTCTGGTTTTGTCTCATTCTCTGTTACGCCTTAAGACGCATTCCTAGGCGTGTCTCGGTACAAATTGGGCATCTTGTGTGGCGCCTTGATGTGTCGCTCTGCATATGTTCTGAAGTCTGGGCATCACAGTCTAGTATGGCTTTTCACACCCAGAGGGCTATTTAAACCAGATGCAAGATGTTTAGCGCCCATGTAGTGAGCCTTTCATCAAACTTTTGGGTGCTGATTTTCTAGTATTCAGGACCTTTGCTTTACTTGTGACATTGCTGGACACGCTTCAACCGTTTTAGCTTGGTGTCAAGTTTGGGCTGGTATTTATTTAGTCTGCTTGACCCCTTGGCCTTAGTTTTGTAGAGATTTCCTTAGCTTCTTTGTTGGGCGCACCTACTAAGTCAACGGAGGCTCAACTAAAAGGGGCTGAAGACTCTCAGGGTCTCCTAAGTCATCTCAGACCAATGATCCATTTACTGTCTTAGAGACTGTCACTATCTATTAGCACAGTGAAAATTAAACAATGATGACAAAATATTGCAGCGACATATTGGCTATCTCTGGTACTATAAACATGGCCAATACTCTTCAACAAACATTATAATGTGGATGATGGTTCAATGCCTGGACCATCAATGAAGGGGGTCAACTTGCTACTGGAATATTGATGATAGGCAGGAAGATCCTTGTTGTATAAAAACATGTGTTTTTTGTCTCATTTTCCTATTGGTTCCCTTTATCTACCTACCTTATTCTTATTGGCTCTTAAAAGTTCCAACAAGCCTTAGTTATCTACATCAGGGAGCCACAAATCTAGTCTTGATGGCCACAAACAGGCCTAGAATTATGTGTAACTTCACCTGACAACTATGAATATTTAATTGAGATGGGCTCAAGCTGGGATTTCCCAAAATTGTGTCCTTTTTGCGCCCCTTGAGACCCAGGAGTTGTATACATATATCATTGAGTAGATCAGAGCAACTGATCCTTTCCGCCTTGATGATTTCCCTTTTATATCCTGGTGTTCCTCAACCCAATACAGTTTAAGTTGCAAAGAATGTTGTATTATTAATACTAATAGTTACTAATACTAATAATTGTTTTTTTTGGTCACACATCTAGATCAGCAAGGAGCCAATCTTTGTCCGTGGGGTCTGGGGGCCATACTATTCAGCCATGGTCCCAGGGTTTTGGTTAAGTGAAGGTGGTCAAAGTGCTACTGGAAAACTGGTGGGTCTTTTTTTTACCTTCTTACAAAATAATACACACACTTTAGTCAAACGTAGTATTATTACCAGTTACAAAATATGTGAGATATTACAAAATGACGATTGTTATGTGCAAGACAGTATGTTATTACCATATATTTTAAAAAGTTAGAGTAACCCATACAGTGTTCTATTCTGCATCGATAAATTAAATCAAGTATAAAAAAAATAATTAATAAATAAAGAATTTTATAAAAAAAAAATTGTGACTCTGTTTTAACTAAAATCGCAGATCAATAAATATTTGTTAGAATAATATGGGATTACTGTTCTATGATTGTCTCGGTAATGAATGGATAGTTATGGTGGTTAATTTTCATACTTTAATATGTGTTTCTTTGCTAGATTGATCATGTTGTAAGGGGACACGAGGCATTCAGAGATTTACAGCAGAAAGCCGATGCCAGGTCAGTGCTGACTTTTTCCTCCTTAACGCCTGGAAAATACTTCTACTGCTACAATGTGGAAAACATTAACAGTCATACATTAGCTGCAACGTGCGAGGGTTGTGCTCAAGATGTTCTTGACTCTAATTACCTTTGTCTTTCACTGGTTGAAAGTTTTAAAACAATAAAACATTGGAACAATAGATAAGAGGCATTTAAAAAAAACCAAAAAGTTTGTATTTCTAGAGTCAGGATATGTTCCTCTCCAAATTAGAATAGAGACCTTAAAACGCTAAGAGCCGTATTCGAGGGAGCCCTTGCACACCAGAAGTCTTCTTCACCGCGTGATTCGACCGGGAGAATCTGATTCTTGAATTTTCTCTCTTAAATTTTAAAAAGATTTTTACATTTTTAGAGTCCCACCTAATTACGAGAAGTAACACAATGTAACAGTGACAATGTTGCATGGCATTCTATGACTAAAGGTGAATTGTCTGCTTGGACCTTGCTATATGTGTGTTTAAATGTTTCATCTTTCTAAATTCTGATCGAAGAACGTTTAAATTCTTACACTTAATCCCACAGATTTCCCAATCTAGATACTGAATGTGGAAATAAACTCTATTTTGATGGCTAATTATGTTTCAAGGTCATGATTTTTTTGGAATCATGAAACTCCAGGACCAGGAACTCATCTCTTTGCCAAATAACCATTATATTCTTCTCCATAATTTGGACACCTCTATGAAATGTGATGTCGAGGATCCTCAGAAATATGACTTCATACAATCCTCAAAGCCCCAAAGGCTATGAGATGACTTTATCTCCATAACTCCATTACATGATTTGTCGCTCTCTCCAACATCCCACCTCTATGACTTGATCATTTTAGGGTCATGGACCTGGGGTGGTCTTGGTGATGGTTCTCAAACCTCACAACGCAAAGTAAAACTCGGGTGATCCAGTTTGTTTTAGAGAAATATTAAGACATCTGAAGGGACCGGAGTAAGAAAAGATATCATTCAGATGTAGGTTTTAGGGCGATAGTATCAATGTTATGATATATATTCCTTGTTGGCGCAGGCAGCATAGGATTTGGCACAGAAACAAGATGGCAGACGCACTGAAAATGAGAGCTTGGTCTTGAGGAGGCAATGGGACTGGTTGTATGAAGAACATATAGACGGCATTCCTGGATGGAGGTCCTGCAGAAAACATAGCCCCTGGAAACATCCTAACAACCAGAACCTAATGAAATGAAACATATAAATATTAGTACTGTGCTCGTATTGTTGTGCTGCTAACGTGTAACAATTATAGCATTTAATTCTAATTATTAGATTACTAAAACAGTTCATCGGGCGTCCTACAGCTCATGTGTTTTTGTAAGCAGACTCTGCATAATGTACGGAGTTAAAATAAACCACTGGACGTGTCTAACGCCTCTCAGCTCAGTTTCGCTGGCTATACATTAAATAAACAGTTCACATACATACATGCGTGATTACAGAGAGGGCCGATGGACGGACCTTTAGGGAAAAAAAACCTAATTGGGGGGAAAAAAAAAACCAATTAGAACAATTTGGAACGTTTTAAATTAGAACAATTCGGTTCCAAGAAGGCAGAAGGTTTAAAATGATGTGAGCGGTGATGTGAATGAGTTATTTTAATGCCTTCCAAGTGATTCTGAGCGATGGACTTTGATAGGGCGCACATGTTAAGGGATAATTGAAAAAACATGTCGTTAAATGACTGTATTTAGAGAATAAATATACAGTCGGTGGAGGGAGTCAGAAGTCAGCCTGGTGAGGATATGCCTGGTTCCCTCCGGGGGTTTCGTACAGTTTTGCTTTAAAACGAGACAACGGCCAATCAATCGTCATTAAGGTTTCGTGCTGTTTTTTCTTATTTTTAAATGGCCTGGCTAGGAGTTTCCAGAATGGGCTCGTGATTATATTCTGAACCCCAAAAGGCGTGGCGAGAGAGCGGTAAAAATTCCGCCATGATGCTAAGGGGTGAATGTTTCAGTAATGCTGGCAAACAACTACAAATATATAAAAAATAAAAAAATAGTCTTGCATTTATTATGCCTAAACAGTTTAAAAAATAACATACATTCCTTTCAAAAGTCCCAGTTTTCGTGGAACAGTCCCAGTTTTTTTGGCACCTGTCCCACTATCCCGTGTAGCTGCCCCGCTGTCCCACTTTTATCGGTAGTGGGAATCGAGGGCCGGTTGGGGAGGTCTTCTGATCTCCCCTCATCGTTATAGGGACCTCCGTTGATGTTCCCACAAGGCAACCTCGCGGCAGCTGAGCATATATTATATTAATATATTATTTACAGAACACCCCCTATGTGTACTTTTTACTCCAGAAAGTCCACTCTTGAAAGGTTTGGCTTTCCAGTCTTTTGACGGCAATACTGTGAGCCGTCGGTGGACGCTCAACCTTACCGGGCTTACTGGGCAGATTGAATCCGCAGTTTCGGTTCCTCTGAGTAAATGGGAATTTCTGTTGTATTTTTATTTATAAATACTGCTGTTTGAACATATTCATGTTCCATGGTGTCCTGTTTAAAAATACTACTAGAGTTCTTAAATTCAGATGTCCTAATCTTTTAACTTTAAAAAAAATCTTATTTAAATCTATAATTTTACAATATTACTTTAATGGAGATCTTTCAGTTTGATGAACTGAATTGAGATAAAACAATACTTGAACCTATATAAAACAATTATTAATAACAATAATAATAATAATATAATTCCAACAATGAAAACAATGTACTACTTATTATATTATTATCTTTATTTGTTGTTCCATTTTTAAATTATTCTGGTTTAATTTAATTTAAAATAAAATTTTATATCCCATTTAAATTAAATTTTTCAATCCCGCTCTGGTATCCACCAGGCACCTCATGCTCGTGTCTTTATTTCCCATTACTCCCCCCCCCCAGCGCAGACTGCATTGGAATCTTCCTGTCAGCCAAGCAGGAAGTTGTAACCCACTTCCTGTTCTCTCCCCGCATTGCGCTAGAGATTGTTTACAGCCGTGCAGGTCCCTCCGTAACGCTATTATTGCAAATATAAGAGGCAGAAATATAAACCACATGATGGGGCAGCAAGATGGCGGCTCCTACATTCAACACAACATTAAATAACATTATAAGGAAGAGAAAATGAAATTAACATGTAGGTGTAAGAATTAGGGATACGTATATATATATATACACAGTATATATATATATTACTAAACCCTTTACTAAAAACCACAATGATTCCGATTCCTATTAAAATTCAAAGCCACGAAGCAGCTATTTGCTTTACATTTAAATACATCTTACCCAAGAATAAATTAGTTTAATTTGAGGATCAATTAATTGCGGTCCGTTTTGTTGACCCATACTCAGCATTTTCCGAAAAGCTTGCTAGACAATAAGAATAAGAAACTCCCCAGCTAGGCAATCAATGCCCCTCGCTGAACGCCGCTGATTGCTAATGAAGGCATCTTTGGGTTACGGGCTCCGTGATTAAATCATCTCTCCTTTGTTGAATTTTTTTTTTTTCCTTTTCCAACCCAGATGTACAAATGTTTACATTCTGCAGAATAAACTTCTTTTTCATGTTTTATTTCCAGAGGCCAGCATATATATACATACTTAAACCATCACCTGGATCAAATTAGAAAGTCTGAGCCGGTGGGATTTCTTGCTGCTAATTTACATGTTTGGCCTGATTTCCACGGTAACCGCTCTCCTTTAGCAGATCTTACGATGAAGGGCATGGTAAGGCACTTATACCATAGAAATTATTATATAATACAATGTTACAACTGATCCTTCAGACTAGCAACATGATAAATAGACAATAGACTAAAAATGAACAATTTTGCCCCAAAAAGTAGATTGCAATGTTGATTGTATAAAAGCAAGATACCTTGAAGTTTATCGACTGACTTTGCTTCCTTCGTCCAAAGCACTGTAGTTTGTATCATTTGTTATGAAGATTCGCCATCGTTTGTAAACATTTTGTAAACTTTTTGTAAACTTTTTGTAAAGTGTATTTGTTTAAATGTCTTTGCATTTTATTTTTATTGTCATTTTTCTATACACCAATAATTGGCCTCCCCTGGTCTACCAAGGCAAGGTCTACCAGCAGTTTTTGGTTTAATTCATAGAACACTGTTGGGGGGGGGTATCCAGGTTAACACACAACACTTTGGCCAACGTTGAATAATGCTTGGGGCATTTAGCTAAACTCCCACACTGGTGAACTTGCGCTTAACTCAGTGATAGCACTAGGCAGCCATTGGCTTTAAAGTGCCAGGGCCACCTCGTCATCGCCAGTCCAACGTTGCCTTCAAGAAAGATACCTTAGGGTCAATTAACTGAATTAACTATTTAACTTAGGAAAATGTACTCCTACACCGTTTCTTTTGGACAGACAATTTGTGTCAGAACGCAGCCTATGCCATGATTACTAAGATGTTACTGGGTCTGCAACCAGCCTCGTTCTCCTCTCCCTACTCACCTGCTCTCTTTTTTTAACGCCCTCTATTACAGTAGCTACGTATACTGAAAGGGTTATTGTAGAACGCATTTTACTGAATTTTGTAACATCATGGAACCAAAACGCAAATTATCCATCCCATTTCCACTCACCGAGCTCTAGAAAAGTGGATGATTGTCTGAGCGAGATATAGCTGTGCTCCTGGCTACGTCTGAGACTGCCAGGTGCTGTCTAGAAAGTCCATTAGGATAACATGTCTAGACTCGCATGATACAAACCTGTGTGCAGCTGCCCCATAGACTGAACCGCTCTGTGAGCCCTCGGAAACAATATCAGAGGCCATGGGCGCTCGTAGAAAGAAACGTTACAGTAAATTCAATTTGACGTGAGTCTAAATGGCGCTTTCACTCTTCTGCACATTAAAAAAAAATAGACGTAATATATCTCCTGAGGAACTGAGATGCTTTTATTGAGTTCAAGAACTTTCTTCTGTCAACGCAACTGGTTATATCGCATTACAGGTTGCGTTGAAAGAAGAAAAGGCCAAGTTGACTCTACAGTAAGTAGAAGAGCTTGAGCAGTTGAGTTGTCTCGCTCGATTTGGCAGTTGGGTTCACGTTGGCAGTTAAGCTTCACTGAACTCGGTCAAGTTGTTCAGAACTTCCCTTTTTGAGTGAATATATCTCCTTTAGATTGTAAGCCCATGAGCGGGGCCCTCAGGAGCCCACCATTCGTGCCAGGAACTTTGTTTAAAAGTACACTAGGGCTAGATTGCAAGCTCACAGGCAGGGACCTCAACTCTTGTACGTGTGAATGTATATTTATTATGTACGTGTTAACCACCCCGTTTAACTTGTACGGCACTGCAGAATATGCTGATGCTTAATTAATAATAAAAAATACTAAAATTAATAATAATAATATTAATAAAAATAAAATTATTATTAATAATAATATTAATAATAAAAATAAAATTATTATTATTAATAATAAAATTATTAATAATAATAATAATAATGTTATTTTTTTACCATGTTTTAAAATATTTACCATATACTTGGAAATAAGGGGGTAAAATAAAATGTATTTATTTTTTTGTCTCTGGATGCCTTAAACTAGCCATACGGTATGATCAATGTCCCATTGACACAAAACAAGAATCCCTCCTGAACCAACCGAAATTTAAATAAAATAATGACAAAATAAAATAATACAAGTTGAGAATGAGAACCACTGGAGAGAAGCTTGGATTTGAGTGTAAATTAAGAAAAAAAAATCCCATTTCCAATTTTTTTAAATTCTTTATTTTTTTTTGCAGATAGTCGGCCTGGCGTTGTCTAAAGGTCTCGATAATCTGGCTCTTCTGTATTTGGCTACAGTCCAAGGAATTGCGGTACGGTAAATTACGGTTAGCAAATGCATTTTGTTATTTTCTTTTGAAATGGATAACCCAAGAGAAATAGTAATATTATCCGCAACCTGACATAGAAACACTGTCACATCAAAGGGAACATTTTTCACATTACATTCCTTTAAATGCATTAGCGTAACTGTCGTGGCGGCTGCGAGGGGTACAGCGGCTACCTAACCCCTCGTCCCAAAGAGCTCAGGAGAAATTGCCCCACACCTTCTGAGCAGTTGCGCCCCCCATTGGAATACGCGGGATCCTCGTTTAATGCTGCTGTCCCTTTTAACGCTATAATCCGAAACATATTTCCCTCCAAGTGTTTTCCCGCGGCTGCGGTTTTCTTTGTATATATATTAAAAAAAAAAAAACGTCGGATACTTTCAAATCGGGAAAACAATTCTCCGCAAATGGCTGACTTGTTTGTTCTCTTTTTTTTTTGCTTTGTTTTTCTAGTTGGGAACGAGACACATTTTAGAAGCGATGCAGGCGGCGGGACATCAGATCAGCACTTTGTTTCTCTGCGGTGGGCTCAGCAAGAACCCCCTGCTTGTGCAGATGCACGCTGACGTTACCGGTAAGCCGCGCGGATGTAAAAAACCTACATTTCTAATCCATTTTATCATTCCCCGTTCATTTCCACTCCATTTGCAAATGGTGATTGAGGCACCTCGCTCCATACCATCCAAGTGTCCCTATTTAGGAGGGACGGTTCCTCCTCGGGACCCAAGTCCTTCTGCCTCTCTTGCCTCCTCTTTGCAGTAAGTGTTACTGGCGAAAATTACAAACGAGACAACATTTTACATGATTAAAGAATTTTTCTGGGAAGGGTTTGGGGCGTTCATCGGTACTGGGAGTAATGCTTCTAATGAAAAGTATTCAATTCGGCAGAGTTGGTGGAACGAAACCTTTAAGTTTCAATAGAAAACCTACCTCTGTTATGGTCTGTGAGAGCGGCTATAAAGGGAAAGCTGATACCTTGGGTAACATTGGGACGGCCCCTACTTCAAAATTTTAAATGGTCCAGGAAAACTTGCCCCCCCCAACAGGCCAAGTTGCCCTCTTGCCCCTGGGGTAAGATTGCCTTCTTGTTTCCATCTCATGTTTTACATTTCTTCCTAGCCCTAAGATTTTTATTGTTAAGAGTTCCTCTTTGCGTCTGTACACAACTACTAGCGTTAGAGGCTCATGCGCGGTCTAAAAGATCAACGCAGAATTATAGCGGAAGGAACACATTTATCCAGCACTCTCCAAAACACGCTCCCCAAAAAGAGATAATTGCCATAGCTGACTCCTTCCTATTCTCCCCCGATGTGATCATATATAAAACTCCAAACTGGTGCTTTTGCTCCCAGTATGTTATGGTTGATATCCCTGCTTGAATGCAGGTGACTCAATTAAGTCTAACCTTAAATAATGGCAAATCAAGGTTTCCATGAGGGCCGCTATTAAAGCCACTTAGGCCACACATTTGGTGAGTCCCTACATAGAATCTTCACGATGGGCTAATAATGGGTTAATATTTCCATAATCTCAGGGTCAAGTAATTTATGAAGTCCCCAGGTCTGATAAAAGCGGCATACAGAAAGAACACATGACATTTTAATTTACATGACGCTGACCAGCGCCGGTGATCAGTGCATTCACACCGCTGGGATTTGGAGATTGGAGATAGAAGGAGAAAAAGGAGAACAGCGAGGTTCTGTTTTGGGTGGGGATCCTGACTTTATCAGTTCCCCATCACTTTTATCTTCCGAACATGAATCAATTCTTCACAGAACCTCTTTGACTCCCTCCGGTGGAATTTCGCCTGTGGATGTGGAAATATTTCTATTTGCTCGGATACCGAGATAAAACGTGAGGCTATTACAGTTTAACGAGATAATTCTCAATGATTAACCAACGCAAATATGCCAGAACACCACCGGGATTTCCCGTTCTTCCATTTAGGTTGTGAGAATTTTTTTCCAATGTGGCTTAAAATTTCTGAGCTCTTATCAGCCGTGTTGTCTGGTTTATATTATATTCTGGGAAGTTCCAGTTCCTTTATTATATATATAAGAAATTGTATCTATAGTCAAAGTTCTAAATTGGCTCATGATTACAGCTCCTGTTCCACCTACTCTGGTGAATTGAACACTTTTTAAACTAAAACTATAACTTTGTCACGAATAATTATTTAACCATATAAAATTCTGGCACCTCCCTCATTTTTTGCCTGGAACACTTAATTGTCATGTGACACAAAAGCAGGCACTGATAGGTGGTTGCCATACAAACAGGAGATAAAATAATAATTAACGATCTCAGATGACCAGATTTCCGGATGTAATTCACGGGAGATAATTTTACAGACTATTTTAGTTATTATGTGTTATTTTTATTTTAAAAGTGACTATTTTAGTTATTATGTGTTATTTTTTTTATTTTACAATTTACACATTTTTAAAAATGTTCAAAAAGTAACTGTTGGCTTGAACAGAGTATAATATAACATTATATATAATCAAGTTAGGGTCTCAACATCAGAATATTCATTCGTTTGTGATTATTATACAAGTTGGAGGAAATATTAGATTTTGTTGTACCAAATGCATTTGGTTTTACATGGCAAAATATTTTTCTGAAAAAAATGTATTTTTTCATAAAAAAACAAAAGTTTTCATGCAAATGATATGCATGTTTAGTTTTGTTTCAAATTTAGCTATTAATATTATTATTATTATTAATAAATGTAATACAAGATTGAGAAATTCAGCAACATCAAACATATAACATTCCATTTTGATTTCTTTTATCTATTGTGATATTATTATTATTAGTAGTAGTGTTACTATCTTTTTTATATAGCACCCACAATTCCCACAGCGCTTCTTACAGTCCCTACATTCAAAGGGTCTGACTAATCGTGATGATGATTCAATTGTCTTCTAAAAGTGAATGTGAACTTGTTTTTTTTCCCAAGAAGAAGTGATCTGCTGGGTTTGATTGTATGTTCGCTACCTTTCTAAAAATAAGCAGAAAAACATGAAAAGAGAGTTTGTTGGCTCTGCTTCTTATCAGATTTCCGATTGATGAACTCATTAGGCTGCCAAACATCAAATAGTTGGGGGGTCAGAAAAAGCTGGCTGAGGATAGGGGTCAACCTAGCCTAGTGTCGTTTATTCAGCGCTATCAGGTTCATCTCTGTGCTTTTGTGTGATGTTATTGGTTGTGTAGATTGTATAGCAGAAGCTGCCATACAATTACTGCTATAGGCAGAATCATCAATTTCTAAGAAGTAATAAAAACATATTGAAATAACATTTTATTTCTTCCCTTTCTTTCTTTTTTCTCTCTTCTCTCATTTGCTCTCTTTTTCTTTCTTTCTTTCTCTCCTTCTCACTCTCTCTCTCTCTCTCGCTCCTTGTTTCTTTCTTTGTTCATAATTTAAACTAATCTTCAATGTAGTTGTAAATCAAGACGCTGATTCCCCTGCTTCTGTTCAGAAGTTAAGTGTCCAAAGCGATGCAGTCGCCATAGCAACCAATGGAATATTAAGACCCTGCTTTTCTCCCTCTTCCTCCACATACATTATGCCTGCGCAGCGCCCCCTTCTGGAGGGTGAAACTTCTCATTATTGTTGGTTTTACAATGACCTTATCTCCAGTACACCTCTCAGATGAGTGTATAATGAGCTGGAAAACCGATAATGGTTTATTGTTTAATCAAGAACCAAACCCTGCTTCCTCTGAGGGTATAACTCTACATGTATTTGGCTTCCTACCGGTTTATGACTTAGAGTCCCATACTGGTATGTCTTGAATTGGAAGAGGCTTCATGAGATTAACTGGCCCACCACTTGAGTAGAGCACCAGCCTTCATACATAGAGATGTTTGTCTTCCCTGCATGCAGGATCTCCCCAGCTGGCCCTTGGTCTCCGGTGCCCTCAAAATCTGTACAGTGAAGCAGCTACCCAGGGCTAGTGCCTGAAGATGGGGACTGTCCCATGAAAACCGGGGCTGTTGGAGGGTATGCAGCCATGTATAACACTACATTTCACCCTACTAACTGAGATGTCATTGTATCTTCTCCAGGGTTGCCAGTGGTTTTGTCCAAAGAAGTGGACTCTGTTTTAGTAGGAGCCGCGATTCTGGGAGCTTGTGCGTCTGGCGATTTTACGTCCGTCCAGGTATGACTCCCCCTACTGGTCAGAACAATTAAATGCTTTATATTTAAAGCCCCTCTCGAGATGATTGACACCATAGTCAACAGAATATTAACAATTTCATGATTTGTGAAACATTGCTAAAATGGCTGCGTAGATTTTAATAGCGAGCAATTGAACTCACTATGCGGGGAATTATTTTAGGAGAAAAAAAAGTGATAAAAAAGGGTTTTATTAAATGCCTAATTATGCCTTATTCGGGAACTGATCACCTGGAACCTATGGTCGACCATCACGGCACAAGCTCTGTTTTCAGGACTGTCTCAGCCAATTCAGGATGGTCGGCAGCTGTGTCAACAATTTTTTAAAAAGTGTTGTGTTCATTTCACCTTTATTTTAATACAAGCGAGACCTTATTTTTTTACACCTAAAGAAAAGGAAGGTGCAATAACAACATTTGCATGGGACATTCAAGAAATCGAGGTTTTCAAGAAGCGACAACTCTGCGTAAGCCACACAAACCCAATTACAGTCACTTTCACATAACAGATTGTAAAGAAAAAAAGAAGTAAATTAAAATAAACCTTTTAATTCTAAACTTAAATCACTGGCGCTCCTACATTCCATTAGTCGTACTGGCCTCAAGAGGACCATAAGTGAAGGTCATCCAAATGCTTGTTAACCTACTGCAGTCACTAACGTGATTTATGGACACTTATTTCCTTATAGCTGTTACTGATGGGAGTTGCCTTAACCCGGGATAGATTTAAGAACTAAACAGGTGCACCAGCAGTTAAAGGGCCGCGTAACTCCTATAAAAACAGTTTGGGTAAAAAAAAAAAACTAAAAACCCCCCCCCACCATTATTTCAAAATATATTAAACACGTTAGGTTCAACGGTGACTTTCAGGTTAAGGACATGGGAGATTTCACGCGTTCGGTAAATCAGTTCGCATTCGTTATTTAGTGTAACCAATAAAATGCATTATATATTTTAGGATGACGTGGATTTTGGTTCAAAGATTTTTAATTTGGGAAAAAAACAAATGAAATAAGCCATTTTTGCGTCCAGGAATGTTTGCATGCGCCTGACAAAATACTAAAGAAAAACCCCACCTTATTCTTCAAAGCAAATTCACCACTTAATGTTACAGCGTTACACTCAAAAGAACTAATGTAACTGTGTTAAAGGATTAAAAAACACAATATGTACAGATTACAGGACAAGGGTATTTGTATACCCTGGGAGCAGCCATTTTAATATCCTGTTATCAGGGTCTGCATGGTTTTCCTCCCCATTAAGAAGGGGTGTAACTAGAGACCACAGGGCCCTGGTCGGGCCCCCTGATTTCATCAACCAACATATCCCACAGTGCCATCTTTGCCCCAAATAGCTTGTGAGTTCCACCTTTGTCCCCAGCTTATCAGTGCCACCTTTGCCCACAAACAGCTTTTCTGTGCCATCTTTGTGCCCTAACAGCTTGTCAGTGTCCCCAAACCGCCTGCCTGTGCCGTCTTTGCCCCCCCAAACATCCTGCCAGTGCCACTTACCTCTGTGGTGCAGACTGATGCAGCATGCAGAAAATGGATGTGATGTCACTTCCTGCATGCTGAATCAGTCAGACGCTGATCCTCCAATCGGATGATCTCTACGTTCTCCGTGACACTTACTGCGGGGTATTACCCACACCTAGCGGCTTTAGAGGGGAGGACAAGTGGTTTCAGGTGTCGCCCTAACAGACAAAAATATAATTTATAGTCAATCCTAATTATTATATTTATTATTCATTGATTTACATAGCGCTGTACAAAGGAATTTACTTAACTATGTGGTTCACCTTTTAACTATTAAAGAGGGGAGACTATATGTAATCAAAGCCAAGGTCACGATACCCGTCCTATATTGATCTGCATTGTAAAGTTGACGTGACGATTGATGCGTTTTATACGGTACGCGGTACACAATGTTTTATCGCAATAATAATTTCCTGATGAATATGTACTGACCTTCGTGCAACCTCACTAATTACACGTTTCACAACCAGAAACTCGTCTGAAGGCGACGTGTAAAGCAGGTTTCTTGCCGTGGCGGATAATTCAATTGCCCTGTAATCACTTGATAACTTCAGTAAATTGTTTGCGAGCCAAAGGTCTGTCGATCACTCGGGCCCCTCTAGCGTGATAAATGAATTTGTACTTTATGGGGCCGCCTGGCATTTATCTATAGGCTTGAGCTTGCTGAAAAAGTACCTTTGTTATCCTAAAGTAAGCAAACCAGAGCCATTTCTCCTCTCTCAGTGCTTTTTTCCCCCAGCATAGTTCCCCTTAATTTATTTAACTATTTGTTGAAAAGTGTTTTTTCTTTCATTAAAAAGAGTATCCTTAACACATACAGGGAAGGTTATACATGTGGTTGTGAACATGGCGGTTGGATGAGTTGTGTTGAGTTGCAGTTTCACGCATTATACCGTAACTAGGAACTCTAGATCTTATCGTAGAGACTCGCTAATGGTGGCAACCAAATGCTTCCAATAATGGTCCTTATGGAAACCATGACTTGTCAGGAGGTAAAGATACTCTGAATTAAGTCGCCTGTATTCAAGCAGGGATTGTAGCTGTGATAGAGCAGCGAGAAAGGGACCAATCAGCATACTCGGATCCAGGCTCTGTGGCCCTGAGAACCCATGAGAGGTAGACTGTGGTCGCTTGGTTCGTTTAAGTCCTAAGTTTCTATTATATCTGCATGTTTACGCCTGTAAACATTTTTGCCACTTGACCTTTTTGACTGTGTGGGAGAAGACCTGACATTTAGGGGCTTTTGACTTCAAATCAGGTGACCCTCTGAAGTGGCATGAAGTTTGTGTTGGATTAAGCCGACACTCGGGGGAAGACTCACAAAGACAGTAGTATTCATTCCTTCTGACGGCGAGTCTAAGGGGGAAGCAACCAGACCACAATTACCAGTTTCTCTCCTAGAAAAGCGGACGCGTTGCCGACCCCTCCATATTTAACAGCTACGGTTTTTAAACAAATTGCAGACGCCTTGGAAAAAAGATGGATTTAAAGCACAGAGAGTGCCAGGAAAAACAACACGCAAACCTCAGCGAATCAGGGGCAGGCACAGGTGTAACTCCCATCATGCTCAGCTGGTCATTCCTTAAGAATATTGGGAGTGGTTACAGGACTGCTAAACTATTTCTGGAAAAAAAAGCTGAATTACTTACCAAAATATACAGATAAAGCCGAAAAAGGTCATTTACGCTGTTGGACTTGCAGCAGGAAAACTACCATTATTATTGGAACAGGGTTCTAGAGCAGCTCAGAGTTCTAGAGCAGCTCTGAGCTAAGGACTTTAATGTGTGCCTAGGGCTGGATTTGTGTCCCAAATACCCCTTCGGAGGTGTCATAAAGGTTATCTAAAAGGACATTTAGTCTTTATTCTTGAATCCATTATCAAAAGGGTTGGGAGCATTTCTTAACCCTTTCAGCGCTACGGGATGAGACGGTGTGCTAACAAGAAACCTTGTACCAAATTATGGTGTTTTTTCCCATATTTTTTTTCCTAAAATCTAATGCAGCGTAGTCTCTCCAGCCCTGGATTTACGATGGGATGCTTCTTTTCATCAGAACTAAAACTAAATCAGCAGCTTGGTCTGATTCCAAATTCTAACCGCAGAGAGAGAACGGAGTCCAACTTCTTCGACTGAGACAAAGAATGTTTATCCAATCGAGTTATCGTGATGAAAGCTAAGGTTCTGCATTTGCAAAGTAGATGCACGTGATAAGTAAGTGTAGAAGGGGTCCTTAAAATCCGTCCCCATGGAAAATGAAGTTATATATACACATAAAACTGGTGTCTCTGTCGCAGAAAGGCTGGCTGAGAGTTGGGGGAGCTGTGCTCCCATAACAGGTGCAGAGATATAGACAGAGGCCACGCATCTAACTCATGCCAAATATCTCAATTCCCGGAGTGTCTGTATTCCCCCGAGGCAGAGACAGACGACAGCTGTACATAACCGATCGGGTATTTGGGAAGAGACGGTAGTCTGTACCGTATCTGCGTCTGCGACAGAGGAGGGCGGAGGAGAGTCCTGTGCGAGTATTGCATAAAATATCAATTTTCCAGTTACAAGATTTTTACAATATGTAACAATTTTTGGGGTCTTCCTAGTGACTTTAGACGTTTTCTAAAACCGGACAAATGATAGTATGGGTAAGAGAATTGAAGGTGATATCTGTACAGAGCTTAATAGCGACTTCTGCCGGGTGAAAACGTTGGAAAACACTAATGTGACGGTTGCCAAGGAAACCTTATGTTTTTGTCTGCTTCTGCAGCAACTCCCACATGGCCAAAGACCAGCATGATATTGGGCGGTAAACTGGGTGACATATGTGCGTTTTTCCTGAAGTGTAGCGTATGTTGTCATGAACGGTCATGTGACATAAATGCCTGAACTCGTGTTGCAAACCACCCCTGGAACTCAACTGGAAACATGCTTTTTCCCACTGGGGTTTCCAAGAGGGGGAAAGTGCCATTTTTTGCAGTTTTTTTGGAAATGGGCGAATGTTTTTGTGTAGCCCTACACTGGACTTCCTGTAGGCCTTAGATGAGGCTTTTTGTTGCCTAATGCATACTTCCCAGTTTTCAGCAGACAGTCTGCCGTCTCGAGTAGCTGCCCCATAGTCTAACTTTTGTGACCAGTGGTGACCAGTAGGGGCCATAGGCCAACTGGGGAGATACTCTGGTCTTCCCTGATTATCTCATGCAAAGATCCATGGAGGTCCTCCATTGCAGCTTCAACATGGCCACCTCATGATGCTCTACAGCTGACCTCCAAGAGATGGCTCTTTGGGTATGGTGGACCAGCGGCCTTGACTCTGGCCGCACTCACTCCCACCTTCAACCCTACCCACAACCCAACACAAGTGTCCCAATTAGGACACCTGAAATGACATTTTGGGGCCCAGGGGTACATATGTCTACATTTATGTAGAACTTAGCATGTTGGACCCTTTCTGTGCCATTCATGGCAATGCATCCCTCGGCTCTTGAAGAGTTAAACAAGTTTTCTCCACATGTTTTTCCAGGAAACAAGGGATCAAAAAAATACACGTTTTTTCTTTTACAAACCAACAATTATAACTCTTACGCCCCTGACAGCTCAAACAGATGACTTGTCAGGTGTTTTCATATTTCGCTTGGGTCTCATATAATGCGTTTCAAAATAACAACTAAGTTTCCAGGGAGATCTGTTCAAAACCTGGGACTGGAGGATTTTTTTTTATGTTTTTCTTTCCAAAGCACATTAAAAGTGTAGCCTGCAATCCAAAATTATTTATATTTTGTTCTGTAAAATTCTCCTGAGCGGTTCCTTTTTATCACAGCGCCCTCGTTTGGATGTTACGGGAATTACACTGTGTTTTTATATCTCTTCATAGGGTTGTGCATATTGTTTCTGATTTGCAAAGGTAACAGAAAGGACATCAGGTGTATCATATGAAACGTCCTACTGATACAACAGGGTTTTTTACATAAACGGGCGTTCTGGTGCAAAATTTAGTAAAATTCAGAAAAAAAGGTCACTTATACCCCTTTGCACCAGGGTTATTCTTTATACATTGGAAGAAAAAAAATACCTAAAAATCAATGTTGCAGAAATACCACGTTACGTTACAAATTACATTAAAAAGAGCAACATATAATATTATCATATAGCAACATAGTTACATTGTTAATTAGGTTGAAAAAGGACATAAAGTCCCTCAAATTTAACCATTCCATAAACCCATTATAATTGATCCAGTAGAAGGCAAACCATTGTGTGGAAATCTGTTCATAAACAGGACTATGCATAGGATGCGTTCAGACTGGAAGAAAGGAGATTTAGTCTAAGGCAGAGGAAAGGGTTTTTTACGGTAAGGGCAGTAAGGATGTGGAATTCTCTGCCTGCAGAGGTAGTTTTATCAGAGTCTGTACAGACGTTTAAACTCCACTGGATGGATACTTGGAAAAACATAATATTCGGGGATATAATCTTTAATTATGGGGAAGCAGTTTATTGATCCAAGGAGAAATCTGACTGCCATTTTGGGGTCAAGAAGGAATTTTTTTCCCTGGTTAGTGCAAAATTGGAAAGAGCGAAACTGGGGGGGGGGTTGCCTTCTTTTGGATCAACAGCAACAAATTAACCAATATAGGAAAGGCTGAACTTGATGGACGCAGGTCTTTTTTCAGCCTATATAACTATGTAACTATGTAACTAATATATTAATGTCATCTCAAATGGGAAAAAAAATCCCTGTCGACGTCGGACTCTCCCTCGATCAACATTCCCTTATCTACTTTTACTCATGATAACCCCGCATGCATTTCATATCCAGACAAACATCCAAACGATTATTGAATATATTTATTGAATTGGCCAAGATGGCTTCAGATGGCGTCTATTCCACAATTTAACCCATTTGGAAACTTTTCTTCACGTCTTTGTGACTAATTTCCATATCTGGCGCTTTGGGTTCCATATTTTACCCCCAGTGATAGGAGCGGCCCTACCATTTTGGTGACCAAGGCCAAGGCCACCATAGAGGGGTACGAGGTGTTGCCGCAGGTCTTTCTGATCACTTTAGCACGGGAAGTCGCATGTTCCCAGATTATTCCTCCCTAGGAGATAACGGCCCCTGGTTTTTTTTTCCGCATTGATTGGCACTGACTGCAAAGCCCTATTATTTTAAGACTTGATTCCCCGTGCACGTTCTGGCTTAGCCAGTTGTCAAGCCGAGCGTGGAGTGCCTGTATTGAGCGAAGGATAACACAGATATAACGAAACTTTAAATGCCGTCCTCTTCACGCCAACAAGAAAAATATTTCTGCAATTTGCTGATAGAGCCCACAGGGGAGATTGAGTTCATGGAGAACTCCCCGTGATTCATATCCAAATAATTTACCCTAAATAAAGGATTAAAATGGTTTAGTGCCATCTCAAACCCCTAGTGCTCAGTCAGACTATCTGTGTTTATGCCCCGTGTCTTTTACTGCCCTGCTTTAACATGAACAGCTGATACATTCCACTTACTGCGCAAACAGCATGGCGGCTCTTAATGCCCCATGGAAAATCACCCTATTGGGTAATACACCCCCTAGTGGTGGTGGATCTTCTGTACCTATGACCTTTGAGGAGACCAGAAGATCTCCACTAACCAGCCCAACCGTGTTGTGAGAAGGAGCAAGAAATCTGTACCCTCTGTATCTGCCCCAAAGATGCCCCTTAGACTAGTTCTGTGCCAGGGGCTGCCACTGCTAATGTCTTTTGGTTGCTATGGATACTGCACCACTTTGTATTAGAACTGGTCTTCCTATATAACCACCAAAGGGTGTAAAATCTACTGTGTTATATTAAGTCATTGGAAGCATTAACCCATTTAAGGCCAGGTGAGCAACAATGCACCACCTTCTGTTATTTGAAGGGTTAAAGCCTTCAATCCGTGAAGATTCTCCATGTTGTTTTTTTTGAACACACAGCTGCATAATGGAGTCTTTGCTATTTAATACTGGTAAGAACTGGACGTGCGCTGATTAAATATTTAGGAAGACCAGGCAAAGAGTGTCTATGCTATCGGCAGAACCGTGGGGGATAGGAATGGATTATGGGGGATGCCATATTGAATCATCACATAAGAGAGTCCGACAATGGAACCAGACAAGGATAATTTGTCAGGATTATAGCTGACAAACCACCGCCTGAAATCTATACAGTCAATCCATATAATCTCCGGGAGTTTTAACAGTGAACCTTTACAGCTATCAAAATGTACTCAGGCCCCGAGAACAGAACACGGAGAACCCACCACGGATTAGACCAGAAGCCGTCAGGAACCCATTAGTCCCAAATGAAAGAACAAGACAGTATCCTGCCTGAAAAAACAGGGACTTAATGAGTATTACCCATTATGGAATTAAATTTATTGTATTACCGTCATTTTTTATTTTAATTATTAATTAAAGGTGGATTTCCTCGGTAACTATACGTGCAAGTTGGAAATAGCTGGAAATAAACTCTATTTTTTAAATTATTTTTAATTATTAAAAATATTTCAATTATTAAAAACATACTTTAATTGGCCTTCATCGATATTCTGGTGAATAACAGATTAATTTACCCCAGGGAAGCTGGGATATGTGGTAAAAGGCAGCAAAACTAGACGTGTAACCCCAAATTTAAATCATGCTCATTCATGCGCCTAAACAAACATTCCGAGCTGAGTTATTATTATTTGCATAAAGAGCAAGTATTTGCATAAAGGTTGTACAATACAATGAGTTTGCAAACAGCCTGGCATGCAGAGGATTTACGCTGGGAGACCCTACAGTCTAAAAAGGAACCCGGACACAGAGTAGAGGGGATCACCTCTGTGCCCTTTTCTTTGGGTTATCACGAAAATATTTCCCAACCAATTTAAAGCCATTTATCAAGATGCCAAAGGGAATATTTTGTGAGGACATACATTGAACAGTCCCTTTAATGAGCAGAAGGAACATTCCGCTGGTGGGGTTATACATACATGAAAGATGAGATACAGATTGGAAAGAAAGGGATTTTTATTAGGATAAAATAAACTGAGACTCCCCCCTCCGGCTGGACCGGGGGTATCCATCACATACCTGTCCAGAAACGCCAGTAAATCTTTAAGATTCACGTGAGAACGAGGCGCTGTCTAGAGAACATTATACCCCTCCTAGAATTCTGCCACTTTACATCTGGAATTTCTCAATCTCTACCAATTACCCTCCGCCAAATCCTTAAATCACGTCTTTTTCTCCGTCGGCTGAGACATACGAGTACGGGAATCACCTTCGCCTCGTATACACGGCTTTTCATTGCCAGTCGAATCTTTCGGGGGGAACTTCTATCAAAGTTATGATGTTCAACTCGCTGTATCAGATTTAATGGAAATTCACTCCATATTTGCCAGATTTTTTATTCAATTTGCTTAATATGATGAACCATCTCTTAGATATCATCTTATATAAACCCGATCTCCTTACACGTAAAATGAGTCATATGTGAATTTTAAATGGACTGGAAAGTTGGATAAAAATTTGGATTCAATTGTTTATAGAGAGCCAAACCGTAGCTGCTTTGTTATCCGTCTGTAAGACCATCTACAGCAGGAAAAACAGGCAGACTGATCCTCCGGCAATTTCTTTGTTTCTATATATTATCTCTAGATTGTAAGCTCTTGCGAGCAAGGGCCTCGTTCCCTTTTATATTCCAATGTCCTATTTGTCTTAGTGTGACAGCTGTAGTTGTGTCAGACCCTTTGCATGTACGAAGTGTAAGAAGCACTGCTGGAATTGGTGCTGCTATATAAATAAAATATAATAATAAATAAAATAATAATAATAATAATATCACAATAGATGGAAAAAAATGTCTTTGGGTGAAGTGGTTGTGTTGGAAGAATGAGAAAGATGTGAAAAGTTGGACTTGTGATACATTATGAGCCGGGTTAATCGTTTATAAGATATATTCCTGCTTAATGTCACAATTGCAGAAGTTCAATATTTCTCTTTATTTTTCGCTACTTCGGATGATTTCACACTGTTAAATGTAGAATATGTGTGTTCTTCATAAGGTTTTTCTCTATTGGATCTGAAGAGGAGACCTACTGGACCTACTAAGAACCAACTGGGTCCCTCAACTGGGAACCTAACAAGAGAACATTTGAGGGAATTTAGACCCAAAGTGCGGGAGAACTTTCTTATATATTCTCGTAAGGAGCTCAGATAAATACCGTATTTACTTGCACTGCTCACTACTACATATTCCCGTAAGATCTGTTACTTTTATTATGTATTAACCAGGCAAGACGAGAGTTTAGATTGTGAGTTTGTGACAATGGGGCTGATTTAGAATGTCTCAATAATAATTCAATCATAGTGGGGTTTCCTCCTCGAAATTGAAGCAATATATTCACAATTACAGTAAGATATGTACCTTGTATTCATTGACATCATATAATTAGCAGTATGAAATCTGAATACAGACGCACATAACAATGTACATGCATCTATTGCGTCTCTATAATGTCAAGTATAGTGAAATTTGGCTTATGGCGTTCCCATGGGGCGAGTTAGAATTAGTTACCCCATTAGAGGGCTGTATGTGATTAGGTGGGCAGGTATTTCCTTCCCAACTGAGTTTTGCCAGGACCTTGTGAGTATTTAAAGGCACACTCCAACCATCATATGCCGTTTAATGCAAATAATAGCTGGGTGGTCCCTTTAAATTTTTATGTTTCGCTTTTGTAAATGCTTGGGGGGGGGGATTCTGCAGGATCCCCCCAATGCATTTGCCATTTTCCCAAACCCCTAGCCATGCATGGCTGAACAAAGCTTCCCGCACCTCCAGTCAGCACCAGCAGTGGCATGCGTAGACATGGCCCCCATTGAATTCAATAGGAGCACTTTCCTGCTACTAATTGGCTGATTCCAGCGCCCAATCAGTGGCAAGAGTAGTCAGATGAGGAGTAGGGCAGCTGCTGCAGCAGGGCTGCCTTTTCTCTGCCAGACAAGTATGCTTTATTTTTTTATTATACATTCTTCTATAGCTTGGGTGCCCTTGACATTAAACTGTCCCTTGAAACCGGCCCTGCTTAGGTCTATTGTTCCTTTAACTGGATTTCTCCAACGCTGTGTACAAATATTTAAATGGAACCACTTTATATTTGAGAAATAGTTTACTTGCCAACACTCTTTAACTCCGCCAATTTTTTTTTTTATAAAAAAGGTATTCGTGTTGTCGGACACACAAACAGATTTCTCAAACGTCGGGTCTGTTTTAAATTGCAAAATATTATCGTTCCTTGTGAACTGCGTCCATTCTGTAAATTTCACATTCAGGGGAGGAACAGCGCGGATCCCGAATCCATCCCAGATGTGAAGCCGCACAGTCCACAGACATTAATCCTCCGCTGGCAGAGGGAAATGTGCTTTGTATTTGCTCAGTAACGCGGAGACTCTTAACTCCCGGCAGATGCAAATATTTACGGCTCTGTATCCATGGCCTTCAATGTAAACATTTTTTTTTTTTGGTTGAAAATATGTTGATACAGTATATTGTATTACCCTTTCCCGACGCAGACTTGCCCCGGCTTGACTACAATAACAATAACAGAGCAAGGGCTGGAAAAAAAAATGCCCATCTCTAAAAATGGGTGAAAAGTAGTGTAAAAAAAACATTGTTGTAGTTTTTGTCAACGTATATGTCACGTGACAAGGTGTTGCCCGTGTTTAAGCAGCAGAGCGCTGGGTTATGATGCCATGTGGGGGGGGGGGGTGCAGCCAAGCCTGGAACAACCCCCAAGGTAACTACACCACTGGTTACACATAAATGTTCGCTCTCTTTCCCGCTCATCAATGTGTCGGCCATGAAAGCAGCCCAAAATCTTTTTATTATTTATTGTTTTCTATAGCACCACCATATTCCACAGCGCTGTACAAAAATCCTTCTTATTGCGGTAAATACATGTTTTAAATGATTTGCCTGATCTATTCATATATTCACTGGTTTGCACGGCTAAAACAACTAATTGAACTTGTCACCTTAACAAAAAAAAGGTAGACATTACACAGTATCAAAGGAGAGAGCAAAAGCTGGTGGATGTTTTTAATTTTGGCAAAAAAAACAAAAACATGGATCTTGGCAGAAAATCATGCTTTATATTTTTTGATACAGGTTTTTTTTTTGAAAATGTAGGTGTTATTTTACCAGCCCTGATCCATATAAACTGATCTATCAAACCTTCTCTTTTGTGTATATTATTATTAATATTAATATTTATTGTTTTGTATAGCGCCGTTGTGTTCTGTAGCGCTGTGCAATGGGATAAATGTTACTGTTTGTGGTTTGTAATCAGAAATCTATAAAAGATGCTCGCCACCGGCTCTGCGAGGATGAAAAATAGTTCTTTAATCATCTCAGATTTCAGCCTACTCCCATTTTCTTAGGGAATGCATAATACAAGACATGTGACCACAGGAGATGTCACTGATAGGCTGCTAGGCTTTGTTGCCATAGGAGCATACAAATCTCCTAAAACACATGTGTTCTTTCTATGGGCTTGAGATAATATAATATAGCTTTTCCCTGCCATTTCAATACACGTTATCGGGGCTTTTAGGGCTGTAGAACCCTGCGATGCCCTCATACCCAGCAAACATTCTGACCTCCTAGAAAAGAGGGGCATCAGGGGAGGAAAGAGGGGTATCAGCGGAAGAAAAGAGGGACATCAGCGGAGGAAAGAGGGGCATCAGGGGAGGAAAGTGGGGCATTAGCGGAAGAAAAGAGGGACATCAGCGGAGGAAAGAGGGGCATCAGGGGAGGAAAGAGGGGCACAGGGATTTGGGACCCTGAAGAGGGACTATCCCCAGCCTTCCTTTGTTCAGCAGGGTGTTTATGCCTCTGTCAGTTCCAGTGCATGCGCGCACTGCACAGTGTTATTGCCTGTATTACCAGTATTTATAAGTGAACCATCACTTGTTTACAAAAAGAAAGGCATCAATGGGACAAAAGCCATTTGCTTCACTGATGCCTGGAAAAAAACAGTCCCTTTAACCAGTCCCAGTGACAATAACCCTTTTCTTGTTAGAATTGCAGATGAATCAGGGAACGGGGTAATTATTAGAAGATATTGTGACTGAAGTAGCCGCTTACCATGGAGGTCATTGTTTACTTATTGGTATCTATTTAAATCTCAACATTACTAAAAAAAAAAAAAAAAAAAAAAAAAAAAAAAAAGGATTTTAAATATCAAAAGGGTCTTCATTATGTACTCCGCAGCATTAACCCCACGCAGTTTTGCGGTGACCCTTCACAGGCTCCATGCGCAGGCTTCAGAAATCTCAAATGGCCAGTGATTATTTTTAGTAAAGGCTTTGTGACAAAAAAAAATGACATTAAAAAGAAAGAATATAGCTATATTTTCTTCCGTAAAGAATGATGTCTTTGTATGAAAACAGTCCGTACATTCATCCTGCGGACAATGTGTTCCTATTTCAGATTTAATTTTTAACCTGTATGTGGGAGTTAATAGATCGCTTTCTGTTTAATGAAGTGTCACAAGAGAATAATAGACGATATTATCCAAAATTAAATTAAATCAGCGCGTACAAAATTAACATCTAATTATACAAGTGAAGCGGCAAATTGTGAAATAATAATAATAAATTTTTTTTTTAAAACAGCTGATCAGTCACTTGAAGAAATGTTGGAGCAAAATTGAGACAACTGTTTAAAGGGAATTGCCCGTAAAATTTAGGTGTCGTTGCAGCTACGCTCAGATGCAGCCAGTATTTTTACCCTATGGGTAATTGGAATTAACTCTTCGATGAGGCTACATTTGTGATTCTTATCTCCCCGGATCACTGCAATTAATCAACTAGTCTTTAAATTACAGTTTTGTGTTTTTTGTGTTTATATATATAATATATTATTTTTTTAAGGCTAATTATTATGTTTTTTTTGCTTCAAAAATTAAAATGAAAACTGAAACTTGCAGGGGAGGGATGTGGATTTTTTCTTCCTCTTCGGTGACTGTACATGTTATTGCACCTGTGTGTGTTTTTTTTGTTAACGGCTAAACCCCCTGACCTTCTCCTGCAAGAAGGGCTTGATGGGCATTGGAAAGTCAGTGAGATTTCTTGTTCTATATGCAGGCGATGTGCCTATGACATCATACCTGGGGCAGATCGCTTGTTGGGGGAGCATTCTCCCCAGTGCGCCACCGCTCAATGGGCCAGCAATATGGCGGACTGTGCCTATTGTGTGCGTATGGGGGAGACTACTGGATGGTGTTGTGTGTGGGGATGAGGCGCTGCCAGAAAGTATATTGTGCGCATAGAGGTGAGGGGTGCCAGTGTTGTGTGAGGAGGGCAGAGTGAGGGGCTGCTGGATTGTGTTGTGTGTGTGGGGGGGGCTCAAAAGAGACAGAGAGAGAGAAGGAGAAAACAGAGGGAACAGAAAATGCTGCCACCCGCCATATTTTTTTTAGACCTGGGCAGTTTTTTTTATTACGTTATTAATTATTACTCTACTGTTCTAAAATATATATTTTTCGTCTACAGGAGGCTATGGAGACAATGTCCAAAGTGGGGAAGGTCATTTTTCCAAATGAACAACACAATAGGTGAGATCAGTTTGCTGATTAGCTGCACTCCCTGTCTGCACCTACGGAGTCGGCGGACTCAATGTTTATATCGTCTGTGTCTGTAGCACGGGCTTCATAGCAGGGCTTTAATACACAACGACGTACCGGGTAACCTAAGGCACGCGTGTGGTTACAATGTTTACTTATCTTA
The DNA here is from genome assembly GCA_023333645.1 of Sceloporus occidentalis. Taxonomy (NCBI): domain Eukaryota; kingdom Metazoa; phylum Chordata; class Lepidosauria; order Squamata; family Phrynosomatidae; genus Sceloporus; species Sceloporus occidentalis. The sequence goes on from JALMGF010000122.1 coordinate 2,325,030, forward strand.
CGTGATACTTTGTACCGCGCTGTACAGCAAAGCATTGGTGAATCATTAGCGCCATCTTTAGGCAGACAGAACAACAGCCACGGATCTTGGAATTTTTGTCACTTTGCATCAGTCTTTCAATTTCACAAAATGCTTCTCATTAGAAACAAAAAACAGAAATAATAAATTTTCATTAGTCTGAATAATAATAGAAATCATAGAATCCTAAAATGTGCCCGTTTCCCCTGCTGTAAAGACTCGAACCTTAATCAGTCGTTGGTCTCGTCTTAGATTCAGGAGCCATATGCCTATCCCATGCATGTTTAATACCCTCACTGTATTACCCTCTACCACTTCTGCCGGAAGGCTGTTCCACTTATCTCTCAACCTCTCAGTAAAGTAAACCTTCCATTATTACATCTAAGCCTCGGCCCTCTGTTTTTAGATGATGGCCTCTTGTCCTTTGTTAAATCCTTTTTATGTTTTTAAACGTTTCTCTCCCATTTCTCTCTTCCCTCTCCCCAAGCCGGACGTATTAAGACCCCTTAGTGGTTTTAGTCGCCTCCTCTTAACTCTCTCCAGAATCTCATTATCCTTCTATAGATCGGGGTCTCCAGAACTGCCCCCAATACTCTAGACCAGTGACGGCATATCCCCGGCATTAATTACTCTCCAGATCCTCGTGACCTTATCTCTTGTTTACAGGTTTTACGACAAGAAGTATCGAGTGTTCCTGAAGCTGGCGGAACACCAGCGGGAATATCGCGCTATTATGGGAGATCTTTAATCCAGTCGTGTGACGTGTGACGTGGCCAGAATGTCATCGCCACAAAGAGGACTTTTTAACCCCTTAATGCATTGTTTTCAATGGGTTTAGGGACCGCCCATTATCCTTAAGGGGTTAATAAACCGATCGATCGGATCGCAGGATATATATCATGTATCATAAATGCGTAAACGTTTCTTATTAAAGCTGATTTGCACAGAAATAGCGAACGTCCCGACAGATGACTGCCTCTCGTCACGCGATTGCCGGGATGGTTTGGGATTAAAGTTCTCCGTGGGACTGACTTGGCAAAGTTAACATCTTTAGCTGTCAATCAAAACATCCCCCTCTAGATATCATACCCCGGAACTTTCTATTCCTGAATTTTATGGGAAATAATCACAACATTTGCAAGCTGCTCAGGTCACAATAAGCGCAAAACACTTTTGTTTCACGAAAAACAGAGGAACAGGCAAACGTTTCCCTCCGTCCCGTGCGATGCCCGTTCAGACTGCATTGTCGCTCCACGTGCGAGGAGCAGGTGTCCTCGTATTGTGCTCCACACAGGATTTCCAGCTCCTGATCTGAATCCCACGGGAAATCCAAAGTAAAAAAGTAAAACATAACCGTTTAACCAGCGAGCCCAGCAATGATGCGAATAGACCGGAGTAATGCTTCGCCTGCCGCGTTTAGCATATTGTGGAGTATTTTTTATCCCGCGGAGCATTGCTTGTACCGGAGGGTTTCCAGCCGCTCGTAGCTCTGGTTATTCTATATCAACCTATACGTTATCAGATACTAAAAGTGCTTCGTCGGGAGTACCTGGGAAAAAGGTGAATTGTTAAGGGGGCTGCAGCAGTGTTCCCTCTAAGATGCGTCGTTCGACACTCATTAGCACGAGGTCAATAGATGCTTGTTTTCAGGCCTGGACTGGCCATCGGGCACACCGGGCATTTTCCCGGTGGGCCGGGCCGTGGCAGGGCCGGATTTACTTAGGCGCTGATGGAGCTGCAGCTCCAGGCCCCTACCTTAAAATAGGCCCAGTCAGGACCGGACTTAAGGGGCACCTGCCCCATAAGCCCCGCCGCAACTGCGACCGGGTCCGCCACCCTAAGGGGCCGGGAAGCCCCCACCAGGGCACAGGGTTTAAATTAAAACATCGGGGGGGTTTTTGTTGTTTTTTTATTTTTTTTTACTTTATTTAACATCCTCCATGTTAAATAAAGTTTTTGTTAACTTTATTTAACATGGAGGATGTTAAATAAAGTTAAAAAAAAAAACCCCGATGTTTTAATTTAAGCCATAAGGCCGGCCCTGGTGGGGGCTTCCCGGACCCTTAGAGTGGCGGACCCGGTCGCAGTTGCGGCGGGCTTAAGGGGCCCTGTGTTAATGCGGCCGTAGATGCCGCATAGGCGCCTGGAGCTGCAGCTCCATCAGCCCCTAAGTCAATCCGGCCCTGCCGCGGGCCCAGTCGCAGTTGCTGCTTGCTCCGGCAACAAGGTAAGTAGGGTGAGGGAGGAGGGTGCAGTGAGAAGGGGCAGAGGGGAGTTAGATAGTGAGAAAGGGGGAGAGGGGATAGATAGTGAGAGGGGTACATATTGAGAAGTGGGGAAGGGGGTACATAGTGAAAAGGGGGAACAGTGAGAATTGGCAGATAAGATGGGGAGAGGGGGTAATGTGAATGCGTATGAGAATGAATGAATAAATGTGTGGATGAATTGTGTGAATGCGTATGACAATTAATGAATTCATGTGTGGATGAATTGCTTGAATGATTTGTGAGACGGCATTAATGAATGTGTTAATGATTTGTGTGAATGAGTAAATGCAAAGAAGGTGCATGAAGGGTGGGCTTTAACAATAAATAAATAAATAAAAATGGGCTGCTTAGGCTTAAATGCCCGGGCCTATTTTTTTGTCCCAGTCGGGGCCTGCTTGTTTTAGAAGGAACGTTCCTAACGAGCTCCTCGCCGTACGGACTTACCGGGCAGATTGAGGTGTCATTATGAGACGGCTCTCATTAGAATTATATATATATATATATATACATATACAATGGTAGAATACAGTCTGCACGACATCACATTTAATGCACCGATGACATTTCTCAGCTATGACACGGGCGGTGATGTCATCAATATGTCTCTAAGATGGAAGTTTATTTTATCGTTTCCCAGGCATATCGGATGTTGCACATTTGGCAGCAGAATTATTTTAACGACCCGTAAAACTATAATCCTAAATAATACACTTCCGAGATGTTTTTGAGGCGGCCGTGTACGGTGACGTTTGAGCGGAACGTCGAAGTGTAAATTTATTACAAAAGCACAAAACATCCGATATTAATATTCAAAATAAATATATTTTACACTTTGTAACATATAATACATTCAAGAACAATGTTTGCTCTGCGGTACTGGAAGCAATATGCGATATTTACAACTATTACATACAAAAGAAATCTGGAGTTTAATGCTCCCTTTGAGGAGAGATTAAAGACGAGAACGAATTCAATGCAAATATGGGACAAGAACATGTTCCCAGGTCCTATGATCTTGCGGTATATACTTGATCCGCTACTTCTGCCTCTTCCTATAGCTATTCACATACTTTACATTGTCTATAAGAAACCTGTTCTAACCCTATATAGCCAAGATCCCTACAAGACAATCCATTCAACCATCTTCGACAGGAGACAATACAGTATCCAGATCCATAAGGATTCTATCTCCATAAAATATACATCGAGCTTCCGTCTTGGTCCAGAGTCTGTGTGTATCTACAGGACCTAACGCTACATGTTAAATGTCCACATTGAATCTCGATGTGTTTGCCATGTAGACGTTTACAGAACGCGCTGATCGCATCGATTAGTGGATTTTGTTTAATACTCCGTTAGGTTGCTCTGGGGCGATGAATGGATGATGTTTATCCCCTCCGACCTGAGCTGCTGTAAAATGTTGATTGTGAAGATCAGGAGAATGAAGACCACCACTAAATCATCGATGGTGCTGAGAATTCCACACAGAGGGTCCCGGATCATGTCGAAGGGAGAAGATACACACAAGATTGCGCCAAAGGAACACACAATGACTCGGAGGCAAAAGATCCAGACGAGTCCACCCAACGTGAAGAGTCTTCTCATTACAAGGTGTAGTAGGGATGGAAGATCAAACAGGTAGTCTGTGACCTACAAGATAAAATAGGTTTTACTATCTCCAGGCCGACGTTGAGTGTGTAATGGAAGGTTCTGTGTGCAATAGCCAAGCATTGAGCTAGCAGCGTCCGACTGGCAAGGGTTGCGGTGGAATAATGTAAAAGGACTCGTGAGACGTCACTTACTGGGCGCCGTTTCCCGGAGAAGCGGTTATTGTAACGGCGGATGTCCTGCACGATCTCTCTGCTCGCGTTATCCTGCTGCGTGTCGCAGAACTCTTTATAGAGGAAAACAACCTACGAGCCAAACACCAGAAAATAGATTTAACTACAAATGTGACAAATCCGCTGAACTCGCTCTAAAACACGGATATCGCGGCACACGGGATCCATTTGGACCCTCTTCATCGCCAGCTAACGCCATTCTTAGCGGATATCCCGGTATGTTTCATGAGATAACGTTCACCTTCTGTCTGCAGAGAGGGCAGCTGACGGCACCTAACCACGGGTCGTGCTTCCAGTACTCCACGAGACACGATCCTGAAACACAGAAACGCAACGGAACCTTAAGTCAAAAGTCCGAACAGTTTATTGATACCGCTGTATGAATCATCGGTAACTGGTTTGGATCATTTTCAGTGAAAAAGTGTACGTTTTCATAAAAGTTGGAGGAATAAAGTCAGAGTTTAGCATAGCAGTCATCTTGTAGTGAATAAGTACATTTTCACGTGACTTCTTCTTGTCTTGGCATTGTGGGAGATCTACCGACTACTATTATTATTATTAATAATATTAATAATGATAATAATAATAAACATTTATTCCATATGACCCGACGTATATACATTTGTACAGCGAGTTTCCTGTGAATTTCCTGCACATGTTTTTCTTTAAGAATGTCATAATGAAGGGACAGCAGCTGGGGAGGAATTAGGACAAATTGGTTCGAACATTTCCTGTAAATTCATAATTGTTTTTTTAAGGCGTGCGCTGTAATTTGCCGTTCACCTGGCCCCTGGCCCCTGTCATCACCAACTTATTATTGTTTATTTTAGCGAAGGAATATTTAACCTGACCCCGGGCTGTGGATGGGAACCCAGCTGGGTCAGACACGACAGTTTACCAAAACACCATTTTCTCTGTATGAAGGATTATCGCGGTAATGATGTCATCCGTCCTTAACGTCAATGTGTATTAGAAGGACTCTTTTTAACAGGGAAGCATAAAATCTACAATGCAGGGCAGCTGATACATTTTCAATGCCCAATTCCATGGTGCATGGTGGCGACCCTAACCTGTTCTACTCAATACAAGTAGGGAGTCCACATCAGGGACATATACACACACTACATACACACATATACACTACATTCACACACACACACTACATACACACACACATACATACACACTACTGCTCAAAAGTTTGGGTTCACTCAGCTGTTTTCATGGGAAACAAGGACATTTCTGGCAGTAACATAATTTGCAAAAGGGTTTTCTAACAATCAATTAGCCTTTTAAACTTAAACTTGGATCAGCGAACACAACGTGCCATTGGAACACAGGAGTGACGGGAGTGATAAAGGGCCATTGGAATACAGGAGTGATGGGAGTGATAAAGGGCCATTGGAAGACAGGAGTGATGGGAGTGATAAAGGGCCATTGGAACACAGGAGTGACGGGAGTGATAAAGGGCCATTGGAAGACAGGAGTGATGGGAGTGATAAAGGGCCTCTGTACGCCTATGAAGAGATTCCATTCAAAATCCAGCTACAATAGTCATTTACAACATTAACCCCGTCTGCTCTGGATTTCTGATCCATTTCATGTTATTTTAATGCACAAAATCTGCTTTTCTTTAAAAAAAAAAAATCCTCAGATCACGGAAGCAGGTGGGAAGCTGAAGCTCCATAAGATAAGTAATTCCATATGAGTTGTTTGTTTAGGGGGCTCCCTGGGGCGTCCCTTTAGCTAATAGTTTCCGTATGATTTTTTTTTTACTTTTTAGGGCTCCTGGAAGATGGTCACTTCGTGCAGCCCTATTGGACGACGCAAGGATCAGCAGTCGCTCAGTGGGATGCAGTGCGGGGCAGGGGGCAGCAGGGGGCGCTGTGCCCTGAAACTGCCCCAAGTTCCATCTACGAGCTGCCAAAAAGCTGTAAGCTGAGAGTTTATAAATAGTTATCAAGGCGAACGGGAAACTTGTGCAATCACGAGCTCTTTTTGGACTGTTTCTGGTCAGGCTTCGCCGGGCATCCTGCCATCGCCGCGCAGGCTCAGGTGATGCAAAGGAAACAAGATAAAATTTAACCCCATGAGGTGGATTTTCCCAATGACCCAATTAATGTGCCATCATCAGTCCACAATTGACTTGCACTGTGTGTGTTGGAGAGCCCTGTTGGCCGGGTCTCAATGCTCTGTCATCGTGACAGTTCCTCTGTAATACTGACACTGTGACCTTGCGAGTGACCGATGGCGGCCGCGCCAGGAATGTAGCGAGCGATATAAGCGGGTTTCTAACCCTTATCCGCTGATGGGTTATCTCAGCTGCTGCGGTCTACAACTCCCAATATGCCCAGGCAGATCTGCTGCCTGGACTTCATGGGATTCAGGATAATAACGCACCGAACAGAGCTTCTAGACAGACAGTAGACGAAGGGTGGTCTAAGGGGTAAATACATATGGGGGATTTCTGCAGAATCCTCCCCGAAATGCATTTTATGAACTTAGGGTGTTCACCGTATCAAAATGTAATAAATCCTTTAAACCGATCCAAAAGAGGATGCAGCCGGGCTGATAATCTGAAATTAAGCTCACCGTTTCCTTCTATCGCTTTACAGATAACGGTCGCTATTTATAAAGTAATAATTCCGGGGCGAAGTTTAATATTCAACTTTCGCATGTTTGTTTTTGTGTAACTGTAATTGGCAAATTGTTAGGGAAACAACTCTCTGACAGAGGTAAAAATAAAACTTGGTAAAGTAATTAGCGAAAGTGGTGAAATTGAAGCAATCACCGTGGAAACCGGTGGAGTGTTTGTAAGGCTTGTACCCTTAGAATTGGTTTTCATTCCAATATTCTCCAAAATATATTTAAAGGGACGCTGAAATTTTCGGACCCTTTTTTAAAAACCGTGCTTGTATTAAGAGTTAAGCGAGGATCTTCCGGGGCTTTATGAATGCAGCCGGATCCTGTATGGTCGTCGACCGGCTTCTGCATAGGAATTAGGGTATTATTATTATTATTATCTTTTATTTGTATAGTATGAGGCACACTAAGATTTTTAGGATGGCATCAGAAGCCACGACGACCCCCTTTACATCACTGAAAGGCTGGAAAGCAGTGTTGTGACGGGTTGGCTGGCCGTGCGAATGTTGAAACTGTTTCAGCCTCTTCCTTACTCGCAGATCATTAATGTAAACACGGCGGGGGTGTGTGTCGGAGCAGCTCTGTGATTGGCTAACGGGCTCCAAATTTTGCACAACGGTGACATCCGATTCAGCGGTCGCCTTTAGAATGTCACGGGACGCGAGGATTCATCCAGAACGGGGTTACGGTGAAACAAAACCTCACGAGGAAGGAAGAATTCTAGAAAAATGTATAAAACTCTCCAGCTTCGTTGCTGTCACATCTGGCCGGGTACCAAGCAAGCTCATCGCCCTAAATTTGCCAAGATGGTCAAGACTTGAGTGACACCTTACTTGGCAAATATCCTGCTTGTTTAGACAGTCAAACTGAGTGATGTTCACAACGTAAAAAGGAGAAGAGGAGTCGTTAAGGTGGAATGTCCCATCACCGTACCTGGGAACTCTCCAGGTTTGACCCAGAGAACTCCGGGAGAAGCAACACTTCTCCGGTTCACGGTCAACGCTTCAATCCTCCGGGTTGCGGGGTCTTGACGCGCCCCACTCCCTGCCCCTTTCTGTTTTAATTGGGGGTGTTCCCCGCGATGTCAGTATGATGTCACACGTGCTCGGGTGTCCTGGGTTGCGTGCAGATTTTTATGATACATGATTTAGATAACTTACCACAAAATAAATGGCCACAGTTGGTCTCCACGGGCAAAGCGGCCGTCTGCAGACACACGGGACAGTTTAAATCCGTGCGGAAACGGGGCTGACGGCATTTGTAGGCATCCTGGAATCAGAGACAGAAGATTTTACTAGATTAAATTTATTTATTTATGTAATGCAATCATTTAAAGTTATTCAACAGCTATGGATGGGCCAGATCCTGGTGGACTAAGGACTTATGTATAAAGAGCCAAATGGTGCAGTTGCCATAGCAACTAGCAGAAATTCTGCTCCACTTTTACAACACTGTTCTACAAGACAGACAGCTTGATATGTATCTTTCATTGTTCAAACAGTAAAAGCTTTATAGCAAAGAACAAAAAACAGAGCAATTTTAGTAAAAAAATCCCCAAAACATATTATTTATTTATTTTAATATATAGTTGTCAGATCAAAAGAAAAGATATTTATTTACATTAAGGAGTTAAATCACACACACGGAATACGACTCTAATAGGGCTTACGACTTACTTTTGGATCTGCACAATGTAACGTCTCCTTCTCCTTTTTTTGGAAATCCATATCGGGTTTATTCACACCGAAGAATCTAGAAAAGATTGTGCATCCATGAGCGACACGGTTCCGCAGAATATTCGTAATGTTATATCGCGCGCTGCGGGTTTGGGTTTGTATCCGCTATTTTCCCACCAGTGCAGGGGTCAGGCTTACTGGGCTGCAGTCATTGTTAGTCTAAAAGGAAAAGCCGGAACAGTTGAACAAATCTACATATTTCCAAACAACCAGATGAACGACTACAAAGGTCTCTTCTTCCGAACCCGGCAGTTACATAGCACCTTACATTCCAATTAGCCAATGAGGGGAAGTTTTGCTTTAGCGGGTGAGGTTAGAGAAGAGTTTTTACGTGGCGCATTGATGCTATTTATATAATCGTTAGAAGAATAATGTATTTATTTAAAGGGACACTCAAGTCATCGTATGCACTTTAATGCTGCGATAGCTGAGTGTCCCCTTAATGCCTGGAGGCACCCCCTATACCTCTCTCTCTCTTCTCCTGCCCTCCAGCTCCTAGGCTTGGAGATGTGTATGAATGGGCATCCAGTGCTGGCTCATGTAAGAGTTCCATTGGGGTCTAATAAGACCCCCGGAACCATGCACAGAAAGCATTCCGACTGATTTTAATGAGAGCTCTTCTCTTGCCAGTGATTGGGTGCTTCAAGCAGTCAAGACAAGCACAAAAAGTCAGTCACTCACGAGCTGCAGCTTCTCCTGAAGTGGCTTCTAACATTTTTTGTTATAGTTTTAATAAATGCATATTCAATTATCTACTTTAACATGCATTGTAAAAAAAAATCTCTATGATAAGTAAATCGTGATAATGCATGTGAGGTAATAGCAGGAAGGGCGTGTTGTAGAAGTACAAAGGTCTGTTAACACGGATACATGTCACAAGTCACGATCAAAAGACCCTGATGACCCGTGTCTACACATGCTTAGTTTATAAACATTACAGGCTGGGCCAATGTCATTACTGGCTGCCTGAAGAAAAGAAAACGGATACAGCCGGACCACTCCAAAAGAAGATGGAGTCTTTAGTTGAAGAAGAGACCAATGAGGTCAAGAAAGTTTCTTTTCTTGGCCCAATAAAAGGTATCTCCCCCTGTGTGAGCTCTTTGTAGTTATACTGATGGGGAAAACCATAAAATATTCAAAAATGTGTATAAAGAAGGAAATGATATGAAATTTATGATAGTACTTTGTAAGTTCTACTTATAGGGTTACTTTGCCACTTTGTAACAATGTTTATATTCATTCATTTAACCTGTAAAAAAAAACTTGCCTTCAGGAGAAGCTGCAGCTAATTGGTTGCAGAAAAGCCAACAATTAGTGGCAGGAAATCGGCCCTATTGAAATCAATGGGAGCGCTTACGTGGGTTTTTGTTTTGTTTGTTGTGAGCATTTGCCGAGCCAGGGCTGAAGCTGACTGTTGGTAAGTCGATCATGCGCAAGGAGATGTTCGTCAGAACAAGGGTAATAGCTGGCAGACAGGCACAGGGGCAGATGCTTACGAGGAGATACTACAGAATCCCTACCTTTAAATTCAAGGGGAACACAATGAAAATGTAAAGAGAACACTCAGCCATTGTATGGCGGTTGGCAAGTCCCAATAAAAATACAGGTTTTTTTATTAATAATCATTAATTAATAATGATTATTAATAAAAAAACTGTATTATTATTATTATTATTAATTAATAATCATTAATTTTCTAGAGTAAAAAAATAGATCAAAAAAATTGATTAAAAAGTTAATTTTATATAGTGCTCAATTCTTTACTTTATAAACTTCTGGAACCTCTGCAGTATCAGGTGGAGATATATTCTGCAAAATGTTTATGTGAATTTCGGGAATGAGGGGGAAAAAATGTGCATGAATGAGAAATCCTCATAATATATTCTGGACAAAGGACCACATTTATTTTTATTTATTGATTTCTATAGCACCGTCCTATTCCGCAGCGCTGCACGTAAACCAGGAATGCGCCATCATGTTGACGACAGGGAACGCGCTCGGAAATATAGTTTGTTTATACAAAAGGAAATGATGCGTAATGAAACGATCGCGTGGTTTATTACTTACTAACGACACAAACCTTTTATCGGTTTATTGCTAGACTGGGGGGGGTCAACATTGCCTTCAAGGGCAGCTCTTCACCTGCTGCGGGACTGCAAATCTCATAATGCTCAGTCAACCACGGATCTAAGGTGTCTGAGGGTTAAAGGAGTTGTCGCTCTACTGCGGCTGCCTGCTGGCTACATTTCCTACGTGTTGGTATTGCCTTGAACAGGTGGCTGTAGGTGAATTATCTGTGATATACGTTGAATATCATGGCATTATCTGCGGTCTGCGACTTTCATGTTATCTGAACTATTCGGTGAAAGTACAATCTTACTGGTTAATGAAGAGGTTAAGCGTCAGTGACAGTTTAATTGCTTTGGAACAATGTAGCTGAGATAAGAGGCTTCAAATTGCATGTATTTTATTTGTTATTTTAGTAAATATATATATTCGGAGAGGTTTTCGCGTTGGAATGTGCCACGTCTTACTGTATCTGCACCAATCAGGCGCTCTTGCATTAGATGTATAAGAAAGACTAAGAGACCTCAATATGTCCAGCTTGGAGGAGAGAAGAAGAGAGAGATACAATTAACAAAGTACAGGAGGGAAGTTTATTTCAAAGGAGGAGAAATGTTACAAGAGACCAGAATATAAAACTAGAAGATCAGGGACTTAGATGTAATGTAAAGAAGTTTTACTTTTTTGAGAGAGATGTTTTCCCTACATATATTCCTGCATTATTATTTTTTTCCCTACATATATTCCTGCGCCCCATACATCTTTGGTTCGTTGACATTTTAACACTTTGAGGAAGAGTGTTGTTTTTGGGCAGCTGCGGTCTGTTGTGGGAAGTATTATTATTATTTTGTTTGTTAAAGTATTTTTCACTTTTACCACGGTAGCACGTATTTTATAGGTTCATTCACGGTGGTACACTTTATTGAGAGAGAGGTAGATAAGTGGAACAGCCTCCCAGCAGAAGTGGTAGAGGTTAATACAGTGAGGGTATTAAACATGCATGGGATAGACATACGGCTCCTGAATCTAAGACGAGACCGACGACTGATTAAGGTTTGCATTTTTACAGCAGGAGAAACGGGCGACTAGAAGGGGCTGAAGACAAAATCAAATTCTTCAGTTTCTATGGTATATGGAGGAATGGTACATATAGAAATGTGTATTCCAGAATGTGTGGTGGATGCATGGAATGGCTCTCCAGTGTGACTGGTAGCTTTAAATGGTCTAAGGAAATTTTAGGTTGCTTGGGATAAACAATGGGCTATGTCGATAAAGGAAATACATTAAAAATTGTTTGCTTTTTTTTTTTTTTTTTTTTTTTTTTTTTTTTAATAATCAGGGTGGAAGAAGCATCTGTGTTTCCAAAATGAGTGCCAAAAAAAGATTGTGAGCACAAATGGGAAAAAAATTGACATTTTAAATAAAAAAACATGTGGATTAGTTACCGACAGACGAAATATTCCTACCTGGACTCTGATGAAGGGCAGACAGCGTGGCTGCACATGCTGGCTTCTGTATACACTCAGACTCGCACGTCTTGCACTTACACCATCTGACAGCAAACTGTTGTAATGTAGAGTCATCGGACACAGATCTAACCGCAAGCTTTATTAATTATTAACCGGATAAACTCGTGTCAAGGTTTTAATAATAAAACAAATCCTCCAAAAATGGGTTAAGAAAAGAGCCACGTGGTAAAAAAAATAAACAGAATGTAACACTAAAGTGATTACACGCGGGGAGACGCATACTTTGTTACGGGTTAAAAAAAAAGGTAAATTTTAACAGAATCCTGAAATATTCAATCTATCAACCATTAACGATCATTTTCATGTCACAAGTATTGTGATCATATGACATTTGGGAAGTTCTCCTGCCCGGCAGGTAACGTGCAAGTCGGTAAACGATTGGTGAATACTTCTGGTAAATCGCTGCTGATCGCGCGGAACCGATAAATCTCTTCAATTAATAAGTGTTTAAACACAAAAAATTGCACAACGTTCCTATTCCAAAGAATATTTGCGTTTTCTTTTGAAAAAAACCTGTTTGTTAATTTCATCGTCAAGAATAAAATAGAAAAACATATATTGATAAAGGTATCTGGTATCCTAAACACAGGCGAGGAAGCAAGTCCATGTCTGGACTCCCCTTTTCACTTAGGGTGGGCTCCAAGAGATTTCCCCAAAGGGTGAAATACCATACAAAACAAATTTGAGATTAAATACGACTCTAAATTTATCTCAAACTTGCTTTGGATGGCTTTTCCCCGGATTGTAAGATCCCCGAGGCCTCATCGTTCAATCAGCTTTTTGACTTTATTCCATCTTCAGTCCCAGCTCTTCAGGGCTGCCAACACTATAGGATCCTTCCATGCATTTGCAAGGTTAATGAACCAATAACCTCTCTGATTCGTTTTTCAAGTTAAATGCATCAAAAGACATATTGACCTTTTTTTTAAAATGCCTGTTACCACAACAAGTTTCATGCGGTTGACCTGGTTCACTAGCAGCATGCTCAGCGCATGCATGTACCTGATGTGAAGCGCCAGGCTTGGTTTTCTGCCCACACATTAAACTTGGCTGTGTTGTCAGAACTGAGCCAATTTGCTTAGCCAAAATTCTAATTATTAAATACCCAAGTACTGGATATATACAAAATTTCTTTTTAAAAATAAAATGTCTGTCTAGCATCCTCCTAAGGATAGGAAGCAGGTCCACATCTGGACCCAAAGGGTAAAATATGCAAAACAGGCATCATGTTAACTCACTGAGGACGTAAAGCTGCTTAATGGTCAATCCTACGGTGCATCACCCCGTAAATAAAAATACATCTATTTGTTTGCTTAGGGATGTTCCTGGAACCTTGGTATAAATGAACCTTCTGCTTAGGACCCCATGCAACAGTTGAAAGCGGTTCCTATAGCTGTGATGTAAAGGGATCTGCTGATGAAAACTCCCACATAGGCCAAGGATTTAATAAAAAAAAAAAATGTGTATGGGCTTGTTAGTTTCCTTATACAGGGAACGTTTGCCTCACGTTTTGGTTCTAGACTGTACATTTTTCCGGGCATGTGGTAAAATCAGGCCTTTATGTCAATAAAAAGTTTTCTTCTGTAATGGCACAAATAGGATTCACCATAGGACAGCCGTCTGCCCTTGATTAGTTCATCTCAAACTCTCCTGGGGCTCACCCCAAGTAAATAGATGAACATAACCCTCCTGTAGTTAGAGGGATTGCAACTAAACCCCACTGATTAAGCCAAAGAAGGCTGATGTGTGTGTCTGTGAATGTCGGTTCTTTTGTGCAGAGAACATTTGTCTCCTGTTTCTGTTCTGGATCACCTTTATGGCGGTATCAGACTGATATATTGATGGAATTTTTACAAAGCATCAGCAATCACATCTTACAGTAAAACTTTTAAATCAATCCAATTGGTCTATTGGCCGGTCTGAATGCCACATTAGTCCAAACTGTCTCTGCTGTAGCAGAGAGAAAACCCTGGAATCTTCTCCATCACACCCTTGGCTTTGGTGAGCTTGTAGACCAGCCTAGAGGACCACAAGTCTGGTTTGATTCCCTCCAGTTAGTTTTCTTTCACAAGCTCGGGAACATCCTGGCAAAACCAGGGTGTTTGTAACATTCATAGAGCTAGAACTGTTCCACATGTCCCATTTCAAACTCCTCCATAAGAGAAGAAAGTAACAGTGAAACATAGAATTTCCAGAAGAGCCATTTGTGTCAAAAGCTGATAAGTTGGAAACACCTTTACCATTATATGTTATACGCCGTCCACTGCGGAGATCCAGATGAAGTGAGAAACTGTTCTTATGCAGTATGTAATTCCACCTTATACTGAAATACTGAATACATTATTTCAATGAAAAGTTACAAAATCCTTCCCTGTACGCTGTACAGCAAGCAAAATAAAATATATTTATGTGAACTATGAAAAGATCATCTCCAAATTTAAGTTGCACAATATTTCAATGCACTTTGATTAAAGGTGGAGATATGCAAATAAACGCACAAGCGACCAAATGGCCGACACTTGGTCCTTTCCTTCATCAGTTTTGGGACCAAATGCAGCCATTTCTAGTGTAAATGTAAAAAAAAAAAAAAAATCTGGAACAAAATTCATGGCGTTTAATAAGAATCTACCCACCAGCCAATGGACTGCTCAACAGATAGGCACAAACATGTTGGGAGGGAGGCACCATGTGTTCCATTATGCTATTAGGCCTAAGAATCAGTTTTTCTCCACCGCCTTCAGGGATATACTACATTTGATCTTCATCTATATGGTGAGAGGCTGTTTGAAGCTTCTTAGATCTCATTGTGTATAATGGCTTACTGGAAAACCGCTGGATGGCAACTGAGACTAGCAACGAATTATCGGTTTAACGCCCTCATTTCATTATGCAGGGCGAATTCTAATAGGTTTCTCTAGCGAGAACGACTGAGCAGACCCTGTATAACTGAATGGGTTATGAGAAATGGACGGACTGACCACAGACAATAATCCCCCCCAAACTGTCGGCAATATCCCCAAGAAAAGTAAAGGGATATCGCTATCCAGCACCCAAATAACCAGGCAAGACTAGTCTTTAGGTACAATAAGAGGAGAACTGATTTATTTTAGACACAGACGGCTGGATATATCCAGCAAAACACACATTAACATAAAACAAGATACTGGGATACAAACCACCCCCTTAATCTGCCTCCCAGAGACAACAGGGGCAGTAAAGGGATTAACAATACAAAAGGATACAGATGCCACTAAAATAAGGAATACACATTGTCTTGATTAAATTATCTCCCAGACCTTAGTGTGCTGTGTGTAAGTAATAAAAATAATTTTTTATTAATAACACACAAAAGGATAGCATTAACTGAGGGGTAGGGTGACTCTAGGAACCATCACAGTCCCAAGATGCAGGGACCTCAAATCTGCTTCCTTTAGCATTTCTTGATTTGGGTAACGTGGCACTGCTTACCAGGGCCCATAGTCTGTAAGAAGGAGGCTGGTGCTCAGTCCCCTCTGGGAGCCCATGGCACAGAGGCTTCTGTAACAAGAAACCTCACTGATTTAACTATACAATATATGGCCCTTCATCATATATAGATTAAAGCAAAAGCTCTCCTGTCAACTCTAAATTTATCTTTTGAAGACCGAAATACTTGTCCCCAATCTTTGTCTTCTGGGATGGCACTACCTGTAACAGGAACATGCAGGCCTCTCCTGGGCCTAAGACAAAGGAGAGCTGGAGAACCCAAACGACAATTCCTGCTCCCGAGCCCTCAGTCACCATATCAGGCACCCGCAAACCTAAAAAAAACGCTTTGTGAAAAACTCTTAACTAAATATTTATCGTCAGCGTTTTACACCATATTGTCTGATACAATACACACTGTAACACAGCGCGTGAGGCATCAGGCGCCTAACCTCCCAAACCAGCCATAGGTCTCACCTTATTAAGGATGTGGTGAGCAAAAGGTCCTGTACTTATTAGAGCGTAAGACCAAGCTTTCCCTCTCTCACGGGTACTCACTTTATCTCAGCCAAAAGACTAGGAAGCACAAACTAAATTGTTCATACATCGGGGCAGTGAATTTGTTAGAATGGGTTTTATTTACCCCGTTTAATTTATAAAGCCATCTCCTGCTGTTTCTATACACATTATTGGGGCTTTTAGGGCTGTAAAACCCTGTGATACCCTCATACCCAACAAACATTCCAAGCTCCTAGAAAAGAGGGACAGAGAGGTTTGGAGGCCCAGAGGGACTGTCTCCTGTGAACCCTGACACTTGGGAGGAGAAAACTTGATGTTGTCGTTTTTGTGGAGCCCTAGTAGAGACACTATTTTGAAATATGTGTCGTTATCACAAAAAAAAAAGTAACAATCAAAGGACGGACCAGGGGCTAAAACCCGGACAGTTAGCAGTCATTCCATAATAAGTCGTTTAGCTTCTATATAACGCAGTCACATTAAAGACGCAGCTATAGTGAAGCAGTCCGCCCCTCAGCCCGTAGCACACGGCGGAGTAAAGGTTAAATGGATAAAGGAAAAGCCAAAGCCCGTAGCAAAACATATGCAGATCCCCCACCATTTCGCTCCCCGTTTCCCGCTCAACGCTCTCACAGACGGTTAAAAATACGCAGCTCTAGTAGCACCGCCCCACACCACACTCCATGCCACATTTCTATTGGCTCGCGAAGTGTCCCACGCCCCCTTATTGGCTCAGCTCTACTATACTCGCCCGCAAAAATCTTTGGGGGCGTGTACACACCTGCCAACCATTGGAGGAGGAGCGAACGCTGCGGGTTGACAGGGGGCGTGCCCACGTCCCTATTCCCCAAGTAGTTTACACTGAAATTACTGCGTAGCCCCTTGAGAAAAAGACACCTTACGTCAAAACCAGGACGTGAATTGTGTGGGCTCCTTTTGTCACCTCCCTCCTTCCTTGTTCCCAGGTAAGGTCAAGGGGACCGAGCTGACGGAGGAGGCGGAAAAGGAAGATCGACAATTCCCCAGGAAGACATGGCCGGCAAGGAGAGCGAGCTGTGCGACAGCCTCATACTCTGGGTGAGCGGGGTTCTGGCTGGGGAGCTGAGGGCTGCTGATGACGTCACACGGGGGGCAACCTGGGATGTATAGAGACACCTGTATGGGGTAATAGGGCCGGGATCAGCACCAAGGGCAGGGCTTTATGTCCCAAAGTGGGGAGTTAAAAAGAGGAAGCCTAAAATCTTGGGTATCACACGCACATGTATGTTATTTATACACATGTAATATGTGCCTCTTTCTGTCTTAAAGAAGGGGAACATATGAGTATTTTACGTGACATTTTATTTACTCATTTATTTATTTAACTAGAGTTTTCCCCGCATTTACTAAAGCCCCGGTTTCATCGGAGGTAACCGTAAAAAAATAATAAAAAAAAAACGTGTATAATTCCCACGCTAAATTTTAGGGGCCATTTTACAATTACCTGTAATTTTTCACTTCTCCGCATCCTTAAAAAAAAGAAGGGTCCATCTAGTCTGCCCGTTTCTCCTGCTGTAAAGACTCAAACCTTAATCAGTCGTTGGTCTCGTCTTAGATTCAGGAGCCATATGCCTATCCCATGCATGTTTAATACCCTCACTGTATTACCCTCTACCACCTCTGCTGGGAGCCTGTCCCACTTATCTACCACTCTCTTAGTAAAGTAAAACCTCTTAATTACATTACATCTAAGCCGCTGACTCTTAGTCTGATGGTAACTTTCAGATTATACATTTTTGAAACTTTACAAATATTTTTGAAACCGTAAACATCCCTTTTTTTGGTCGTAATAGATGCATTTTCTGGTTTCATTCATTATTGACGTCACATCTTTTAATAGATGAATAGTCCGTTATTCACTGGAGCTTCAGAAATGTAATTGATTATTATTATATATATATAAAATATATAAAATATATACATAAACATAACAAAGATACATATTTTTATCCGGGCAACACAAACTAAAAAAAATAAAATTGACATTTTAAGATATTTAAAATAATGCACAGATTCCAACTTTTTTGTAAAGCAATATACTAATGTTGCCACAATTTTATTTTTTTTCCGTAACACTGTAAATAATAATAATAAAAAAAAATAATCATAATAATAAAATGAATATGAATAAATTATAATCTCTCTAAAACAGTTAAAATGTGCTTCCCAAATATTGTTGACACATCCCATTCTTGGTAATCTCTATTTGTATTTGGCATTTATTTTAAGCACAAAATATGTTATTTTGCCAAACTGAACTATGGCGTCAAAGGACCCTGGTACTAAGGTTTTTTTTTAAAAGCGGTGTTATTGCTATAGCGACCAAAAGAATGCGCATCCAGATTAGACAATTACATTGTTGCATTTTTATACAGAATCTCCCATGTTTAAAATTTTTTTGCCATGTGATCTAGGAATTAAAAATAATAATAATACTTAATAATAATATTTGTTAAATATGTTATATTTTTTAGACAATAAAATGTGCAATTTTTGTTAAAGTTTAAACAGAAGTACTTTCATTAAATCTGGCGTAGAACGTTTACAATATTTCCCTTATTCCGGACATTGAACATTCTAGATGAGTACAAAATAATATGTTACTAAATTAAGTCTTATATCTGATGTTTTTGTTAAATGTTAGTTGTTTGCAAAAGTAAAAGTAAGGCTAAAAATCTTTTTATATATAATTTTAATTCTATTATAATTATTAAATTATAATTTAATTTAATTTTAATAATAAAATAACAACTACATTTTTATAACAGTTACAGTTTTATTATGTCAAAAATCTTGTGTCCTTAATCATGCCATATATATATATATATATTAATTTTTTTTTTTATTTCTGTTGTTTTAATCAAATTATATCAACTCATTATATACATGTTTTGCGTAAAAAGCCACTTGACTCCACCTCTTTGTTTAATTGTACATTAACCAGTTCATCACCACGGGGTTCGTTCCTAAACTGGACCGATACTGGGAGGGTGGGTAGATACATGGAAATAATGGGTCTTTAGTGGAAGGTGTCATTGTCTATTGGTGATATAGATTCACAAAAGCTTCTGAGACCTCAGAGGTCTTTTCTTCAGATGGGATGACAGTAATCAGTAATGTGGGTCAATCGTTAACAGCTGAATCGTGGTCAATATGGTGTCTGAAGGGCCAGTCTAGTTTTTCTTACGAAAGTTGGACCTTCATACCCTATACATTCAAGAGGAGGGCTTCCATGTACGCAGATAAAGCAGCTGCTTAGGGCCCCTATTGGTCTAAGGCCCCCCCATGGAAGAGGCGAGGTACAGATTCCTTTAAACATCTATCACTATAGTGTACCCCATGATTCCTTTGTTTTCATCAATTGCACTTTTCACTTGATCCCCCCCACCGGTATACATTCAAGTCACTCTTGATTGAATCATCCTTTAATGGCGCCTACTCCCAGCGAGGGAGGAAAGCCTCATAACAAATAAATCATACATGAAAGGCTCTGTGCGCCAGCCGCCAGCTAATAATCCCGTCCTTCCTAATATTGATGACAAAGCTGTGATGGACCCCAGGGATGAAAACCCTAGAAGTACTTTGTGCGCTTAAATAACTCATTTATGAGAATGTGACATCATTATATCATAAAACCCGTCATCAGGAAGATTTAGCATTTTTATGGCAGGGTCCACCACGGGTAAGTATGACAGGTTATGTACACATTTCGCTAATAAACTCAATAGCTTGTGTACACACACACTTTAAAATATTGTGTGCAATATATTACAATTTTTACCTCCTTTTTTATGTAATAATATTATTTAGGAAGCGGCAGGGCCCTCTTGACTTAATGTATTGTTTAATAATAACGTGGGGCATTATTATGGCCATCCTGACTTGTAAATGTTGGATCGTGGCATGTTCATACCTGGGAACTCTCAGGGGTTAACCCAGAAAGTCTCAGGGTTTTTTGCCCTATCGCAGGCTCCCCGGGGGAAATCTCAGGGTCACGCAGTAATTGGCTAACTCATTCATACTCTTCATTGATCTGATGATATTGAAGGCTCCTAATTAGTGATTTTGTTTCCAGTAAGTTAAGGTTGATATCCCTGCTTGAATGCAGGTGACTCCAACAAGTCAAAGTTCTGACGAGGACCGGCCTAAGAGCCATTTGGGCGATGCATTTGGCGAGTGGCTACATAGAATCTTCACGATGGGCTATGAAAGGGTTAATATTTAAAGAGCCTCGGGGTCTTTACAACATGTACGATGGTGATGCTGTCGTGTGTAAAGTGGTTTTTTTTTTTTACGTCTTTATAAAGTTAGAAGACTTTGAACGCATTTAATGCGAGCGCCCGACCTGCAGATCCTGTTTGAACGGGGTGTGTTCAGGATCAGAATAGTAATGAATTTTGGAAAAGACGTCTGTAACCGCGCCGGGTCCTTCCGACGTGAAATGAAATTCATGAAATGTTTCTCATAGCTTTACCTCCTCGCGCTTTCATTTTGGTGAATTTAGGACATTGCGCAATAGTTATAGACAATGATGAAAACGCGGCTGTTTGACATGTTACGGCAGGCGGCTTTTGCTCATAAAAGGCTGACGTGTCTAATATAATGCTAATCATTGGCCGGTTCTGAAGAACAATAGCTGTGGATGAGGCCATCCATGTCTGAAGTTATTGTGGGTTAATATTGGGTGTTTCTCTTTTAAAATGACTATAATTGTGTTAGCATACCTCCCAACTGTCTCGGTTTTCACGCAGCTGATTTTTAGTAGCTGTTCTCCCCTGATCAGCACAGGGAGCTGTAAAATCCATGGAGGTCTGTGCTTTTATCTGATGTGGCCACCTTGCCACGCTCTGAAGCCGAGTGCCATGAGTTGGCTCTTTGGATAAGCTGGGTGGGTGGCCATGCCTCCGGCTCCACTCACCGCCATTGTTGCCCCTGCCTTATGCCACACCGCCCAGCACAGGTGTCCGAATTTGGGCTCCTGAACATTGGAGAGGGTATAGGTTAGCTTCAGCAGCGGAACTGGGAAGTCACCATTAGAAGACATGGGGCATTCGCCAATGGAAGGCGCAACACGGGTAGAGTTTGGGGTTTAGAAGGATGGTGAGTACTACAGGTTCGTTCTCACCGATTGAACGTTGTCTTCTCCAAATAGTCAATTGCAAGACTAAATAAATGTCCCTAACAGCCGAAGTATGTGAGCACCAAAGCGCATGATACGTTTAGCGACCTATAATAAAGCGGCACGTCGGCAATGAAAGCCATGCAAGCAAAGGAACGTTTGGAAGGCTGGAGCATCGTGGAATCGTAGATGAGCGTCAGGCTGTCGGACACAATCCATGTGACTCTGAATGAGACTTTTTTGTCACTTGTCTCCACCTCGAGCTCCTTCCTTTCCGAAGAGTCGGGTCCGCGTTTAAAAGCCGCGAGACCATGGGCAGAGCCGTGGAGTTTACACATACATTGATTTTCGTTCTCCCTGCAAAACTCAAACTTTTAATCAAATTTAAACTAGAATGGAATTCTATAGATTTAACCTTTAAAACCCTGTAGAAATAGTAATTCACAATCAATTTTTTTTAAAATAAAATATATATATATATAACCTTCCAAAATATAACTTTCCAAACTGTTCCAAAATCCCTTTCTATTATCGTCTTGTTGCGGGGCATGCAAATAGTAAATGGCACGCGCTGTATGATCTGTCTCACCTTTGTGTCTAACGTGTCCCTTTCCTCTCCTGTGACAGCTGCAGACATTCGACACGGCAGCTCCTTGTAAGACTATCCAAGACCTCTCCAGCGGCGTCACCATGGCACAAATACTCCACGAAATGTAAGTAAAATGTTGATTTGGGTTACGGACGGGCGCTATATGGTTGTTGCAATTCGTCAACATCAGATTCCCCCCCATCCGCTGTACAGAGCCACAGAATAGGATGCTTGCAAAAGCAACACCACAAACATTTAAAGGGACCACGCAGCTATCATATGCAAGTGCATACAATGGCAGACGCGTCCCTTTAAAATCAAGTGTCTAATTTATATGCAGGGTAGACGGGGCTGAATGATTCTATGTTTCTATATTACCCCAAATATATAAAATAGGATTTTTCGAAAAATTCCCTTAAGCACGCATAAAATCAGTATTTAGGCAACAAGGACCCAGCCGTGGATGGAAATTATAAATGTATGAAAATGAAAACTAAATAAGAGGTCTTTTTGTCCCGATGCAGAGACAGGGCGTGGTTTGATGAGACCTGGTTAACCCGCATTAAAGACGACGTTAAGGACAATAAAAGGATAAAGGTATCCCAATTTTATTTTTTATTATTTTTATTTTATTACTCATGATGAACAAAAGCTGTTGCTTTCCACTCGCTCAGCATAAATGTGTGCAAATTAAAGTTTTGTCTTGATGGGAGTTGTATCCCGACTGTCAAAATGTGCCTGTGTGGTTGAGAGTGATAGGAGCAAAAGTCCCACAGAAGTTGGGCGATACAGAATGAAGTCTTTCAGAATTTAACTACAAAAAAGCACAGTTTGTTCAAAAATGACAGCTTTCGGTTGGTAATTAGTCATTTCTACCCCCAACATAATTTTTTTTAACCCTACATAATGGTGGTGCTTACCGAGTCAATGAATTAATATGTATTTGAAACCAACCTAATGCTTATTATCTTGAGATCAGCCATCTTTACTCCCTGTTCCAAGGATCTGCATGATTTTTCCTCCCCATGAAGTCATCTCTCCCCAAAACATATATAGACTCAACAACAAGCACCGGGCGATAGCAGATTTAATAATAGAATTCCCGTCCAGCTTCGGGGATCGCTGCCAAAGAGTATTGCGTAACCTTTACAGGTAGAGCTTGGCCAGGTGGCGCGCGGCACGTCGGAGACACTGAACGGGCAAATATACAGAAAATAGTCAATTCTAAAATAGCCATTTCTGAAAACATAAATATGGCAAAAAAAAAAGAATCCCCTAGATCTGCGCCATAACACGTCATGCTTTATTAGGACTTGGCAAAAAATAAATAAATTCATACATTAAATCAGATATTTTTCTTTATTTTGTTCAGATCAATAACCTGAAGAAGATTTTGCAGGGAATCGTCGATTATTACCGCGAGGTAAAAGTAAATCTATCGTCTGTCTTGTAATCTTACGTTTTTATGTATATATATATATACAGAGCCGGCCTTAGGTGTTCTGGCGCCCTGTGCGGACTACTCCTCTGGCGCCCCCCCATCCCAAAAAAAGAAAGGAATAAAAACTTGTAACAAAACTTGTAACAAAACCCCAATCACTATATACTACGCCAAACATTGATGTGGTGTAGGCCTACCACTTCATTGTCTGGCTTAGTAGTAGGGATGCACCGAAACGAATTCTGGACTGAAACCGAAAGTGCAGCATTTACCTGGCCAAAACCGAATATGACCCCCCCACCCCATAAAAAAATCTAACACTTTTATTTAAAGTAAGTAACACACCAAAATAGGACAAAACAATTAAATAATATAATATATATATATATATATATATATATATATATATATATATATATATATATGATTAACAGCAATCACATTCCTATCATGCCCAGGCATACCCAGATTCCAGGATTTACTCGCAGACTTGGCATGATAGGAGTATGATTGCCCTATCTACCCCTTCTCACTCTCTTCTGCCCTATCTACCCCTTCTCACTCCCTTCTCCCTATCTACCCCCTTTCCCCTGTCTCACTCCCTTCTCCCTATCTACCCCCTCCTAACTACCTACCCTTTCCCTCTTTGAAGTTCACTTACCTTTTAGGAGTCCTGCAGTGGGGGTGCAAGGCCTCTGCCTCCCAGCTCTGTATGGAACAGTATAGAGTTATGGGAGTTATGATGTACTTTTAGAGCATAATTAGATCATGAAAAAGACATTGGAAATGGTACAGCATAACACCCATCACTCTCACACACTTACCAATCCACACATATACCAATCCACACGCATACCAATCCACACGTATACCAATCCACACGTATACCAATCCACACGTATACCAATCCACACATATACACTAATCCACACATATATACCAATCCACACACATACCAATCCACACGTATACCAATCCACACATATATACCAATCCACACACATATATACCAATCCACACACATATATACCAATCCACACACATATACACTAATCCACACATATATACCAATCCACACATATATACCAATCCACTCTCACTGAATGCTTTCCTACCTTTCCTCTTTTCTCCTTACAGCTCCTTTTCCTCAGTTCTTCTGTCTTCTTCCGGGTCAGAGGGCACGGACAGCGGTGGGCGCGGCTTCAGTGTTGTGCGCCGGGATCTGACAACAAACCCCGGCGCACAGCAACTGTTGCCGCGCGGATCACAAGGGAGCGATATCGGAGGTCTTTAATAGACCTCCGGCTCCCTTGAGTGATTGAGGGAGATCCTTGAACCGGATTAAAATCACTCAAGGGAGCCGGAGGTCTGTTAAAGACCTCCGATACCGCTCCCTTGCGAGCCTGCTCCTCCAGCGGCGGACATTACTGTCCGTCTCTGGAGGGGTGCCCCCCTGATGAGCGGCACCCGGTGCGGACCGCCCCCCCCGCTAGGTACGCTGCTGGCGGCAGTGGTACGCTACGGTGGCGGCGGACTCCGCGGCGGCTGCAGACCCCGCCGCGGCGTCGGACCGCGCGGCGGCGGCGGACCGCGCGGCGGCGGACCCCGCAGCGGCGGCGCCCCCTGGAGTGTGGCGCCCTGTGCGGTCGCACAGGTCGCACACCCCAAAGGCCGGCCCTGTATATATATATGGGATCTCGTCATACAGCGGCTCCTCTATTCCCATGTCACAGCTCGGTTTACACGCGTGTTGTATGTCTTTGCATCATCCAGGCTTTATGTGCTCGTGGCTGTAACCTTCAGAACGGCGCGATATGGAGTTGGAGTTTATCTGTGTATTATAGTGTGCGTGTGAGTGAGTGTGTGCTCATGAATGTAAGTGTATGTTTGCTTGGTGTGTGAGTCCACTCCATGTTTACTCTTGTATCTTTGGGATCACATCTACAATGGTCATATTTTTGGACTTCCAAATATTGCTTTTGGCTTTTTTTATACTAATTTTGTTCTAAAAAGATTGGCTTGCACATAAAGTAATTGTCGGATAGAAATGCGCCTATCAGTAGATCTTAGAACATTCCGTGTAGAATTCTTACATCAACATAAAGTCGTAAAACCAGTAGGTGAACTGTCTTGTTTTTTGTTTTTTTAATTCCTCAGTTTCTAGATCAGAACATTTCGGAATATCTGCTTCCCGATCTGAGTCAAATAGCAGAGCGTTCGGATCCTACAGAGATGGGACGCCTGCTCCAGCTCGTTCTAGGCTGCGCTATTAACTGCGAAAAGAAACAAGGTAACCCGTGTTCTGGTTCATGGCGTCTTACCCCCTCCGCAAGTAAAAAAAATCTGCAAGCGGAATCACAAGCTCATGTATGAACGTACCCATACACCCTAACTTCTACCCCCAGTGAATCGCGATGCCAGGGGCAGAGCTTGGGAGGTCGAGTGTCACTCACACTGGCAGTCGGGATCTCAGGCTACTACAGGGAGGGTATTAAACATGCATGGGATAAGCATATGGCTCCTGAATCTAAGACGAGACCAACCAAATTAAGGTTTAAGTGTTTACAGCAGGAGAAACGGGCAGACGGTCGACTCGATTGGCCGGCAGATTCTGCTTCTGTGTTGTAAAACCTAATTTCTCTCCTTAAAGGTTGAACCGAAATAACTTTACTTTTTAACTTAAAGTTAAGCGTCTTTATTACGTGGCTCTTGTTCTAATATGAACCACATTATTGTATTACAGAGCACATTCAGACAATAATGACGCTGGAGGAGTCAGTGCAGCACGTCGTAATGACCGCTATTCAGGAGGTAAGAATTATCTTAACGCCGTTTAGGAGATAAGCCGCGCAGATATTCCGTCTCTCGTCGGTTTACGTATAGTTTGCTGGTCTGAATTTTTTGAACCCTTGTTCCGTTAATTATCTCTTATCCCACACACTCCCTTTTTTCTTACTCAACCCAAATTTTCTGTGCTGTTAACAGGAACAGTACAAAGTTTAATATGTATGATGTAATATGGTGACATCATACCAAATTATGCCCCTTCTGCCCCTTCTCACTGCCTCCCCCTCTGCCCCTTCTCACTGCCCCCCCTCTGCCCCTTCTCACTGCCCCTACTCCCTCTCCTTACTTACCTCGTTGCCGGAGTCCTGAGCTGGGAGCGGGAGGTGTCAGTCTTCCCGATCTCCCGCGGTGCGCGCTTCACAGCTGAGCGCCAGAATAATTCCGCCGTTCAGCATGAAACGCCGGCACCGCAACGGAGTCACGGAGAGTGAGGGGCGCCAAGCGGTCGCTGAAAACTTCACGAGCGACCACTCGGCGCCCTTGCCCGGGACTTAAATTGAAACATCGTTTTTTTTGTTTGTTTTAACTTTATTTAACATCCTCCATGTTAAATAAAGTTAAAACAACTTTATTTAATATGGAGGATGTTAAATAAAGTTAAAAAAAAACCCGATGCTTTAATTTAAGTCCCGGGCAGGCGCCCCTGTTGCCATGGCGCCCTGTGCGGCTGCACAGGTCGCACACCCCTAAGGCCGGCCCTGGTCATTGGAGTGATAAAGGGCCATTGGAACACAGGAGTGATGGGAGTGATAAAGGGCCTCTGTACGCCTATAAAGAGATTCTATTAAAATCAGCTACAATAGTCATTTACAACATTAACCCCATATGAGGTGGATTTCTGACCCATTTCATGTTATTTTAATGGACAGATTTTGTTTTTCTTTAAAAAAAAGGAAAATTTCCCCCAACTTTTGAACGGTAGTGTAGGTTGGCATTTAGCTAATTTTGTCCCAATAAACTCCCTTTTATCTGCAGACCTGGAGCCGCCGTTGCTGTCAGTCATGTGATATTTTGGGTGACTTTCCCGGCTCAAACACCACACTGAGCTGATGCTTTATGGCGATGCTAATGAAGTCCGTTCCTCCATAGACTTTCATTTGTCAGAGTGTCCAGTTGGGTGATTAAAGCTGAGCCATTCTATTATACCCCAAAGGCACTAAATAAGGAGTCGGGCTGTTTAGTAGATCGGGGATCAGATAACGGAGCGAGAATCACACAAACGGCTGATATGCAGCTGCCTGAAAACATTATAATATGGGGCAAAAAACTACAACTGGTTGGAAAAAAAAAAACTAGTTCAGAAAAACATACAATAATTATGAAAATTTTCATCTGATACTAGTGACAAAAAATTGTTGGCAGTTTCCTTTTAAAGGGTGTCTGGACTTTCAGTTAATGGTGGTATACATCAGTGTAGTGCAGAAATTATATTAAATCTTCTGTGTCCGTAGGCCTGACGGTCGCCATTTTATTCTACCTAATTTTACACCGCTGTGGAGTATGATAATGCTAAACACATCAATAAATAATACTGATAATTTATTCCCCAACAAGCTCTACAGCTCAGCTTCCTAATATGCCTGTAAAACACGTCGCGTGTCCTGTGCAGATAACGCACTGACATGAAAGGGAAGCTGCTGCGGGAAAAGCTTACGCTCCATAAACCTCCGCGAAACGGATTTCATTACGCCTTGGAATGTAATATTTATATAGCTTTCTGGAATGTGTTTTACAGCTGATGAGTAAAGACCCCGTGGACTCCCCCTCTCTGGACTTATCTGGGGATCTGGAACACCAGGTACGCACTCTAATGTCACGGTTAACCCTTTTCATGCCACGTCGGACAGAAGCTCACCCTTAACCAGCGAAGTATGGAAAAGCGCTTTCTGCAAAGATGCTTTTTTTTCCCTCTTTTAATCGCTGAGTAAAAAAAGATAAGCTGTGAGATTTGTTTGGAAAAGGTGTGTTACATCACAGATACCCCCTCCCCCCAGTCAGGGTTATTTTTAACCCTTAACTCTACTTTTTCTTACTTTTTTTTTGTATTGTAGAGATTAACCGTCCCTTTAAGAAGAGACATTTTTGTTTAAAAAAGATACTATCTCTGTAAAAAGAGCCAGTGCTGGAGCTGAATGTCCGTGAGAATCCCCCCATGCATATCTGTAAGGGGGAGGCCATCATAATTTAAAGGGACCCCCCAGCTACCGTTTGCATATGATGGCTGGAGTGTCCGTATAACTGCGTGCATGATGTCACTCCTATGATGTTTATATTACCACCTCTCCCTGTCTCTCCCACACCCAGATTTAATCCACTTCACCTTCCCAAATATACACATCAGTCACGGTAACAACACGCGGGGCTCATCATACCCGGTTATTTGGTGTCAGTTACAGTAATTTATTAGTCCTTTTATTGTATCGGGTGAAGCTGTTGGCAAAGAGTATAACACGGCCTCCATAACTCATCCTGATGAAACGCTACGCTCTACCCCTTGGTTGACAAACAGGGAGAAGCGTGTTAATGTGTTTTATATTATATAATAATAATATAATAATAATAGCAGGGTATGGGAATTACAGTTATTATTATCACTATTCTTTATTTTTTATGTATTAGGTGATAACATATTCCACTCGGCCAGTGAGCTTACGATCTAGCCTTATGGCACTTTCATACAAAGTGGGTGGGTCTCCGAGGGCTTTTGTCCCTACAGAATAGGGGGATGCTGCAGACCCCACTATATGAATTTGCCCCTTTCCATCCACCCCAGCTAAATGCTGCGCAGGAGATTAGGGGGGGGTCTGTGCATTTGTGGTAAGTGCTCCTATTGGTTGGTTTCAAAAAGAGCACTTTCCTGCCACTGATTGGCTGCTTCTTGCAACCAATCGGTGGCTAGAATTGTCAGACGTTGGAGGAGGAGGACAGCTGCTGCAGCAGAGCTGCATCTTCCATAGAAAATGCTTTATTGTTTCCTTTTTAAAGAATGCATATTAAAGTACTCACAGAGGGTATGGGTTACTTTAATTTACATTCTTCTGTTGTCTTTTTTTAGGGGGGCGAGAGAACTCGTATAATTATTGTGCCACATTGTAAGTAGCACCTTTGCCCCCTGGACAGCGGGGGGGGGGTTTATTATTTAAATCCGGGGATAGTTGTGGCTGGATTCCATTACCTTAGATACATTTTGCCCCTGATAGCTACTCTCACATAGACTGCAACAGAAGAAAAAAAAAACGAGATAAAGAAATGATACAATTTATCTAACGTAACAGAATCCGGACCTTTTCCCCGATTTCTGGACAAATACAATGAAAAAAATCTAATCCAAAAAATCCTGCAAAAATTAAAAAAAACAACAAAAACAACAAAACACAGAATCACCGAGAGGGTATAATGATAGAAACTTTTCTTTATTGAAATTGCGGCTGTAATAATTTTGCTTTTTTATGTATTTTAGCTGAAAAGAACCCATGAACTTCTTCAGGAAGCGCAGGCAGAGAAAGAAGAGCTAAAACTCCGATGCCAAGAACTAGATTTACAGGTAAGAAAAGAAGATCTATTGAGAAAGATCTATTGGGGGGGGATTTATAAAGTGTATAAAGATGTATAAAGTGGATATAGAGACAAAAGGTGATCATTGTTGACCTTATTTGCATGCGCCTACCCAGAATCCCTTGTGGTTGTGGCAGCACCATGAGATTTCCGAGGGAAAAACAGGCCTTCTGGCTTATCTGGTGTCTGTAGATGAGTGATTAATAATACTTCTACTACCCCGGGGATTTATAAAGGCGCCATTAAAGCGGCCGCATCCTATTCTTATCTGCCATTGGCTTGTGCTACCTTTTTAATTGACCCAATGGAATAAAAGTGCGCTCGGTGCCATCGCCAGTGCCAGACGCCTCTTAAACATTCAGAATGTATGATCGATTTTAAATATGAATATTTAGTTCCATATATAATGCCTGTGAAACATACCTCCCAAGTGTCCCTGCTTAGTTAAGCTAGTCCCTCTTTAGTGCACGAATCCCTGTGCCCTCCTCCCCCAGCCAATTGCCTCCCCTGATGCCCCTCTTTTCTAAGAGGTCAGAATGTTTGCTGGGTATGAGGGGATCGCAGGGTTCTACAGCCCTAAAAGCCCCGATAATGTGTATGTGAATTGGGTAAATAAAATAAGTCTTCTAATTTATTCTTACATTTATGAGAATAATCCGTAAATTGTTTCAGTGATCAGATATTTGAGCTAGAATGCATCCTAATGAAAAATTTCAGGCAAATGTTTCCTTACAAAGCATATAAGTAAAATATGGTATAGTATCAATAATGTGATATTATATACTTTTCATAAATATATAATATAAAGGGCCACTGGGACACAGGAGTGATGGGAGTGATAAAGGGCCATTGGAACACAGGAGTGATGGGAGTGATAAAGGGCCATTGGAACACAGGAGTGATGGGAGTGATAAAGGGTCATTGGAACACAGGAGTGATGGGAGTGATAAAGGGTCATTGGAACACAGGAGTGATGGGAGTGATAAAGGGTCTCTGTACGCCTATGAAGAGATTCCATTAAAAATCAGCTGTTTCCAGTACAATAGTCATTTACAACATTAACCCCCACTGCGCTGGATTTCTAATTCAGTATATGTCCAGTATTTTAGTGGAAAAAAATAGCTCTTCTTTCAAAAACAAGGAAATGTCTAGGTGACCCCAAACTTTGAACAATGGTGTGTATATATACATATATACGGTATATAAATTCCCTACTGTTGATATTTTAAAAGTCATACACATTGTGGCCCTGGAATCATGGCTGCTAGTTAATGAGTAATTTTAATCAGACATTAAGATCGCGTGTGCCAATAGCTGTGGCCTTGCTCCCACGTTTAGATCAATCGGTTTGTATTTGCTGCCCTTGAAGTGGGACACGTCCAGATTTATCAGGCCCCTGAAACTCGCACCCCCCCGGTTTATAACCCCATGAGCGGCTCTGTGCTGATACTTTTACAATAAATATACCAAAATGCTAGCTTTAAGGGAATATATATATATATATATATATATATATATATATATATGAACTTGGATATTAAAGGGAACTCCTATGAGGACATAAATTAAGGTTCACTCTTACGTTACTGGTAAGAGGGGTAAATGTCTCCCAACTGTCTCGCTTTGTGCGGGGCCTGATTTTGCCAAAGAAACATTGTTTCCACGATGGAACCTTCAGAAGTTCATCTTCTTCTTGGCCTGGGCAGCATCCCCACCGGGTCCCGGCCATAGGAAATATAAAGCCCTCTGTAGGTATCTTGACAGTCTCTTATAGAAAAAAAAAAGCAGAGACATCACCCAAGCCTCGAAGAAGATGAACTTCAAAGTCTACGCTGAGACTTCTTTTAAATCTGAAATAATTCTTCACCAATTTACTTATAAGGTCTCGGCCATCGGTGATGCTGCACCAGTAAGGTAGGTTATGGTATGATGTAATACGCAACCAGTAACCGCATCAACGTTAACAAGTTGGCGTCTGTCTCTGATCACGTTGGCTTTCACTGCTTTTAATGCGCTCTAAGGCCGTCATATTTAATAACGTTAACGTGTGTCTCCCCCGTGTCCCGTGATCCTTGGCCGGTCTGAGATGTAGGTCATACCTGGGATCTCTCCGGGTTTTTTTCCCGCCCCAGTCGTTGGTCTCGTCTTAGATTGGGGAGCCGTATGCCGATCCCATGCATGTTTTAATCCCCTCACTGTATTAACCAGTTAACCCCTTCTCAGCCGGCCCCCTGGGGTCACTCGCCAGTGTGTTGCTCAACCTATCTGACGTACTCCCAACATCTCGTGGGGGGCCGAGAGATACTCGACAAGCATTTAATTATCTGACCCCCCCCCACTACCCCTTCTTTATGAGTTACCCTCAAATTTAGCTTCTACGCAGGCTGACACAATGTGGCATTTATGCATTTTAATAATTTTACCAGCATACGAGTGTCAAAGCAGGTAGAATGCCTTTTTTTATTATTATTTCCATTTTTAATTGATTTATATTTTTATGAATAGCCCCGATTTTGACACTAGCGGTGTGGCACCCTTTCCGCGCCCTCTGTAATGTGACACGTTCTCTCCGTGGCCGATTTATCTCACCAAACAGATCTTATGCAACCTACATGCGCGTTCAGTTCAGACAGGATCTGGCTGCCCCTCGCTCGCTGTTATCACCTAAAACCTTTCGACTGAATAATCCATTAACGTTATTCACTATTTTCTGTGCAGACGCACGTTACGTCCTATTTCATAAGTATATATTATTTTGTAAATGGAATTAAAGTCTGTGACACGGTAAGTATACAAACAGAGGTTCCTGAAGTGCTGAAATATTATTATTATTATTATTTATTTTATTATTATATTTTATTTATATGGCGTCAACAATTCCCGCAGAGTTTCTTACAGTCTTATCAAAGTGTCTGACAAAACTAGAACCGACCAACTAAGACAAACCGATACCTTAGATAAAGAGGGCCCGGCTCGCAAGAGCTTACAATCTAATATGAGTCTCTGTAAAGGAGCCGTGAAACTTTCTCCTGTTCTATATAGTTGGGTTTATTCACTGAAGCCTGAGTTTGCAGATGAAGATTGGACTCCCTGTCTTTAACCCCTTAAGGACAATAGGCGGTCCCTAAACCCATTGAAAACAATGCATTTTGAGCCCGTACATGTACGGGCTTTGTCATTAAGGGGTTAATATACATTAAGATGATCAATGATCTAAACAGAAAAACTCCTGCTTTGGTAAATAAGACCCTATAATGAGAAAAATATAGAAGGGGAACCTTTATATATTATTAATATTTATAGGTTGAAATTCCATATTTTGAAGCTTTACAATACAATAGTCGTAGATAACAGTCTGCTTGTACATTTTTCTAAAGCATTTCGGGTATTTAATATGATTTTAAAGGGACACACCGGCCCTCGTATAATGCATGTGATGGATAAGAGGTCCCTTTAAATTTGGGGGAGGGGGCATTCTGCAGAATAAATAGTGTTCAGTCTAATGCCATCTAGTGGCCAAAGAATAGAATGACACAAAATAAGGGAAAATCTGTACCAATGGCGTTAAAGGGATGCTCCAGCCATCAAATGATAGTTGAGAGAATGCTGCGGACGGGGGGTCTCTTCAGACCCCTGTGTGCAGGCTGCTGAAGCTTTAAGAATTCAAGCCACGAATGCACAAGGAGAAATCCGATGTGGATCAACTCAGATATTTATACAATTAGTGATTTCACTGTCAGGGGCGTCCAAGTTTTTTCTGCAGTGGGCCACTTCATCAGAATTGTATACGTGCGCGGGCCGCACTCTTTTCTCACTGAGAGAAAATATGGTCTTTAATAAGATATGCAGATTAAAATAAAGTAAATGACACAAAACCTTTACTTTTCCTCTCACTGATATCTGGGCCTAGAAAGTTTTGTGACTACAAATGCAGGATTCTGTATAAGTTAAAATGAAAAAGTTATTTTAGGGATACACCGAAATGAAAATTCTGGACCAAAACCGAAAATTCAGGGTTCACTTAGCCAAAACTGAAAATTACCCCCCCCCACACACACACACTTTTAATAAAAGTAAGTTACACACCAAAATTGTACAAAAAAATTATATATTATGATTGTTAACAGAAATCTCAGGCATACCCAGATTCCAGCATGTACTGGTTGGCTGTACCAGTATTTTTTGTCCAATTTTAGTGTGTAACCACACTTTTATTAAAAAGTAACAGACCACAATTGGATAAAAAAAATCAACAATATGACTTGGCATGATAGGAGTGTGATTGCTAACAGCAAACACACTCTTTTTATACCCAGGCAACCAGTAAATGCTGGAACCTAGGCATGATGGGACTGTGATTGCTGTTAGCAGATTGCTGTTAGCTGTTAGCAATCACACTCCTATCATGCCAAGTCAGCCAGTACATGCTGGTACAGGGTGGCTGTAAGTGCAGACCCCATACTGCTGGCAGCATCAATACACAAGGGGGCAGCTAGCCAGGTTTCAGCATGTACTGGCTGACTTGGCATGATAGGAGTGTGATTGCTAACAGCAATCACAGTCCCATCATGCCTAGGTTCCAGCACTTACACATCCATGCTATCACACACACACACAAATTCATTCATTCACAGATTCATTCCCTCACAGGCGTACTCATTCAAACAACCTCTCCCACTCCCTTACCTGCTCTACAGCTCTCGATGCCGCTCACAGACTTCAGCAGGGGGCGCGGCCTCCCTCGTTCTCCCCACAGAGGAGGCAGGACTGGAGCAGAGAATAGACCCTCCCACAAGTAAGCAGCAGGGCTTGTGATCCTGGCTGCCGATCTCACGCAGGCCGCACCTCGAGGTTACGTGGGCCGCATTTGGCCCGTGGGCCGCATGTTGGACGCCCCTGCACTATGATTAACTTATTTTTCTCTGCATGTTACATATTCAAGGGCGCCTCCTAACCAATAGCTAAAAAGAGATTATTTAACGTCACACAGGAGTGATAAGAAAAGTGATTAAGACTTCAATTGATTGTTGAAATAATATACCATTATTAATAATGCTGTTCTTTTATTGTACCCGGAAAGTGATTATTTTTCCTAAATATTCCAAGTGAAAAATTCCAAATAACTTTCACTTCTTCATATACAAAACAGGGATTCTTAAGACGTATAGGATTGGGTCAGTTTGGGGTTTATGTTTCCTGTACTGTTACCATAAATTAACCATTTAATTGCTGCGTAGGTGGCGGCTCTCCAGGACGAGCGGAACAGCCTGTTGGCAGAAAACGAGCTTCAGAACGAAAAAATAAACCAGTTGGATAACTTTGATGAACCCAGCACGGTGGTGGCAAAGAAGTGCTTTCAGATGCAGATGCAGCTGGAACAGATACAAGAGGAGAATTTTAGGTACCCGACCCTTTAATGGACATCAGATCTGAGCGCCCCGACGCTGTCCCTTCAATTGTTCCTTGATTTGGTATCGGAGCTCGGGATTATTTTTATTGAATGATTTATATAGCGCCATCATATTCCACAGCGCTGTACAATGGGTAAACAGAACATAACAAGTAACATATAACATAACAATTTGACTTACGGTTCAAACGAGCTTACAACTTAGAGGTCTTAATATATATATATACAGTATACATGAATAGGGTTTTGTCCCATCCTTGATCTCCCTCCCTGGTCCGAAATGTAATTTGTGCAATTCCTAGTTATTATTTATTATTATTAATGTATTATTATTTTATTCCTTTTTTTGCTCTTTTTCACATTGTCACTAGTCTCTGCCGTAGAGCAATTCTGCCCCAAATCCGATCTCCTTGCACTCTGTATTAGTAAGCACTGGTATATTTCTCCTCCTTACGTGAGAAATAAAAATAAAAAAACGTGAGAAATAAAAATCCAGTTTTTTTTTTTCCTTTTGTCGCAGACTCGAAGCCGCGAAAGATGATTACCGCGCTCACTGCGAGGAGCTCGAAAAACAGCTGATTGAGACACAAAACAGAAACGACGAGCTGGCCAGTCTCGCAGAAGAATCAAGAGCGCTGAAAGACGAAATCGATATTTTAAGGTATTGGACGGTTCCTTGTGTGCAGATTAATAGTCAGCTCTTCTGCATTGCAAAGGCAACACAGGAACATTCTAGAAGAAAAAGAGCGCTCAACGCACATGGACAGCATACACCTAGCATACGTGTGATTGGCGGCCGATCAGCGTTTAGATTTCTGTAGGTGCTCTTCCAGCTTCATTGGATGTAGGCTGGGGGAAGAAATGAGATAGATGAGTAAAAAATGAATATATGCAGCAACATGTGACTCCAATATACATTAAAATAAGGCTAGAGGGTCCCTTTTGTTAGCAGTGCATTCACCCTCTCGGAAAAGCTGGTAGGTTAAGTCGGTTTGCAACCACCAATCAACTCGTAGCTTGTTGGGTAGTTGCAGTTTCAATGAGCTTCCTTAGCGGCAAGAACTTGGTTGGCATTAGATATAGTTGAAGTCAGGTGTACCTACTTTACGAAGGGCCAGCTTGGGCCTTTTTGTTGGAGAAGCGCGCTGAGGTTGGCCTTTCGTAATGCGCATTGATGCAGGTGAGTGGAAATTCGATAGGAAACTCCTGCTTTTGAGGAATAAAGCCCGAAGACGTTATAACGAGCGTCCTAAAATGCTTGCATCAATGGTGATATTTTTGCCGCTCTTCCCGTAGAGCTGCTGCCGATAAGGCAGCGAAACTGGAATCCACCCTGGACTCGTACCGGAAGAAACTGGAGGATCTCAACGACTTACGCCGGCAAGTGAAATCGCTGGAGGACACCAATCTGATGTACATGCACAACACAGTGAGCCTGGAAGATGAGCTAAAGAAGGCAAACGCTGCTCGGGCGCAGCTGGAAACGTACAAGAGGCAGGTGAGGATCCGCGCCGGGAGCCAATTCTTCGGGGGCCTTCGGTGGCTCTGCAGAACATTTCCGTGTGAAACCCTCTGCAGAACCACGTGGCTACTCCCTATTGAGATTGACTCTGATATGACCCAGAAGGGATCAATCCTGAACCCTGCTGGTAGGGAAGAATACATTGTGCCTGTGCTTGCGCAGCTCCAACGAATGAGCCAAAAGACGCGCTATAGCCATCATGGAGAAACTGATGCCTTCACTGAAAGGCAAACAGCCAGGGGGGAAATAAGCCTCCCAAGCACCTTCTCTTGCCTTCCTCACCCCATCTAGCTGGCCCAAGAGGAGGCGATAGTGGCAAGTATAGAATGTGAGTTGGTGGCACGTGGTGTCGCTTTGGGAAACATCTCTACCAATATTTTGCCCGTGTTCTCTGTCTGTGAAGATCCCCCGAGCTGCTGCTGCTTCTTCTGCGTAACGTTTTTCTAGCTCTCGTTTGTTCTCGTTCTATATTCTGATCTCCTCGGGTCTTTTCTGATGTCTCCTAAGGTTCAAGATCTTCATAGCAAGCTTTCCCAGGAATCCAAGCGAGCCGATAACCTGGCCTATGAGCTGAAGAGATTCGAAGAGAAGCAAGAGGCTTTACAGAAGGAGAAAGAGGTAACGTCCGGGTGACCGAGGCCAAGGCCTTTCCCCAAACCGCCGTAAGAAATTCTGTGGTCTGTTTGGGACCAGGCACTCCATGGAGCTGACAAAAAAAAAACATAAAAACTTGCTTAAAAGATCTCAAAATGATCTTGGGTGGGAAATGGTGATATTTTTGTTGACAACCCACCCAAGATCTCCCATTTACTTTTTTCATACTTTCTGTAGAGAATTATAGTACAGCGCGATGCCTTGAAAGAGACCAACGAGGAGCTGAGATGTTCCTTAATGCAACAGGACCAACTTAATCACTCAGGTAGGAGACCCCACTTCATCCCGCTGGAAACTGGGGATAAAAACTACTCACAGCACTCGCGTCGGGTCTTTTTTCAGTAGACGGCTTTTGTTCCGTTAATAGATTCCTTACCTCTTCCATCCGGAGCCATTCCATCGTTGTCTTCTAGTCTAGACAAAGGTTGGGTTTACTGGTAACATCCAGTCCACTGATTTATTCTCCACTACAGGTATTAATCACGTTTTATCTTCGTTGTATTAGGTGAATCCGGCGTGAAAAATACGGACAATCTCGCTGCGGAACTTTTACCCGTAGAATATCGGTAACTAACTATTTTCGGCGCATCATTATGCCTTATTTTAGAGGCGATCTCCTGGTCGCGTGTCAGCTATTAGAGTCCCGGGGGGGGGGGGATGGGTTGCAGCCTTGTCCTATTGTTTCATTATTTATTTAAAGCGTCCAAGCGTTCAAGTTAGTTTGGGTCTGAAGCTTAGCTCAGGTTTAGACCAGGGAACAGGAACTTTAGGGGTTAATGGTATATTAAATGGCATTTATCCATAATCACCCACAAAACATTTTAACGGGTCATTAAATCTGCCCCTGCATGTCAGGTATTATACTGATCATAGGAAAGATACTGAGGTTTGCCCCCCCCATGGTGATAAAAATAATTAAATAGTGGGTTTTTTGCCCAGTATTTTCAATCAAACTTCATTGTTTTTTACGTTTATCTTTCACTTCTTACCGCAGAGAGATGTTTATAAGACTCCAGCATGAAAATAAAATGCTCCGGGTGCAGCAGGATGGCTCGGAAAACGAGCGGATCGCGGATTTGCAGGTTCAGCTGGAAGAAAAGCAGCGTAAGACGAGCGAGCTGGAAACGGAGAACAGGTGAGCCGGGAATCGGCGTTACGCCCTATTAACGGTTTACCGATATTAGGCTAGGTTTCCGCTTGTTTTTTTTTTGCTAAAAACGCCCATAAAAACGCCAGTAGCGCCACCTGGCGTTTTTTTAGTGAAAAAACGCTGCAGCCAGATGTTAGCTGTTCTTCAATAGGAAATCGCAGAATGCCAGATCCACTTGGCGTTTTTCTTTTGGCGTTTTTTAGTCCTCTTTGGCGTTTTTCTGCTTTCTTGGGCTCTGTGGCAGTTTTTCAGAATCGCAGCATGTTGACACTCTGGCGTTTTTTGCAAGGAAATCTTGGCGTTTTTCTCCAATAGAAGTCAATGGGAGAGAAAAAACGCCATGAAAAAGCTATGTGGGTTTATTGCCTTGGCGTTTTTTATGGCGTTTTTTTCCACAGTTACAATGCAGAGGATGGACCCGGTATCTGTGCGTCCTACGAGAAATAGGCGGGAAACAAACAGTTTCACACAAAACAAAGTTCATATTGAATTTTACACCATTTGGAACAAACATCCAATACAAACAAACCAACGGGATCCTGCCTGCCAAAAGCAACAGCAAACAATTTGCACCATCATTTGGGGCCAATCTTCCTCGAGGAGCAGACATTCGGAATAAAGCACGCCTTACAAACCACAGAAAAGAGACAAAAGGGTCCGCCGGGGCGTTTAAGTAGAACTCTACCAAGTAAATGGCATCAGGGGGCAGATACTTGCCATTTATCCGAATCCCTTTCATCTGGGTGAAACTTCTAACTTGTAAAGGCTGGAAAAACTGCCTAAGGTCAAAAAAAGCAATTTCCACAGAAAGGCTAAAACGCCAGAAAAAACTCCAGAAAAAAACGCCAAAACGCAGGAGAATGCAGTGGGAGTTTTCTTGGCGTTTTTCATCCAGAAAATAATGCAGGACAAAAACCCAAGTGGAAACCTAGCCTTAAGATACCAGAAATATTTATTATTAAGCAAAAACACAAAACTGTATAAATTCTGGTACAAAATTCTTTCCTCCGTAGCAACCTTTCTGGGTGGTCCGTGTTGATTTATAGAATAATACCTTTTGTAATTGTAATGGCCGCTAATCTCAGATATTATCACCTGACGGCTTGTGGTTGAAGTCGGTTAGAGCGCACGGAGTGTGCGCAGCATGAATGCTCTCAGGGGTAACGCTCGCTTCTTCCGATCAATCAGATTAAACCTGAACCGCATTGAGGAGCTGCAGCTTCAGATCGCCGACCTGCAGAAGACTTTGCAGAACGAAGGAGAATCCGAGGGCGCCGGAGTGAGTATCCGCACGGAGCGTTAACGTTTATAGCGGGTCTGTAACCTTTCCATATCCTCGCCTCGCTGCTGGCATCCGGATTGCACAATTATTTTTGTTACTTTATTCCATGTATGTGATTCAAACTAATGTTTCTTTGAAACCTCAGACAAAGGATTCTTGGAAAAGGGGGTATTTGGGGCAGAACAAACTAGTTTGTTTAAAGGGACGCTCCATCCATCATATGCAGCTTGAAGCATGCGATAGCGGGGAGTTCTTTAATCTTCATTATGCCCCTTTTGCAAATGCATGGCGGGATTCTGTAGAACCCCCTATATGTATTTGCTGCTTTGCCTCTCCTTGCTTACAGAAGGGGGTCTATAGAGACCACCATGGACATGCGTGGAAGCACTCCCTTGTCACTGATTGGCTGCTTAAAGCAGGCAGTCAGTGGCAAAATCATCAATTCAGATCACAGAGGAAGAGGGTATTTGTAGCTCTGCAGCTTCTCCCTAAATTAAGGGATTTTTTATTTTTAAAGAATACATATTAAAGTGCTGATGAAGTTGCAGGGGGAGAGAAAACGGTCCCTTTAAGAGACCTTCATTTCACGATTAGAAGAAGAAAAAAAAAAAAAAAAGGTTATATTCAACTCTGCTGTGATTTGTACTTTAAGGTGTATTATTTTCATATTCAGATATATCGATGATTTACTCCTAGCTTAATCTGGTTTTATCTGTTTCAGTCCAACATGCTCAAGAAGAAGATTGAAGCCCAAATGTAAGTAACCGTCCTGCAGTAGCGTAATAAGGAGTCCTATTATTCTTGGGAAATGCCGGCAAACGGTCTGTGTTCTTCATAGGGAGAAACTTAAGGAAGTTCATGACGCGATAGAGACCAAAAAGGAACTTCTGGATGATCTGCAGCCGGACGTGAATCAGGACAGTAAGTAGCCCTGGAACTCTTCCGGCTGATATTCAGGTTTCTACGTAAGACATTTAACTAAAAACAAATAAAATGTTTTTGCTTATTTTTTATTTGTAACGTTTGGTTTGGTGCTAATGATAGTAATAAGAGATAACGTTCTTCCTGAAAGCTCAAAAGGTGGAGGAACTTGAGACAGCCCTGCGGAAGAAAGATGAGGACATGAAAGCCATGGAGGAACGCTATAAGATTTACCTGGAGAAAGCACGGAATGTGAGTCTCTCGTACCTGTCTAAAACATCAATACAACCTCGCTTCGTATAGAACCTCACAGAACCTCAATACTTACAGAACCTGTCTCTTCATTGGACCGCACACAGTATAGAACCGGTCTCTTCATAGAACCCCACTCCATACAGAACCTCACTCCATACAAAACCTCACTCGATACTCTTCACAGAACCTCACTCCATACAGAACCTCACTCCATACTCTTCACAGAACCTCACTCCATACTCTTCACAGAACCTCACTTCATACTCTTCGCAGAACCCCACTTCATACAGAACCTCACTCCATACAAAACCTCACTCGATACTCTTCACAGAACCTCACTCCATACAGAACCTCACTCCATACTCTTCACAGAACCTCACTCCATACTCTTCACAGAACCTCACTCCATACAGAACCTCACTCCATACAGAACAGGTCTCTTCACAGAACCTCACTTCATACAGAACCTCACTCCATACAGAACAGGTCTCTTCACAGAACCTCACTCCATACAGAACCTCACTCCATACAGGACCTCACTCCATACTCTTCGCAGAACCCCACTTCATACAGAACCTCACTCCATACAGAACAGGTCTCTTCACAAAACCTCACTCCATACAGAACCTCACTCCATACAGAACCTCACTCCATACAGAACCTCACTCCATACAGAACCTTACTCCATACTCTTCACAGAACCTCACTCCATACAGAACCTCACTCCATACTCTTCACAGAAGCTCACTCCATACAGAACCTCACTCCATACTCTTCGCAGAACCCCACTTCATACAGAACCTCACTCCATACAGAACAGGTCTCTTCACAGAACCTCACTTCATATAGAACGTGGGTCCTCACTGGACCGCACTCAATACAGAACCTGTTTCTTCATAGAACATTTCTACATATAGGACTTAACTCCTCATAGAACCTCACTCCACATTTAACTTCGCTCCCCGTAGAACCTCATTCTATGTAGAATCTGTCTCTTCAGAGAACCTCATTCCGTATAGAACCTCATTCCGTATAGAACCTCTGTGAACCTCGCTGAACATAGAGCTCGGGTTTTATAGGACCTTGAGGCGTGCAGAATCTCCTAAATCTCCACTTTTGCCCCATCGAGGCCGTCATTCGGAATGCTGTTTCTTGCTCCTTTCTGTTCATTGATTTATTTGCGCGTTCTTTCCTCAGGTCATTAAGACGTTGGATCCTAAATTGAACCCGGCCTCGGCTGAGATAATGCAACTAAGAAAGCAGCTTACTGAAAAAGACCAGAAGATATCCCGTTTGGAGGTAAAGATATTATTCTTAACCACGTAGCGTCACGGCAATAATAATAAAAAAAAACCCATTTTAAATGGATCTAGTGATACTGAAATCCAATTAACCCCTCTGCAGTCTTACTTCACTGTATTGAAGGAGCACTGTGCACCTGCCACGTCCCTATAAACATATATCTGCCTTTTTCCTTTTGTTATCTCGCATGACGATGATTTTTTTTTACAATCCGTGGTCAGAGCGAGTGTCAACAAGCAAAGCTGCGGGAATACGAGGAGAAGTTAATAGTCACTGCCTGGTACAATAAGGTAAGTCGACATAGAAGATAAACATCAACTCTACGACCTCTCAGTTCATGAAGATCTCCTGCACCCGAGCAAAAGGGGGGGGATTCGGTGTTAAAGGGGCTGTTCCACCTACTCTACTTGATGCTCATAATTCACAATGTCTCGTCTAAGAGGTGCAATTACTAACGAGATCGTTTCTAGGAGAGCAGACTTCACCATGCGGTGTTTCTGTGTGCCGCTTAGTACTAAATCTCCTGCTACTGATTGGCCGCTTTAAGTAACCAATTACTGCCAGGCATTCACGGGCTGCAGAGGAAGTGGGGGGCTGCAGCTTCCTCCAAATAAAAGTGCTTTTTTTTTTGCATATAAATAGCTTTTTTTGGGGGGTCCCTTTAAGGACTGAAGATAAAATATGTTGTTCTTGCAGAGCATCGAGCACCAAAAACTCGCCATGGAGTCCCGCTTAGCTGGCAGAGGAGGAAAGGATTCTGTGCCGGGATCCGGGGGGAGATCTTTCCTCGCCCAGCAGCGGCACGTCACTAACGCAAGAAGAAACAT
Organism: Sceloporus occidentalis; assembly: GCA_023333645.1. NCBI lineage: Eukaryota > Metazoa > Chordata > Lepidosauria > Squamata > Phrynosomatidae > Sceloporus > Sceloporus occidentalis. The sequence goes on from JALMGF010000122.1 coordinate 2,368,022, forward strand.
TTCCGTGACTGTTCATCCTGCGACTCCTAACTAGACGCAGGGATCGCGCATGACCACTAAGTGCACTTCACTTCGACGCAATTCCTCGCATCTTCCGCGCGACGCCATGAGAGAGAGACTGACGCAGACCATCGACAATCCCGCCATTCCTACCCCGCGCCGCACGGGATCGTAAAAAAACACACCATTTGGCTTATTTTTTTTAAAAAGCTTCAAAATTCAAGAGTTTTTAAAATATATATATTTATGTCATAGTTTATATACGTGCAAAGACACAAAAAATGTTTTATTGGACATCCGCAGATCATTTAGAAAAATGTATTCTAGTTTTAACGTCCGCACTGCTGCTCGGGGGGAAGCTCTTATGGAGGAGCAGTCGGGTAATTTTTGTTACTCCTAAGATCTCTCTTCTTCTTGCTGTTGCGGTTCGGGGGATAAACCGCCTTCTGCGCTGCTACATCCTTCATCATGGAGCTTAACGTCTCCTTCAGCACCATAGAGAGAGACCATAGAGTTGTGTAACTCACTGAGAAGGACAGAGCGTCCCTATAGGTTTTACCCCGGAGGCTCCAGGAATCTCACGCGATTAACGAGCCCCGGGGGGGGCGTATTTTGATCTCTAGTTGGGTACACTTGTATTTTACAACTCACCCCATTCCTAGTATATTAAGTCTGGGTCTGCCCCCTATGCGTGATTAGCCCCCGCCGGGCCATAAGGAGTAGTCATTCGGCCCTCCGTGATCCAGGGAACAGCAGTGTGCAAGAGGCTTTATCTGCTAAACTACCGAACGAGCAAGAATTATGAGAAAAAAATACCATAGATATTTATTTAGCAAGTATTAAAAATAGTTATTTTTTTTAACCCTTTGAGTGCCGGGGAGGAGTGCGCCATACATATGGCCTCCGCTTCCCCGCCTGCACTCCAAAGGTTTTATATGTTGGTTTTAGTGTTTTTAAATTATTAAGTTGCTGCGCAATGTAAGATAATAAGAATTTGTTTTTAATCTCTGTGTTAAGGGTTAAAATTTGAATCTGTGGAACATTTGTTAAGTGAAAGCCATCGCCTAGCGATTGTTTACATTCATCAGCACACGGCTTCTGTGTCTTGTCAGTAATTCAGACAAAAAAATATATTAAATCAGGTTAGAAAAATGTTAAAGCATAATTTCATCCGCTTAATAATGCTTGTAGCAGCCAATCGGTGGCAGGGAAGCCCTAACATTGAGATCAATGGGAGCGCTTTTCACGCATGCACATAAGGGTCAGATCAGATCCATGCTCGCTGTGTTTGCCGATCCAGCACTAGAGCTGCCTGGCGGTAAATATATCCCTTCACAGGACAGAGCAGGAGGACGGGGCCAATGCACACAGAATCCCCCATGCATTTGCAGTAGGGACCCCCCATAAATTTAAAGGGACCTCTCAGCTATCATAAGCATTAAAGTGCTCCTGATGGCTGGAGCGTCCCTTTAACACCTTCATTTGCGTCATTCTATTCTTTGGCCACTAGATGGCATTAGACTGAGCGCTGTATGTTAAGCGCTACCTCCTGCTTACGCACAGGTTTAATATTTTTTTGGTTTATTTGCATCCAGTAGCATTCTTGTTCTCGCTTAACCTCTTAAGGACAATAGGCGGTCCCTAAACCCATTGAAAACAATGCATTTTGAGCCCGTACATGTACGGGCTTTGTCATTAAGGGGTTAAGAAGATGTTTTGCAGTCACCGCTAGGCGATAATTTTGTTATTATATAAACCGCCCTATTCAGGCATTTTACATCTCCATATAACAGCAGCATTAAAAGACCAAACGGCGGCAAGTGACGGAATGTAAGCAGATGTATAGATTATTGAAGTGGATGAGAGGCCCTGGCTAAAAAACGCATGAGTGCTTTATTATCAGCTGACCTGTCTGGGGAGTCATGATTTGCACAATATGCAAATAGAGTGATTCAAATTTGCATACAGGGACGGATGCTGGTGTGACAAATGGTATACATCATAAGGTATGTGTATAGATATATATGTATACAGTATCATTGTTTTTTTCTTTTTGATCTATACATTTCCTTGTACAGCAGACAGTTTAGGGGATCCCCTTAAAGTTTTGGAGGGATCTCTTACTGTAAACCGTAAACACTTCTCAAGGCGGCCCTCATCGGCACTTCCGGACATCAGTGTGAATTACCTTAATCTTCCAATTCACATGTACTTGTTCCTTTATTCATACTTAATAGAAGAGGGATTTACAAAAAAAGCTGATTGTTCCATATTACCTGTTATTTGGTTATATTGTTTTTTTTAAAATTAAGGTTGCAGTTCCACTGAATTACATCTCTGCTTTAACACAGGTGTTCTTATCAAAAAGCTACATATACATAAAATGTTTAAATCTTTTTATATATACATTATATGAATGAGATGTCTAGTGTCGTGTCTATCTGGAAAAGAACCGATGTGTTAACTCATTGTGAGATGATGTGTGGCTAACAGGTTTGCATTTCTGTTGATCTGTACAATTACCAGCACAATGTATAGGTTTACATTCCATACAGCAGTCTCAAACACTCTAAAGCCGTGTTTAGATGACTTTATCCCAAGAAGGGGATACACGCTACCTCCCACCGTCTAACCGCCTGCGGTCTCTGCCAGAGTGTATATTAAAGGTGCTGTCCCACCTGCCCTGCTGTATTCAACACTTCCATAAATGCAGAATCCCAGGCCATTCCCAGCATTATTTAACCAATCAAAACGGTGCTTCATTTATAATTGTTCAGGGAATGCTTAATTGTCACATGACACAAGCAGGAAGTTATAGTTGGTTACCATAGAAACGGAGGCTTTAACCCTCAGGTCTCACGATCTGATATTACATTGTATCAAAATGAATCTGTTTCATAGACACACATAAAAAGCTGGGGTATCGACGGACCTATAACGCCTATGATTCTCAGCCAGCAGAACTGAACGCATTGAATTTGACAGCAGAGAAGAACTTGCAGTCTGTATAAAAGTATTAAAGTTTTTGTATCATCCTGAAAATAATCTCGCGTTGGTTATTTTGGGTCGGTTTGTTTTATGGGGAAAAAAAGAATTGCTGTAACTTGAAATATAACTTTTCAAATGAAATTCCCTTTGTGTGTATTTTTATTTCGTGATTTTGAATAAACCCGCATTTCACTAAAAGCTGACGATATACATTTAAATAAAATTGCTTTTGGAGGAATTCTATAACTCTAGACATTAATTTTAGTAGGAATGAACTCTTTAGTGACAATATTTTTTACAATTTATTTATGTTTTTTATAGGGCTGTCATATTCCGTAGCGGGCTATAAGGACGGGATTAGTTATACGGCCGGAGAGTATATAATATATAATATGAGGAATATACAGGATATAACGGGTTATAAGGGCGGGATTAGTTATACGGCCGGAGAGTATATAATATATAATATGAGGAATATACAGGATATAACGGGTTATAAGGGCGGGATTAGTTATACGGCCGGAGAGTATATAATATATAATATGAGGAATATAGAGGGATATAACGGGTTATAAGGGCGGGATTATTTATACGGGCCGGAAAGTATATAATATATAATATGAGTAATATACAGTATATAACGGGTTATAAGGGCGGGATTAGTTATACGGCCAGAGAGTATATAATATATAATATGAGGAATATACAGGATATAATGGGTTATAAGGACGGGATTAGTTATATGAGGGGGGGAGTATATAATATGAGGAATATACAGGATATAACGGGTTATAAGGACGGGATTAGTTATAGGAGGGGGGGAGTATATAATATATAATATGAGGAATATACAGGATATAACGGGTTATAAGGACGGGATTAGTTATACGGGCCGGAAAGTATATAATATATAATATGAGTAATATACAGTATATAACGGGTTATAAGGGTGGGATTAGTTATACGGCCAGAGAGTATATAATATATAATATGAGGAATATACAGGATATAATGGGTTATAAGGACGGGATTAGTTATACGAGGGGGGGAGTATATAATATGAGGAATATACAGGATATAACGGGTTATAAGGACGGGATTAGTTATACGGCTGGAGAGTATATAATATATAATATGAGGAATATACAGGGATATAACGGGTTATAAGGACGGGATTAGTTATACGGCCGGAGAGTATATAATATATAATATGAGGAATATACAGGATATAACGGGTTATAAGGACGGGATTAGTTATACGGCTGGAGAGTATATAATATGAGGAATATACAGGGATATAACGGGTTATAAGGACGGGATTAGTTATACGGCCGGAGAGTATATAATATATAATATGAGGAATATACGGGGATATAACGGGTTATAAGGACGGGATTAGTTATACGGCCGGAGAGTATATAATATGAGGAATATACAGGGATATAACGGGTTATAAGGATGGGATTAGTTATACGGGCCAGGGAGTATATAATATGAGGAATATACAGGGATATAACGGGTTATATACCCTGAATTGAAATATATATATTGTAGAAAAATATATTTCACAGAAGCAACCAGCCATCAGAATCCCATCTGAATCAAGTAACGGAGGAACAGCCGGCACCTATAGGCTTTTATTCTCTGGGGGACCTAAAAGAGTCAAACATCACTTTATAGACAGGACCTTTATTTTTTTTTTATTTTTTTTGGAGCGGCTAGTAGTGAAAACATGTTTTTGGGTCTGAAAATAATATAAATAAGGACTGTTTATAAAATATTTACAGAAAAGGGTTAATTGGGGGTAATTAAAGCGACTGCACAAGATTCGCAGCCAGAAAGCGGCCAAAACCTAGTCTTAAAATTCTAAAACAATATTACAAAGAATCAAACAAGTGGAGGATTCTACCAGTAAAGATTACAAACAAAAACTCGTTTCACTTTTCTTTTTATTTAAGAATTACAAAAAAAAAAACCCCCAAACTGCTGTAATATATAAATGTGCGCAGACATTAACATTTTTTTTCTTCACGAAGTTCATTTGTCTTTTTCTTTCTGTTCTTTTTCCTTCTTCTCGCGTTCGATTTTCGCTTCTTCTTCTTCGTGCCGTTTTATTAGTTCTTCTACTTCTTTCTGCCTCAAAACCCTTATCTTTGTTTTTCCGTTCTCTCTTGTCAACGTGGCGATTTCCACTGAAAATAAGGTGAGATATGGGCGTAAATCATCTTCACTCCTGGCGATAAGACTTCTCGCCGTTACATTATTCTTTTTTATTTACGATTTATTAATGCATTTTCCCGACAAATAAAATTTTCATTTTTCAAAAACCAAGTACAAAAAATTATGTACTTTAACCCAAAAGCTGCCCGTGATGGGATTGTCCGTTACAATTAATTTTCTTCTATGGAACCGCGCTAAATGCTTTATAGAAGGAGGTTTAGTAAAGTATCTCTGGAAGCAATTGAAATACAATAAATAAATGATTTTAAATAATAATAAATCTTAACATATAAATATAATCATTCTTTAACTTTTCATAGAAAATTAAGTGTTTCTCAGAATATACACTTAGAAGCAAAAAAGAATATTAGTGTTAATTAGTGAGAAAAGTTAATTTTTATTTAAATAAATTAAACGTAATTTCCCACGCGAGGATAACGCATTTCACAGGCCAATTACCTTTTTCAGCAGACAATTTGCTAACATCCATGGTCTTGTTCAGGACTTTAACTGCTAAGGCAAGTGCTGACTTCAGAGTCATCTCGCCTTCCTTGTAATCCTGTTTCAGCATGGACACGGCTGCCTACAAAAAAAAATTACTTATAAACAATTGGTTATCATTAACTACCTATAGAATTTCCTCAAGACCCTTTAATGCATATGATAGCTGAGAGGTCCCTTTAAATTTACCCGCTGCCCCCTTTTAAAGTACGTTCATGCATTGTACTGAATCAAGTTTCATTGCCTGACGTCACATAGGCCATGACTTCCCACAGGGCCAGTAGAAATGGGCTCATCCAAGAGGATTTCTTCAGGGGTCCCGTTAAGACGGGTAACGAGCCGCGTGGCACTTACCGCGCTGTTATTTCCGATGCACGTGGCTTTCCATCCTCCGTAATTGCCGCTGGGGTCGCTCTGGTACAGCTGAAAGCCATAGTGTTTGTCCCAACCGATGTAAAGAAGAGAGACGCCAAACGGGCGCTTTCCTGGGAAGAAAAAAAAAAAAAGCATACGTGATCGGCCAAAATAATGTAACGTAACCCGACCTAAAATGCCCATCGTCCAGTCACTCTAAATTGTGCTATAAAAGAATATCACAACAGAAAAATGTCACGAGAGGACGCTAATCACCTCCAAACTGTGTGTAAGCCTGTTTGATGTCACAGAGAGCGGTCACCAGCTGCTCACAGGGGATCGGCTCCTGATACTGCAGCAGGTACCTAGAGCACAATAACACGTACGTCGTCACCTCCGCCCGTATAACAAACATATACACTACTGTTCAAAAGTATGGGGTCACGCAGCTGTTTTCCTGGAAATCAGGGAAGTTTTTCATAATTACAAAAGGGCTTTCTAAACATCAGTTAGCCTTTTAAACTGAAACTCGGATCAGCGAACACAACATGCCATTGGAACACAGGAGTGATGGGAGTGATAAAGGGCCATTGGAACACAGGAGTGATGGGAGTGATAAAGGGCCTCTGTACGCCTATGAAGAGATTCCATTAAAAATCAGCCGTTTCCAGCTACAATAGTCATTTACAATCCGTCTGCACTGGATTTCTGTTCCATTTCATGTTATTTAATGGATAGAATGCTTTTCTTTCAAAACCAAGGTAATTCCTAAGCGACCCCAAACTTTTGAATACCAGTGTGTGTTGCTTTATCAATAGACAGCAATTAAAATATAAGAGCCTACGTTGTGTATCGCTGTGTGTTAATAACACATACCGTCACGCAGTCCGTACTGCCAAATATAGGACTCATATTTTATTTTTAAAAAGTATTGATTAAAAAAAATATTTATCAATGCCAGTTAACCCTTTGCTTCACGTTCTTCTCTCTAATAGCCCTTGGGTTTCTCTGGTTACTATAGATGGCGAAACCTCTTCTTCTAAGGTCTAAACTTACCTTTGAGCGATTAATCTGAGTTCATTTGTCAAAACGTTGGCATCTGACGTGATTCCTGCAACACTGCAAGCCATATCGCTGAAAGACACGGAATAAGAACATGACATTCTCCACACTAACTCAGACCAGGAAGGAGCCTGCGAAGGACAGACTCTACCAACACAATCGTGTATCAGAACGTTAGGCTGTGGGGTGTATTCACTAAACAGAGTCTGCTGGGGATTTCCACATTGCAGCTCCTTGATATCAATATGCATTGTAAAGCGGCCAAGCCCAACAAGCTGCTCCTGCAAGAAGGGCCACTCCGGCCCTGCATGGGTTAAATCAGTGAGAAGAAATCTTTGAGTACACATTAAATCACGCACGGTAATATCATGGAGGTGCCAAGACTTTACTCTTCTGCAAAAGCACTGGGAACTCTGAGCGTATCACTTTTATAGCAGTGCAAAGAGGTGGAAGCTCTAATGCAATGTAAAGAAGTTTTTTTTTTACGGAGAGGTCAGTAGATAAGTGGAACAGCCCCCCAGCAGAAGTGGTAGAGGGTAATACAGTGAGGGTATTAAACATGCATGGGATGGGCATACGGCTCCTGAATCTAAGACGAGACCAACGACTGATTAAGGTTTGAGTCTTTACAGCAGGAGAAGTGTGCCGAGTGTTTCTATGAACGTTCCTCCGTATCACTCACTCATTCAACTTGTATATCTTCTCTGAAAAAAAGACCTCGTCGAGGAGCTTGTGGATGTTGCGTCTCTCGGCAGCCAGCAGAACGCCGTCGTTTGCCAAAATTCCCAGGCAGGTACCGGCGTGACCGATGGCTTCCATGGCATATTCCACCTGGTACAGGCGCCCTGGGAAAAGAAAAAGATTAAATTACTGCAGCATTCTGAGAAATACAAACATTTCTTACTTTTTATTAAATACTCCGGTATTTCTTAAAATTATAAAAATCATTTTACCGGACCTGTGTTTCAGAGAAGACAGGGGGGGGGGGGGGGGACGAGAAGACATTTTCTTTAAAATGTCATAAAACTATTAGGGTGCCCCTATAATCAGTATAATACGGTAAATAAAACTTAAACGTACTGTCTGACGGAACCTCGTGAAAGCGAAAGTAAAAGTAATAAACGCCAGCAATGTTTTATATCTGTGACGAGCGTACCTTCCGGGGAGAATATGGTCGTTCTGGAATCATACCTTCGAGACTGCCAAGGAAATAAAAATAATGTAAATAAAAGAAACACAAAGTTGCTCTCAAACCGACCGCCTTAAATATCCTGCTCGAAAGTAGTTGAAAAAAAAATGAAATAAATTAAATTCAATCTGTTACACTTTCTTAGAGAGCAGCGTCAGCTGCTGTGTTATATAAACTACATAAAAAATAATACTTTATTACTTTTTATCTCTGTCTTTAAAGACAGTTGACATGACTAGTCAATAAACCTTACGGAGAGGGTGATCTGCCTCCCAGCATAAGTGGTAGAGGGTAATACAGTGAGGGGATTAAACATGCGCGGGATAGACATACGGCTCCTGAATCTAAGACGAGACCAACGACTGATTAAGGTTTGAGTCTTTACAGCAGGAGAAACGGGCGACTAGACGGGGGCCGGATGGGTCATAGGGAATGGTGTACAGCGCCGCATATAAGACAGGCGGACAAATAATTGGATTCCTTAAATCATTTTAAACCAAATGAGCTCAAAGCGGTGAAAGGAGCCCCGGCCTGAGCGCTCGTACGATCCCCCCGAAGCTCCCCGTCACACTCACCATTCTGCCGTCTATCCGGGGGGGTCTGCAACACAGAACACAAAACTGTAAGACATCAGCAGTTACACGCGACGTTTTATCATAGATCACTGCGCATGAATGCGTTCAGACAAAAGAGGCTTATTCACTAAAGGGGGAGTTGTGTTTTGCCTGATTGCCTTCGCTATACAATATGGGGGGCAACCCCAGCAGGGCCGGCCCTGGATAATGTATAGTTAAAGCAGAGAGATTTCTTCATTCTTCTCACTGTTGACTCCTACATTAGGCGCCGGCCCCTCACAATGAATAGTGAAGCGGGGGAGTGGGGGGCCGCAGCTCTCCTGCTGGCTCTCCCCGAAGAGACCCCCACAAAGTCCCCGACCCCTCAGAGCAACGGGGCGGCAGGTCCAACAAATTCCACCAACCATCGGTGACATTAACCAGCTAAATAGTAAATCAACCCTGCGGCACGCGAAGGGTGGGTTACACGCATGTCGTGGTGAGCAGCGGTAACCCTTTAAGTGCTGGATGGCTCCATAATAATCACACCTGAGCACAGAGGTTAGATTTACAAGACTTTTAAGTTTAACCCATTCAGTGCCAGAGGACGCATGCAAAGCCCTGCTAATAATACAACGAAATCGCTTTTACTCAAGAAAGGGTTAATCCAGTGCCCTTCATAGGTCTGCTGGAGAAGCCTAACTGTGCTGTATGGCAGTGGTAGTGCTGACAGGAATGGGTTTCCCGGCAGCAGAGGCAGAGAATGCATTGTCATAGTGTTCCGGACTGGGATACCCAGGAGGCCTGGTTGGTCCTATAACCCTAAAGCCCGGAGACTGCAGTATCCGGGGGAGAGGGGTGTCGTGTGCCCCCGCTGTCTCACCGTTCAGAGTAGGTGGTCGGTCTGTGGAAAGTAAGGGGTCTCCGGCAGCCGGCAAAACAGCACAATCCAGAAGCACACAGACTTTTCACTATGGCCGTCCGCACATGCGCACACAAGCTCCGCGCCTGGCAGCGCCGTGACGTCCGCGAGAAGAACGTCATCGCGCCGCGGCAGTATGGGCAGAGGCCAGGGTAGCCATGATTAGCTTGGGAACAAAGAACGCGTCGAGTACTAAACACCAGAGCTAGCATTAGGCCACCTAACAGTGTCTCCATTACCTATTGTGCGTTCATTTTCTCGGGGGTCAGACCAGGCAATACACTTGATGCTAAAAACATGGCTGCAGCGGTAGAGCAAAAATATCACAGCTGAGGTTATTTATAAGGAGCAGCTCACGCTTCTGTCTGCAGAGGGCTTATAACTTATGATCTTTGGCCATTTGAAATGTTTGAAAGTTTTTGAATTTCCATGGGGGGGATTTTTTTTGTTGCACATGCCACTTCCTGTGTTATGTTGCTTTTATAATCAGAAAGTTGTCAGGAAGCGCTACTCAGTCCGAATGATAAAAGCTCCCTTCCATGCTGGAGAAACAAATCTCACGCACCTAAACGTCTTTTAATGCTTCTGAAACATTAACATATATTTTTTATTAAAAGTTATTTTTTTTTTAGAAAATGTTAATAAACAACACATAGCCCCAAACCTGCTTTATATATTAAATCTCTGCTATTTTTATTAATAATAACATATTAATGAAGGGACCGCTTCTGATGAACGTTAACAAATTAAGGGACCTGTAATGCGTAACTTCCTGCCAATTATGTCTGCATCCCCGGTTATAGCTCCTTCAGATACAGTAGCGCAGGCTCCAGGAGAACTCCCTGTCCCGCGTGAAACTTCTGAAGAGCTTCTTCAATTTTCTCGGCGCTCAGGCTTAAGCCGTAGATGAGGTTGTAATTATGAATAAGTCTCTTTGCTCTCTCCAGTTCCACCAATCCTGTAACGCAATTCGGTCTCAAATTAGGTGTCTTTGCAATTAAAAAGTGTGCTTAACCATTCAAAATAGGTCATTATCAGCATACCACCCTCCTGGAGCTCTCCCTTCTCTGGGAGGCGGGGCTAGCTGTGTAGAGGTGTGGATAGCCATATGTTGGGCAGCGCTAGCCACACCTGTGGGCAAGGCCAGCCCCAGGCTACCTTAAGAGAGATGAAAGTAGGCGGGGAAGTGGGCAGGGTAGTGGGTGTGACCAAACGCTGAGTGACCCGGAGACACAGAGAAGCTCCGCTTCACCCGGAGACTCCAGGTCAAACCCACAGAGTATCTGGGAACGTATGGGATGTATAAGGGCGCTGTAATTACGCCCTTTGTTAATTAGGGGATAATTTCCCTACAGATATTAGCCGCTCACACATTTATTTCATTTTTTTTACCGCTGTTTTGGATTTCACAGAGCTGGAGAGCATTTTCTAGTTTCTTGAAGCGATCTATCCAGGGCTCCCGGTCATCGGAATTCCGATCTTCGCCGAGATGTAAAGCAGGCTGGGAAAATGGTCTGACGTTTGGATTCAGACATCTGCTCGTCAAGAAAGAACGTTCCTCGGGCTGTTCATCCTGCGAAACGTATCGTTATGGGCATAGAATTATTTATCCTATAAAAACTTATTTATTTACTGAAGGTATATTTGCAATATTATCTGACTGTACGTAGTGTGCATAAAATAAAGACAATATATTGCACAATTTTCTCTTTATTTTGATAACTAATACCAGGTTATCATGTTGAATAATTTGCGGCCCCTCGCTTGTCTCTGAACCGCCATCTGTTGAATCCCCTTCAAAAAAGACAAGAAAAAAACTGAATCAAACAACTTTATTACAGATTATAGTTCCTTAAAGGGACAGTAACATTTATTAACATTTATTAACACGTAGACCTCTGTATTAATGTAATGATACATGTGTTCTAAGTAGTAAGTTTAAAAAAAATGTTTATTTTTTTACATACCTAAAAATAGCATTATTTTACCATACATAAATAATGCAGTATAGTGGCTGATTTACCTTTTCTGCCCTTTAACACTTTGACTGCTCCCCACCTATAGGATTCAACTTTTTCTAGGGGAAAATAACCTTTTAAGTTTATTTAGAGTTTGCATGTATGATATGTAAAGGATCCATAATTTCTACTAAAAGAACCTCATTGAAATGTTTACACTGAAAAAGAATGTTCGCACTCCCTACTCTACGTACATCACGATGACATCATGATGACACTAAGCGCGAACTGCAGTGGAGAATAGGTTATTCGCATCTGGTGGCAGATGGTGATGTCATCAGTGAGTCAACCAATGAAATCTGTTAAATTCCATCACCCGTTCTTCTAGTATAACATAGGCTCTCTTTTCTGTATCATGTGGTCCCGCTTTAAAGGCAATTATTGTTATTTTATATTGATTTATATAGCGCCATCATATACCGCAGCGCTGGGTGAACAGTACAAAACTTGCAGCATGCAAAGAAAAAGCTCAAGGAGCTTACAATCTAGAAGGGTCGTTTTCCCAAAAGTAACAGCTGTAGTTCCTTATAAATATTTGTACATATTTTTGTATTTTATTATTTATTATTTCACAAGGACAAACCCTCGGAAAATAAGAACATTATTATTTCCTAATATATGGGTTTTTTTTTTCCTAAATAATGATTTTTCAGTAGCTTAGCCAATGAGACATAAGTGTGATTTATACAAAACGGGACAGATTGCGGTATACATTTTTAATGATGAAATACATAAATAATCAGGATGAATGAAGTGCACGCAAAGATCATTTGGCAGCTACTGTGTATCCGAGCAGATGGCGGCCGGTTCAAGTCCAGATTTCGGAAACTGAATCCATTCCAGCTCTCGCAGAAGCGCCGAGTCTCACAGACGCCGTGCGTCGCTATCAGTATGCTGCAGACAGTCACATCTTGCCTCGTAAAATACTATCCTCTGGTTTAGGAGGGCATGGTGGGGGTGGGGGGGGAATGGGGCATTTGCCGAACTTGGAAGCGGAAATTGCATATGGTAATAGAGATCGGTTCCATAAAAATCATTGTGCATCATAATCATTTTGTGTTTCTTTTTTTGTATGGGACCTATATATAATCAGGGGTCCTCTTATCAAGCTAGATTGTAAGCTCTTTGAGCAAGGCCCTCCTCACCTGTTGTTTCTGTAAGTCAATTTGTTATGTTACATACTACTTGTTGTGTCCTGTCTACCCATTGTACAGCGCTACAGAATTTGATGGCGCTATATAAAACAATAAATAATAACCTTTTTTTAGGTTATTCATGGTGCCAGATGCTGGAATGATAAGCATCGTTTTGTGATTACATTTCATCAGTCTGTAATAATGTATCGTTAGGTCTGTTTATACGATGCCAGATATTACACACAGCTTTGTCTAAAAGGATTAGATCTGGTAGAAGTGTAAGAAGAAGCACTTGAGATTCTTTGTTGACGGTGGCACTTTAGCTTTAATTTTACCCCTTCCTTCACAGGACATACACATCTGGGGTAACAGCCACCAATAGAAGATAAAGTCATAGCCAAAATATCGCCTACGAAATGTTGCCCCTATAAGTAACAAGCAGTATATATACGGACAGAAAAAATGACCTACGTCTGCCTGGAACATGGTCTTCATTCTTAACCTTCTTCAGCAAGTCAATAAACTCTTTCCACCTAGGAGTTAATAGAAAGTGTGTAGCTGACAGTGGCCGGTGGATAGATTTTGATGTTATAAAAAAAAGCGCTAGCAACAATTTACCAAATTTCAGGAGGGAGGCGGAAATCGTGACTCCGTAAGATCCACAAACAGCTTGAAACTAAAAGAGGAAACGTTGTTACTTTGGGTGGTGGCTTTTTCATCAGTCATTGTAGATACGTTTAGTTGGTTCTTTTCGGAAAAATCGGTGTAGATTTGTTAGCCATAGAAAGCGAGAAAGCAAATTTGGAAAAATGATACATTTATTGGCTAACTGACATATAATGGATTGCAAACTTTCCAGACGATCTACAGCCATGTGAAAAAGTACACCCTCTTTGAATTCTATGGTTTTACATATCAGGACTTAGTGACAATCTTTCGGCAAATTCTATGTTTCCCAATTTAAAAGCCTCGCTCCTCAGCCGATGATTGTGTTTAAGGCACAATGATGTTGCGTTGATAGCCCTCCTACCATCTTAAAGTAACATATGAGGCATCTTCCTCCGTTTCAGTTGAGCTTTCTTGGTAATTCCAGCAATGGGACAATTGGTTTAACTGTTGGGTCCTTCCCAGTTATTCTGCAGATTCCAGTTACTAAGGACGCAAGGCGGGGAAGGTAAATATAAAATCAGACGCACGCTGCCGTGTAACAACCACACGTGGACAGTGTATCAGTGGCTGAGCACAGGCCTTTTGGTTTAAGAATGTCCCTGCTTAACCACAGGTGTGATTAGTACAGTGCTAACCTAGGAAGGGTGGCCACCGTCAAACGTAAAACTATCCCTGTATAGGGGTTGTGGAACTTGGCTAGGGTGACCATGGTTCGCCTAGCCAATCAAGAACCTGTATTGAAAATATATATGCAAGGGCAGCGGCTAGCTATGATCACCCTATAATTGGGGGATATTTTATATGTTGCTACGGTAACTAATTTTCTGTAGAAATATATAATTCCCACACAAAACCGAAATCTAGAAATCTGGTGATTAAAAAATGTAGTATTCCAACACAAAACACCAAGCCGAACCCAAGGGGGTCATAATTATAAAGGTGTCTATTTTTTTAGATGCCATGTTATATACCCTGTTCACCACTAGGTGGCAGCACCTCCTATTGATTTGGTCACCAATAAATTAAATGTTTCAGAGGAATTGGTAGAGTGTAGAATTGTATAATTTGATGGTAGAAAGGAATTACAAAGCTTGTTCATTCTCTCTGTTTTCTACATAAAAAATGGCTACAATTTTTGAACCAGCAAACTTTTAAAATAAGAAAAATAAGACCTTTCAAAATGTTAACCCAATTATTACGGATCATTAATAATTTGCACGGGCTCACCTGTTATAAGTCTATATAGAATGGATATAATTATTGATCCGAGTCTCGGATAGGCACTCATTCGGCACAGAATGTAATATAGGTCACCTCTAGATGGTGTCACCCAGATCTGCCCTTTTTAAATTTTAGATTCTCCTCTATTGCCCAATACCACGAGAATCTGCCCCATTAACTCTGTCAATCTTCTCCTTGTCTCCCAGAATCTGCCCCTTCATCCGGAGAATCTACCCTTCACCCTTAGAAGCTGAGTTTAAAACAGACATGGTAACTTTGTTGTGCCCAAGTATTTTTTGTGAAGACCAATTTCTCTTATTTTCTTATCCACCTTTCATTATTTCACGTGTTTTATAGTAATAATAGTAATTTAGGTGGAAAAAAGACCTTATGGGTAACATTTTTTTGTTGTTGTTTTCTTCCAACTGTAATAATTGAGCTCGGAGGTCTAGAAATCATATGTGTTTTTTTTCCACGGTGACCGGATACAAGCTATCAACTAGAACTAAACACTCCATCTTCTCTCCTCTCAGATCTTGGCCAGAACCCTTAGCCCTGAAAGTCTGCATAATTAGTTTTGATCGGGAATTGCCGTATATTTCACTATTACAGCCCAAGAGCAAGTTCAGAGCAAGGAATTTCAGCAATCCTCAAGGTGGCCGTATAGGTGTAAAAGACACGTATAATGTGAGATTATGCCACTATATAGCTTTGACCTTTTCAAAATTCTGTAACACGACGGACCGACCGGTTAATGCAAGGCATTAATTTGGGGGTCTATAAAAAATATATATAATCTGAAACATACATCAAATATATTGTTAGCAAAAAAAAAAAAAAAAATCAAGCGTATGAGTTGAGTTTTGCTTTGATAACCGGGAAGCGAATTCCAGCAGTTTGATAAAAATGACCAATAACTTTCTGGAAGTCATAAAGATGGTTAGACCGGGCAAACAAAGATTGGTGGATGTGGACAGTTGGAAGAAGCGGGGCAATGAACCATTAACGTAACCGTCCCAGTAACATTGTTGCAATTTGCCCCCTTCTCGGGTTCCCAAACAGATCATAATGGGTCCAAATGGGATGGGGGCCCAAGAAACAAGGAGCCAACAGGCTTTCTGTATCTACAGCCATCCAAATATCTCCATCTCACTTGTCCTGCTTCTTTAATGATATCAGGTTTATTTTGGGGTACATATATCTCTCCCCCAATTTATATTAGTTCTATTATTATTATTATTACTATTATTATCTTTTATTTATATAACTATGGTCTGGATGGCCCAAACAGGAGGATTTACAGCCTTCAGACCGGCTACTTTGAGAAATGTACAACGTAGTTGGACCGGAACATTACATGGCACCACAATATGCTGGACAACATGGCGGTGGGTGAAGTTGGGTCGCACGAAAAGCTGACATGTGCGTGAAAAGCTCTGCAATTGCTTTTGCGTGCGCTCTGTCTGGGACTAAATAGACAAAATGTAAAAAATCCGAGCTTGACGCAAAGAGCCTCTGACAACCACAACAAAAAAAAGTGATTTATTAAGATAGATGAAGCTCAGTAATATTTTTTTACCAGCCAAAAAAGTGAAAAGGTACAATGACCTATGCTTACTATACATCTCTTCACAGTGCTTTGTATCTAATTTGCAGCTCTAGGCTGCTGGTAACAGTAGCCATCACTTCTAAAGGAGTTGGTTTCCCCTGTCCCTGGCACTGAAAAGGTTAATAATGATGGCCTAAGGTTTCTGATGGTCTGGATGTATTATGGGGAGCAAACGGAGTGATCTGAGTAATTCTGACTATTTTTATGTCTGATAATTCTCTTATAATATGCCGATTAATAAAGCTTTACGCTGCCATCTCCGGCTCTTTTGCTGAGAGAATATATTACGGTCCGCGGGCGAGATTTAGTTGCTCTGCATTCTTGGTTAAAGTGACCTTTTAAAACGCGCCGGCCGCAAATCCGCAGTCATCACTTTAGTGAATATGCTCACAAGCCCCAGATGAATACACAAGGATTTTGCCTTCATTCATGCTCTTTGTAAAACTCGCCTAAGAGAGGCTACTTGAGACGACATTATGAAGACCACCGCAGAAGAATGGCATTGTTCGAGGGGTTAAATACTTTCAAAGGGTCCAAGTCTGAGTCTATCCAGTTCCTCACCGTTTGTGGGTTGTTTGGAGACAATTTGACACTCATGTAGGAGCGGAAAGGGCAATTCAGGGGCAAAAGAGTCAAAATGGAGAGTTTGGATGAGGACTGGTTGAATGCTAAGGATGCTCTCTCAAGCCTTGTCCCCTATCTCGGGCCCTTTGGCGCAGGGCCACATATCTCAACGAGGACATTTTTGCTGGAAGTCTTAAGAAAACAAAATTTGCATGGTTACAAAACTAGCCTAAAACATGCTTATTTGGGCAAAATTAGGTAATTACAAATTCTGTCTTCTTTAAGGTCTGTGGCAAGAACCAAAATGTTATCAAATGTTTTTGCCCCCCTAAAAAAACACTGATTTGTGATTTATTGTAACAGTTTTATGATAAAGCCTGAAATGTGAAGAATTTAAGTTATACAATTAAGATTTCTGTGTTGCAATAAATATACCGTAAGACACCTTTTTTTGGCTCACTAAGACACTCTTGAAATGGTACATTAAATGCAAACTTCATGTTTTATGAAGTTAATGCGCTTCAGGGGAGGAATAACACCAGCCTTGCCTTTATTACATTGAAAGGTTCGGTGGTGGAATCATGTATTTCCAGTATGATAAAGAGGAGAAGAATAGTCTTTAATGTTTCATTAAAGGAAGAGAGCAAATATATCGCTCTTTCTGACCGGAGTCACATCTCCTCGTCACCCATTCCTTTCTTCTCCAAGCAAGAACACATCTCCTTTCTCCAGGTTCAGCCAATTGAGGTTCCACTTGTTTTAGAGTATTAAAGGTCACTGGTCGTCCGTTAGTCCAGGACCAACCTGGACTGTCTTCTTCAGACTTCATCCCTGAAATGAGAAAGAGTCTTTGAAGACCCTCTGCCAACACCATGGATGAGCCCAGTATTGAGACGAGGCATGTAGCTAAAACAATGTAGTTCCTTTTCCTCCCCTGATGCCCCTCTTTCCTCTCCTGATGCCCCTCTTTCCTCCATCTGATGCTCCTTTTTCCTCTCCTGATGCCACTCTTTCCTCCATCTGATGCCCCTCTTTCCTCCATCTGATTCTCATCTTTCCTCCCCTGATGCCCCTCTTTCCTCCATCTGATGCTCCTCTTTCCTCCATCTGATGCTCCTCTTTCCTCCATCTGATGTCCCTCTTTCCTCCATCTGATGCCCCTCTTTCCTCCATCTGATGCTCTTCTTTCCTCCATCTGATGCTCCTCTTTCCTCTCCTGATGCCCCTCTTTCCTCCATCTGATGCCCCTCTTTTCTCCCCTGTTGCCCCTCTTTCCTCCATCTGATGCCCCTCTTTCCTCCATCTGATGCCCCTCTTTCCTCCCCTGATGCCCCTCTTTTCTAGGAGCTCAGAATGTTTGCTGGTTGATGAGGGTATCGCAGGGTTCTACACGATTTGTCTAAAAGCTTTACTCACCTAAATAACTATTAAAAAGCGACATTAAAGTCCCTGTAAAAATAGTAAAAGTAAAGTCCGACCTTCTGCCCAAACTGTTTAAGACAAACGTTCCCTTCTTTGTCCATTAGAAATGTTGGGAGTTTGGGGACAGAGGTTGAACAACAAGAATATAATTTATTTTCTTACCGATCCAAAATGGTCTTTTGTCTGCATATTTCCAGAGCCATGTCATCTCACTTTCTGAGTTGACGCTTGTTAAATGACCATTAAATCTGAAATATATATATATAAAATATTTATATTAAAAATATAAATGAATACCATTATATTATGAATAGTAAATTGGGTCCCTCCTTAGGTAATAATCTTGGACCAAATTCAACAGAGATACAGTAACAGTTTAAAGGAATGAAATCAACGTCCTTACACGTCTTTGCAGGCTCTTTCTGCATCCTCCCAAGCGGCGTTTCGTTGGGGTTGACGATGGTAACAGTATCCTCCGTGACGAGTCCATCCCAACGGGCATTTCCCGGCTATTTCATCCTATATTCAAAATTAAACGTCCAGTTTATTGAGTTAAAACACTCATATATTCAAAATTTGAATCATCTCTATGTGCCTAGTAGAACTGACGTTTATTATATCTGCCGAGGACCCCCTTTCCACTATACGCAATAGGTAGATAGGGGTTTGGGGGGTAGTGGGAAGATCTTTAAGATATGTTGAGTCTCCTCTAAGTATTTTGTATTAAAAACATTATTTAAAATATCCTATGGATGTATTTGGACTCATATTGGAACTAATGGCAATAAGACTTGCATATATATATATATATATATATATATATATATATTACGTGTATAATGAAAATGACATAATCATTGCTATGATCCTGCGGGTGTTCTCTAGATCCTAACCCTGACTACCCTTCGTTGACACACGATTCGTTAGCTTTACACGGTGGCTTTTGTCGAACGACTTTTTTGTGGCTTTTGAATGGTTGGGCGTTTTGAATGTTGGGTGGGTTGAATGTTGAGAATGTTGAGTGTTTTGGATGGTGTGGGTTTTAAATGTTGTGCGTTGTGAATGATGAGTGTTTTGGTTGTTGGGTGGGTTGAATGTTGTGGGGGTTGAATGTTGAGGGTTTTGAATGTTGTGGGTTTTGGATGTTAGTGCTACAATGTAACATTTTATCATGGGGACAATCCAAGGACAATGGAGTCGGGAGAACAGGTCGAGATGATAGAGATAAAATGGAGCCGGAGAATTCAATCCCTGAAGTGATGGCGCAACGTATCAGGGTCTTGGTGGCTGGTGGTTGTAAATAACAGCAGAACGACTTAGCAAGTGATTGAATTTGAGGCATGGAGAACGTCACTCAATCAAACTTAACACCAAGACAATGTTTTCGGGATGCAGATCCATGGTGGGATTGTTCACAGTGAGGGATATTTGTGATGTGTAGTTAATTAGGAGGGAACAGTGGAGATCTGTCTTTGATTAAGGGTTGTAGTGTTAGGGCATCCGGTGAAGACACCTTTGGTGATAATGTGGCCACCACCCCACCTGTCCGCTCACCTGTTGGGCTTCATCCTTTAACGGAAGCTGGGAACCCAAAGCGGCAGAGAAACCCCGGAACCCCTCATCTCTGTTTGTGAGGGCCAGCGATGCATCAGGTACCAGCCACACGGTGCTTCTCCTGACATTCTGCTGGGGAGCGCTCATAGACGAGATCCCATGATACTGCGTCAACAAAAATTGCCACCGCCATTATTAAACCGTCCAAATGGCCGCTACTCCTCGGCTAAGGTATAAGCATATATAGACTGGACAGAAAATACGAAACCTCCTATAATTCACAAATCCTACGCAGCAGACAATTAAATAATGTCTCTGGAATAATGGATCTGTATTAAATGAACACGTACATCATCGTTACAAAATTTACTTAAAATTCTATAGTTTGGGCATTAGAACTTACGGAAAAAATATATACAAAAAAAATAAAATAAATGGATGTTGGCAGGTAGCTGAAGAACAAGAGCTCATCAAACCTGTTACGGAATGATACAAGCGCTAAGTACGACTCTTACCGCCCCTTCAAATAAAAGCTTTAATCTCATCAGAGAGCCCGTGTCATCTTCATCACAAGTTCTAATTAAATAGCCGCCGGGGCTCAAATACTCTTAAGAGGTAACGTGAACCGATAGCTCAATTTATATCAACCACTTAGAAAACCTAGATCGCGGTAATTAGATAATTAGATTTGCGCAATAATCCATATAGGTTTTTCATCTGCTGGGAAGAAAACTATCAATTAAGTATGAGTTATACCTTCCCATTTATAGCCTCGCTTATTAATGTCGTTCTCAAGAACGTTAAATTAACATACAAGGACGCTTTTCCCGGTGAGATGCAGATGCTGCCCCGGCGGCCGGGGGGCCAGATCAGTGGCGATGGTCGGCGGCGGACGGGAGAGGCGGCTTCCAGGAGACTGTCCTGCTCTATTACGAAGTAATATTTGGCTGAACTTCCTAGACGTCTGGATTGTTTCGCTGGCCCCGTGTCTTCTTGAAGGATCCGGAGACATTGTATCTCCTGTTCCGGATTCTTGCAACCTGCACTGACCTGTTAACAAAAAAAACAAAAAACATCAGTTGAAATGATTTAATGCCATTTCTTTTTCAATTGCAACATAAAAAAGAAAAAAATATTTTCCAAAAAAACAAAAAAATAATAATAATATTTATTTTTTTCTGATTCAACCCATTTTAGGATTTTTAAAGAAGCGTTTATATGTTTTCATGTCTTCAAAATGGTAAATGAGATTTAATTATGTAAATCGTGCTTTTACATTTACACTAGAAATGTCAGTGGTACTGGAATAACCGGTTTTATTAACATAATAATAATAAATATATATATATTTTATTAATGATTATTATATAATAAAATGTAATAATAAAATGTCTAGCATATATTGTAATTTTCTCAAATCTCAAAATTATTTTTTTGGCAAGAAATTGGTAAATACTGAGTTTTCACAAAGATACTGGACAGATAAGTGAATCAGCCTCCCGGCAGAAGTGGTAGAGGGTAATACAGTGAGGGTATTAAACATGCGCGGGATAGACATACGGATCCTGAATCTAAGACGAGACCAACGACTGATTAAGGTTTGAGGCTTTACAGCAGGAAAAACGGGCAGACTAGACAGGGGCCGAATGGGGGCCGATCTGCCGGCAAGTTCTAGGTTTCTAGATCCTTAGCCACAGGGTGTCACTCTTGGCTAGCAATTGGCCAAATCACCGGAAATCTCATGATGTCTCGTCTACGGGACACTTCTGCTCCTTCTCAGATCCACATCAGCCGTTCTTGTTCATATCAAAAGCAGCAGATGAGCTTCAGCCATAAAATTTACCCCCCCCCACGTCCCGCAGATTATTGCACCTAAATAAAACGGGAGTCACAGAGGGGTAATACACACACACTTACCCCCAACCTCCCATTTATACATCAGATACACACACTTACCCCCTATAAATAATGTCTCAATAATAAACCTTATTTTTAGCCATTTTGGGCATTTATTTGCCTTACCTCCTCTCGGATCCACGATGTGGACCGTCGTCTCTTTGGTCTTTCCCACTATGGCATTTTTGGGAGATTTTACTAATACCTTGAAAACTTCATGATTTTCTTCCAAGCCATCATTTTTAATATAAACATTCCAAAATTTTGTTGAAACGCCTAGAAAATAAAGTAGAAGATGATTATTCCGTGGAACCCAATCTGTTTCAGACATTTCAAATGAATGAGGATCGATGGAAAATGTGTCACTTTTTTTAAAATTCACAAATTTGAAATACATTTTGCTGGCATATTGTGTAGATTCGCAGTTTTTCTATACAAACTGGCTTTATAGCGCTTCCTATGGAGTTTAATTGAATGCTGACCCCTCGGCGAGGATCACACCATTGATTTACGAGAGCTATTTTATTTTGCTGGAAATCGTCGAGATGAAGAAGTTAATGACATACCGAAAATTGGATTATAAATTACAGCTCAGCAGTTATTTGGAGCAGTTGGAGCGCCCGCAGTGTTTCAGAGCGTAGGGTTGGCTATAGGACCTGGGCAGATAACGGGGTGACAACGTAGGACTACAACTCCCATAATCTCCGCCGAGATGGCTGTAGACAGGGGCGCCTTAAAAATGTCGACCCATTCCCACAAATACCCTCCAGCATGAGAGGAGAGGGCTTAATGGGGATGGTCAGTCTAGAGCAAGGAGATAACCAGTGGAACAAACCCTTCTCCTTATCCATATGTGCTTTGACATGGGAAGTGGAGAGTTATGACATCATAACTCAACATCGCGGTTTCCAGCTTATATATGAAGAGTAGAGGAAGAAAGATTCATGTTGGTGGAGGTGTACTTGTCTCAACTCAACATGGAACCACCAATGGAACCACCAAGGGTTTCAGCCCAACCAGGCCCTACTTGGGGAGCCATTGCTTCTGCACCCAACAAGACTCCTATTTTTACACCACTGGCTGGGGGTGATTGTATAATTCACGACATATATATATATATATAACATATACATACACATTGGGGGCCACAATCATGGTGAAAAAGTCAATCCAGACCAGCTGAGTCTTTCCAGCGCACACTAACCATTATTGTCTATAGGTGGAGGGTTCATAGAGGGAGCACCAAAAGGATACACTCAAAATTTGACATACTTTTTTAAGGAGGTGGATATCTGGTTTTAGATCACTAGTTTTTGATGAATAAGGAACATTTTGACCACGTTAAAGAGAAATAAAATGAATCGACTACAGAGGTGTGAATTCTCTGCACGTAACCGGAGAGCTATTGAATCTCTACTACGCTAAATATTTCTAGAAAATCCCTCTAATTGTACACATTTTCAAACGAGTAATATAATTACAAATAATTTGCCCAAATGGCTAATAACGCCGTCTTCCCCCCGCGCTGGTTTATAGAGTCGCTCGAATCTTTTCCTTTAGTAACTCTCGTGTAACACCTGCGACACCAGTTCCTTCCGCTCTCCAAAACAGATGTCCTCTCGAAGTCCTGATGAGTTAAGCGATCCCCTCGCTTTCGGTTTAATGAATTTTTATGTTCCCTGCTGAAAATCAAAGCCTCGCGCGTCGGATAGAGCGGAAAATAAATAACGCCGGCTAAATGAAGAAGGACTGTCTTAAATACCGCATGGTCGCCAAATTATCGTCACGGCAACCGAAGTGTAATTGGCAGACGCTTTGCGAATTGTCTACACAGTACGTGCTACGAGATGGAACGTTTGGTCCAAACATGGATACATTATTGCGCTAAAGGAGAATGTAGCGATTTTAATAATTTCAATAAACTCAAACATATAAAAACTTTAATTTTCAATAATATCGCGAAAAAAATATATAATTTCTCTTCCTGGACGACCCGTTTGTTGGATCACGTGAATGGCTTTACAGCGGCGCCAGATGTACTTTTTTCATTAAAAAATCTCCTCCGTTGTCTTACGCGCTGATTTTTTTTTTTTTAGACGAGGTTGAAAATACTTTGTAGATAAACACGATAAACTTTTTTCACCTACCCGGATCGAACTGCACGAGGCTCGCACTGCTGTGAGTAAAGTCCAGTCCGGATTTCGCGGTGAGCTCCTGCACCTGAAATAATAAAATAGAATTATTATAATTCCAATTATTCTTAATTTAACTATTATATTCATTGGAATTATTCCAGAAAATCATTCACCAACAATTAATAGCTAAAGAATGCAATCGTCTTCATAGACAGGTTTTAACTGCATGCTTAGCGCGCGAATGAGTAGTCACTCTCAATATGTCTCAATATGTATATATATATATATATACACCCTACCTTTCAAATGATTGTGGTCGCTTGGGAATGGCCTTGTTTTTGAAAGAAAACACAATTTTGTCCATTAAAATAAAACGAAATGGACCAGAAATCCAGCGCAGACGGGGTTAATGCAGTAAATGATTATTGGAGCTGGAAACGGCTGATTTTTTATGGAATCTCTTCATAGGCATACAGGGGCCCTTTGTCACTCCCATCACTCCTGTGTTCCAATGGCCCTTTATCACTCCCATCACTCCTGTGCTCCAATGGCCCTTTATCACTCCCATCACTCCTGTGCTCCAATGGCCCTTTATCACTCCCATCACTCCTGTGTTCCAATGGCCCTTTATCACTCCCATCACTCCTGTGCTCCAATGGCCCTTTATCACTCCCATCACTCCTGTGTTCCAATGGCCCTTTATCACTCCCATCACTCCTGTGTTCCAATGGGTCTTTATCACTCCCATCACTCCTGTGTTCCAATGGCCCTTTATCACTCCCATCACTCCTGTGTTCCAATGGCCCTTTATCACTCTTATCACTCCTAAGTCCCAATGGCCCTTTATCACTCCCATCACTCCTGTGTTCCAATGGCCCTTTATCACTCTTATCACTCCTGTGTTCCAATGGCCCTTTATCACTCCCATCACTCCTGTGCTCCAATGGCCCCTTATCACTCGCATCACTCCTGTGTTCCAATGGCCCTTTATCACTCCCATCGCTCCTGTGCTCCAATGGCCCTTTATCACTCCCATCACTCCTGTGTTCCAATGGCCCTTTACCACTCCCATCACTCCTGTGTCCCAATGGCTTTTTATCACTCCCATCACTCCTGTGTTCCAATGGCAAGTTGTGTTCGCTGATCCAAGTTTCAGTTTAAAAGGCTATTTTATGGTTAGGAAGCCCTTTTACAATTATGTTACAGCCAGAAATATCCTTGTTTTCTCAGTAGACCCCAAACTTTTGTATATATATATATATAAAGCCAGTATTTTTGTTTATTCCCTAGTAAGATTATTTCCCAGTAAAGCCAGAGATTAAGACGCTTTTGGTACCATGTTCACTCAATGCTTGGTCGGTTCGGCTTATCACCGTCTACCAGACATTGGCCAGTTTGTTATCTCCAATTTAAATATCCCTCACAAACAAAACCAGCACCGAACTCATAAAAATAATCATCCAGGGTACGGTGACACCTTTCAGGATTTGGCACGCCGAAGTAGTTAGCCTTGTGATGGGTCTGGAAAACCCTCCAAGCAGTCTTAGTGAATGTCACCCAAATAATGCCATTTATCAGACGGTAACAGAAATGTGGAACGTAGCTTCGGTTTATTCAGTGCCAACTAGGGACAAAAATGTACCCTCAAAAACACGCCTTGCCCCAAAACAGCTAATTTCTCTACTTTAATAAGAAAAAAAGCTATTTATAATCTGTAAAGTGGTAAAATTATAAATTATTCTTAGAAGTTTAAAATTTTTAAGATTTAAAGGTTTTTGCTGTGCTGAATTAACCCCTATTTTTCCAATCTCTTCTAAATCTGCCAGAGCAGAATAGCTGCAAACAAGGGACAATGAATAATGGGGAGGAAAAAGCAAAACAAGTAAGTGATAGATCAACAGCGCTTTGGAATCTGCTGGCGCTTTATAAATAAAATATAATAATAATAATAATAACATTATATAGGAAACATGGGAAAAAAAGTCAAATATATCATTGAAGTCAATGATATATTTTTGAAGATACTGGTTTATTTCACTAATTATTTTTAGCTACTTTTACCTACATTTATGCCAACAAATGCCGGATCTTTACTGCCGCCCGTCCTGATTAGTTTCACGGCCAAGGTCCCGAAGTCTTCACAAATATGATATGTCGGCTCTGCTAATTCAATCACAGACCATTTCATTTCAAACCTGAAATAACAGCAGATAAAAAAATACCGATTGAGGATACTGTGTGTGCGCGGCCGAGAATGATACATCCGCTTGAGTGTTCATCTTTGAGTTTGAGTTTTAAGTTTGTTTCCCTCTAGTTAAATTATTGAGGGAGACATTATACCGTAGTAAATAAAATAAGAAAATTGGTAAACTTACATTACTGGCGGAATTGAATTTCCTGCCGGATCGGAGAGTTTAAATTCGAAGCTGTCGGAATTCACTCCAAATGAAGGGTTTATGATGTACCGGATGACTCTCTGGTTTAGCTCTCTTTGTGTGAAGGAAATTCCCACGTAGTCCACTAAAAAACACAAAAAATATTCCAAATATTACATCAAAAGTCTTTACAGTCAAACGCAGCAATATCATAGGATGGAGCCTTTTTTTTTTTATTTTTAACATTTTTAAATTAACATATTTTGGATCCAGAAAAAGTTTAGAAATTTCCTTTTAATTACAAGGGTTTCTTTATGATTAGAATTCCATCTCACAAAATGTGAGTCCATGTTTATACCCAAATCCTCCTTAAGGGACAACGGAATTTCTTACATATAAATCAAAATTATTTTTATAGGAAATATGGCGAATATGAAAATATTGCCCTACAGTAATTAAAATACTATAATAATTAATTATAATAATTTTAAACAATATTAAGCATTTTGCATATATATATATATATATATATATATATATATATATATATGTTAAATGGATTAGTATAAAATCTTTAACATTTTTTTTTCTATTTAAAAATATTAATTGAAATCTCTTCTGATTGTGGATACATTTGGTTTTTATTCACGATCAATGATAGTATTGATTTGAAAATTTGGCTCCAGGGGCATATAATATGGGGGGACATGTAAAAAAATATGTAAAATATCCACTGGTGGGTGTACTGAAGGCAGATTTTGAGAATGGAGAAATAACTCGGCCAACTCCGAGCTGTATATATAACGTGTGATGAAATACTTGTTCTAGTATTTTCCAGGTGGCCAAAATACGGGGTTCGTAGGACCGTGTAGACCAGATCCTCATCTTCACTGTCGGGATCAGATGCTTTCAGGTTTTTGGAAGTAATCAAGATGGAGGCTCTCCGGTCTTTTGTGTTTTCCACCGTAGTCGGGGTCTCTTTGATAAGTATTTTTGGAGGAAGTTTATCCACGTGTTCCACCTAAGCAGATGCCACAAACACATTCATTTAGTCGAACACTTAGACCTTGGCTGGTAAATCAAATTTATCTAAGTAAGTGATGGTTTAAACAAAAAAAAAAACATAAAGCCAAGTTTCAAAAAGTTTTCTGCTGCTATGGCAACACTAATTTGATCTATCAGTGTCTTCTGCTCATGTTACATTATGACCTACCAAACAACTAACCTGAGGTTTTATGAGCAAGGAACTAATTGATAGTTTTTGAGGTTGGACTTTCCAAATAATCTATTTAGATGGAAGTGAAACATTTAATCAATGGACAGGCGCTCCAAAAAAATTCATCCATCTCCAAAACTAGGTATTTTGTCCCCACTGTGGAATCTCCTACCGGAAAAAAACCTGGTTCCTGGGTGTGTAAGGAAAAACGAGGGACCCTTCGACAAGGCGTTCCTTTCCGTCACATCTCAACCGCTTCCCATGACAATCCACCCCACTCCTTTTTCGGCCCCTTAAGCACATAGACATAGGGTTTACTCTATTTCTAAGCTATATGAGCTCAGAGATTATACATAAAGATGTCATGTGAGGTCACAACGCTTGAGAGCGGTGGTTTCTGCTCACTTCTGCTACAACGGTGGTAGGCAAGAAAAAAAAACAGAACCGAAAAAAGAAGTTGTCACGGTTACAGCCACGGCTGGGATTTCCAATATTCCATCCAGGTCTCGTTCTAGAGATCTTAACATTTGAGGCGACAACTAAACGCCTAAATCAATGACAAAGTGGCCAGCTAATCCCAATTCTGGGCTTTACTAAAAATATTTTTTTTATTTTTTTTTTTACATTGGTAGTTAAACTGAAAATATTATATCCAAACGTAACAATGACAACCGTTCTATATCTCATCCAAATAATGTTACGTATCTCAAAAACTCCAATGTTATACACTTTCTGTCCAGGAATAGGGAGTCAAAGTACATTAAACCCTATATCAAAGATTTTATACATTTAAAAAAAAAGTATATTTTGGGGAAAAATGTATAAATAACCCAAGATTTTGAAAAAACTAAAATATTTTAAAAATACCCTTAGCATGTACATATGTTCGCAAAATATCTAAATAATGAAGAACAAAATGGGTTTGTTATTCCAAAATTGTAATTTAGTTAATTGTTGGATTTTTTATTTTTTTTTACTACAGAGAAATTTAGCAAATCTTTCAAAACTTTATTTTTTTACCTTTTCAGATAATTTGCACATCCCCGAGGACGCTCACCTTCATGCTTTGTCCAATTAATTAGGTGCTTCGCTGACTGCGTTCTAAATGACAGCTCTCTATGTGACGTTCTACGAGAACTGATTAGTAAACTAGGCCATGAATATAAGGAATATGCCGTTCCGGCAGCCTCTCCGTTAACTCTTTGTGCCCTTTTACAAAAAGACTCAGATATCAGATGAAAAATTAAGTGAGAAATTGCACAACATCTGGAGAAAAAAAACAGATGCGTATTCTTATCTGAAATTAAAATTAATTTTAAATTTAAGATATCTAAATACTTTAATACAATGTAACCTATTAAATTTTAGCTAAAAATAATGTTTTTTTGGTTATTTTAAAAGTTAATACAACTAAACATTCCACGTTTTTCTTGTATATATTAACATAAATTCAAATAACTATTAAAAAAAAAAAATAGGTGTTTTCTGTTATATAAACAAAACATACATTTTGAAATTTGTTTTGTTTTTATTTTATTTTTTTTGTGTATTTCAAAGAGCTTTTTTTAACCTGCTTTTAAACAGCAAGTTAACAGTTAAGTAGTTTAACATTCAGCATCTTTGCTGTGGGACCTCCACTCACCGGGGAGATGGTCCGACAAATCTTTCCAAAACATTGACTCCTGAACTTTTGCCAGAGGTGCCTGTCTCTGGTGACTCTGAATGCAGAATTACTCGACGTGTTAGACCTGTCAGTTCTAAGTAAGCAGTTTAGTACGCTCAGTATTTATTCCTGGTGAAGAGTAAAAATTTTTAAAAAAGCATCTCTTAGCATGAAGTCGTTTATAAATGTCTAGCGGGCAACAGATATAGAGAAAATATTTTCTAAGTGCTTAGAAAAAAAAGATAAAATAATCATATATTCAGGCAAAACATTATACTGGAATTAATAAATTAAAAAAAAAATAGAAAAAAAATAGAAAAAAAATCCCTTTGGAAGAATTCTTGGGTTGGTTGAGTTGTCTGTTGGTGCTAAATTAGGAAGTGCGATGGTTAACTCCATATACGCTTCTAAAACTAGTATTGAACAAAATAGTTATAATAAAAATAAAAATTCTTTAAAATATTTTTAGACCGCTTGTGTTTCTAGTTGACTTTAAAGGCCAAACCGCATGTTTGCGTTCCATCTATAAAGAAGCTTAGATAATGAGAGACTCTGTGCCGTCGGTGATAAATTTAAGACGGTGAAGATGTGTGATTGCGATGTGTTACAGACTAATGCATGTCCGGGTTCATCCACAATGTTGGCTTATAACAGAACTACTTTATAAATCACGGGAATGTTGTCGCGTAAACGCCACGGGTTATCCAAGGTGATGTTTATAAAAGTTTTACTCAGAGCTAGTTCTTTCTTACAAGTCTTGAAAGAAACTTTTGCCAAGAGTTAGCTTGGTCGGGATATAATTGGTTGTAAGGACAGAGTTAGTTATCGCCTGTTGGTCCAATGAGAAATCAGAGGCCATTTTGAAGTCAAGAAGGATTTTTTTGCCTTCTTCTGGATCAATAGTGAGGTTGAACGTAATTCACTTTCTTCAACCTAGATTACTCTGTTGCTTCGTTGCACGTCGGGGCTGTGGTCGGTAATGCTGGCCAGCAGGATATTAGTACCTAGTGAGATTGCCCCAACCAAAAATAAAGGTCACGGAAAAGATTGTAAACTAAGGTTCTCAAGATCTCCTAGGAGGACAGGGGAGAGAAATGTACTTAACATTACAAGTCATATGATTTTTTTTTGGTACATCTATCCCTTTAACCGAAATCTGCCATCTGAAAAGAGTGATTTTTGCATCAAGATGTGGCATTTGTGTCACTATACATTACGAAGTCAGTAAACTTATTACATCCATTTATTCACAATTTCTGCAGTACTTTACAGGTGTAAAAAAGGGTGAAATTGTGGAAAATGCGTAAAACTTTCTGAGAAATCATAATTTAATGAGGTAAAATTTTGCATCGCTCATAATTTTTTGAAGGGAAATGCTTAATTGTCATGTGACACAACAGCAGTCTCTGATAGGTTATTGCCTTAGACGCTGAAAAAATATCTGAAACGTTTCTGTATTTTGTTATCATATATAATAATAAAATGACAGATCGAATACCGTTACTCTTACCTGTATCACAAAGACGACAGCATCTTCTTTCATCCGACCATCGACCAAAAAGCCCTTGTTGGAGTTATCGGTTGCGATGAAAGAGAAACGGTCCACCTGCCCAGCTCCTCCATAGTGTTTGTAAGACAGATACATGTTGTTCACATCCGTCTGGGAGAAATGGTTCTGTTGCATAATCCTACCATTCAGGTAGAGCTGTCCGTATCGCGGGTACTCGATGAGGGTGTAACTCAGTTTCTCTACGGGGCTGTCTGGGTCAGTGAGTTGGAGAAGATTAGATGAAATCACCACGGTGCTGCCTTCCGGTAACTGGATTCCCTTGTTGATGAGTAACGTTGGGGGAATTTGATCTGGATGTTCGATGATAAACTCCATGAAACCGTCCTTGGCCACCAGACCATTACTTACGGTGAAACTACACAACATAACATGAAATAACAATAAAAAAAACATTAAATGTTACTTTTTGCAACTGCTTCAGCAGGAAAAGCCACCCAAAATACTCCATGACTGACAACAATGGCGGCCTCCAGATAAAAGGAGTTTATTGGAACACAATGAGATAAAACCATTTTTTTGTCAATGGCGACCTACGTTACTGAAAATTGAATACCGTAAAATATATTTCCCCTTCGGTTAATTTATGGGGTTTCCTAAAACACATGGAGTGGAGCCATAACAAGTACAACGGTGGTTTTTTTTGGACAGTTGGGGGGGTTCTGTAATGTTTTGAGTTGGGGACAGAACTATCCCTGGCGACGTCAGGACCTCTAAAAAATAGGTTACCAATATTGGAGACTTTTTTCAAGGGGCATGTATGTAGGGAAGCAGTGCGGAACTTGGTATGACGGGGTGGCCATGACACTTTATGGCTGGCAGTCTCCAAAGGACGTAAGTATTGGTAAATTAGAATGTTTCCAGGCAAAATTTTAGATGGATAAATCCAAAACTAATTCATCTGTACAAAAAAAAAATCACAATTAACTCATCGAGAAATGATAACATGGACATAGTTTGACCTACATTGAATTCCCACTCTGGAGATTCTAACATTTTAGTTAATTTGTGCTGTTATAGAGGAATTATATCTTCACCAGCTTATCAGACTAATAAAGCACATAAAGAGGCCATTAGAACCCAAACTCTGAGCAAATTTCCTCTGAACGAGGGAACCAACAGCCCCAGGCATATGTTTCAGCCTCTCCTGGGCTTCATCAGTGAGGTGTTAGGTGAGCAAGGAGCTCCATGTCTGGACTCACATTTCAACTTGAAGAGTCCCCCCAAGAGATTGACAAAGGGATTCAATATGTACAAAGAAGTGCAAACCTTCCATAATTAAAAAAAAACATATAATTAAAAAAGAAATTACGTTTTAAATAAATAATATAGCAAATAAATACAGATATATTAATTATCGACATACTTAAATGGTTAGTGTTAAAACTTGGCTGCTTCTAGTTTCTCCCTAGTCATCTATTTTTTTTTTTGTGGGTTCACTTGAGCCATAAAGCTTTTGCTGCATTCTTCTTCCTCCCCGTTCTATTGCCGAGAAATCTGTTAAATCCGTCACTTGTCTAATTGGGAACAAATTTGTCAAAAAAAAAAAACATAAAAAAAACCCCTACGTTTCTGGCAGTTTGTCCCGTTGCAAAGTGCTGACAGATTGGAAGTTCCGCATGTGTTGAGCAGATGGGTAAGTTAAAAAAGAAACAAAACAAAAAAAAAAAGCAATTTATTAAATCACCTGGAACCGGCAGCTCCGTTCCAAAAATAGTGAAAATGAAATATAGCGGGGCATTGTACGGGAGAGGGGAGCTGGCACTCGGATTCACCAGAAGGTACCAGATACAAAACACGATAAACATTTGGAGAAGACGCGGCTGTGCTGCCGAATAATGAGCCAGTATTTAACCTAATAAAGCGCGCCCCAAGAAATTCATTTCAATGGCTACGGCTTCTCCGTGCGCTTCTGTTTAAATGTAAAAAACCCGATTTTTTGGCATCTCTTGAAGGTGATGTTTGTGAAGCAGACATGTTAACCGCTGGGGGAGACGATGCTGGAGGAAGAGATGCCGGCCGGCGGTGGGTGGGGGGGCATAGAGGTCTCTTTATGTGAGTTAATAAGATGAAAAAGCTGAGGGTGTTGATGGAGCCACTGGGGGTTATTGCCGAATACAGCGCTGGGGGGTTATTAGTGTATACAGCGCTGGGGGTTATACTCAAGGAGGAAAACTGTTTTTTTTCCATGGGACTAGCCCATTAAAGTGAGTAAAAACATTTTCAGTTCTTTAAATTTAGAGCAGTATTTTTCTGGCTCTGCTGTACATGGAGGTCTCCTGACACTTCTATTCTCACCATTGAATCTGTACCTATCTGCCATTCTCTAATTTACCTGCATGGCTATCTAATATCTACAAATAACCAATGTATGTACTAAGAATGTTCTGTTTCCCAGCAGGAAAAGGCATCTTAACTACTTCTTGCAGAATTTAACGATTCCCCACCCTCATTATATCTTTTTCAATTTTTTATATATTTTCGTTATAATTATGCTTTGTTTTATATGTAGCAGGAGGGTTATTTTGCATGTTACAGGGGAGGACATGCAAGTCCACGTGTAACTAGTATTCACTGATATGCCCTCGCCTGTAATGTGCAAAATGTAAAGTCGCACTTTAAAGTGAATCTTCAAGTTTTTTGCAAGTGTTAGCATGCGACTGAAATCGAGTTTGATCAGCCTAGTTAATCCTTAACTCGACTGACCACCCAACGTTTTAGTGAACATGTCCCCTTGACTTTTACATTATGAAGGTCCAACCCCAGTGAGCTTCTGCTGTAGAAAAAGCTTGTCATAAAGTGACAGTAATGGTAATAGATAATTATAGTTGCTAACAGCAAAATTCCCAGTATCATTTGGCTCCAACGTCAACCAGGACTCCTAAGTGCCCCCTAAGTGCCACCATAGGTGCTGGCATTACACATCCACACTAATTCATTAACATTTTATAATATTTATTATATATATATATAATAAATATTATATATATATTATATCAAATAGATACATAAATCAAATATACGTATTTTGTTTTTATACTTTTACAATAAATAATCATGCGATAATTCCTAGATTATATAATTAATTTAATTATTTAATTACTAAATCGTATAAAGAAGGTCTGAACATATTTCACTTAAAATAAAAATATATTTTCAGCACCGACAAAAATATGACTATTGTGTCTAAGAGTTATAATAGCCAGCATATGTTTTTTTTCCCCAGAAGAAACTGCCTGCCATCTGGAGAACGTCTTCTTTAATTTCACTAAACAGTATTTACAGTTTCGTGAAATAAAAATAGTTTTCATCATAAAAAATGTAAACACGGAAAGTTCTTATGTTTGCTGTAAATTTTTAAGGATTTGTAACGTTTGCCATTTTATTAGTTCCAGTGGACAGCAGCTGCTCCATAGCTGGGTGCTGTTGACCCTGTTGGGCGATCAGACTCCCAGGGGTGCCATTGCTCCATGAGCCGGTATGGGGGTGACAGAGATCTCCTTTGTAACCATTTAATCCCGTGCTGCCCTCGGCTTGACCGAGGGCAGCTCCCCCAGCCGCCCTCTCACCGTCGGCACCTGCACCTTCATAGTGTAAGTGGGCCGGTTGGGGAGATCAAAGATCTTCCCTGTAACCGGCCCATTGAACAGCGGCATCCGTGGGCCTGATGACCTAAGTCGGCTGTGGAGGTAAGTAGTGGACGGCGGCTGGTCAGCTGCCCTGGGTTGTAGAAACCCTTGGGGCTATAAATCAGACAGTATTAAAGCTTTTCATACACAGCATTTTTGCTTTAAGCGCATCTCTTCCTGACATATACCTGAGCAGGAAGCTGCCGTAATAACTCACAGGAAGTACCATGCGCTGATTAAAACTGCTTCCCCCAAGTTGGTTGAAAAAGTGCACAAGCAGTTTAAAAATGTTCACTTGACTGAGAAAAGGATGTTCCTTCGAGGGAAGCTGCAGTCCCAAAAGTAGTCTTTTTTTTTAACGCCTAGATTCCATCTTGGTTTTTTTCTTACATTCTACATGCATGGTATTGGTAACATTTTTTTTAAATATATTTTTCCTACCACTACTGTATGTGTGTACCGCAGTTGTATTTTAATGAGAGGGTGGTAGATAAAGTGAAACAGCCACTCAGCAGAAGTGGTAGAGGCCCATACAGTGAGGAAATTTAAACATGCATGGTATCTAATCAACACTCAGTTCAATCAATGCTAGGTGAAGGTGTTTTTTTTAGCTAGAGTTTCAAATTAAATACGTCAACCTCACAATTGACGGGTTTATCCCATTTTGCACCAGAAACCCATTGGTTTAACCCTTTCTCCGACCTCACCTGAAGGAATCCTTTCCGGCCTCGTGGCTATTGTCGTGAACGTAGCAAACCTTCTGAGCCGCCACGTCCAACTGGCTAAAACTTGAAATGGGGACGCCGAGATAATTGATGTACTCAATCTGACCGTGCACAGGTGGCACAGAGACGGCATACTGCAGCTTCCCTGGCTTGCCAGTGCCATCTGTTGCCAAAATAACATCTGTGATTAAGGTCACCCTGTCACCTTGTTTTAAAGTTACAGGCCTGGTGAGTAGGACAATGTCACCTATGGAAAAATAACGAGAGAACAGGAAAGAGTGGGTGAAAATTAAGAAAAAAATACATCAAAATATACAAATGTATTTAAACATTTCAGATTTTATGTTGTAGATTTTATTACTAAATAATGGTTATATTTGACATATATTAAGAGATTATTAAACCATGTGCCGGATATCATAAAATACCTGATGGAATTTAGTTAAAAAAACAATATTTTGGCCACATAAGTGTCCTTTTTAGATCGTCTGCCATGTGAGCCACATCCCACATACAGTGTTATGCCTGCAGCATGTAAAAGAAGGCATCGCTTTAATTACGTTCACTAGAATAAATGCTTTGTTTTAAAATACAGTTAGTCTCTGTTCCTCTTCAACAGAGACTCTTCAGCTGCTGAGGAATTAAATCTGCTTATTCTTCTGATTTATTTTTTTTGATTTTTTTTTTAAAAGGATGGACTAATAAAAAAAACATTTTAAAATAAGTAAAAAAAAATTAATAATTTTTTTTATAAAAAATAAAAAAAATAAATATATATATATAACCCATTGTACAGCACTGTGGATTACGGTGGTGCTATATAAATAATAATAAAATATATGGTGGAGACATTACTAGGATATAGAATGTTGGGGATTCTGTTTAAGAAATAAAAAGAAAAGGAATTAAAGGAAATACATTAACAGTAAAATACAGTAACAAAAATGTCAAGGCTTACTTAAAATATAAATAATGTCAATATGTTGAAATATAAAATGTCAAGGCTTTCTGCCTATTCTGCCACCTACTCTACCCCTTGTGATGCCAAATACCTTTACAGCAAGATGGCATAAAGAGAAATCATTACATGTGTCCTGGTTAGGATGACCACATACAGAAGACACAGTAGAAGATCACAATAACTAACTAGCAACACCAATTAAGGCAGTGTCCCCAAACTGACCCTTAGTTATTTAAGGTTTAGTGGGTTCATTGGGCTCATGTAACCTTGTGTTATGTGATCTTGCAGAGGTAGTAGACAGGCTGAGGATCCACTTAGGGTAAGTGAGTTTCATGAGGGTGTGTGTGTGTGTGTTAGTGTGTATTGGGTATGTTAGTGTGTGTGTATCAATGTCTGTGTGCAAATGTGTCAGTGTGATTATGTGTTAGTGTCACCCAACTAGGGTTCAGGGTTATGTGATCTTGCAGTAGATGCATGGCAGCTTGCCCTATGTGAGCTGAATTGAAGACAGGCTGAGGCTTCACTTAGGGTGAGCGGGTTGCATGAGGGTGTTTGTGTTAGTGTGAGTATGTGTCTGTCTGTGTATGACAGTGTCTATATGTATGTTAGAGTGAGTGTGTATTTGTATAAGTGTGTGTCTCACTAATCCCTCTTCTGTTCTTGAAATTATGCCTCTCTCTTCTCTTCTTTCTATTCTTCTTTTCTCTCATCCAACCCATCTTCTCCCCTTTTTCTCTTTCTTCCATCTTCCTCTTTTCTTTCTTGACTTTCTTCCATCGTCGATAATTCCTTAATTCTCTCATCTCTCTTTTTCCTTTCATCACTCTACCTCTCTCTTTCTTTTCTGTTGTCTTCTTTTCTCCTCTCACTTGTCTTTTTTTTTCTTCTTTCTTTCTCCTTTCTCTCTAATGAACAAAATGCTGCGCAGGGATTCACTTATTATTTGGTATCCCTAACGTACCTAGCCTTTGTAAGAACATTTTAAACATTATGTCAATAAACCCATGAAGAATGAAAAGATACAATTCACAGCTTAGAATTTCATTGGTTTTATAAAAAGAGAAAAAAATTAAATCACCATATTGATTTAATTTGCAGGTTGTGTCTAGATTATAGGCTCCTGCACCTTATATTGTAACGCCGGCTGGGAGTATGGGATTTATACAATCTCTATACATTTTAGATTTTTGTAGGGAACAAAGCATTGGATTTCTTATTCTTCTTTAATACAAATCAACATGCACATTTTGTTAGGATGGGAATCTACAAAGGTCACTTTATTGTGTTTAAAGAGCAATTTAACCCTTCATTGTGGCACAAGGTACCCCTTTTTTTTTCCCGGTGTTTATTATAATTTTGGCAACCGTTTCCTTTTGCCATTTTCCATGATGCATAAAGCGCTCTGATGATTATTTGGAATTAATGGATTATGTCAAGGGCCAGTTAGCTCTCATCTGGCCAAATAATAATAATAATAATAATAAAGATTTAACAAATGCAGTGGTTAGCTAATAACGAATG
Source organism: Sceloporus occidentalis (assembly GCA_023333645.1). Lineage (NCBI taxonomy): Eukaryota > Metazoa > Chordata > Lepidosauria > Squamata > Phrynosomatidae > Sceloporus > Sceloporus occidentalis. The sequence continues at coordinate 2,405,693 of JALMGF010000122.1, forward strand.
TCTCAGCTGTAGCCCAAATAAATTAGATGCATTTAATTGGTAGGCTGCAGTGCCTACTCTCTTTATTACAATGTCTCTTGTTGTTTTTTATGATGTCAGGGTACATGGCAGACTGACAAAGTGTTTATGAATCACGGTTTGCAGATGGCACTCCTGGTTCATAGCCGTTATGAGAACAAGTAGCCTTACAAATCAATAGAGGGTTTTGCCAGAGAAGACTCCTGGGAGAATCAGCAATATTTGAGTTCCCGGTGCCAATCTCTCCCTGGCAGGGGCATCATTTCACAAACCCACATTCAATAAATTACACACTCCTCGCAGAAATGTAAGACTTCTAGCAAACACTGGCACCATTACATTGTACACTGCATCTCCCACAATCCACCGGGACAACGGTCATTGTAATCAACAGCTATTGTGTTCAGTGCCAGAATACTCCTGTTCTTGCTTTCGGTGAACTCAAGTAGCAATATCCTTTTTTTTTTTTTTTTACTTTATTTATTTTTATAATTTGTTATTATTATTATTATTATTATTATTATTAATAAAAAAATTCTAAAAATAAAGAAAGAAAATCAAATGAAAAATGAAAAATGAAAAAAAATAAATACATAAAGGAAATGGATTCTGCTGCAATGATGTTAAAAGTCACTGCATCATGGATAAAAAAAATATTTTTTTTGTAGATGGTCATCTTAAATTTGAGGGCTTTTTTCTGTCTAAAGTTTTTAAAATTAACTGTTAAATTATCTATTAAACTAGCAGGTATTTTAATTTGCTCATCTGCAAGTCATTATTGTAGACAGACAATTCAATTTATGCGGTTGGTGCGCTGATTCCTTAAAGAGGACACAAGAGTTTTCCTTTTGTTTAATGTCACCTTCAAAGCTTAATTTCTGAAAAGCACCTATAACTAATACTTTTTCAACCAGCGTAATTATATTTGGAGATATTTTGTTTAAGCGTTAACCTCTTGGAAGCTGAGCTATGTGTCTTAGAGCAGCAGCATTATCCAATGTCTTGTCGTAAAGTTCTCTGATCTTTACAAAGGCTGCCTCAACCAATAACCAACAATCAGCAACTTAATAATAGGAGAGATAACATAGCGATAATCTCGCAGCTCTTGAAAACAGGAAATAAATATGGCTGCCCTCCTAATAATTACTTGCAATTCCACATTTATCCACCAGGGTGCATAGCCTTAAGGCAGTAGCTACATCCTGAGCGGATCCTTTCTTTGCTCCTTTTTACTGGCTTTTAATGAATTCCCTTTCTGTAAATGTGTTTTGGGCAGGACTGGTTAGTGTGCGTCGAGCCTGTTGTCCTGCGGATAAGTCTAAGACTGCATGGCTGGATTTGCCCCAGTCAATGCTGACCTCTTACCTTTCTCTAGGTTCTGAACAGAAATGAAAAAACTTTCCGGAGGAGATTTGTTCCCTCCGTCCGTCACAAAGAACCGGAAGCTGTCGTGGCCCCTGCAGCCAAGGATCACGGTGTGGAAGTACCAGATACGGTTCATATCCACATCGTCTTGTGTAAAGTTCATGCCGGGGTGAAGTGTCATCCATGCCGAATCCACCTGGGAAAACGGAACAGATTTTTAAAACATTCTAATCGTTATTTTTTTAATCTGACCTATTCTGAGCTCAGTACAACGTAGACAATTAAAAAGTCACGCATCTGTATTCTAGAATAGTCCAGAGAGGAATTCTATTAAGGGCATAGGCAGAAGGATTCTTGGTAGGAAATAAACATTTACAAGTAAATTGTTGATAATTGCCAATTCTTGGGAAAATGGACAATTTTGGGGAAAATACACATTAATAATTCATCATGCAGTAGAAAGACGCTTTGGATCAGCAAAATGTTTCCCTCTCTGAACTAACGCTCAATATTTGAAATGGATAAAGTGGAATATTTTTAAAGGGTGTGGTTAGAGGCGGGAATAGAGGCGGGGCTGAGGTGGGTGCCTTTGTGCCCTCTTGCTGGGTATTTGTGTAACTGAGTGGGGCATTTAGAAGAAGAATAATGTATTTTATTTACCCTGTTTAATTTATAAAGCTGTTCCGTGCTGTTTCTATACACATTATCGGGGCTTTTAGGGCCGTAGAACCCTGCGATACCCTCATACCCAGCAAAACATTCCGAGCTCAGAGAAAAGAGGGACATCACGGGAGGAGAGAGGGGCATCAGGGGAAGAAAAGGGGGGCCTAAACTACACCATACTTCTATACAGCTGCTCTGGGCCAAAGCTCTAAATGTGTAACAGTCACCATGGTAACTGACGTTCCTGCTGATTGCTCCACGTTCACCAACAAAATTGCTCTTAATAATACGGTCCATTTGACTTTTGCCTGTTCTTTTTTCAATTTTAATTGATGTAAAATGTAATTGAAGCCAATGGTCTCTATTCCAGAATCGCACCCCCATATTGTTTTTATTTTGAGGATAGTCACATTTGTTCAATTTATTTTCTTCTGTAACTTCTGGAAAATGAAAACCACAGCCGAAGCAGCGGCTTGGCGCGATGTCTCACATATGGCCAAGAAATCCCGAGATAGGTTCAACTTCTCTCATTACTTGAAATATTCTAAGTGAAGAAACGCCATCTCTAGAAAAAAAAAATAGACCGAACTACCCCACAGCCAATAAAATGTCCTATTCTGGCACCTTATACATTTTCCGAGGTTTTTTTGGTGCTAACTTATACTTTTATACTTAATAAACATCTAATGTTACATAAGCTTTTGGGACCTCAGAGGTCTCTTCATCAGATTACATCTCATCTTCTTTTGGGCTGAAACAGTACTCAAAAATAAAAAGTTAATTGTAAAAAAATATTCCGAAAAGACCTAGAATATGATGTATTTTAATTAAATAATTAACTATAGAGAAATGGCCCCAAATAAGCTGCCGGGATGTTAAGTCATATAGAAATTTTGTAATTTTGTAAATGTATTTATTTATTAAAACACGGACCTTTAATTTGAGTTCTCCAAATGTCGGGACATTGTTGATGATGTAATAAATAGAATCTCTTGGAGAATCTTTATCTTCGGCTTCTAAAGCGACACTCGATATAACTTTATTCTCAGCAACTTCTAGTTCCAAACCGCCATTTCTTGTAAGAAAAGAATAAAAGTAATATTAATATGAAATATTGTGAATTAGTGATAATAACGCCAAATTCAGATTATAACTGATCAGCTGTGGCGTCTGCCGAACTTCTTAAGGGTGCAAGCTGTCCATCACGAGCTTAAAATTATCGTATGTTTTGTCTTCGTAAAGGAAAGCGATGATTGACAGGCCCCCCCCAAGAGATTCTGCAGCAGCTGCAGTCTTTTATGAGACTGCCCATCAACAGAGAAGCGGTCTCTGGTGATGGTCGAAATCATTAACGTCTCAGCAGCTTGGAGGGCAATTGTTCCCTTGAGACGGACGCCAGACTGTTGGCAATCCCCCCCCCCCCAAATAAAATGCGCGCGTTCAATTTACAGACGTGTAAAGACCAAAAACACAATTAAGTATAATTGCAGTAGAAATTGATAAGTGAAAAATAAAAAGGATTCATTACGATTCTACTGCACAGGTGTTTGCTTTATTGGTGTAGATCCCAAACAAATCCCAATCAGACAGCAATCAGCGATACAAACACAGAATCCGAAGGCAGATCGGCCCCCTTTCGGCCCCCGTCTAGTCTGCCCGTTTCTCCCGCTGTAGAGACTCAAACCTTAATCAGTCGTTGGTCTCGTCTTAGATTCAGGAGCCGTATGTCTATCCCATGCATGTTTAATACCCTCACTGTATTACCACTCTACCACTTCTGCTGGGAGACTGTTCCGCTTGCCTACCACCGTACATTACAGCCTAGCTTCCGACCCTTTATTTTTCAAAAAATAGTGTTGAAAGAAGAGTAGCAATTTAATTGGACCAAAATATTTTCTGTTAGATAGTATTTTATATATATGTGTGTGTGTGTGTGTGTGCGGACATATGTGTCGTACTGAAGCATCTAGTAATCATGTTTGATACTTAACCTTGTAAGACGAGGCACTTCATCGTTGACGGGTATGACATGGACATGTAGTGTGTCTTGGACTGTGTGTTTGCCATCTGTCAGCCGCACAGTGAAGTTATCCCGGAGACTATCGGAGTCGTCGTGCATGTACACAATCTGCAGTCCTACCAGAAATAAAGAGCAATCATCTATTCAGTCTTTCCAAGAAATAGTTCATTGGCTCGGCAGATAAATCACCCGTTTTCAAAGCAACTAATCGCAATTAGACATGCCGGGGGCCGCGACCCCTTTATCTGCCTATATATATATATATATAAAGTTTTTTTTCATATAAATATCACTTGGTTCTAGGACTCTTCAATTGCATTACTGGTTGATATGCAAAAACACTAGCTGTTAAAGAGTTAATTAATTTTACCATGGAAATTTCTGTTGTAAACGCTTATATTGAAAACGCGCAAAAAAAAAAGAAAGGCAGAGGCTTTTATCGTATATTTTTGGTGAAGGCACAGCTTGTAGTTTTATGAACCAGTAACCAATTGAGGACAAGGCGGAAAAATGGTTAATAAAAATGATGTCATGGCGCACAATATGCATTCGCAGAAATCTGGTTCATTGCAAGACATCTGCCATATATTGTTATAAGGTAATGAGATGGCCGGCCATTTACAATTCAAAAAAAAAAAAAGTTTTTTCACCAAAAACAATAGGGTGATGTACACTAAACCAGTTGTTTGCAGTGACTTTGGTCCTCCAGCAGAGGACGTTGACAGTCTACGTTACACCGAAGCCGGGGCATGAGACATCTTCCGAACTGGAGAGCGGACAAGTAGAAAATGTAAAGGATTAAGAAACACAAACCAGATCCTAAAATCACCCAGGACTTTCCTCTGATGGAAGACCAAAAAAACCTCTCAAAGCCCAACAGGATAAGGAGAGGTTGTGTTACGGTGAGGCCGTGGAACGGCAAAGATTAAGACACCGCTGAGAGATCGTTGTTTGTTCATCGGCCCATGGATGGTCCATTTGAGAGACAAGAGATGGAAGCAATAAAGAGGCCAGCTGATCGGGCTGTTAGGACAAACCTTCTCTGAGTTCATCCAAGGTAAAGCTGTGGATCCGGAGGTCTCCACGAAGTACCGCCGGATTCAGCTGTTTGTAAGAACTGATATTTTTGCCATATGCGCCGTTTAATAACATTCCGTGCGCAGGAGGGATTATAATGGAGAAGTTTAATGCGTCCGGCGGGATGTCCAAGTCTTCTGCATTTAACATGCCTGGACCTAGCTCGCAAACGCCCCCTTCAATTATCTAGGTGGGAAGAAAAAGAAAACAGGTTTTCTTATTGAAAAAAAAAAGAAAATTGTGAAATGAAAAAAGTACACCTTTAACTGTTAACACCCAGAATAAACACGAGACTACGTAGGGAGCCAACTTGAAGGCATCTTGGCATCTAGGATGGCGTTTTGGTGAGAAGGCTCCTCCTTGGAGACGTTCCTAGGCCAGTTACACGGAATGCGTGTTGTGGAACCCTTAAAAACCAAAACAATATTTCTCCAAAGTTACTCATGGAAAGAAAAACAGAACGGGTGCATGAAAAAAAGTTACATTTCCCGTATATTAACTGCACTTCGTTCTCTGTTCCTCTATAAACATTTGATAAGCTAAATTTAGAAGCTCTGTGTGTGGCACCGGCGTCTTCTCGTTTTTTTCTTCTTTTGCAATCGATTCTGGGATTTGCACCAGCTGAGAACCACATATGGAGGCTCGGTTTTAATATGCATTTATCGTGTGCCAGGGAAGTCTGCAGAAAGACATGTTCTATTTTAACGCGGTGTGTTTACACGTTGCGGTCGGCACGACTCACTGGAGGCCGATGATGATCAAATGGAAGCCCATCACCGAACCTGCCAGTGAAATCCTGTCCTTCAAGTCCCCATATTCCGTACTTAATTCCTCTTCACTTCTGCCTTACAAGTATTTTTAAGGGGGGGTAAAAATGTTTTTTTTATTTTTTTCACCCTTTATGGGGTCCGTGAGCTAATAGAGACGCTGGAAAAGCTTTAATAAAATAAAAAGAGAATCTGCAATGTCTTTAATGAACTAAATAATTTATTATTAAATTATGAGTTCTATAATAATTACTTAAAGACATTGTGGGTAATAAAAAAACATTAAAAAATATAGTAATCCATCCAAAAAAAAAAGAGAAAACAAATAAAAAATTCAAAAGGAGCACTCTTGGCCTCAACATTACTCATATGCAAAAAGTTATAAGCTTTCCGCTCCCTGAGAAAAACGAGTCTTTTTCCTTCTAAAAAAAACAAGGAAAAAACAGAAGAAAAAAAAAAGAGATCAGCTACACGTCTAAAAAAGTGTAAAATGTCTGCCTCTTTCTGCTTCAAATCAACCTACAACTGAGTATAAATTATAATGTTATTTATTTATTGTTTATTATATATTATATATATATATATATGTTATATGTTTAAATATGGAATTTTTTTAAATCATAAATGTTCTCTGGGTCGAAGTTGAAAATGAAATAAATCTAAAAACATGCTATTCTCGGTAAAATACATTCTATGTAAAAAAAAATCTATAGATAATGTGTCCTTTTGAACATAAATATGAATCAGTTCGATTTATTAACAAAAAAGCTTAATTTAAAAGCTACTCCATGTTACATTTGCGGAATTACTTTGTCTCTTTTGTGTTCTGCGTACTTTTGATTAAGAAACGTTTGCCGATCTATCGGAGGATTCTAATCCTTAGAAGAACGGCCCTGTTGGGAAGGAAAAGACAGCTAATCATTAGCAGCTGTCCTGAGGCATGTATGAAATAAACACATAATCCCGTCCCGGAGCAGCAGGTGTCCGCAGCGAGAACCCCACCACACATCTGAGATGGGGAGAGATGAGTCTGGAGCGCTCAGCAGAAACAACCCAAAATGCTGCTACGCCAAATCAGATTTTTCCCCCCTGCTTTGAAGGAAAATGGCAGATAGTACGGAAACGATGCCTGGGAAAAGAATCTTAAAAGTAAGATTCAGATGTTTTTTTCTGCAGCCAAACCCCACAGGCAGCTTTTATTTAAAGCTCTGGTTCCTTCTAACTGCAGTCTATACAAGGTATGGACCACTGGTGGGATTCGGTTCAGATGATCATTGTGTAGACAGTGTTCAAATCGTTTAACGTTATCTATGTTCGGGAACGGATCCACAGACTGGGCTTGAGAGGGGAACTCACACTAACGCACCCAGACACTCACACTTCCAGATACTTACACTAACACATGCACGCACACACACACTAATGTACCCAGATACTCACACTAACACACATGCACATCCAGACACACACACACTTCCAGATACTTACACTAACACATGCACACACACACACACACTAATGTACTCAGATACTCACACTAACAAACACACACTTCCAGACAAACACACACTACCAAATACTTAAACCAACACACACACACTAATGTACTCAGATACTCACACTAACACACATGCACATCCAGACACACACACACACCCATTCCAGATACTTACACTAACACATGCATGCACGCACACACTAATGTACCCAGATACTCACACTAACACACAATCACATGCAGACACACACTTCCAGATACTGACACTAACACACATGCACACTAATGTACCCAGATACTTACACTAACACACATGCACATCCAGACACACACTTCCAGACACTTACACCGCTGCTGCGATACTCCCGAGGCGTCATGCAAAGCATGTTATGTGACCCTGCTCAACCTCGCCTCCTTTTTTAAACTAGGGGCATAAAGGGGTAAGTCCAGGAGTAAGTCCAGGAGTAAGTCCAGCTCCCTAGTTGTGAAGCATGCCCCGTTGCCCCCCTGTATTAATAAATCTCACACTCGCGCTCCTTCCATTATAAGTCTGGAGGCTTGTTCATTTTCTGTAGCAATACCGTATCAATGACAATTTAGTCATTAAGTCAGCAAAACGAGACAACGTTTTTCTTGATTAAAAACATTCAGTGGGGAAAAAGATGTTTCTACCCCCTTGTTTGGGTACAAAGGGTCAGGGTTAAGGTAGGTAGGTAGGTCACCCCCTCAATTCATGGGATCTTTATAGAAAAAATGCCTCACCGTGATGTTTCTGATGTGAAGCAGTGGAATTTCATCGTTTGTGGGTTTAATAATAATGTAGAACGGCATGGCCATAGACCTCTGGATCCCGTCGCTGACAGATACCATGAAAAAATCTGCGGTGGGCTCCCGTTTTTTATAGTGGTTCTGCACATATTGGATGTGCCCGGTGCTGATATTCCAAAAGCTAAAAGAACCTAAATTACCGGGGGGGAAAAACATTCTTTTGTTAACAGTTATACATCCAAATCTTAGTCCAATAAAAAACTATTACTTTATATTGCAATACTAAAATAATACTAAAATAATAAAAAAATATATATATATACCGGTATATATATATATATATATATATATATTCAACAAAAAGCCTATTAGGTTCAAACTTGTTCAATTTGCTTCATTCTGACATTTGTAACAATGAAACATTGTAGCTAAGATATACCAGTATATATACAGATATATACACATACACACACGTGTAGCCTGTACACGTGTATACCAGTATATATACAGATATATACACATACACACACGTATAGCCTTGCTTAATCCAATGGAGGAACGTAAATATTATTTCTTTCATAAAGTATACTTTTCTTCCCTTTTTTGAATATACCTGGAAATTTCGCATTCAAAATACTCTCGATGACTCTATAATCAGCAAACATTGACCACGCTGTGAATCATCCCAAAGTATCCAAGATACACTTAAAATAAATATTCATCCCCAATAGAAGTGCCTCGGGGGGTTATGGGCATGGATCGGACACAATTTAGGTTATATGTTAAGTATAATAAGTCTTTTAAGCTAGCTAGGTTTTAAAAAAAATGAAATATTACATTAAATAATATTAATATTTATTATTAAATTATGTTTCTCGTAATCCGAAAATAAAGACTTTAATTCAGCCTGAACACTAAATAGAGTAAGCAAGTTAAGTTACACATTGGAAAATATTTATTTACACTGGTCCTTTAAAAAGCTGTATACTTAAATTGTTTCTTTTAGGATTCGATACCCAAAATTTCATGATGGATGGGTGTTGGGTACGTGATGGATGTGCCAGCTCATTTTTAACCAAAATTATCCAAAAATTGTAACCCTGTTGACTTAATGGGGACCAGGCTTTGGAGATTAACTTGGTGCAGAGGGTCATCTCCGAGTCTGTCCCTCGAACTAAGATGGATCTGTAGTTATCTTAATTAATATACAAAGTTGATAATTCTGGAGTGAAAATTGAAGGGACAATCATTCTAAATATCCGGATCTTACTTATGTTTATTTCAGATGTAGCTTTCTCGGATCCGGGCATCGGGACTGTATTCTCGAGGTAGCCATACTTTGGCTGTGTCTCCACGACAAACATCAAGTTCTCGGACAGAGTATCAGAGTCTGAGGCGTTCATATGCTTTAGCTGGATGACCGATGAAGACCCTTCATATACAATGAATACGTCCCCTGAGAAGATAAATACCGACGTAAAACTTTTGTGAGCTTTGGGCAATATTATGAAAAACGTGCTCTTCATTGTAAAGAAGGCATTGTGCGTTGGTAGATAATCCGGAACTCCTTATAGCCTCCTCAATCCCAGTGATGGATGTTACGTGATACATTTAGGACCACTAATATGACAGCAGATACAAAAATCACCTACTTCCGACAAATACTATGCATAGGAGTACCTGCCCATAATCTTATTTCTAAATATTTGTTTAAATTGGTAATTACCATCATTTCTTTCATAACTAGTATCAGATTAAAAGTAAATTCTAAAATATTGCGCTGTTTCCTTTTTTTTAAACCATTCTAGCTTTTGCCCCATAATATAATGTTTTCAGACAGCCGTTTGTTTGAGTTCTCGCTCTGTTATCTGATCCCCAATCTACTAGACAACCCCCCCGACTCCTTATCATACTGCCTGTGGGAAAGTTTGAAATAGGATAAATAAATGTATAAAAAAAAAAAAAGATTTGATAATTGCAAAGTGTCCAAGAAAATAATTTGAACGATGCTTTTTTATGTTTTTTATACTTACCAATATTTAAAACAGGCTGTTGATTGTTAATGGGCGTGACGGTAATATTCAGATCGTACACGGGAAGGCTGACGTGAAGCGGCACCGGTGGGGGAAGCGGTCTCTCCGAACAACATGGATCCTTCACTTTAGGTTCTTCATCAGAGACAATTAATGTCACAATGTCTACATAAGGATGGGCTCCAATCTCACCGGCTATGAGAAAAAAAATATAGCTATTATTATTATCATTATTAATATTATTATTACAGTTACTATTATTTTTACTGTAACTATTCTTTTTTATCACTATTGCTATTATTAGTATTAGCATTACTATTATCATTATAACTATTAATATTATCATTATTATTATTATTACAGTTACTATTATTATTACTGTAACTATTATTTTTTATCATTATTGCTATTATTATTAATATTAATATTACTATTATCATTATAGCTATTATTATTATTACCGTTGCTATTATTATTATTACTGTAATTATTATTTTTATCACTTTTGTTATTATTACTTTTATCATCATAGCTATTATTATTACTATTATAGTTATTATTATTATTATTATTATTATTTTATATAGCTCCAATAATTTCCATACATTCAAAAGATCTAGCAAAACTAGAACTGACACGAGAACCGATACATTAGGTAAAGAGAACTTAATTGCTCTAGCAGTACAAGTTTAATAATGACCCAAACTATGAGAAAACACACTAAACTTTCCAGGACATCAATTCATTATTAATAAACATTATGCGGCTTGTAATTAATGTCTATCTTTCTTTAGTGTTCTATTTATTGTTAAGGTTCAAGGATCACACGACTTTAGTCTTTCGTATTTTTAGGTGTATTATTCTGAGTGGCAGGTGGCGATTTAAAAGGTGCTGAACGGCAAACTCTCTTATGTCATTGCGGCGGTTCAGAGGTTCAGACAAAATCTTGGCGGCTTCACGCTACAAGATCTGATCTGCCACCGGATCCACGGTAAGGGAAAGCACCCGGCCATATCAGCCACCGGCCCACCGGGCATTTACTTGGCATTTCAATTGGAGAATCCGTATTTACCCCACCGCCTTACCCCATAACCATCAAGGGGAAGCTTATTTTTAATGATTTTTCCTCATTTTCTTTGGCGGGTGCTTTTCACTGGGGTGATCTAATATTCCTGCTGGAATTAACAATCATTCATAATAATAAAATGCTAAAAAAAATGGCTGGCTCCATGTAAATTTAAAGGGACGACGCAGCTACCATATGCATTTAAGCTCATATGATGGCTGGAGTGTTCCCCTCGAGTGTGGTTCATCTTAATTAACTTGCATTAAGCTCAGCAGGGATCTCGGTAACAAAGTAACCTTGCAAGTCAATCCCAATCTGCCCAGACAAGTGATTTAAGTCATAATTAATATATATTATTTTTATATATTTTTTACCAAGGCTGTGTTGCCTACCTGTGTGAATGTAAGAGATGAATCCCTGCGTTATATCAAGCTGGCTGAACCGTTCTACAATCACCCCTCCTCTTTGGATCATGCCATACATCGGAACGCGGGCGATCATATACGTTAACCCTGAATCGTCGCTGTCGGTGTCGGTCGCATAAAGGTTTTCTGCCGTGATAAGAACATGTCCTCCCTCCGGACATTCCAGGCTGGACTTTAGACCCGTCTGTAGCTCTGGAGGCTTATCATTCACTGGGGTAATCTAAAATAAATATACAATATGTTTCAATAGAAACGTTGTATCAATCCAGATATTAAACATATTGCATTGAAGGACTAAAGATTTTCATAACCTTTATAGACTTTTATGACTGTGGGTCAAATGAGTTCTACATTTGGTAAGAAAAGTTGGAGGCTTGGGCGAAGGTATGCTTTTAGAAGAACGTTCCTATAGAACCATCCTGTAAGGTAACCTCAGATCGCAATGATCTATTGCGCTTAGTGCATACCTTATTACATACGAAGAGATATAAAAGATTTTTTATTTTACTGAAATCCACCAATGGGTAGATATAACTTTATAATTCTGTATCAAGACAAACATCTGATTTTGTCCTAAAAGCTATAATTATTATTAATCTTTCACAGAAGCAACTGTGCAACGACATCACATCCCAGTATTTCATGGGCTACAGTCTTTATTGTTTTTGTTTTTTTTATTAAAATTATTTAGAACAATTCTAATGTTTCATTATGTCTACTATGTTTTTTTAGTTATAAATATTTTCCCATTAAAACATTTATTAAATGAGAGCTGATTTTACATGAAACATGAACACATACTAATTATTTTAACTTTGGGAACAATTAGATTTTTACATATTGTTCTACCAAGCAAAATATATATATATTTGTGTGTATATATATATATATATATATATATATATATATATACACACACACACACACACTTTATATGTATGTATGTATATATATTATATATATATATATATATATAATATATATATTATATATATATATACCCTTTATATGTATGTATATATATATATACACATTATATGTATGTATATATATATCTATATATATACACACATACTATATATATATATATATACTATATATATATAGTGTGTATATATATATATATACACATACATACATACATATATATATATATATATATATATATACACACAATTTATATATTTATATATATACCTAGAAGTCAATTATTGTCTGGCAACATTCAGAATTGCTACAAAAGTGGCAATTTTATTGTTTCCCATTCTTTCATATTTTAAATGTAAACAGCACCAAGCCCCGCAAACTGTTTAATGTGCATCATTAGCTTCCTAATTGCAAACATTGCAACGCTGACAATCCAAACCTCATTCAGAAGTGTAAAGGTTAATTAAGGTACTTGTTGTACGATGTATCAGGACTCGGATAATTATGGCTGATGGATCTGGTGCGTTCGTATATAGTTTTATTCCGTGTATGATCTTGGATTCACCTGCACTTTCAGCTCCCCATCTGCAGTGTTAAATCCATCTGTTACCGAAAAGACAACCGTGTCCTGAAATGATTCGGAATCGTCATGCTGATACCTTAAATAAGAACATATTAATATTACAAAGGCATTTAAAATACAGACCCAGAATTTAGGTTAAATCCATAATTGTAAAAGCAAAGCGCCCAAAAAGTCTGTATTTTTTTTTGCAGTTTGGAAAATGATAGATCTGACTTTTTTATGTTTTTATCGGTGGGATTGGAAAAAGAATGGTTTATATCAGTGGTTCCAAAACCAGCCATCAAAGAAACAGTGTTAGTCCGAGATTTCAGGAAGATCACAAAACTGTTGAGTCAGCAAAAATCTGAAAAGTCTGGAATTGGAATTTAGGGAGGTTCGGCGGACGCGGCGCATGTTCACTTTTTAGACACTGGTTAATGTGCAAGTAGGAATCATTTTTATTTGTGAAAATGTTTTATTTTTCTAATTTTTGTGCATCCTTTGGATATACGGCGTTCTGTGAGGTCCAAATCCGAGTGAAGATCCTTATCTTTCATGTCCAAATGTTTCTTTTAGTATATAAGTAGAATCGCCGCTATGCTTTTTTGGTGGGTAGGAGGCCACCAATCTGTATTTTAACTACATGGGTAACTGCTCATGACATCCTAAGAAGTAATATGTTATATTCAAGTATTTAAAGAGTTAATGAATATTGCTATTTATTGGGATTTCAGGGTCATTGATAAATTGTATGATTTCTCCTTTGACCATTCATTGGAGCGCAAAGCCCACAAAGAAATATCTTATTTATTTATGATAATATCTTATGGAAAGATATTATAAATGTTGCTCTAAATAGCGCTGTGTACAGTAAAAAAAAAAAAAAAAAAACAGCGCTGTATACAGTAATGTCAGTTTATCTCTTTTTTGCTCCAATAAACTCCCTTTATCTGCAGACCTGGAGCCGCCGTTGCTGTCAGTCATGTAATATTTTGGGTGACTTTCCCGGCTCAAACACCACACTGAGCTGATGCTTTATGGCGATGCTAATGAAGTCTGTTCCTCCATAGACTTGTGAGGTAAGAGAAGGTGGCAGAAGAAGGGAGAGGAAAGGAACAGGATAATAATAATAATAATAATAATAATAATAATAATAATAATAATAATAATTAATTAATCATGTGTAGGAATTACCTGACTTTAAAAGAGTTTAGCTCTTCAAGTGTAAATATATTTCCTTCCGGAATCACAACGCCGTGAACTTCCACGTTTCCGTGCCGAGGAGGCACTTTTAACACAATTCTCAGGTCCTCATTTTTAGTGTCCACGTCAGTAATTATGAGATTTTCTCCAGTAATGAAACAGCTCGCACCTTCCTCTGTTTTGATTTGATTGGTGAAAATCTGTAACAATAAGTGTACATAAAGGCACATAAACAACGAGTGAAGGTAGATTTAATGGATATACCTGGGAACAGTGGTGTGTGGGACCCTAAGAATCTGTTTATTTACCCCAAGGGTCTGTTTATTTACCCCAAGGACCTGAGATTGGGTAAAACCCCTGAGACCCAAGGGCAAACCCATGGGGCAAGTATGAAGCTTAAAAATGTAGCAACTAATTTCAAGCCAGTGGTAAGCATAAGCCGGAGCTCTCCCTCTTCTAGAGGAATGGCTTTGTCTTGGGGTGGGGCTATCCCTGCATGAGGCGTGGCTAGCCAGGCAAGGGGTGGGGCTCAGACACCACACTGAGCTGATGCTTTATGGCAATGCTAATAAAGTCTGTTCACATAGACATTCATTAGTCGAAGAATCTGGCTGGGTGATTCAGACTGAGCTATTCTATTGTTTCCCAAAGGCAGTATGATAAGGAGTAAGGGTGCTACCCCAACCAATTGGCTTTCTTATTTGATTCTAGAATCTCTACTTAATGATGGAGCATATAAAGGAAGCAGTTAATTAACAAAGTCCTTCTTAACAAACTAGTGGTAATTATCTCCAGCGCTCTTTACAGCCCTTATTTGTTAATTATGGGCAAAAAAACCCCCAAAACCTTATATATATATATATATATATTTTATTTTTTTTATTTAATTAGCGCTAACATATGTACTCAGTACTTTACAGTTTACATTAAAATAAAGGGGGGGTACAATAAGACAGTCATATAGTAATTGGCGGTGTAATTAATCTGATGAGTTTGAATTTTCCGACATACATACCTTGGGTGCTTTATCATCCACTGGCATCACCGTGATATTGAAGATGAGGTTAGATAGTCGTCCGCCATGTTGGTCGCTAACCGAAAACTCAAATTGCACTAATATTGGGTCAGGGCCAATATCCTCTATTGGAGGCAGATATACCACTTTCATGTGGTTTACTGCTTGCTACGATGTGAAACAAAAATAGGGTAAAAATATCAGACCGTATAGGGGTTAAAAAAATCAGGAACAGCCAATTTATTAAAATAAATATCTGGCCAGGTTTAGCTACGAGATTTAGTCTCACGGCTGCAGGGGGCCGTTGGCCTTAAAGAGCCAGGGCCACCTTGTTATCCCCAATCTGGCCCTGGAGAGGTCAATGTGTTCAGGAGAAAATCCTCTAATGTAAAATAATCAAGTCTTTTTGCTCTAGTACAGTAAAAAAATAATTATCATATTCAATTCCATTTTATGCACTACCATCCTGGAGCAATATAACAAACATATAAAAATGAACAGTGATTACGTATTTAAATTATATACCCGTAGTATCTCAGGAAAGAAACATCTGTTTAAATTCTATTTTATTTACATTTTCTTCATTATGAAGAATACAGGGTGCATTTCCCGACCCTACTTTAGGTAAATGTCTGTGATAACTGAAATAAAAAAGAAATGCCCCTTAATTTCATTTTAGCCCCTTAATGACAAAGCCCGTACATGTACGCGGGCTCAAAATGCATGGGTTTAGGGACCGCCCATTGTCCTTAAGGGGTTAAAAATCTGGTCATTTTAAAGAGACACTCTAACTATCATAGGATCTTTATGGTATAGGATAGCTGAGCGTCCCTTTAAATTTACTGCCCTTTTAAATTATTCCACCAGCTTTTAGGCTTGTAAGATGTATCTACACGGTACCTACTGCCAGGCAGCTCCAGCACTACCTGGTATGAGAGTTCCAGGGGGTCTAATGAGACCCCCATGCTTATGTGCAGATGGCAATGGGAGCCATTTTCTGCCACTGATTGGCTGCTTATATCTGCATGAAAACCAGCTGCAGCTCCTCCTAATGGGTATTATCGGCATGCCGTCCATTATTGGTATCAGATATTGCCCAAGGAGCTAATGAATAATAGTTTATGATGTAACACAGAGGGCAGTAATACTTACCTGTGAAAATGACGTCAGCACTGGTATAGATGGATCCTTTCTAAGAGTATTTGGGGAATCCACCGAAATTAGACGTCCTGCGTCAGGTAGACTGTAACATAAGACGGGAATATGAGTGTTAGTTTATTGTGACGGTTTAACAATCGTTGCCCGGCGGCCGGCTTGTTGGTCACATACCCGGGCGTTCGGGAGAAGCACGGCGCCGTCACGGTATAGAATATCTCACTGTCTGGGGACTCCGTATCCGTGAAATGCAAATTGTGCTTCGTTATTCGCATGATCTCTGTTTCCGTTACATAAATGTGTCTTTTTGTTCCTTCTGCCTCTTTTGGCAACTGATCCTTGACTGGAGTGATATGAATTATTACAGCCTAAAAAATAAATGGTTTGTGGGGCGTTAGGAATCTATTGCATGGTAGATAAAGATGGATACTAAAGTTTCATAAACTGGTGTTGGAGTGTGGTGGACGTAGTGCATAATATAATGCTTTCAGACAATTGTGTTCTTGCTCAGTTATCTGAGCCCCAATCTACTAGACAAACCTCCCAACTCCTTATCATACTGCCTGTGGGGGAACAATAGAATGGCTCAGTCTGAATCACCCAGTCAGACTCTCTAACTAGTGAATGTCTATGGGGGTTATATTACTGTATACAGTGCTGGGGGTTATATTACTGTATACAGCACTGGGGGGTTATATTACTGTATATAGCACTGGGGGTTATTACTGTATACAGCGCTGGGGGTTATATTACTGTATACAGCGCTGGGGGGTTATATTCCTGTATACAGCGCTGGGGGTTATATTACTGTATACAGTGCTGGGGGTTATATTACTGTATACAGCGCTGGGGGGTTATATTACTGTATACAGCGCTGGGGGTTATTACTGTATACAGCTCCTGGGGTTATATTACTGTATACAGTGCTGGGGGTTATATTACTGTATACAGCGCTGGGGGGTTATATTACTGTATACAGTGCTGGGGGTTATATTACTGTATACAGCGCTGGGGGGTTATATTACTGTATACAGCGCTGGGGGTTATTACTGTACACAGCGCTGGGGGTTATATTACTGTATACAGCGCTGGGGGGTTATATTACTGTATACAGCGCTGGGGGTTATATTACTGTATACAGCGCTGGGAGTTATTACTGTATACAGCGCTTCGGGTTATATTACTGTATACAGTGCTGGGGTTATATTACTGTATACAGCGCTGGGAGTTATTACTGTATACAGCTCCTGGGGTTATATTACTGTATACAGTGCTGGGGGGTTATATTACTGTATACAGCGCTGGGGGTTATATTACTGTATACAGCGCTGGGGTTATATTACTGTATACAGCGCTGGGGGTTATATTACTGTATACAGTGCTGGGGGTTATATTACTGTATACAGTGCTGGGGGTTATATTACTGTATACAGCGCTGGGGGGTTATATTACTGTATACAGCGCTGGGGGTTATTACTGTATACAGCTCCTGGGGTTATATTACTGTATACAGTGCTGGGGGTTATATTACTGTATACAGCGCTGGGGGGTTATATTACTGTATACAGCGCTGGGGGTTATTACTGTATACAGCGCTGGGGGTTATATTACTGTATACAGTGCTGGGGGTTATATTACTGTATACAGCGCTGGGGGGTTATATTACTGTATACAGCGCTGGGGGTTATTACTGTATACAGCTCCTGGGGTTATATTACTGTATACAGTGCTGGGGGTTATATTACTGTATACAGCGCTGGGGGGTTATATTACTGTATACAGCGCTGGGGGTTATTACTGTATACAGCGCTGGGGGTTATATTACTGTATACAGCGCTGGGGGGTTATATTACCGTATACAGCGCTGAGATATACCTGCTCTGTGAATAACAGCCACTCAGGTAAAGCTACATTTGAGTTTATCTACGTTGTTTCTTCTACTAAGTGCAGAATAACCTAAAAAGCATTTTATTGAACGCGTTTGATATTTACTGATAATTCATTATTAAGACAAAATACCATAAAATGATTCCTTATGCATTCTGTAGCAATGGCTCTTGGTGCTGATCTCCGCTTACCTGTTTCTCTGAATAGTTCGGAGGATCGTGGCTGTCCGACAATGTAAATTCAAAGGAGTCTTGGAAAACTTCTCCCCCAAAATGATTATAATAGATGAGGCCGCGAAATAGATCCCTCTGCAGAAAAGAAGTCACCGGGGCCCCTGAGCACATGAAGAGAAATAAAGAATATTTATTATATTGATTTTTAAAACCTTTTTTATTTTTACAGCAGTGAAAAAATTATGGACGACTTTTTTTTTTTCTATTTCAAAATGTTAATTTGCTTTTTCTTCCCTTTAATTCAAGCGTGAATGTACTTTTGATAAAATGTGTATTTTTATGGGTATTTTTGGCAGATCGGTTAACTTAACAATTTAAAAAAAAATGTAGAACAGTTTTGTTTTTTTTAAACAGAAAAAAATTGAGAAGAAATGGATTTTGAATAACTATTATTGGTTTATGTAAATACTTATCTATTATACTGTATATTTATACGATTCCCTATTAATGAGAATAATCTTTTCCTAATTATTTTTATATGATTTGACAGCTATGTTCAGAGGTAGTGCTACCATATGGGTAGATCAAACAGCTGCTTAGGGCTCCTGTTGGTCTAAGGGCCCCCCCAGGAGCATGCGGGAAGGATGAGAGCCGTAACTTACAGTACCTGGGACAAGAGGTGCAGCAAGCTGGGGGGGGTTACACTAAAGCTCCTCAATGTCAATGCCCCTCCTGCCCCCTGGTTATGGCCCTGCAGACTCCTCTTTCATTTATATCACTAATAATCTTGCTCATTAACATATTGTTATAATTGTGTATAATTATCCATTCTCATTTATTTCTACTTAGGCTGGTCCCCCAAAATAGTTTTGCTCAGGGCCCCAAAAAACTCTAAAGCCACCCCATATCCATGAAGCTACTAGCCAAATCCCCACCGTTATCCCAATAACATCGTAAATCATGCCCGTCCCAACCTCAGGGAATGGGGTCAGCCATCATGTACCCCAATATTACCAAATATTACTGCTCCAGCTTAACATTGTAGCAACATTGTAGCAAATATGATCAAAGCAACATCCCCATCGCAAAGAGCAACAAGAAGCAAAATGATTAAGAAAGTTGCCTTTTTTTAAAAAAAAAAATGTATTTTGTAGGACGACGTCAGCATTTTTACTCTTTAAGAATTGGACAGCCTCGGGTGGGAGCAAACGCAACCTGCCCCTACCTTTACCCCATTGTAATTCTACAGTATCCACAACCCCCGGGCGGGCGGGGGGGGGGGGTTGATGGGGTTGAACAGGCCAAAGTTTTGGGATGCTCTGCATCCTGCGCCTAGGGGTGTGTGAATTTTAAATGTGGTCCTAGTTTTGTTTAGAACTCACAAGAGGTCGAACGTTCAAGGTCAGGTTACTGTTAGTCATTTACAAAAAGTCTAATACCAAACAGATGTTCTTTTTTTTTTTTGCACGGCTTTCTTCTCACAGGGAAATCGTGGTCCAAAAATAAACTTTTCTTAATTAACTTCCCCAAAAATGTGCAGGTCTGGGACGTTTTGCTTTTTTGACTACAATCTTCTGATTTGCAAATCGCCTTAAATTTACTTCATAGTTTTAACGAATTTTAACGTTGAGTTTTTAATTTAGGTTTCAGTACCTGTGTCATCTGAAGACCCATAGCTCCCGACGCTGTAGTCCTTTTACTTACACTGTCGGCTTGTAAAGTCTAATAAAAAATATTATTGCTTAGATAATGTTTTTGGCTATTATGTTAAACAAAAAAAAAAATCTTTTTTTAATAATCATAATTCCTACTGAATTTTACAATGAAGGGGAATTAACTCCAACTGTCTACCTTGGCTATATCATGGGTATGGAAGACTGACTTCAAGAGTTGGGTAAATACCCTTTCTACGTACAATCATAGAGTCAAGAAAGTTCTAAAAAGATACTTTAGTGTATGCAATGCACCCTTTTGGTTATGAAATCTTCTCAAAGAGCTTGCAATTATTTTGGCGTAGATCGAGACAGCAGGCAAAGGGACACCTTCAACTTTCTTCTGCCATCTTTGACGTGGTCTTCAGGAAAGGACAACCAACTTAATTTCTACAAACAAAAGCTCCCACCTCCAAGCGCCACCTGGAAACGTCGGAACGCCCCTTACCGGTGCTTTCGGAAGAGTATCTCTTGACCAGTTCCCCGGCTTTCGGTGCTGTTGTGATGTTGTAAAGGACATAATCGTCGCTCGAGTCCAGGTCGGAGGCCATCAGCATGTCTTTTTCTATAAGGACCGCTCCCCCTTCTACAAGCTCAAAACCGACGTTGTTAACGAGGAATGGAGGGCTGTCATCTTTTGGGAGGATGTTTATAGGAAATTTATGGCGAACGCTGTGTCTTCCATCGTAAATTCTGAACACTATATAGTCCTTAGTGGAGTCACTGTCGTCGTGGTGATATCGTACATGTCCATTCTTAATGTCCTCTACTGTAAATACGAATGCTTTTGACCCTGTATGGAAAGATAAGAACTTGTTTATTTTGTCCATTCCAATACGCATTTCATTCTACAGCTTGTATTATAGTGTCCATACCTGGGAACAAGGTACGTGGAGGGTACCTGGAAACAGGGTGGTTGGAGGCTACCTGGGAACCGGGTGCGCGGAGAGTGCGTGGAGGGTACCTGGGAACATGGTGGGTGGAGGCTACCTGGGAACAGTGTGCGTGGAGTGTGCATGGAGCGTGTGTGGAGCGTGCGTGGAGCGTGCGCGTGGAGGGCGCGCGGAGGGTGCGCGGAGGAGTCCCTCTTTAGGAGGTGTGGGGCTAACAGTGTATGTAGATGAGGCTAAGAGTATATATGCGTGGTTATCAATGCATGGGACGGGGCTTGCCCCAGGCAGTATTGAGTAACGGGAAAGTGGGCGGGGTGGGGGCAACTAAACATTGCTACCCCTGTCCAGAGAAAGAGGAACGAGGTCCAGAGACTCAGATTCAAGCTCGAGAGTTCCCTGGTATGATTACACCATTTTCCTCTTTTATACCACTGTTTTAATTCACCAAGACTGTTTTCTTCATAAGTTAGTTAATTCGCTTCTTTAACAAAATATTTCTTTATCATCTATACAAATAATAAATATATATTAATGTATTCAAACAGTATTTTTTTTAAAAAATTTGCAAATAGGCTATTTAATACTTAAAATAATTCATGCAACTCTTTTTCAGTTGAATTCTTGTTAGCTGTAAGCTATTTAACATGTCATTTAATTGAAAAAGAGTTGAATTAAGTACTTGATGATGAAAATATCTACAGCTTCTGGGTGCTTCTTAAGAAAATATGAAATTAAAATATGGGGAAAGAAATTAAAAACAGTGAACGGAATACAATTACCGATAATAATAAAAATAAAAAAAACACTATAAAATCTAAAAACAACATAACATTTTATACTGATGCAAAAAAGAATTAAAAGAATAAAAACAAAAAGTTATTCCCAGCTGTGGCCTATTAACATTGATAAATTGAGCCTACCGGGCACAGTAATCAAATTAAAACTCTTTAATTCTAAACAAATTATTTAGAATATTTGTGTTTGTTCCTGGTAAACTTCTAATCATGTAATGAAGCAGAGCCACACGTTCTCTGCTATCAAAACACGTCCAATTCTTCCAAATTTTTGTGTTTCCAATTTATTGATTTACTTGGACACGTAGAGAATGTTGGCCGGATGATTTTATTTTTAGCTGTAATTAGTGAGTTACAATACAATACAATGTACAAAAATAAAGAAAAATGATTAAGAAAACCAACAACTCATAATAATAATAATAATATAATAATAATAATAATATTTTAACCATATAATAGCATATGCATTTGCCCCTCTCCCTACCTCTCCGGGCAGGAGATGTGTTTGGCCAACGTTTCCATGCATGTGGTATCTATGCTCCAGTAAGCTCTGGCACTGGTGTCTAATTGGGACAATGAAAGTGCTTTCCTTCTGCCAATTGGCTGCTTCAAGCAGCCAATCAGCGACAAGAATCATTGGTGCTTGGATGATATGAGGAGCTGCAGCTTCTCCTTAAGGTAATTGACTGCATATTAAAAATGTCATAAAGTACACATACTGAAAACGTCTCCCTATTCTGGGGGAGTGGCTTTATGAAGGGGTGGGGCCAGTTGTGAATGAAGGCAGGGCTAGCCATCTCCATAGGCACCACCCGTTGTCAGGGAATGGGCCCCTCCCCTGCCTTAAGAATGAAGAAACTGACTAGGAGACCCAGGGAATCAGAGCTTCTCACTGGAGACTCTGGGTCTTAGTTCCCAAATATGTATATAAGTATATATTTATAATATATTATTATTATTATTATTTCTGGAATGGTATATCCTGGAAAGCTCATTTATTAGATAGTGGATATTTATTTAATAAAGAAATTTCCTTACCTTTATTTGTAAGACGTCCGTGATTCAAACCATCAACAATGACCAGTCGAACTGCCTGTAAATTATCTCTGTCAACAATCTGAAATTCTTCCCACGTTATAGGCCTAGATTGTCCTTCCAATAAGGTCAGTCCTGGGGTTTAGAAGGTATAAGGCATGCAGTTTCAGCGGCTATTTTTCAGTGGAATTTCAGTGGAAATCAACGGTCAGGATAGGCAACATTTTTCTTAAAATGAGCAAACTACGAAAAAAAATTCCTCCTCCAGCAAAAACATCTATATCTAAAGCGAGTGGAAAAAGCTAAGGGTACTTACCCATATTCCAAGCCACCTTTGGGGCATTTGTCTCTGATGTCCGTATAGAGAAGTGGACCATTATTGGAGAGCTACTCACAAAAAAACTATCGACAGCTTGAAATTCTACCTGCAAAAACCCAGTAAAAGATCAAATTAAATTTTTGACATTGATATTTCCGAGAGATCTTGATTGAACTCTTTATCCGATATCTCAAGACATGTTACCCCCCCAAAAAGATAGTTCTAAAAGAAGTAGATCATAGAACCTTAACGGTTCTCGTCAATTATCAAAATAATTTCCTAAAAAGAAACACCCACAGCCCGTTGAAGAATGATGATGACCTTGGTCTTACCTCGTAATTTTGTCTCTCAACATGGGTAACGTTAGGGGGCTGATAGGCTACTTTCATATTGTACAGGTCACCCCATGTAAAGGAAGTGATGGTTTTTGTATGGTCGTCCACATGGGTAATAAATCCAGCCGGCGGGGGTTTGGTGATTTTAAAAATGAGCCTGCCCTTTGGTGTTTCGTCATCTTCTGCGTCTATAGTAGCCGTCGTGAGCGGGGTCAAGATAAATTGATCAATTTCCAATATAAACATGGGCATGAAGGCTGCGCGGGGTGGGGTATTTGGGACGGCACCCTTAATTATTACAGGAATCCATATATTTTGCACCTAAAACAAGCATAGAAGTTTAATTAATGGAATCTTCAGAACTACTGATTATGTTTATTCCATAATCTGAAAAAAATATATACTAAACGCTACCCCAATACTGACATGTGTGTTTTCCATAAAAATCAAGAAAAATATATTTCTGTATGTGTCAATATCTGAGATGACTTTTTCTATACGTACAGGAGCGTCATATAGTCTTGAATGGCACTTTATTTGTTCAGTGGCATATTATGGCGTAGGTCGACTAGGCCTAGGCCTAAGTCATAAGGTCCATTGGGGCGGGGGGGCAGTAGCCCCTCTACAGCATAACAGATAGCCAATAAACCCGTTAGGCAATTAGGCGTCCATATGGCTCAATGGACCTCCCCAACAAGCCTATTAACTCTATGCCACAGTCCCCATAGTTTTATTTTGCCCAGAGGGAGAGGGGCAGTTGTCGCTGCCCTAGATTAGGCCTAGGACAGTGTTGAGGGCAAATATGGCAGTATCTGGCTATACATGAAATGTTTTATAACCTCAGCTCGGGGTAATTCGAACGCAAAGTGATAAATCTGCAGCAGCCAACTCAAAACTATGCAATATGGCCTAGTTTTATATCCTATGGGTTTCATTTCTTTATATGTAAAAGAAAAGATGTTACCAACTCTTTAAAACTATAGAACTTTTCCTACTAAACAAATAGTAAATGAAGCTAGGACTAACCTTTAACTGTTTCCTATTTTCCCCAACACGATATTCCACTTGAAGGGGGATATAATCGATATCGGGCGACGGTGGACTAATGTGCTGATATTTTATCCCCATTTGCATAAAATCGGCACAGTTTGCTTTCAAGAATTTCATTTCTTTTAGTCCGACATGACATGCTTTGTTGCCGACGCATTCGACTTTGTCTTGTCTGTCTAAGGAGATACAGCATATTTATTAAAGGCAATGATGTCGACGTAATGACGCCAAAAATATTGTTATTAATAAAAGTAAGTAGAGGTTTAACAAATGTGATGTTTTCATTTTTAAGTATTCTTATGCTAATTCAATTAAAGTAAAATGTTTTGGTGATACAAGGAGAATAACCTTTACAAATAGCAGGATCAATGGTTAACCAAAATTGTACAAAAAGCTACAAAAATATCCATCTATTTAATGGATTCATGGTGAAAAAATGATGCTATTAAAATATCACAAATTGGCGACATTTTTTTTATTTAAAGCGTCATGTAGAATCGTTTGGTAAAATTCTTAGAGAAGTGTGGAACTTCAGACTGTTTTTGAAAATGTTTTGCGTTTTTCACCGGATATTTAAAATTTTTACCTTTAATAGTTCAAAGGACAAAATCCCAATATTTTTATTTTATTATTTTTGGAAGATTTGTGTTTTTATACATGAAAAGAGGACAAAGTTTTAGTTACAAGAAAAAGTAGATAAAATTGTTTCAGATATTTTTTTGGGGGGGGGGGGAATCATACTCACAGTTTCTGACTCTAGGAGTGAGTGAATGAGATGCCGACGTATGTCTGATTTCTCGTTTGGCGTCCTCAATCACAACTTGGCCAAAAGCAGGAAGAGGTAGTTCGGATGAGAGTGTTTTGACGACACAGCTTGAACCCAGTTTTTCTAAATTTGGCTTGAAAGAGATTATGTTTTTGTCGACGGGTTTAGAGGACACCCCATAAAACTCAGGAACCTCCAAAGAGTATTGTCCAAGGTAGGCAATAGGTGACAACGGCTCTACAATTTCCACTACCACCACAAAGCTCTCCACCATTGTCTCCAGTTCCGAAAATCTAAATAAAACACGCGCAATGCGAAAAAACAATATAGCAATTCATTGTTTATGCAATATGTTATTCACCAAATTGGAACATTTTAAAGAGTGGTATAAAATCTACTTAAATAACCAAATTATTAGATATTAGATAAAACTGTACTTCTGAAATAAATTAGGTCAAATAAGTTACAGAACCTGCAATCATAATGAATTACAGTTATTTATTTATTTTATTTCATCAATAATAAATGTATTGTAATTAAATTAGCATAAATATAAAAATAAGAAAAATAACACAATACAATACAATCAGCATACAAAAAACTCCAATATATTATTTATATATACAATAAAAATAGAGGTTTTATTTATATATACTTTTACTTTTGGAACTGCATTTCCCTGCTGTGATGTATATATTGGTGGTCAAAACTAGTGAAAATACTAAATTCTTAGCGTGACTACAATTTGTATTAATGGTACAATATAATTTAAAATGTTTTTTTTTTAATTACTAAATAAGGCTAAAAGTTCTAAGCATTTATATAACAAAAGAAGAAAATAAATAAATTATGGCATAGCCACTTGGAAATCAAAGGAATATTTATTTTACTTGTCTTAGAAAATCCTTCAATAATAAGGAAACTTTCCTTCAAGAACATTTCCAGAACAGGGGTCCCGGGAGCCCCAAAATCACTAGGGCAAGGTTCCTCTGTGGAAGAAATCGCATGTCCTCCTACATTTTGTCTCCCTAGTTTTGGTTTTCCTAACACTACTCTTATGACAGCAGTTACCAGAGGAATATAACGTCACACCCCAGCCCTTACAGTCACGCCCCCGAGGAGCAACACTAGATAAGGAAGAGGATTGTGAGCCAAACTTTAATGCTTCTGATTGTGCCTCTATAACAGGAATATATCCAAACGTGGTGGGAGCATGGAGGAGAAGGGAATGTGGTTCTAAATCATTCCTATAAATGACCTGCTTCCAGTTAATTCATTAAAAGTCACCATCCTGGAGAAGCAATGGGATCATTGAATCATCCATATACAGGCCCTACCTGACTTGCTTTTTTTGTGTATAACATATGATTTAAAATACTTTTGTATTCCTTTATCAATGTTGTGCAGACAATTTAATCTCAAATATATCTAATCTATTTTTTTTTTAAGTTGTAATAAAGCTATTTCTCTTATTCTCTTATTTCCAGGACATTTCAAATAAAATAATTTCCATCGTATCAAAGATTTGTTTGATTTCCTTCCTTTCATTTTCTTTGATTTCCTTCCGAAACAACCCCAGGAAACAGAATGAAACAATCTCGCCAAAGGAAAACATTACCAACCGTTGGTTAAAATGGTAAAAAAAAAAATTAGTTTTATTAATATCTACAAATAAAACACGTTTTTAGAGCATTTCAATTTCAAAAACTGACGGCGAGGAACCGGAATGATTATTTTTTTTATTATTACATATTCCAAATGGCATGAAAATCTCTAAAACAGGGCTGCTTTTGTTTACAAGCTGTTTTTTTCCTATCATTTCTCCCCGACCTCTTTTTTTCCCCTTAAAATCTTTGACATTAATAGGTCATAAAGATTCCTCTTGGCGACGGATTTAAACACGGATTTGAAATACCTGCGTTACCGTGATTCAGAGCGGGTCTCCCGGGTTTAACGCCTGCAGGAAATTAAACAGCTTTTGATATTTAACGGAAATACGTTTCTTTAAACATCCTGAAAGTGCTTTGAATGGAGGGATTTGCGCAACTACACAAACAATCGCCTCTCTTTTATTACACCTCTTGGATATTAAATTGGATATTTTTTCATGATTACTATTTGGGATTAAATACACCGTTAAGCACAGCGAGCCAAGGAAGGGAACCCGTGTGAAATGATCAGTAATATCTTGGAATATTTAATGAAACATTAACGTGAAGAAGACGAGAAAGAGGTTGTTGTGATTTACGTCGGGTGGGTTTGGTGTCTCCTGTGGGTCGAGCAGAATTTTTTAAGGATTTTTTTTGCTGGTCTGTATAACTAATACAACGATTTATGAGTCCCGAGTGATAATATTGGTCGACCAAATGGAACAGGAACAGGAATGGAAGAACTATGGTTTATGGCATGACTGTGTTGGGAAGAACGACCGGGGAGGCTTTCTAGGTTCTGGATTCTGAATTCCAAGAAGCTTGGAAGCAGAGGTTCTGTAGGTATACAAGCCTAGGCTGGCCATCAAGCACAAGGGGGCAATTGCCAGTGTAGAATGGTGGCTACCACTTACATCTATGGCTGGTTCTGTCCTTTACTGCGGAGCCACTCGCTGGATACACGTCGCCATATGTTGCCAAAGCGTGAGAGCGTAGCGCGAGGCTGAACCGATCCATCTGGCAGCCTCAAGCATTCCATCCTCAGTCTATTCCTATATAGAGACATAGAACCTCCCAGCAGATCGGCCCCATTCGGCCCCCGTCTTGTCGCCCGTTTCTCCTGCTGTAAAGACTCAAACCTTAATCAGTCGTTGGTCTCGTCTTAGATTCAGGAGCCGGATGTCTATCCCATGCATGTTTAATACCCTCGCTGTATTACCCTCTACCACTTCTACTGGGAGGCTGTTCCACTTATTTACCTCATTTATATGGATGCTTGGGCATGGAGCATATGAGAAGTAAAGTTTATTCTTAAGAACCTATTTCTTTTTAACAGGTTTGTATGTATAAGAATATATAATGTGTAATAATAATATTATTATAATTATTATGAATAATATTATTAGTTCTCAACTGATCAATTGATGATAATCACCAGACAGACTGAACGAAGCAAAACGTGGTTCTACCTGTATACTCGGAGTATAATGTGATCTTCGTCCAAAATCGGGGAGCCATTGTGAGTGTATTTAACTTCTTCTGGCAAGAACTGGCAATCAAATACCTGCAAACAGAGGTGAGGTACGGTGAAGCCCAAACACACAGGACTGGAAAATAAAAACAACTTTTGGCCCCTATCTAGTCGCCCGTAAAGACTCAAACCTTAATCAGTCGATGGTCTCGTCTTAGATTCAGGAGCCGTATGCCCATCCCGCGCATGTTTAATACCCTCACTGTATTACACTCTACCACTTCTGCTGGGAGACTGTTCCACCTATACCACCACTCTACCACCCTCTCAGTAATGTACAACATCCTTATGTTACATCTAAGAATCTACAGTATTGTCATTTAAGGGCTAAGATTCATAAACGTATTCAAAGAGTACCTGAGGAGAGAGTTTTCCCACTTTTTGGCTGATAGGTTCGTTCACGACCACCTCGACCTTACATTTGTCTTTATCGAGGGGTACATCAAAGCGCAGGTCCTTGTCGGTGATGAATACGGATTGTCCTCTTCCAACAGTGACAACGTTGTTGACTCGAACAAGACTCTTGGCGGTCATTAAACCACGGCCCATTGAGTGGAAGAGCACAGTCACCATTACAATGGTTCTCATGGACGCCATTTTGAATCAAGGAGACGGGAATATGTCCACGAATCAGCTGTTTAACCTGATGGTGTGAATGAGATTCTAACCAACCAAATCAATGATTACATCCAGTCCATCAATAAATATCAGTCCATTTTATCATATTTTATAGGACATAAATGTAACTCCGCACACTGAACAGGTTTTGAGAAACTTTGCCTTTTCTGGATTTGTAGATTTGTTAAGGTTACCAGGAACACAGAGTTTTTTCAGATTTCTGAAAAAAAAGCAAAAAGAGGTAAAATTGATCAATTATCAAGCCCCATAAAACACTAATTCATTACCCGTATTTGTTATGTGTTGTTTTAACATACTGTGTTAATTTTTTGGTCTCCCTCATAGCCGTGTTTAATAAATAAAATTTATTTTGCAAATTTTATGTCACGTCGGTCTTCTCTTAGGTCTGTTTTATTTTATTTCTCTTTTTCTGCTCCACGGATTTCTCATTTCCTCTATCTGCCCTCTTATTACCCCTTTCCACTCTAACTGTATATTTAACAGTCTCTCCTACAGCCCTCTTAAAGCCGGCAACCAATTCTTCCATCGTCCCATGATTCTGCCCTCCCTGCCCCTGTCCCACCTGCCCCTGTCCCTCCTGCCCCTGTGCTCTCTTAATATATAGAAAGTTTATCCCCTGACCCATTTACACTTTCATCTCTTATCCAGCAGAGGGCGCCACCCATGGTATCCCTTTACTACCCACTGCGCTGTGTAAATTTATATAAATAAAATATTAATAATAATAATAAAAACAATGTTAGCCAATCTTTCACAGGCTTAAATGCCCCTAAGAGGGTCTCCCTGCCACACGTGATGATGCAGAAAGGAATAGTTGTTGAGTACACAATAATAAGTGTAACAATATGCTTGAAATTAACAGAATTCCATATTAAAAAAGTAGAACACCATTAGTTTATAAAGCTGAGCTAGCATTGCATCGACCCCTACTTATTTATATTGAACGTGGCTTCTTCTAGAGTTAACCCAGTGTTCCACGGTAGAACCACTAGGGTTTTTTTTTGTCTTTCTGGCACAGAGAGGGTTAAGAAAATGACAAATAAGACAGCGTTCGGTGACGAGAGTCAAGTCCGCATCTTCAGAAGCTCCCGGCGCCCCCGCAATTATGGAAATAACTCAAAGTAACATTATCAGTTGGAATGGAAACACATGGGCATGGTTCTGTTGGCACGCGCATGTTGGCTATATCCCTGGCACTGAATTTCAATGGAAATATGCACTAATTACTTATTTATCACACGCTTGGACCCTGGCTTCCAGATTTCCTTTTTTTTTTTCTGGAGTTTGGTGTAGTGTTAGTAATTGATCTCTGGAACCCCAAGCCTACTTATTGAACTCAGGACGTATAAATTATTTAATCCAATCTATTTGCTTGAATGAGTCCTGTCCTCAAAGCTAAAAAGAAAAAAAAAAAAAGAATTCATCAAAAAAAAAAAGCTAGAGTAAGGGAAAAACCAGCTACACGTTATCATTATATCCATCGATGGATACGGAATGGGAAAAGTATCCCACGCGGTGAGTTCCAAAGCAGGAATTTTAAGGGTTAAATTTAATATTACTTTTTTTTTTACAGGTCTAAGCACTATACTGTGATTGAAAATAGGCAAAAAATATGAAATAAAACCCCATTTTATTTCTTCTAAACTTAATTAAGTTATCCCTTTTCCGCATTAAGTTGCTGATCGTTGTTCGTTGGCGCAGGCTGCCTTTGTAAGGATGGCGGAGAGGAGAAGGGAGAGAATATAAGAAGACGTCCATTTCATTTTCTCTGCCTTCTCTAGAGGCAGAAGCATGGAGATCCTGGTCTTTTATCTCCCATTTAGTAACCATAGAAACATAGAACCTTCCGGCAGATCGGCCCCATCCAGCCCCCGTCTAGTCTGCCCATTTCTCCTGCTGTAAAGACTGAAACCTTAATCAGTCGTTGGTCTCGTCTTAGATTCAGGAGCCGTATGTCTATCCCATGCATGTTTAATACCCTCACTGTATTACCCTCTACCACTTCAGCTGGGAGGCTGTTCCACTTACCTACCACCCTGGCAGAAGAGCAAAACAAGGTCTTATCTTGTTCCATTTGGGTTATTAATCGAAAACACTAATCCTCCAAAAAGTTTAACCAGCAATAAAGACCCAAGATCAAAGTTGTTTCGGACTAAAAGCTGGTACCTACATTCAAAAGACCAATAAAAAATGTGCTTTTCTGCGCTAACCCTCTGTATACAACACTGCTGTAACTGTAGGGGAGTCTCACTCTTTCTAAAAAAAAACCCCAAAAAAACATCCTATGTGCTGATGGGCTCAGAATTCCAAAGATAAGCTCGGAGCGAATAGGACATGCCTGGAATTCTTGCGTACCTGAGCGCCCGGGGCATGCAGGTGCGCCGGAAACCCGATACGCCTGTGTACTGAGAAAAAAAAAAAAGGCACACAATCCCTTTCTGTGTCCGCATTCACCAGAAGAAGAATTCTTTGTTGGTAGCAAAACTTCCAGCATAGAAACTAAAATATATTTGCAAAATAAAAGAGGAAAAATTTCCCCTGCACAAAAAAAATAATAAAAAAAAAAAAAAAAAAAACATTTAAAAAATAAAATAAGAATATTTTGAAAAATATTCTCCATAGGACCAAAATGACACATTTAATAAATAGATAAATATTAAATATATTAATAATAGTGTTACAATTTAGCCTGGTTGATGATTTTTTTTACTGGGAACACATAATTGTCATGGGATATAAAAGCAAGCGCTGATAGGCTGTTGCCATGGAAACAGAAAAGACGCTTCTTAAGTGGAACTGAACCTTTAAGGATGGCAGCGAATTGATAAAAATAGGCTCTAATATTTTTTTAGAATATAATTTTTTGATTTAAAAAAAAAGAAATATGGTAGATAAAAGCAATTTGGTCAATTTTTGTTAGACCTTAATCATTATTTG
Organism: Sceloporus occidentalis; assembly: GCA_023333645.1. Lineage (NCBI taxonomy): Eukaryota > Metazoa > Chordata > Lepidosauria > Squamata > Phrynosomatidae > Sceloporus > Sceloporus occidentalis. The sequence continues at coordinate 2,437,978 of JALMGF010000122.1, forward strand.
GTCCTTGGTTTTGTCTTACATTCAGGATAGCCTTATAACCTCTACCACTTCTGCTGGAAGACCGCTCCACTCGTCAATCTTGGTAAATAAATACTAAATTGCACAATAATCCCCTGTTTTTAGACGATGACCTCATGCACTTGTATTTCTCCGGCTTTGCGATGCACTTCCTTCCTGTACTCTGATTAACCCCTTTATTTGTATAAATCAAATGTGTTTATATAGCATATTTTCATTGGTATTTTTTATGAAATTGCTAGCTTGTCTAAACCTAGAGGTTTAAGGACGTTTTACTTCACTGAGAGGGTGGTAGATAAGTGGAACAGCCTCCCAGCAGAAGTGGTAGACGGTAACACAGTGAGGGCATTAAACATGCATGGGATAGACATACGGCTCCGGAATCTAAGACGAGACCAATGACTGATTAAGGTTTGATTCTTAACAGCAGGAGAAACGGCAGACCAGACGGGGGCCGAATGGGGGCCGATCTGCCGGCAGGTTCTATGGTTGTTTAAAAAGTTCTTTGAAAGACAAAGCACCATATTTGAAGAAACCGGCGCAGATCATGATGGAACGTTACTGGTAATTGTTCCAAGTTTAGCTTTTTTCCCCCCCGAAAAAAAAATAGTTTGAATGTATTTTTCATTTGGTGAATTTACTGCCGTTCCTCATCCTTTGCGGCAAATAAATGGTTAAAACACCAGCGGACTCCGGACCAAAATTATCTGAAGAACAAATTTCCTCCTCCTGCCAGAGAACATCGAAGTTCGACGACGAAGGCCAAAGCCAGAAGGCATTATTATTTTTACATAAAAAGCAGAAATTCAGCTAAAAATAAAAACTAAAATAAATGCAAAAACTTACCTGAAAACCTGATTTCCCGACTTTCCCTGCACGCGTTGGGGAGAGGACGCCGCTCCGTACCCTCACCTTCACGTCAGGACCAGGACGCCGGCCATGATTTGCTTTTTCTCGGGACGTCTTAAAAAGAAAAGGACCTTAAATGCAGGAAATGGGTCTGACCCTCCGACTCGCCCCGCAGTCTGCCCCCCAGCCACAGATGTTACTGATTCATCCAGATAGCGATCCCTTCGCTCCCAAAACAGATTCCGAGGGAGAAAATCACAACAACAAAAAAAAATAGCTATGCGTTCACCCCCCAAGTGTCAGCACTGGGGAGGAAAAAATGCCATTACATTATCTAAGACAATCTAAACCTTGCTCGGGGGACGGGAGCCGGAAATAGAGTTTTAAACCGGTAAAGATTTGGTGATATTATTGATTCATTGATTATTCTGTCTTTCTTCGGTACGTAACGCATCATCGCGGCGCTGAGGACACCCGCAGTATCCGTGGTATGGTAATAGCATTTTTTTCTTGGACATTTTCACCCATTTTTAAGACGAGCGAATAAACCTACCAAATCAAAAACATAGAAGTGACATATCAGTGTCGCATACTTCCAAACAGTCCTAGTTTTCGTGGGACAGTCCCAATCTTCCAGTGCTGTCCCCGGGTGACCCCCCCCATTGTCCCGGGTATATGTTTAAGGCTCTGATTGGTCACTAGCGATGAAACAAAAAATATTCTAATAAGGGGCGGAAAATTCTAATTAGGTTGCATACATTGCGACATTACGTCACGGGTGTGATGTAAACATCATGACACGCGCAACACTCCGGGAAGTAAACATACTTCATCATACATGCTGTGGACTCGGCGAGCAGAGTGGAATTCTTAACCCGTTTAGTGCTGAACGCAATGATATTATCATTGTTAGATATGTATTATATATATATATATATATATATATATATATATAGCACCATCATATACCGCAGCGCATCTCCTAAACTGCCCTTAGCATAATGGCAGCCCTGAAATACATGAACGGTACAATCCGTACACTATGATCTTGGGTGAACAAAAAAAATCCCCTTGTACAGCGCCGCGGTATACGATGGTGCTATATAAATCGACACATAATAATAAAATAAGTACAGGTGTATATAATTCATTGTAACATTCTGAGTACGTTGCCATCCCAGCCGCACAGATACTTTTAGGAGAGGTAGCGTATCGGTGTGAAGGTTCCAGGGGCTTGTGGGGCATTTAACCCCTTAAGGACAATGGGTGGTCCATAAACCCATTGAAAACAATGCATTTGGAGTCTGTCATTAAGGGGTTAAATAAGACATATTCTCAGAACGGTGTGCGATGTTTGTTGAGTTGTTTTTCTTTGGTCCTAAAATATTCAACACAAGCGGCGATCAATCGCAGCAAAAGGAATTGTCGGATGAGATCTGCTTGCCTTTATCTTGCTATGAGGCGAGCAGCGAGCTCCGGGCCATGTACCTATCTCTGCGCGGCGGCGGCGGCGGCGAGGCGCTCTGCGTTCGTTTGCGATCTTCGTGCGCCAGAACAGTAAAAAAGAAAAGGCAGGAAGGCAAATGCCTTTGCTGTGATTCCGATCGCTGTGTTTCTGTAGGAGTGCTAAATGCCGCCAGCTCCGCTGAGCCCACCAGCCGCCGCCGAATATCATCTGATTTAAAAGTAAGCAGGCAATGCAATAAAGTGTTGGAAAAAGCGTCGCAGGGTGCTGGGGTGTACGGCCGGTGGCATTATTAGCAGGAAGAGGGAGGAGGTTCTGACACAGATCTGGAGACCCCGTTTCCAGAAGGATATTGAAATGTTGGAGAGCGTTCTGAGGAGGGCGACTAAAACGGTGAACAGTTTGGAGGATACAAGTTATTAGGAGAATCTCAATAGGGAGACATAAGAGAGAGAGTGGGGGATGGGAGAGAGACATTTAAATACACAAAGGGATTTAACAAAGTACAGGAGTTTATTTCAAAGAGAAATGTTAGAACAAGAGGCCTTAATCTAACACTAGAGTCAGAGGCTTAGATGTAATGTACAGCCACTCAGCAGAGGTGGTAGAGGGTAGTACAGTGAGGGGATTAAACATGCGCGGGATAGGCATACGGCTCCTGAATCTAAGACGAGACCAACAACTGATTAAGGTTTGAGTCTTTACTGCAGGAGAAACGGGCGACTAGACGGGGGCCGAATGGGGCCCGATCTGCAGGCAGATTCTATGGTTTTGCATCCGGAAAAACGGCTGGATGGGCCCAACGATTCTTATATGCCAATAAATTCTGTGTTCGATTTCATGAGCCGTACGCCTGCCCGATGCATGTTTGAATTCCCTCGCTGCATTAGGCTCTAGCGATGTCTCTCTACTATTACATTAGAGACAGTAATGTCAAAAGCACATTTTATCGTGACTGTTCCTGTAAAGTCGGCTGTAATACGACCCACAAACGAGACTGATCCGTCCGATAATATACCGGACTTTTGTCGAATTTAGGAATTTTATCATAAAGCAAAACAGATGTCTGCGTGAACCACGGCACCGACGGCGCTGTCAAGATGTGTCCGGATATGTTTTATTTGGCAAAATATTTCATCACCTGTGCAAATTATGATCAGATTCCCGAGAAGGTTATTTGTCAAAACGTCAGACTTTGAGACCAAATCACGTTTCTACACCTGATTGACCCAAAACACGTTTTCCTTAAAATAATATGTGTGAAAAGGATTTACAGATTTCAAAAAGATTCAGTCCTTGATGCATCTTAAGCAGATAAACTTATCAGAGGTTTTTTCTTTTATCGTCCTTGTGACCTTCAAAAGCCAGTAATAAGCGCTGACACAGATATTAGTATTGCTTTGCATTAAAGACAATACTATATTTTGCCTATGGATTTTTTACTTCCAAAATGCACGATTTTACGTTTATCAACATTGAACTGCAACCACCATTCTTGCACATTTTACTTAGGGGTAGTATGTGTATTATTAAACACTCATCTACAGACACCAGACAAGCCAGAAGACTTGTTGTTCCCTCAGAAACCTCATGATGCTGCCACAACCACAAGGGATTCTGGGTAGGCGCATGCAAATAAGGTCAACAATTACCCACCATAACTTATGTCATTGATATTTCTTGGTTACCCCAAGCCTCAAGTACTACACCAGTATCACAGCCTCATGCTGACGAGTTCCATTAAGGACAAAACAGCTGTCCATGAGTGGTGGTCTGGCTGCTGTATCTCTTACCTGAGTTTTGTCTAAAGGCTGTCATATACAGCAAGCAGTTACTTTCAAGGGATCCATGTATAAAGTGCATATAGAGGCAAAAGGTGATAATTGTTGACCTTATTTGCATGCGCCTACCCAGAATCCCTTGTGGTTGTGGCAGCGCTATGAGATTTCTGAGGGAACAACAAGCCTTCTGGTTTGTCTGGTGTCTGTAGATGAGATGTTTAATAATACTTCTACTAGCTCCTTAATTTTAAGTAAGAGTTTTTCCACCACCTTTACTCACCATGACTTATATAATGCTAATTTCATTGAATAGTTAGTGATTTGGCTTATTTTACCAGCAATGTCGTTGTAGACCTCTTCAATGACTCTGAAAACCTAATCTTTTAAACCTTTCAATATTTCTAATTATACCTTAATATGGTGCTTTTGTTTCTATAGTTTGTGTCATGTTCAATTAAAATACAATTTATTTGTCAGAAATATAAAGCTTATTGAAGACAGGGTGAATCTAAACAAAGTATTCTTTATTTTGAAAAGAACTGATAATGTACCGCCATGAAGACATTTGCCAGAAATTGCAAAGTTATCTCCCTGTTTCAAGGCTTCTTCATCGAATAAGCAAATATTCCACTTAAATATTCATAAATGCATATAGATCTTTAATATAAAGTGTTGCTGCCCTCTTTAGACCATAACATCAAAGGGTCGAGGACAGATCTGTTATGAAATAACCCGTTATCCTCAAATGACCCAACTTCTATTGTCTTTAGTCCATTCAAACTCCAGATGTTTCCGATGAAGTCTTTGGTTTCATCCCACGATGGTCCAGGTGTTTCTCCATCTCATCTCAGCTGTGGACAACATGACAGCTCCATTGGAGAGAATCAACACAAGGTCAATCTCAAGGTCAGAAGTAAAGGAACCAGTGGGACAGATGAAAAGCTATAATATGTGACATTGCCAGGGCTGTAGAAACAGGTGTGAGGAACCGGAACATTAAAGGACCTTGAAATGTGTTCCTCTACTGCCAGATCATCAGGAACAGGTCCATGTTTTGTCTTTTGACGTGATATAATAATTGATCTCAATTCGCCATTCACCCCATTTCATGATTGCCTTGTTACAAAGTTTCAAGATAAATATTCAATCAAACCAGGACAGCTAAGGTATGTGGATCCTCAAGAGGACATCAGAATGTTCTGGTTTGTGTCTTGCCAAGTTCTCTCAAACATTGACTTATTTCTCTGAATACAGTAAGCCCAGGTCTCGCTAGCTAACGACGTGAAGGTTATACATACACAATCGCAGGAGTACAGAGATTACATTATAGGGATAATCAGGCAAGGGTTGCCGTAGATGGACTTAATAATGAGTGATGACCAAAAAGTTGGCAACTTGCTCGCTTTAGTTTTAAAAGTTAGGTAGCTGCCCTGACCCTCACACCAAGCATAGTAAGGGGCAGTGAGTCTTGTCATGAGTTTAGTAAGACAGCTGATCATTTTAATAAGCTTATGGAAAACAAATGTTAGAAACATGCAGGTTTTTATGTTTTTTTTCCATTCAGTCTGCTTAATGACCAACAATTTCACATGGACTCCGATCCGCCATAGAAATCAGTACATGCATTCATAATGCTCAAGTCTAAGGAAGGATAACTTAACTAGTAGGGAGCACTATCATATATTTGGCAGGTGGAACTGTCACCAATGGGGGCTCCGTGCTCTTGTATGCAGGCTGTGTATTTAAGTATGCTTCCTGCTTCTGTAGAAACAGGAAGGGGAGGGGCCAAATAAGACAAAAGTGTGCCTTAAGAGCCAATTAAAAGTGAATACATGCATTGAACAGCATACGGTAAAAGAAGACCAGTACGACCTTCCAAATGAATGCGCATACAATTCTCTACTGAAAAAGGAATGTGAAGAGGTTTGGTCCTCACAGACTTCACAAATTACTGCACCTTTTTTTCTATTTAAGTCCAATTTTTTTATTTTGCCAGAAATGATAAAATAGGCAAGTACCAGTAATATCACAAATGACCATTTTTGTTTTTTTTTATTTTATTAAATCTTAATAGGTTTTTTTAAGCTGTTAAACATTACAAGATATAAAGCAAAAAAAAGTAACAGAACAATCATTATCTCTCTCTCTTCTCATCCCCCAGCAGCTCTACAATAAAGGGAAGATAACTTAATGGGGAGGAATAATCATGGCGATTCTGAGAACAGGAAGTTAAAAAAGGCTTCTCTCATGGTTTACAAATATAATAGGTTTGTGCTTTATTTCTTTAATCTGTTACATAGGTGTATTTAGCGTACTGAACTATAAAATGAAGGATTTGTGAAAAAGAGACAAATCCATGTAAATTCTTGATTTCCGAGCCCGAAAAGCCATATGGCGTCCATAACCTTCCAAAACACGTGCAACCGCTTTGTATGTTTCAAAACAACATTTTTTTTTACAACGAGACCTTCATTTCTGTCCAAAACAATCCTTAATATTCCAAAAATCACGTTTCTGCAAGAGAACGCATTGGGTTCCGCCACGGCCAAGGGACCCACATGGCAGGTGGCACCTGAGGTGGCTTCACAACTTTGCCAGTCATCATGCCCTGGTGCTTTGCAGCTGTGCCCCGCATCAGATGGGGCTGGCGGAGTCTACATGCTAATTAGCTTCTGGTGAACAGAATTTTCCAAGCGGAATTCTCCAAATTTATTTTTTTATTTTTTTATTTTTTTTTTACTTTGCGAAGCTGCCAGTTGGGTGTTTGATTAAATCGGGGACCGTTCTAAATCGGAACGAGCCACATTCTGTGATAATAGTGCAATCCAAAACTCAAAGCTTAGAGGGTGCTGCTTACCTTCTCATGGAAAAGGGGAGGGAGAGGGGGAGAAAGATCCAAAAAAAATTCAGGACCTATTAATTTGAGCCACGGGAACCATCTGGTTTGGAAAACTAAAGGCGGATTTAAATTTTAGATTTCGGCTTCCTTAGTGGAAGTTTTTTTTTTGTTGTTGTTGGTACATAAAAGATTCTTTGGCACGCGTAAGTGTAATATGGAATATTTTATGCAGGTGTATTAAAGCAAATATAAGATCTGGAGGGGGAGGGGGAATCGGAATAGGAAAGCATTAGTGTCTGGAAAGATAAGTCTATCGTATTTGCAATGTCTATGAAAAAAAGGGGTAACGAGCAGGAAATTGCACTGCGGGGACTAATGTAGTCCAGAGCTGCACAAATACTTCTTTAGGTTTAAGAAAATATGACCTAACCGAGTCAACATTGTAATAACTATCCGGAAAAGCTTTATTTGGCTTCTGTGCGTTGAGATCTCTCCTTATTACACATCCCGGCCAAACCTGCATTTCCACAAATGTTATTATATTTAGTCATTCCGTGTTCCAAGAATCTTGCAAGAGGAACATAGAAATACGAAGCCATTAGAAAATATATAATGTTACAAGTTCAACTTTCCAGCAGGCTCACAGCCTTTACCTGCTGTAGGGGGACAACGGACGCCAGGCCTTTAGGATTATGGAGAGCAACCACCTGGCTGGTCCTATTCTAGATCATCTCAAAAACTCACAATATCCAAGCGTTAAGTGGTGTTTCTTCCAAGAATTCTATATTTAGTTTCTCCACCTACGGGCTCACACCTCTGTTACCGTAAATTTTGCCGACAGAGTTGCATGCCTTCCAGATAAGGAGGCAATGTACGAAAAATGAAAGGCATTGTCACGTTTAAGCCCTATATTACTATAGGGTAAAAATGGATTACTTAATTTAACAGATTTCTTTGACACGCTTAAAAAAAGATATTTTAACAACAAAATATCTGTTCGATATTTGAAATGCCAAATTATGTTGCAAGAACTCAACAGAGAACCGACAGCAACTTAATCGTCTGTCCAACGGAGCATCATTGCTGGAGTTCTCGTGCCTTTTTCAATATGCAAATTCTGCCTTTTGGGGGAGGGGAACTCTTTGGGATCACCCCAAGTGTAAAGGTGAGACCAGACATGGACCTCCTTCTTCACATGCGCCTAGAAGGATAATGGCAATTGGTAATGGCATGGTGTTGTTGGGTCGCTCATGCAGAGGAACTTTTGGATCAGGTGCCACTAGAGATTTATTTCTCTCTAATAGAACAAGTGAGATGGAGCTTGAGGCATAGTAGAGACTATAAACTACTGCATGTTCTTGCCTTAGTCGCTTTGTATAGATCTTTATGAGAATCTGTGAAGTTGTGTTAAGTATTGTCGTGGAAATGTAGGGCAAAAAGGGGTTCTCTAAAATATTTGGGAAATGTTCATGTAAGCCCATGACATGATTTTTGCACTGCTTCAAACATTGCTAAAGTCAACCTCATCGTAACAATTTTAAAGTTACTGCGTTAAATGGGTCAACAACAGACTAGGGTTAATGATTTAGCATAGCATAGAACTTGGTGGCAGAAAAGAACCTTTCGGCCTATCAAGATCTGTCGTCTTAGATTCTGGCTAACCTATGCCTGTCCTAAAGATCACCCCAAGTGTAAGGGTCCATACATTGACCGTGTGCATAGATGGCCCTTACAAAAAAAAAAAAAAAAATTACTGCAGTTTTTCTGAAGTAATACTGCAGTTTTTTGGACATGAAAAAAACTGCAATACTGCACTTTTACTGCACATTTACTGCGCTTTTTTTTTATATTGCAAACCTACAGTTGTAATTCAATGTACTGCAGCTTTATTGTATTTGTACTTCTGTACAAAAATAACTGCAGTAAAACTGCAGTAAATGTGCAGTAAAAGTGCAGTATTGCAGTTTTTTCATGTCCAAAAAACTGCAGTAATTTTTTCGTAAGGGGGAGACCAACTGGGCTCTTTGAATGAAGCTCAATAACGGCTGAAATATATGTTTTGGGTTGTTGGTTCCCTCATGCAGAGGAACTTTGCCTTGCAATTCATTTCTAGATCAGACTAATAAATGAGGATATTTTCTCTGCAATTATACAAGCGAGCTAAAGCGAGACACACTGTAGGGCACGCAATTACGTTTCTGTTGGTTCTTGATTGAGTTGTTCTCCAAGGATGACCCCAAGGATAAAGACGAGTCCAGACATGGACCTCCTTGCCCAATTGTGCCAAGTTGTTGGTTCCCTCATTCAGAGGATATTTGCCTCACAATATAGTTCTAGACTGTCCTATGTCGATGGAAACATTTTCTGTAATGGTGCAAGAACCCTTGTTGGGACCTAAAATGGGGGTGTATTGTATATGTTTGTGGAAATGAAATGTTCATGTAAACCTTTGACTTTTAACGCTTCGAAATTGAGTTTGCCGGTGTATCAGCCCCATTCGGCCCCCGTCTAGTCTGCCCGTTTCTCCTGCTGTAAAAACTCAAACCTTAATCAAATGTAGCCTTTGTGTTTAAAAAATAAAGAATTTAGACATTTGGTCTTGAAGTGGTCAAATAAAATACACCGAAGCCGAACAAATACGAGCAATAAAAAAGGGCCCTTCGGTTGCATTATTTATGAATGCTTTCAGCTATTTATATATTTTTTTACAAATAGAACATGCGTGCGTCTGCTTGCGTAGGTTTGGCTGACATATGGGATTAGAGGATTTTTTTTTTCTGAAGGAGGTGTTATATATCACAGATGCATCCTTTGTGCAATATGGTGTGTTGGAGATAATAGCTGGCATTTGTTCCAAAATATCTGCCGTATCCTTTTCTGCATCGCGGCAAAATGATCAAAGGCAAACATTCCAAGCTTTGATATCATTTCAAACAATATCGCAGTGACCAAATGTTAGCGAGACGATTTCAGATTGGATTGTGACACGACCATGATATAGATTCGGCGAGGTGGAGCTGTTACGTTTATCACTCATAGAACGTTATCTTCCACGGGAAATCTAAAAAAACAAAAATACTATTTATTCAAAAAAATCCCTTTTTTAAACCTGTTCTTCTTAACATTTTTTGTTGGTAGGTCAGAGCCTCATCTTTGGTATGCTAGGTCAGTTTGGGGTGATCGTCTAATCTTGCTGATGGCTCATATCTGGGTAACCGGCTTTGGCGGTGCCGGCTGACCGTAGACTCCATAGACCGCACGTTGCACTGCTTTAAGACATGGACGACCTAGATATGGTGTAAAAAAATGGGGTGAAATAGAGTTAAAAAGAGATGTTTTTTTAATTAGGTTAAAAAAACATCTAGTTCAACCATTCTACAAACCCATATCAGTTGACCCTGAAGAAGGGAAAAACCCCCACCGAGACAGTAACGTCATCTCAAAGGGGGGAAAAAATTCCTTCTTGAAGCCAAGGCAATCGGACTCCCCCTGGACATTAACTTATATACTTAGTCTAAGAAGAGATCTACAGAAATATTGTGTACCGTATTTTTCGCTCTATAAGACGCACCTGCTGATAAGACGCACCTAGATTTTAGAGGAGAAAAAAAAGGAAAAAATATTTTGAGCTAAAAAATGGGCTATAAAAAAAGGACATCATCCTCCCGTCATGCCTGCACAGAAAAAAGCTGGTCAGACATGATGGGAAGTGTAGTTGGACTACAAGCGCCGTACTGCGCATGCGCCGGCGCCATACGTAACACGGCGCTTGCGTCAAATCCCCCCGTCCTCTCCATCCAGTCCGCCCTTAGCCGTCGCAACGGACCAGAGAAGAGGAGAGGCGGCGACAGAGGCGGCGGTCTCCAGATGAAGACCTCCCCTGGACGGCGAAGCGAGACAGAGACTGTCCGGGACACTTTTGGTGAGTACCGTATTGGCTCGGATATAGGCCGCCCCCGTATATAGGCCGCACCCTAAAAGTTTGGTGCTTTTTTAAAGAAAAAGTTTTTTTCTTTAAAAAAGCACCAAAAAACATACTGCCACTCTGCCCCCCCCGCCCCCCGAGATATGCTACCACTGTCCTCCCTCCCCGAGATACGCTGCCACTGTCCTCCCTCCCCGAGATACGCTGCCACTGTCCTCCCTCCCCGAGATATGCTGCCACTGTCCTCCCTCCCCGAGATACGCTGCCACTGTCCCCCTCTGCCCCCCCCTCCCCAACTTACCGGAGCAGACTCCCGGGTGTCTTGCGGGGCCGGCGGGGGACATCTACGCAATACAACTTCCGGTGCGGCACATCCGGCACCGGAAGTTGTATTGCGTAGACGTCCCCCGCCGACCCCGCAAGACACCCGGGAGTCTGCTCCGGTAAGTCCGCGGGGGGTGCAGAGGTAAAACGCATCCGCACGATGCGCTTAGACAACCTCCCGTGCCGGCACCCCCCCCCGTGGGAAGTGCTGGCAGGGGAGGCTGTCTGAGCGTATCGGGGAGTAGGATGCAGGTCCCCTGCACCGCTGCGGGGGATCTGTATCCTAACCCCGCTGCCTGCCCGGCGCCCGGGACTGCATGTCCCGGGCGTCGGGCGCTAGACCCCGAATATAGGCCGCACCCCCACTTTAAAGTCTTAAAGTGGGGGGAAAAAGTGCGGCCTATATTCGAGCCAATACGGTATATCGTTGCCCCCCCCCCCTCCCTGCCTGCATCTTCGCTCCATAAGACGCGGCTGATTTTTCATCCTACTTTGGGAGGAAAAAAACTGCGTCTTATGGAGCGAAAAATACGGTATTTAATCCAAAATACTTGGGTGCCAACATATATAACCTCCAATAAAGGTAGCCGGAAAAATATTGGGGTGATTCCCAAAAAACAAAGCAGGGGACGGTTTAGTAATTAGGGTTTAAAATCAATATGTTCACGTATCTCTGAGAATACTACGGAAAATAAGTTATTCCAATGAATCGCATATTTAAAACCAAGCCTATGGCGCGAGCAAAAAATAGCTCAATAAAAAAAAAAAGATAAAACGACGCGGTTAATGCAAGCAGTCAGCTTTCTCTGATATTAATATTGTACTAACGTTGCGATATCCTACCGACGATCGCATTAATGCTTACCCTGCCGCGTGTTCTAAGGCCGTCTTGTACATTTGCACCAGACGGAAGTAATACCGAATTATGCAAATGGGATTTATTTGAAGTACAGAATCACGGACCAGTCGATAATGTTTATGCATTAAGAAAGGGCACTTCCTCCTGGAAGAAATATCCCTGGAAGCCGATCGCAAGCGAACATTTCTTTACCGACGAAGGGCTGGGCCCTCGCAGCGTAATATATTAACATATTTCCACATAATTAGTTTATTTTCCACTTGAAATCAGAAAAAGATTCGACGTTGCGTTCCGTGCCCCGGGACGTCACATGCGGCCGAATCCTCATGCGTGGGTTCGTATGTTGAATAATTAGCAAGAATTAATCTGTTGAAATTAAAATTTTGGGAATATTATAGAACTCATGAATAGTGTATGGAACAATCAAGTAGATTAAACCGGATACATGATTTCGGAGACCCAGACAAGAGACTGCTTGGGGTCTGCTTTTTAATCAATGAATATTCAGCTAGAAGGATCCCGAAATTCTGTGAGGGCTTCTTGCAAGCTTCAGTAATATTCACCCAAGACTTGCTTCAGTAATACGAGGGTGGAAAACTATGGGAATCGTCTAAATATTAGACATTCTTAATATTTTTTTTGTTACCATTAAGAATAATGTATTTTATTTGCACAGTTTAATTTATAAAGCCTTTTTCTACTGTTTCTATACACATTATCGGGGCTTTTAGGGCTGTAGAACCCTGCGATCCCCTCATACCCAGCAAACATTCTGACCTCCTAGAAAAGAGGGGCATCAGGGCAGGACAGAGAAGCAAGGGGGGAGAAGGACATCAGGAAAAGAGAGGGGGCACAAGGAGGTAAAAGGGGCACCGGGGAAGGAGAGAGGGGCACAGAGATTTGGGGTAACAAGACGCACTGGACAAAATAAACAATGACAAGGGACAAGCAAAGCCAAGTGTCGGTCCCGATCCTGCCTCATGTACATATAACCACACATGCACACTCTCTCTCTCTCTCTCACTCTCACACATGTACACTCTCACTCACACGTCCACAATTACCTGGAGCCTGTCTGTGTTACATGATGGCTGTTCCTGCTTAAAGAATTTGGACTGGCCCATGTGCCACTTACCCTCCCGTGCCAACCTGCCTTTGTTTGGCAAATATTATGCGATTAAATACAAAATAATAGAACATTATTTATATCCTAATTTTTTAAAAAGTTTTTTTTTAAATAGTTATCTAATCTTTGGAATATTTTCTGCGTAACATTTTTAATTATAACAATAAAACAATTGTTATTTTAATGGAATATTGATTTTGACCAAAAATATTTTACCATTGCCATGCGTATATTCAAAAATGTTGGCTTTCACAAACGGTAAAGTACAAATTGTAATTAAATACCTGCAAATAACCAGTATACTTACATATATATTGCAAAGAAATAGTTTTCAAAAATATATATATATATATTTATGAAAAAATCTATTCGCTATATATAGTTAACATCAAATTTTGAAATAAATAGCTGCCTTTGTCTTTTTTTTTTTTTTTTTTTTTTTTAACTAATGTATGAATTCATTTTCCCCAATAACCTTGTTGAGACAAAGTTGGCTTCCAGAGCTGTATTATAAAAATGGCCGTTAGAGTTGGCTCCAATTTGGGTTTTAAAATAGGAAATTCATGGATATGATCCAGTGCGTTGGCTCCCAGTCTTTAAAATACAGAAGAAAAATGCAAATGGAAAGTCACAGCCAGCTGGTATCAGGGATAGGCGCAGAATGTGTCAAAATATTGGTGACTTTCTCCATTTGTCAAGCAACATGGGGAAAACCTGAACAGATTGCAAATATACACTTACAACATTTTTATACTTTTTTCATATCCGCATCAAATCATATTGTTTTATTAGTTCGTATCTTCTGTTCTATAACGAGTGAAATCATTTTTCATGTTAGAATTTGAGTATTGCATAGTTAGTGTGTGTGCGTAATTTGTGTTTTCGTTTTAGTGTGTTGTCTTTGCATTAAAATAAAATAGTTGAATACTGATTTTGGGGTGGAAAATATCTATTCATATACTGATAAAATGCATATATTTATATAATAATAATAATAATAAAATAATAATAATAAAATAATAATAATAACTATAATATACAATATTTGCATTAAATGGAATCATATCCATAGAATCCTGGTCTTTTATCTCCATAACCATAGAAACATAAAAGAAAGATCAGTTTTAGATTTATTATATTTATTATTTGTTATAATGTTTCTTCTCCTTTGAAAAAGCTTCCCTCCTGGTCTTTTATCTCCATAACCATAGAAACATAGAAGAAAGATCAGTTTTAGGTTTATTATATTTATTATTTGTTATAACATTTCTTCTTCTTTTGTATGTTGGTAAATATGAAGTTTTCATACATATTTTTTTTCTTCTCGGATGAACTTTTCTTGTTATTTGCACAGATTTTTGCCTCTGACCCGCAGCCTCCTGGACCCAAATTATCCGAAGCGATCCATAGAAAACTTTGAAGCGTGGATTTGCTAAACAGCCCGGAAATGTCAAATCTGCATACATCTTAAGCGACTTGTTTACCTTGGAGCGTCGTGTCATCGACTTATGACAATTGTAGCTTTGGATAAGTGACTCGTTTTGCATATGTGACCGGCGGACTGTCACAACGACTCAACTCAGACTTGTTTGAAAGAATCAAAGAGATGAACATCCGTGTCTGAAATTAGCGACAAGCTTAATCGGACTTGACAATGGTATCTTTTTTTGCATTGGGTCAGTAGTTATTGGGGCTGGCGAGGACAGATACTGCCTCGAAGCTTTAATAAAAAATGAATATTTAAATAGTTCATTATGCAAATGTAGCCCGTACCTGTCAGTATTAAGTAAAAGATCGTTGGGGGCGGATTGCTAAGGTTTTTTGCTAAGAATGGCCCCCCTCGATGAAGTGGCCTGAAGGAAATGATATTCAAAAGTCTATCGCTTGTTTGTGAAAAGTTCTAACGTATTACGTGGGTTCCGTTGCTGTGTCCTTGTGCCTGTCACATTAAGACAGTTATCAGGGAAATTTTTTATACCTAATGGGACAGGGGGCGAGCATTGGCCCCTGGGCCCTCCCTAGCCCAATATTACTTGACTGCTATGAAGAGATCTGTGCATCCGACAACGCTTCCTCCTTCGCGGACTGCGTTCCACCTGTTGTTAAGCACAGGATTATGACATCATATGCGATGCGTAGGCCACAAGGACGCATTAGTGAAAAGCTCGGTGCCGGCAGCCCCACAGGCCTCCACCTCACACTCCTGACTATGGCAGCTGTTAAGTAGACACCCATAGGCACCTGCCCTTGGACCCCTAAAATAAGAATGGACCCAGAGTATCTGCCCCCCTTTGTCTTGCTTTAAATACAACCCTGGCAGTAGTTATACAGAAAGTAATGTTTGCTCGTGTTTAGGAGGAACAGTCCCTCTGTGGTTCCCAAATCCCTGTGCCCTTCTTTCCTCACCTGATGTCCCTCTTTTCTAGGAGGTCAGAATATTTGCCAAACAAAGGCAGGTTGGCACGGGAGGGTAAGTGGCACATGGGCCAGTCCAAATTCTTTAAGCAGGAACAGCCATCATGTAACACAGACAGGCTCCAGGTAATTGTGGATGTGTGAGTGAGAGAGAAGTGTGTGAGAGTGAGAGAGAGTGTGCATGTGTGGTTATATGTACATGAGGCAGGATCGGGACCGACACTTGGCTTTGCTAGTCCCTTGTCATTGTTTAGTTTGTCCAGTGCCTCTTGTTACCCCAAATCCCTATGCCCCTCTCTCCTTCCCGATGCCCCTTTTACCTCCTTGTGCCCCCTCTCTCCTCCTGATGTCCTTTTCCCCCCTTGCCCCTCTTTTCTAGGAGGTCAGAATGTTTGCTGGGTATGAGGGTATCGCAGGGTTTCACAGCCCTAAAAGCCCCAATAATGTGTATAGAAACAGCAGAAAGCGGCAGACGTATTACAAAACTTTTGTTTTTACAAAAAAATTTTGGTTTAATCAAAAATCTCTTTACCCTTTGAGTGCTGCTTGCGCTGATTTCTGGTTGGCAGACCCCTACAGACGATCTCCTATACATAGGGAAAGCAGCCCAGAGTTAAAAAGTTTGGATGGTTTGTGGAAACGACACGACTTGGAATTTTTCAGCCACAGTTTCTCAGCATTAAGAAATTCTTGCCAAGTGCTGGCAAATTAATATTCACTGGAAATTTGCCTAAACAATTGCTGCTGTATTCTTTAGTTAAATTGGGGTTTTAAGGTTTTTATTTTATTTTTCTATGCAAAACCGTGATTGTGTCTACTCTGCAAGTATTAAGGATGCTGAGACTACAATTCTATTATCCCAGACATCAGCCCTCTTTCTGGCTTGTGGTGAGGCTGCGCCCATCATTTTTTTTGTTTGCATGTTTCCTTTCTGTACACGATACCGCCCCCAACATTTTAGGGGTCCAAATTAAACGTTTTGTGTTCCCCCGACGGTGCACAAGGGGTTAAATACATCTCGGACTCTGTTTTCCGAGTCCTATTTGGTACCCCCAGGCCGGAAAGGTTTCAGGAACCAAGATCCAAAGCAGATGTCATTTCCAACAATCTTATTTTTCATATTTATTTTACCCAAAGCTATAACAAAACAGTCAGGCCTCTGAGTACGGTCTACTTCCAGATTTCTTTCGCGCATTTGGCGGGAACCTCTTTATGTCTGAGCACATGCCTTAGTTCGATCTAAGTTCTCGTCAATCTTCCTCAAATTATTTCTCGCTCCTGTCCGTTCAGTGGGTTCCTTCCCAAGATTTGTTCTAAGCCCTTTATCAGACCTCTTCCAATTCAATCATTTTATTCATGGCTTTTCCTAAGCCGTCTAAGTTCCACCCTCCGATTTCACTTTGTGTCTCTTCCACTCAACACGCTGCTCCCCTCAGTGCATCGCAACTCATGCAAGGTATCGCAATCGGCCTACTAATAATACGCTTACCAGCTGCACTGATTAGCGAGAAAACGAATTCTTCTGGTCCCGTGATCTGATGCAGACTTCTCGGTGGGATAATATGGGTTAAACCGGCCCTAAAACAAGACTATATTGCTGATATTCGCATGTTCCTCCCGCTGAGGGAAATAGAATGTTCGTGGATCTGTGAAAAGGGATTAACATTCTAATTACAATTTACAGTTACTTCAAAATTTAGAGAGAATAAAGGGGAATTGTTGATTTCTAACGGAAACCAAGACCTTTCTAGAGTTCATTGCAGGTTCTTGAAGAATACGGAGCATTCACTTCATGAGAGTAAGAATCCAGAATGTTTATGAAACAAGTGGAGCTGTAACTGGGTGAGAGAAGAACCAAATAACTCATCTGTAAGAGTTGTCTAGAGGGACATTTGTTTTAAAATGTAAGCTTAGGTGGATAAGTTATAATTGTGACCACCACCAAAAATGGTCCTTTACCCAACTCAATGCAGTGGTGTTCTCCAAGACCCTGAGAAATCCTGGTCTCAATTACCTTCTTTCCTGGTCAGCAGGAGTATTAGATCTTATCGAGAATGGTCAGCTTGAGGAGTAAGAACCATCTATTCCAAACCCTACTGACCGTTAGGCTCCTGGTCCACCTCCAAAGCAAGATGGAAACATCTTCTCTCTTTTAGGCTTAGGCAAGGGCAGATGGGCGACCTGGGCTCAGGTTAAAGGGTCCATAGAAACACAGGTTTCACAACACAGAACAGATCAGTAAGACAAAAATATGACTTGTGTTAGACATGGACCCTTCTAAATGGTCTTACCAAGGACCCCTAAGATTCAAGAGCAAAAATTTGTAACAATTTCACTTAAAAAACTAAGGAATAAAATTTGTATTTGTTTATCCAACTTCAAAGAAATATTGTAGAGTTAACAGTTTATACAATACTTACTAATCAAATACATTACATCATAAATATTCCCTCAAATAATATTGTTGCTCCATGTAGCAAGTGTGATAAATGCACTACTAAAAATGTATATGTGAAACAGTAAGAAAACACAATTTTTGTTCTATAAATTATTTTTTAAAACATTTTTAAATTACATTTATTTTGGCTATTGTGCCAAGTATTTGGCTTAATATACTGATAATCAATTCATATTCAATTTTTTTTTTTTATTGAAATCTGTTAAAAATCTATTCATTTGTGCAGTAGTATATTATAAAAAATATAATGGCACTGATTATAAAATGTACTAAACATTAGGTACACCACTAATTTAAAAAAATCATCTCATGAGAATTTTTTTTCTATTTTTTATTTTTTTATTGTATCTTTATAATGGAATGCTAACGTTTCGACCCTGTGGGGTCTTCATTAGAACAGAGCTACAAGCACAACAAAGCTAAGTACCCCACCACCGCAATTGTCCATTTAGACAAAGAAAATTTCAGCTTCACTGAACGGAATTTAATTTTAGGAAATTGAGAGTTAACCAAAAAAAAAATGGACATGAATACAAAGTTGTTATTTCTCATTAAAGAACCACTATATTAAGAGGCCGATACCCAGCTGTGTTTGTTTAAATAAAAGTGTGATTTAAATACCTCCTACAGCTACATTTCTACCAATGAATAAAAGATAGAGCCAGACTGCCCTTGGATGTAAGACTTTGTGATGGAGCTGACTCCAGATTTATTGTTCTACAGAAGCAAGGAGGAAATATTCAGAGAAGACCACACACCAGGCTATTGCGTTTCACTTCTGAATCTTCGCCACTAATAGATTTCATCCCACAAAGATCTGTGGTCAGATTCAGCTGTGCTAACACCTAAAGTAACCACTTCAAAGAGATGAGGAACAGAAGAAAAAGAAATTACGTTGTTGGTACATCAATAGGTCAAATAGGATGAGAAGAATGAAACGTCCTCCGCTCGGCAGCTGAAAGTGTTAATGAGTTGGTTGTAGGGGTCAGTTTTTCAAAGTAAGCGAAGGGATGAAGGATGTACACCAGAATAGGATGTTCCCGACGCGTTTGTTGTTAGCGGGCAATGGACAACATTCCAAGAATGGCAGTTCCATCATGATCCTCAGATATACAAAACAGATTTCATACGACTATAAAACTCATTGAAATTCCAGACTTTTACTCTTTTGTATGAATGAATATAGTATCTAATAGGTAAGGGTCCTATTGGGTTATCAAGAGTACCTAATCCTTTCATTGTCTAAGCATATAGTTATTCTGTGATCCCATTGCCATACATTTTAACTCATGTTGTATTTTTAGCTGACGGTAGATAAGTGGAACAGCCTCCTAGCAGAAGTGGTAGAGGGTAATACAGTGAGAGGATTTAAACATGCATGGGATAGGCATATGGCTCCTGAATCTAAGACATGATCAAGATTAGGGTTTGAGTCTTTACAGCACGAAAAATGGGCGACTAGATGGGGCTGATACTATGTAAGACCAGCCTCAGTAAGTTTCTCCCGCAGGAAGCGTTAAGCTGACCCTTCAAAAAGCCCAGTCACAAATATTGCATATCATTAACTATTATGCAGGGTCAATTCAGACCCTTTGACGAGAAAATCAAATTGGTTTGGTCCATTTTAAAGCACAGTTAAGTTATAGAGCTTTAATATATCAAGAGTCTGACAGCTGCTGCGTTATGACTTTATGAGGAAATGGGGTGGGTCCTATAAACACAAAATGGCTGCATACGTGTACAATTAAATAACAACAAAAAATGGAAAAAGAAAGATATAACGGAACCACAAGGAGTTTAAAAAAATAACGCAAGTTTCCAATTAATATGATACTAAAATTAAAGCCAGATTGGTAAAGGTCAGTGTTCACTCTAAAGTTGAAGTTCCCAAGGAAGAACATTGATTTTGGTCATTGTTTCATAACTGCCCTTAGTGAGATCCTCTAAAATCGCACGCGGTTAGAACAGAGACACAGATCAGACAAATTCTATTAAACCACAACTTCTATGTCCCGTATCACAGGCTGGTTGACCAACATGGCTTACTAATAGATGAAAGACCAATGGTTGCCAGGACCTTTAATATTCTTGCCTTTTCTGTAACCGCCAACGCCCTGTCTGTCATACTAACACCGCGAGGATGAATGTAGGTTTTACCAGCCCTTAATAAAAATGTAAAGTACAATTGATAAAAATCTAAAATGAACATAATTCTTCTTATTGTTTGTGACTGGATAAGATACATTGTAGCGATATAAATGTAAGAGGATTCCGTGCTTCAGTCTCCGAGGGGGCCCCTTGGACCAGTGAGGGCCCTTAATCCACTTAAATGGTAGTGCCACCCCTGTAACGCCCACAACATTTACATAGAAACTCCAAATGATTTAGAAATTACAATTAATAATAATTTTCCCATATTATAGTAGGCGATTATCCGTGGCCCTCAGCCCCACATGGTTAGACTGATTCGCTTTAGCTATTTCTCCCATAAGAGATGATTAGTAGGGATTACACGCCAGCAGCCTACGCCGTACATGTGTGTGTTTTTATTCCTGTTTATCTCGCTACGTGCAAATACGGAACGCGTATGGTTATCCCTGTTTCAATCTGCTGCCCGGTCCCACAGATCTAAGCGGAGGATATGTAGAATCTGGCTTTTCTCTGGCCAAGCGAGGAAGGGACGGCTGCCAAGAGCAGCTGAGGACTGAAGGATTTGGGAATGTCAAAAGGACTGGTTTGTGCTGGCTGAGTTAATCTAAATAATACAGACGCCCGGAGTAAAATATGATTTCAACTGTAACTTTAACCCGTTGCGTGCCAGGAAGCAAAACGCCGCATGATGTTCGAGGGGTTAACTTCAAATCAAAAATATATAAAAAAAAGTATTTCCTTTTACATATTTTTATCTATATATAAAAAATCTCCAAAATTGATTTCGAGACAGCGTGGTTGGGAACAGCTGCATCGCATGCACTCGATGGATTCTCCTCTGGTGTAGACGGGATCAGGATTGAATTGACCGTAAGAGACTGTCACACAACATCCCCCCCCGTTCAGACAGATGGTCCTTGTGGCATCCGTTCTGGTCATGCATGGGTGACGGCGCCTGCCAAGAGGGACTCAGCTCGACCACCTCTATTTTTAAGCACCCATGTAGAGTTCTCTTGTGTTGATAAATATGGCCATCGTCATAAATCGCTTATATCTCCAAGGACCAGCGTTTGTAGGTAAAGGGGGCATACATAACGTATCTAGCAGTAATACATAAATATTCCACCCCATCAGGACCAATGACCCTACAGAAGAAGCCTGTCCCATTTCTGCCCTAAGCTTGGCCTGCCTTGATCTGACACTTACCATGTTGACCATGGTCATAATTTGAAGATTCTCCTTATAGTCATCACCATACCTGGGAACTCTCCGGTTCTCCGGGTCAACACCTGAACCCTCCACTGTGATTGGTCCTTCATATTCCAACATTCAGTTACCCCTGGTTAAGTGACTATGTACCCCAATATATTGTTAGTTTTAGAGTTTTTCATATAAGTTTAAGTTTAACTTGAAGCTTTTTGGTATATCTTTTTTCATAACATGTTTGGGGCCTACAGAAGTAACTACACAGCATAGTTATTATTTATCAAAGTCAACATTTAATAAAAATATTATTAGACTGATTCTGTACATTGGCAAAGACGAGTAACGTAAGGCTTCCTAACACTTGGCTGTTTTACTTATGCTTAGTATCATGTGACTATTGTATACATATACATGTACTGCACAGCATGTAACGTGTTCTCTGCTCCTGGCGGAACACAATACAAGATTCTACAGGAAGCTTTCCGTCTGTGTTTATGACACTTCTTTGTTTTGACAGCTTTTATGGCGGATTTTGGCTAGATATTACCGGAAATATTTTATTATAAAATAATAGGTAGTACTGGTACGAGCCAAACCTTTCTCTCTATGTGTTACTCGAGTCAAGAGCTTCCAAGACGAGCTGGAATATTATTCTGCCAAATGCTTAGTAATAATTATCAATATTATTATCAACACTCTTCAGATACACATGCATTAGATTCGCTTCCTTTTAGTATATAATTAAATTTTTTTTAAAATTAAACATTTGTTATAGAAAACCATTGAATTTTCTGACAGATCCGACCAATTAGGCCCATCTAGTCGGCCATCTTGTCATACTGAAAAATCAAAATGATTTGATTATTTCTTCAATTAATTTGTTCAATATGGCAGGTAAGGTAACAAAAATCTCTCATCTTAGATTCAGGAAAATTTATTTTTGGGTGACGTCCATAGAATGTTTTCTATGAAATGTAAAGAAGGGAATAAAAAAAAGGAAAAAATAAATAAATAAATCTCGATAATAAACCAAAAGATTAGAAATCATGAGAAATTTCATCAAATTAAAAAAATGAATCTTAATTATCTATGATTAGCCATAACAATAACAAGATCACATAAGACTACAAGAGTGATAAGTACCCAATAGTTACGTCTGCTGAATTTATAAACAGATATCTTTTGGCAGGAAAATCAAAGAGTCCTCCACAAGGCACAAGATTCTGGGCTTGGATCCATTCAATCTGTGAATTAATTGACTTGGTTTGAACTCTACTGTTTTCTGTTGGAGAATTCGCTGTGAACATGTTGTACATATCTCAGATATCAAATAACAAACGCGCTGAAGCCAGATACTGAATGGAAGCCAGAAATTTTTTTTTATTAAACTTTTTTTTTTTTGAAGCATTGGAAAACCGAACACAAAAAAATATATAAAAATCACAAATGTATCCCTAAAGGTTACATTAACACAGTTTTGTTGTTGAATTTTGCACCTGCTTCTAGGGAAAAAATATGGTTATTTTGAACAGTTGTGATACAAGGACTATACGAGGAATATGCATGGAAAGGTGTAATTAAGGTAGTAAGTATGTGTGTGTGTGTGTGCGTGTCTGGGTATGATAGCATATATGGGCATGTGTGTGCACCTACCTATGTTTGTGTGTTTCTGGGTATGCTAGTGTGAGTGCCTGGGTATGTTAGTGTGTATGTATGGGTGTTAATAAGCTTGTATGTTAGTATGGGTTTCAGGGTGGTTATTAGTGTGAGTGCCTGTGTGTGTGCATTAGTATGAGTGTATGTGTGCATGTATGTTAGTGTAAGTGTCTGGGAGTGTTAGAACGTATGTCTGGGTGTGTAAGCCTGACTGTCTATGTGTGTGTTAGTGTCAGTGTCTGGTTGTGTGTTATTGCGAGTAGCTATGTCAGAAACAGCACTTACCCCATGACGTTCGCGGGTCCTCTGCCTTCCTGCAGGCTCTGCTTCTTGCCGGGCAAGAATAAACTACTATCCTGGGTTGTCTTAGAGCGTGCCTCTGCACATAAGCATGTTATTCCTGAGTCCTGCACCAGTCCTAACGTCTGTTATCTGGACCTCTTAACCCATTGCTGACCCCGGCTTTTTCTACCACTACGTCTCTGTTACCTGGACCTGTTTACCCGTTCCTGACCCTGCCTGTTCTGTTTTCTGCTGGTCTGGCATCTACTCAACTCTTCTGGCTCAGGTGGGCCCCAGTGTGCTTCTGGGCTGGCCAACAATCTAGATGTATTAGCAAGTTTCCCTGTGTGTGTTAGTGTGAGTGTCTGGATGCGTGTGTGTTAGTGTATGTGTGCATGTATGTTAGTGTGAGTGTCAGGGAGTGTTAGAATTTATGTCTATGTAAGAGTGAGTGTCTGGGTGTGTGTTATTGAGAGTTTCTAAGTGTATTAGTAAGGTTGTCCGGGTGTGTTAGTGTGAGTGTGTGGGTGTGTGTGTATAAGTGTGAGTGCCATGATAAAGGCTGCAATGGGTTTGCGGAAACGTTAACCACCATTTTCAATAAATGAATGCTTTATTTTTGTATAAGACCGGAGAGATTTGCCTGCCCATTTGTGCCCGGCTTTTCGTTTTTTTCTAGACATACATATAAATATATAAATAAATCTATAACATTTCCTTTTGTGAAGTGTAAATGTGTCCCGATATGTGTCAGCGTCATTTAACTGTGAATTATTGAGGGTCGGGGCTTTCTTTCACTGGTTCATCAATAGGGCTGACCTTTTCATAACACATTGTAAAGACAGGAAGCCAAAATGTTAAATTTTGTCTGCAAACACATGGTTTAAAAAACCATTTTTTTTGGTAGATTTGCACAGACTTGGGTAAATGCAGGTAAATAAGCAAATTTTTCATTGAATAAAAAGGAAAATTAATAAGTGACCGGGTTCTTCTTGTTTTCCTGTAGTACATTTAAAGCACAAACTTTTATTTTGTGTACGTTTGCGTCAAAAGTGTTTTTTATCTTTCCTCAGTGGAAAGTCCTGCCACAGCCACAGGAAGGATGCCACTTTCACCCAAATACATTTTTTGACGCTGGGTGGTCTGCTGCTGGTATAGGTGTTACGTGACCAGCGTGGGCGATTCCTCATGCCCCAGTTCTCATGAGGTTCACGTTCTCCCCAAAAGCTTCTCTTTACTTCTGACGTCCTGATTATGCCTCTCAAGAAGATGAAATTCCGAGATATTAAATTTGTTGTCTCTCACTCCACTCTCTCACGTTCTCTCCTGCTCTTTAACACTCTCATGCTCTCTCAATATCTTCCTACCTTCTCCTCCAACCGTTTCCGTGTCCCCGTCCCCTTTTTTTGCAGCTTTGCTTCTTCTCTTGCTTCTTGAAGGCCTTCCGGAGCTCTTCTGGAAAATGGCGGAGTCTCTGCACACCCGCTCTCCCTCAACTGGAGAAACTGGGGGGTTGTACTCGCCGTGGCTCCTTCCTTTTGCGGAACTACTCCAATCAGCCAGACTAATGTGCAAGTGTGTTAGTGTGAGTGTCTAGGCATGTTTGTGTCTGTGTGTGTTTTAATGTGTGTTAAATGTCTAGCTATGTTAGTGTACGTGTTTGAGTACATTAATGGGCATGTTAGTGTGAGTGTCTGAATGTTTGGCAGAGTTTGCACATGTGTGATGTATGTCTGTGTGTATTAGTGTCTGGTTGTGTTACTTTTGGTGTCTGAGTGTGTGTTAGTGTGAGGGTCTGGATTTGTGTGTTAGAGTGAGTCCCCCCTCCAGAGTGAGTGTCCTTCCAGAGAGCAGGCTCTGAATCCACCACTGCAAAGAGTTGACTTGGGGGCTATAGTCTCTTTTTTGTGCATATTTTGGGTAGCACGAAAGCTCTTTCAATTTGTGTCAATTTTGAGTGATACATTGTGGTGTTGGGGTTCATTTGTGTATTCATTTCACTTTTTGTTTTTTACATTTATCATAGTATATAATGGAATCTTGGCGTTATTGGGGACCATATTCTCAATGAGCTAATCTAGTGCACAGCCAACTGGTGAAGAATGAAGAAGATCTTAGCTTTCTTTCTGTAGAATTTTAATTAAAAAAAATAATATTAATGTTTTAATCCGTTTTTCTTGTTCTCTCTTTTTTTAGACAAGCAGAAAAATGCAAAACGGTTACGTTTCATCATAAAACCTTCCCGGGCTGTATGTGTATCCTTCTGACGGAATATGAAATCCACGGTAACCAAATAAATAAATCACTATGACAGCGATTCCTAAAAAATATTTCATAAACATCATAACCGAACATGAGTTGTTAAACATAAAAGTACAACATGACATCAGATTAAAATATTTTAAAACAGCCTTGAAGCCACCAGTCAGCATGAACGATTATATCCGATAAAAGGTTAAACTACATTTACATGGTTTTCTTGCAGATTTCCCTTATAAATTGTGCAAAATGCTTCCAGAACACGAAAAGTCTGCATTTGCTGTTTCCTCAATGAAGCGTGAAAGGAGCGTTATCCATTCATCCATATAAATATTGTTCATTCGTGTCTCTAAAGTACTATTGGATAAATAGGGGGGGGGGGGGGGCGAATGTAACCTATTATACCAGCACATTTGATATCATTCAGCTCATTGTATTTCAGATTTGACCTTCATATAAGCGATGCCGCTTTCAACACATGTAGGCCTTGGGCAAAAATGCATTAAATGTGACACTGGAAATTAACACAATATGTCGTATGGAGCACATAACTTCACCTATACATCAAACATAACTTCACCTATATATCGGTGAAACGGTACTTTACCGGAAACATGTTAGCCGACACAATAAGGTACCAAAGGCAAAAGTAAAAAAGAACACTGACCCGCTGTCTTTCAGGAATTGTATCATGGATGGTGTCCCATTACCTAAAGCTCAACATCTCCAAGACTGGAATCCCGTCATCCGTTCTCTCCACAATTACTGACATCTCTTTCCGTTGACTAATCCACTATCCAAACGACAGACCAAGTTTGGCTCCTTGGTGTCACACTTGACTCTTCTCTCCCTCACATCCAGTGCCTCACCAAATCCTGCCGCCTTCATCTGAAAAACATCTCCCGAACTGGCCCTTTCCTCGCACAAGAAACCATAAAAATATTAGTCCTCTCCCTTGATTATAGCAACTCTGTACAATTTGGTCTCCCCATATCCCACCTTTCACTGCTCCGATCCATCCTCAACACTCCAGCTAGATTAATCTTTCTTTGTCATTGTTCCTCATCTGCCGCTCCTCTTTACCAGTCCCTCCATTGGCTCCCCATACCCTTCAGCGTCAAATTCAAACTCCTGACCTACAGCGCCCTTAACAGCGCTGAACCCCCGAATATCTCTAACCTCCTATTCAAATACACCCCCTAAGCACTCTCTTCGTTCCTCTCATGATCTGCGGCTTTCTTCTACCATCATTACCTCTTCTCACTCCTTTATTCAGGATTTCTCCCGTGCTGAACCTCTTCCCTGGAATTCCCGTTCTATCAGATTATCTCCCTTTTATGCAAATTTCGAAAGCTCTCTGAAAACCCACCTCTTTCGAGAAGCATACGAACTTTTTTCATAACACTCTCAGCCAGCATTCTGTCTAAGCCATCTGAACAACCTCTACAGATCATCCTGACTCAACCAACTCATCCCCATCCAAGCCGTCCTCTCCTATATTTTCACTTCCCCCTCAACTGACTATATTGTAAACTAACAAGAGCAGGGCCCTCTCCGCCTTTTGTACCCGTTTGCTCTTGTTTATGATTTTAAATGTGTCCTATCAGCTCTCATTGTAAAGCACTATGAAATCTGCTGGCGCTATATAAATGTAATGCAATGTAATAAGATGGTTGAGTGAGTGTGGTGTTAGAGTGTATAGGTGTGTTGACGTATGGTGTTATAGAGTGTGTGTGTTAGAATGAGTGAGTGCACATGGTGTTAGAGTGTGTGATTGTTTGCTATTGTGATAGAGGGAGTGTGTGGTAATGTATTATGTCAGTGTGTGTTAATTAACCCCTTAATGGCAAAGCCCGTACATGTACGGGCGCAAAATGCATTGGTTTAGGGACCGCCCATTGTCCTTAAGGGGTAAAATATGCTGTGTATGCTGTAATGTAAAGTATTTGGGTGTTGGTACATGGTGTTAGAGTGTGTGTAAGTGTGTGGTGTTACAGTAAATGTTTGTCAGTGTATGGTGTCAGTGTATGTGTGTATTAGAGTGAGTTTGTGTAACGGTATGCAAGTAAATTATGTTGGGCGTCAAAAAAATCCTATATGGGGAGCCCGAGTATGCAAAATGTGAATATTATTATTTGATTATTAATTGATTATGAACTCATTTGAAACTGATCAATTAGAAAAAATACTCATTAGATAAAGGTAGTAGCTAATAAAATATATAAAAAGATTTTATGTATATATCTATTAAACATTAAACAAATATCTATTTTTGTACACTTATATAATAACATTTTGTACCCATTTTTTTACAGTCATATATGAAATACGGTAAATTCTGCTTTTTTGTTATTCATATTTATATGAATTTTTAATTATTTATTAATTCATTAAAATCTCTTTCGGGTTCTATTAAAATACATCATAACGCTTTATATATTCCCGTTCCTACAATCAGAATTTCCCAAATTGCCTACTTTTAATATGAAAAAAAGAAGGAGGCACGTCGTCACCCGTTCCTGTAATTACAGCCCTACCGTTAATTTTATGGACAACCCAACCGACGACATATGGCCGGACGATGTCGGTTTAGTTTTGGGTGGATTTTTTTTTCCCAGCTCAATTTGGAATGATATTTTAATTTATTATTCTGATAAGAAAGGCAAGTGGTTTTTTTTAGTGGTTACAGAATCGTGACTCACAGGACTGTCCCAGATGCTATTGCTGGCGCTTTGAGAACAGATCCGGAACATCTTGTCTTAGATACACGCCAATGCCCATGCATGCTGCCTCTATCCCAGAGGACAGACCAACACCTGCTGCTGGCAGCATGCCTTGCCTTAAGGGAGCAGACGTTCTATTGCTGTTGGGTGATAGGACTGAACAGATTCTAGATTTCAAGTAAACTGGCTAAAGGTACCCTGGGGCACAATGAACCCTTCCTTCACCCCATATGGTTTAATTTCCTTTTGAAGATGGCATGCTTAGTGCTACGCATACAGAGCATCCATGATTATATAAAACTCTCTCCGTGTAACTCGTTCCCGACAATACTCCTTTTCAGCTGTACAACGTAGTCCCTATTTACGACGGGGTCAATGTAGTGTTAATATTGACAAAAAAGTAACAGCGAGCCTGGAAGATAGTTTGCAACGGAAACTTGTAATATTTTGCCCGGACGCTCTTCGATGTATGCCAGCTGCAGCCCAGGCAGTCTTAGTCCGAGAACCAGTTGATGGCTGCTGGGAGTACAGTTAAACTGGTGTTAACATGGAAAGTAGCAAATGTTCCACACTAGCAACCTGATTTACAGGTTTGATTTCACCAGTAGAGATCCTGTGATGTACCGGGACACAATATGGGAGAAGGTTGAACGACGCTCAGCACCACATGCCTTTTAAGATAAAAATCTGTCTGTCCAAGGATTACTTGTTACTATGTCTAATTTGTTAAGGAGGTTCTATATGAACCCTGATTTTAATTTCCTAATGCACCTATAGATATAAGACTACATTGGATACATTTTATACACAACATTATATACGACATGCTTTAATTTTTGGTGATGAAGTAGAATCTCATTGACTTATTGTGTCGTTACCAGTGAGCCTATAGCAGGCAGTTCCGTTTGCTAAGATTCGACTTTGACAGTTGGGTGATACAAGGTGACTTGAAAGCGCTCAATGAAGCCCGAATTGAACAGCAACCCAACTCTTCATAAAAACTTAACTTGGTGTCAAGTGTTCAGAAGTCTGACATCGCAACTCATTTCCGTTGTGTTAACACAGAGTCTGCTAGTTGAGTTGGCCATACCAATCTCAGTTGAGTTAGCCATGTGAGCGGTGGTTAGGTTGTCGAGGAACTCTTCCCTGATGTAAACATTTAAACTAATTATCTAAAAAAGTTATACTGATCAACTAAGAACAATTAGAAGCTCTGGGTACTTTTAAGAAACAAAGGACAATGATCAAAATGTGGAATCAATTTTTTTTTTGCTCATGGGAGGTCTCTGACTTATAATAATGGCTCTTAAGTCTCCCCATTAAGTTTAAACCACTGTAAATCCACAATAATGAAAAAAAGATGCCTCATTAGTATATACGGCCAGTCCCACCAACAGGCCAAGATCCGAAATGCTAGCCTTAGCTGCGCTTACCCCAGCACAGTTCTTGAATATGGATTAAGCCAGGAACATCTATATCACAAACGTTAAAACTTATTTTTTTACAGGCGTTAACAAACTATGGCTTGCTTTTACCGTACCATCCAAAAAGAGCATGCGCACAAACTACAGATAGCTGCTTCATAGCCTACCATATCATAGGTCTCCAAAAAAGAAAATTGGCTCTTTCATGTCACAACAGAGAAACTAAATCTACATATCAGCCTGATGCTACCCAAATAAACAGAACCAACAAACCAAATCCCTCCACCTTGCCACCTTTAACTCCATTAACAGCATACAGATGGTAGCATTTGATGTGTGGGATCAAGGAGGTTCCTGTCTGGACTCACCTTTACACTTGGGGGGAACACCAAGAGAGCCTGAAGGGTAAAATGCTGTACAAAGAGAATATGAGATGCTCACCAAGATTTCATAGCCTGTCCTACGGAGCATCCCTGCTTGGGAGCATCTAAAATTTTAGTTCTCTTGTGCCAATGAACAATGCCGACGAAGGTTGAGACATACATCTGGGGTTTTTGGTTCCGTCATGCAGAGGAAATTTGCCTCTCATTTCGGTTCTGGACTGCCCTTTTGGGCGGGATCAGACTCATATGTAGATGTTTTCTCTGTAATGGCACAAGAGAGCTAAAATTTGAGATGCTCCCAAGTGTGGACCCAACTTGGGCAGACAATGAACCTGCTGTCTGTTCTTGGTGAGCATCTCATATTTTCTTTGTCATTTCACCCTTCGGGCATCTCTTGGTATTCACCCCAAGTGTGAAGGTGAGTCCAGATGTTGACCACCTTGCTCTCTTATGTTAAGAGATACTGTGGTTGTAAATATTTTAAGGTTTTGGATAGGGGTTCTTTTGTGTAGCTGTGTAGTCTGTTGATAATGGTTTTCTGCTACTTTTTCAGGAGGTAGTGGTTTTATCCTGTGATAGAACTTAAATTAGAGATGATTACAAGTGGGGGAGCTTTGTAGGACAGACTGTGAAATAACAGTCTGTTTCCGGTAAGAGTTTGATATGCTTTCGAATTGCTTTAAGTATATTTTGTAGATGTCAGCCTACACTGTCTCTTTAAAATTGTGTAACTTTGTATTTTTTCAGTGCCTCGGTTTCACTAATAAAAAAAGGCTTCTTACAGCATTTAGGATTAATTTTCTCTTTTATTACCGGTATCCAGCTTGTACGCCAGCTCTTGAACCTGTTATGGATCTTCATTGGTCGAAGCGGTGGTTGATCTGATGGGTTGAGTTGGTCGTTGAGTTGGCTTTTTGTTTTCTTAAATTAAAGTTGTCTCACTTTTCAGTTTTATATGCCCAAGGGACACATTTAAAAGCCAGTAGCCTTAGAGATCATAATGAGTTTAAATTATCAAGGGTGTTCCGAGCATCGTATATGTTGCCGGAATAATTTAATATCGCTAATGATGAATGCGTCGTGTTCTAAGCCCGTCAGATGAACTCTTAAACACAATATTGCAAAGATGAACTTTCCTCTGGAGCCGAAGCTACATTTGCTGTATTTATATTGGAATTAAACAGCTATTTTGTGATATTAAATTATACAGCGCTAAGGCAGATTGCCAATGGGTCTTATCTGCTGGCAAATTCTTTGTTTCTATAAGGACAAGAATTGACTGCTACCATTTATCCCCATAATCATTTTATTCTTTGTTCTTTTACCTTGATCCAAATGGCGTCCCAGTGTTAGCGTACTGTACATCTTAAACTGTTTAAGACATGATTTTCACATGTTTGTCATATTAAAAATAGTACTATGTTAGCCTTTTTATTATCGTATAGCTCACAAAGAGAGGGAGTAGTTAAGGTGTGGCTGGGGGAGGGGATTTAAAATCTTTTTACATTTTTATTTACATAATTAAACGTTTAAAGGGGAAATAATGGCTTTCTCAGAATGTTAGATGGTGTTTGTTCTAACAGACATATTTAAAGCCAGCCTAAAGAGCAAATTGTGTTTTCACAAGCAGCTGAGTTAATGTCACTCGTGACACCCCAGTCAGACTAAGTCGAAATGGGATTCCTGTTGAGTAAAACTCAATGACTGCCCAGTTGTTCCTCAAGTTAGTTGCTGGTGTCTATCTTATAAACTAACACTTACGTGGTACGTAAATCCATCAGTCATAGCAATGGTTGATTTGAAGGTTGAGTTGTATGTTAAGTTGGTTTCCAAGTCACCTACCGTAAGGTCAAGACTTAGAATGACGTGTTCTAAAGAACAGGCGAAGAACCAACATGTTGAGCTTATTAACACCATAATGTGCAGAACATGTCGCACAAAACATTTTTTTCTTTTTTTTTTTTTTCTTTCCATGTAAGCTCCCAGATAAAGCAATTCATAAAACACCATTGATGATAGCTCAGCCCAGAGCAAGGTGCTCCATGTCTGGGCTCACCTTTCCGCTTAGGGTGAACCTCAAGAGATCCCCCCGAATGGTGAAATGCCATACAAAAAGAGGATGAGATGCTCACCAAGAACAGTCACTTCTTATGCCTAGAGGTATATAAACCGCACCCCATTGACAAGGGCAATGAAGGCAGAAGCATTCATCTGGGGTTGTCGGTGCAGAGGAAATTTGCCTCACATTTCAGTTCTGTACTGCCCTTTTGGAAGGGATCATACTAATATGTAAATTTTTCCTCTGTAATGGCACCGGAGAGCTAAACTTTAAGATGCTCCTAAGCACCATAGGACAGGTATTAAGTGGCTGTCTGTTCTTAATGAGTATCTCATATTGTTTTTGGATTGTATCTCACCCTTCGGGGATCTCTTGGGCCTCACCCCAAGTGTAAAGATGAGTGCAACCATGGACCACCTTGCTGTCGTGCTTCTAGAGGTATACCAACTGTTTCCTGTTGATGATGAAACAGTAAGCTGAGTGATGTAGCTGGGCAGGTTGCTTCTTGGCTTTTATCCTGCTTTTGGTTTTATGACAGTTAATAATGTAATTTAAGAGTTCTATCACAGAGCTAGAATGCCATTGATTATGGAAAAATATACAAAATGCCATAGTTATGCAAACTCAAGCCCTGCCACAACAAGAGCCCTGCTACTTACCTGTGGGAGGGTCTTTTGTAGTGCACAGAGGAAGCGGAACCCAGCAGAGTTCACGTGACTCTGCTCCAGTCCTGCTTCCTCTGTACAGTACCAGAGAACGCAGAGGTAGGCCGCGCCCCCTGCTGAAGTCTGTGAGCGGCATCGAGGGAGCTGCAGTGCAGGTAAGGGGGTGGGGAGGGTGTTTGAATGAGTATGCGTGATTGAGGGAATGAATCTGTGAATGAATGAGTATATGACTGAATGAGTGTGCGTGTGTGTGATAGCATGGATGTGTAAGTGCTGGAACCTAGGCATGATGGGACTGTGATTGCTGTTAGCAATCACACTCCTATCATGCCAAGTCAGCCAGTACATGCTGAAACCTAGCTAGCTGTCCCCCTTGTGTATTGATGCTGCCAGCAGTATTGGGTCTGCACATGACTTACAGCCACCTTGTACCAGCATGTACTGGCTGACTTGGCATGA
Organism: Sceloporus occidentalis; assembly: GCA_023333645.1. Lineage (NCBI taxonomy): Eukaryota > Metazoa > Chordata > Lepidosauria > Squamata > Phrynosomatidae > Sceloporus > Sceloporus occidentalis. The sequence continues at coordinate 2,471,304 of JALMGF010000122.1, forward strand.
TAGGAGTGTGATTTCTAACAGCAAGCACAATCCTATCAAGCCAAGTCAGCCAAGTCAAAAACATTTTTTGTCCAATTATGGTGTGTTACCTACTTTTATTAAAAATGTGAGTTTTTATTCTTATTTTTAAAGGTGGGGGTCATTTTCGGTTTTGGCTAAGTAAACCGTGAATGTTTTGGTCCAGAATTTTCATTTTGGTGCATCCCTAGAATAAATAGAACAATTTCATTTTTAATTATCCTGAATCCTGACTTTGTAGTCACAAAGCTTTCAAGGCCCAGAAATCAGTGAGAGGAAGAGTAAAGGTTTTATGTTATTTTACTTTATTTTAATCTGCATATCTTATTAAAGGTCATATTTTCTCACAGTGAAAAATGAGTGCGGCCCGCGCACGTATACAATTCTAATGAAGTGGCCCACTGCAGAAAAAACTTGGACGCCCCTGTACTTTTACATCTCTAGCCCTTTCCAAGAAACTGTTCTTTAATTGTGCAAAAAATTAGCCTCTTTCATATTTCTTGTCGGGAACACTTAGTAGTCACATGACACAAAAGTACAGAACTGGAGCGCAATAAATGTTCTCTTTTTGCAGAGAAGAGACGCCGGTCAAAGATCACCAAGGTTTTCCCTGTTTATTAATATTTTTATTGCAATGATTATAGTAAAACAATGGAATATAATTGTTCGTGGGTTTGTAGGTTAATTGTTTGCTTTAAGGGGTTGTTGGGTGGGAATTGTGATATTTTTACAATGTAACAATCTCTTCTGCACCGGGGAGTTTAATGGATAAAGGAAAGGAAGTGACCTTTTGGTTTTGGGACGTGTAGGTCATTGTTAATGCCGCGTTGAGTGATGGAGACCTCATTGAAAGAAGTTAAGCTGGGGATGTGGAAAAAAGGAAATGAATAAGCTTTCAACAAGACATTTGAGGAGGGAAAGCATGTAAGGACAGTTAAGAAGCAATGTATTCTAAAGAGGGGAAGGTCTTATATTCCATCCGTCACTAGCTGCCATTTTTTTTCTGCTTAGGTAACAAATACGGACTCCCTGTCACAATATTGCTTTGTTGGGGAAGTCTACAAGTTAACAAGAAGAATGGACAAACATGGGAATTCTGGATCCTCAACAATAGAGGGTCACAAGTAGGTGAGGCGTGAATGGGAATTTTTGTGTCGTTCATAAGGAGGTTATTCACTAAAGCGTGAGTTTGCGGGAGACTTGAACGTATGTACCACTACTTTAAGAAGTGGCCCAGTGGCCCCTGGGTGGTTGCCAACTACTGGTTAGGGATATGGGAAGCCAATAACCCCCCCCCATAAATTAACACACCTATATTGCACCTTCACAGTGCAAGCTGCCACCCTTCTACCATGGGGTAATATCTATGTGATTGGGCCGTAGCAAATTGGGCTTCAGTCCCGTCCTGTCTGGAGAATTAGGACTGTCTCAGGAGACAATTGGCCTCTGGTCCAGCCCATTCCTGGGTCACCCTATGTAATGCATATGTAGATCATTGGGGGAGCTCTCTAAACTATTCTTTCTGAATTACCCATGCATTATGCAGGGTTTGGTGTAAAATTTTTTTTTTTTTTGGTATTTTTCCAGCTTTCTTCGTGCACATATTATTTCGACGTCCTAGACATCAAAACATTGATGATTGGGTCTGCTTGCTCCTTGTCATACGCGGGGCCTGCCTTGCTGCACGGGTTGGTTGTTTGCCCATTCCTCATTACACGCACACACGCCCTTGGCCACTAGGGGGCTCACCTGCGCACCTTTCCTTTTTTTTTTTTTTTTTTTTTTTTTGTTTTGTTTACTTCTCTCCTCCTCCGCTTTCGAGCGCGCGCCCTGTCGCATACGCGGGGCTTGCCTTGCCGCACAGACATGTATGCCCATTCCTCATTGCACACACACGCTCGGTCACTAGGGGGCCCGCGTGCTCCTTGACCATACGCGGGGCTTGCCTTGCAGCACAGGCGGGTTGTATGCCCATTCCTCATTGCACACATCCGCACACACTTGGCCACTAGGCGCCTTTTTTTTTTTTTTTTTTTTTTTTTTTTTTTTTTCCTCTGCCCTACTATACTACACACGGTGCTTGGATGGCAGATTGTTTATTGTTTCTTTTTGTGCGTTCCTTGTTATTTGTTTCTGTTCTTATATCTATGGGTGATTGTCCACCGTTAGGGCGGGGTATCCACCTTGATGGTAGTGCTGTCTTCTACCCCCGTACGGCCGTTACTGGTCGAGTTACAGCCTGATGGCTCTTCCCCCGGGCAGCTCCTGGTGGGAGGTTTAGTCAGGGTTCAGAGCTGTAGTTTCCTTGGGCCGTGTGCCCACGCTGTGTTCTCTAATACTCCTCGTGCCTTATTTTGTCAGTTTTTTGTGCAACTGCTGTTATGCGCCGGTACTTTATTACACGATATTGGCATGTTTCCCCTGTGTTTTTCCCTTTGTCCCTCCCTCTCTCCTGGTTTTTTTTTTTTTTTTTTTTTTTTTTTCTGTTCCCATGGACCTTCATCGCCTTCGCTCTCTCCCGCGTCTCCAGCCCCGACGATTTTCCTCCGTGAGTGACCATGCCACCGGCTCAACTTAAGATAATTAGTCACAATGTGCGGGGCCTCAACTCCCCCCAGAAGCGGCGACAAGCTATGCGATACTATCAAAAGTTACATGCCGACGTTATTCTGCTGCAGGAGACACACCTTCGTAAGGCCTCCTTGCCCTCGTACTGGAACAGGTCCTTTGGAGTCCACTACCACGCTACGCATCCTACTAAACGTAAAAACGGCGTCAGTGTCTTCCTGAGAGCCTCGATGGGATTCCAGTGTGCTGACGTTTTGCGTGACAAGTGGGGCCGTTACCTTCTTTTGTCGGGACTTTTACACAATAAGCCTGCTGTCATCCTCAACGTTTACGCTCCGTCGACTCAGTCGGCCTCCTTTTATCATCAACTCTCGAATCTCCTTCTGCCGTTCCGCAACCATATGCTTATTGTGGGAGGCGATTTTAATACGTATTGGGACGCCTTCGTTGACCGGAGGGGTGCGACTGTGCGGCAGGGCTCTTCTCCTGCCTCTAAACAGCTCAGAGACTTTGCTACGACGGCGGCGCTTGTGGACGTTTGGCGGCTCCATCACCCTAAGGACCTAGACTTCACCTTCTTCTCTCATCCTCACGGCTCTTACTCGAGGATAGACTACATTTTCCTCAGCCAGAACTTAGCTCCGGTTGCCCGTCCTTCGCGGATTCACCCCATCTCCTGGTCCGACCATGGAGCAGTGGAATGTTCCTTCTGCCCTGCCGACTGGACCCCGGGTGCACGCTCCTGGCGCCTTGACGAGTTCCTGCTTACGGACCCGGGGGTGCTGACTGAGGTCATCTCCGATATCGCAGAGTTTCACCGCTTCAATGACACTCCGGGCACTGACCCGCAGCTCCTTTGGGTTACTCACAAAGCCTTTGTCCGTGGCTCGTTCCTTCGCATCGCGGCCCGGAAGAAGAAGCTGAGGCACCATGCCATAGACTCTCTCACTGCTCAACTCTCCTCCCTCGAACAGGTCCACAAACAGACGCTGGACCCTGCTGTTCTCCGAGAAATTATTCAACTGCGGGGCGAGTTAAACGTTCTTTTCAGCAATGACGTCCTCCATTCCCTGAACCTCACCAAGCAGAAATTTTTCGAGTCCGCTAATAAGCCTGATGCTATGTTGGCGCGCCGGTTGCGCTCCCGGAGGAAGTCGCAGAATATTCGCAAGATCATTGACTCTGCCGACACTCCTTGGGTGTCACCTAAAGACATTGCTCATCAGTTTGCGCTTTTTTACGGCTCCTTGTATGACGGCAACAAGGCCCCCAGGAACCGCTCTGGGAGTGACTACATCCGCTGTTTCCTTGACTCGCTACCAGCCCCGAAACTTTCTGACCAGCAGGTCGCCCTTTTAAATCAAGCAATTTCGGAGGACGAACTCCTTGCTGCCATCTCCAGTATCAAGTCGGCTAAGGCTCCGGGTCCGGACGGCCTCCCGGGTTCCTACTACAAGAAGTTCAAGGCGCAACTTCTGCCGTACCTGCTTCGTCTCTTCAATTCCTTCTTGGACGGATCCACCCCTAGGCCGGAGATGTTACAAGCTAAAATTATTGTCATCCACAAGGAGGGGAAGGACCCCTCGAGATGCGGCAGTTACAGGCCCATCTCGCTCATCAACGCTGATGTGAAGCTTTACGCCAAGGTTCTGGCCAACCGCCTGGGCAATGTCATCGCTTCCATCGTCCACCCCGACCATCGCATCCCCCCCGCATCGAGAAGCTCCTGACAACATCAGGCGAACGGTTGATCTGATCGAAATGGCGACGCTCACCCACCAACCAACTATGTTACTGGCCCTCGACGCCGAAAAGGCGTTCGACAGGATAGACTGGGCTTACCTGTGGGAAACTCTGAGCTGGTTCGGCTTCCACGGTAATTTTTTGCGGGGTGTCCGCGCTCTCTACGACGGCCCAACGGCCTCGGTCGCTCTGATGGGCTGTGAATCCGGAACCTTCAACATCCTTAACGGTACAAGACAGGGGTGCCCCCTCTCCCCCCTTTTATTCGCCCTGTGCTTGGAGCCTCTGGCTATAGCTATCCGCCAGCACCCTGATATCACCGGTGTTGAGGTTCAGGGTCAGCAATACAAACTGGGACTTTTTGCCGACGATATCCTCCTGACTATGTCTCGCCCCCTTATATCTCTGCCGAACCTATATTCGGTCCTGACCGAGTTCTCCAAGATTTCGGGCTACAAGATCAACACCGCTAAATGCGAAGCCCTGAACATCAATTTGGATGCCGGGATACAGCAGACTTTAACCGTGTCCTTCCCGTTCCAGTGGCAACCATCATCGCTCAAATACTTGGGCATTCATCTCACCAACAGCCCCCAGACGCTTTATGCTGCTAATTACCCTCCGCTACTGTCGTTGCTTCGTCAGGATCTTCGGCAATGGGCGCAGTATCATGTCTCCTGGCTGGGCCGGATCTATGCGGTCAAAATGAATACACTTCCACGTCTGCTGTACTTGTTTCGCGCCCTGCCAATTGCTGTCAACACCCGCGACATTGATTCGTTTCAGTCGTGCATTTTCCAGTTCCTATGGAATGGTCGGCGGGCCAGGATCAACCGGCACACTATGTACTTACCTAAGGAGCGGGGCGGCTTGGCGGTCCCATGCCTTCGCCTGTATTACTTGTCCGCCAGGCTTTCGCAGCTGGAATCTTGGTCTTTCCCGGCTGGCACGTTGCCCTGGATTGACATTGAACGCCTCTGTCTGCCTGACCGCCAGCTCCAGTTATGCCTGTGGCTTGACCACGGTCGGCTGCCAGGCTCCCCGCTCCTGTCCACTATGCAGGCGTCCTACTCTCTTTGGATGAAAGTCAGATTTACGTACCAGTTGAGGGGCCGTGTGTCCCAGCTGACCCCGTTGTTCTTTAACCCACTCTTCCCGGAGGGCATGGACTCCAGACGATTTCAGTGGTGGGTCGAGGCGGGCCTGAGTAGGCTGGGTACCCTGGTGTGCGGGGGGCGATTCCCAACGTTCGAGGAGCTGCTTGAACGCTATCGCATCCCCCAGGCTGAGAAGTTTCGCTACCTGCAGCTCAGACATTTTGTGGCCACTCTGCTGCGTGACGCCGGAATCTCGGAGCTGACCCCCCTCGAACAGAGGTTTCTTACCCGCCGTCGGCTGCGGGGCTCTATCTCTCTTCATTATTCGCACCTTGTGGCTAAGACTTACGTCTCTCCTCCGGCCTATCGGGCACGTTGGCATACTACCCTTCAATGTACCTTCGCGGATGATGACTGGTGCAGAGCGGCGACAAACACACATCGCCTTACTGTCAACACAGTTATAAGGGAGCGGTCTTACAAGGTTATTGCCCACTGGTATCTCTCGCCGGCGCGGCTCTCCAAGCTCTACCCCACTTCCGACGCCAACTGCTTTCGCCACTGTGGTGATAAAGGCACCTACCTCCACGCCTGGTGGTCCTGCCCGCTTGTCCTACCAATCTGGTCTAAGTTCTTCCGGGATCTCTCGACGGCATTGGGCACTCCGGTGACTGCTTCCCCCCAGACGGCTCTACTGAACATGGATGTGTCGACGCAGCAGTTGTCTGTCCCTGGGCGTCAATTGGTGCATCGGGTCTGTGCAGCCATTAAACAGGCCCTAGCCAGGAGGTGGAAGGGAGCCCCCCCGACCGCCGATGAAATTCACTCCAACATTTGGCATATCATCTCCATGGAAAGGATTACGGCCAAACTTCATGATGAGATGCAGAAATTCTCCGATATTTGGGACCCCTGGCTTGCCGCCTTCTCCCGCGGGGGCACTGTCTTGCCGTTGGTGTCCCTCTGACTCGGAGCTGGGTCGGCGGTCTCTTCTGTTGGGAACTTTTTTTATTTATTTATTTTTTTTTTTTTCCCTCTCTCTCTGGGTCCTCTGTCCCCCCCTCCCCTCCCCCCTCCCTGATTTGGTAGCTACCTTCTGCCACCTATGATGTGTTTATGCCATTGTGTGCGTTGTCTTTCGGCGTCTGCGGCGCCGCCTGACGGCTCCGCCGCACTGCACGAGTGTTTTCGGTATGCCAGAAAAAACAGAAAATACTGTCGACTATTGTTTATTCAGGTTTTTTATCTTTATTTTTTCTGCCCTGTACGCATACCTGCCGCACCGGCCATGTTTATATGTATCATCTTTTAATGCTGTACCGTGAGTGCCTTTAATCTTATTGGAGTCCTTTGCATTCTCTTATAGGCCCTGCGGGCTCTTTCATGACTGGCTGTTTGTTTATGTTTCTCTTCAGCCATTTGTTGTATTGATGTCGACACCAATAAACATATTTAAAAAAAAAACAAAAAAAAAACATTGATGATTGATCAAAACAAACAAGACATAAAAAAAGACTGAAAATATGTTTTTTTGTTAGTTTTTTTTGTTTTGTTTTTTTAACACAAACAAAAAAAAATGTGTTAAGTCCTTAAAAGAGACAACAGCAACCTGCTGCGGGAAAAAAAATTTTAATTTTTATTTTTTAAATCCATAGTACATGAGTCAGGTATTTAAAAAGAGACTACATCTCCCAAAAACACAGAGTATTTTTTAATTATTTTTTTTTCTGTGGCTCTCCAAGTAAAACAATGAGCCTATTATACAAACCTTAAAAGAAATTTTAGAAGCACCCCCCCCTTATTAGCTGTGGACATTAGAGGGTCATTTAGAAAGCCAGACATTTTTTTTTTTCTTTTTTATCAAAGACGTCCTGAAAAGAATCCTTTACAAAAGAGGAGCAGTGTGAACGGGGGTAAAATCTTAAAAGGGTAAGATCAGAAGTGTCCCTAATGCATATTTTTTTAAAAATAAATGTAAAAAAAACCCCCCCGTTCCTTCAATATACCAACTGTAGTATATTTAAAACACCCATTCATGAGTGGGAAAAAAAGGAAAACAATATGTTTCTCCATATGCTTGAGACGCTCGATGCTACGTATTTGCATAGATAACGAACACCTGTTTTCTCTTTTAGATAGGGGAGTGGTGGGAAAGTTTCCTTGATTGGTTTGATTCTTCCCGGTTTCATTTTATTACCATTATTATAAAATACATATTGTGATCAATTTGCCGTATTCTTTTTCCAAGAAGATTTTATTGTTCGTTGCTCTTATTAGTTATTGTTCATTTGATTGTTTATAGATATATTCTAGAAATTGCGTTGAATAATGAGCCGTGTGTTCATTTTTTAACTTAGAAAATGTGCCATGCTATGGTTTCAAAAATGTTTTTTTATTATTATTATAATTTTTATTTATTTATTTATTTATTTTGATGAGTTCCTCAATTTTTAATTAGATATTATCAGTAGTTCTTTAGGTATTCTGTGGGGGAAAAATATATATATATAATATAATAATTATATTATATGCCAGCAGGCTTGGACTGGCCATGTGGCATACCAGGCAAACGCCCAGTGGCCTGCTAACCGACATCGTACCACATGCACCCGATCAGCAACTCCAGTGGCAGATTGAGCTCCTTGAAAAGAGGGGCATCAGGAAAGGAATCTGTAGAGTCCACTACCTTTTATGTTCTCCACTAAATAAGGACCTTCTCCTGGTAACATTATGATTGTTGCAATGATTTATTACAGCATTCTTGCACTTTCTACATCTACCATCCATAGTACTGGTAATTAATTCCGCCGGTTTAGTGGCAAGGTTATTGAAATCCGACACACGAAAAGTCTTAGACCCTCTTTCCCTCAAACGCCTATACCGGGTTCAGAATCTTGATTCTTCAATTCCAGAACAAAGCCGTCTATTGTAACGGAGCGGAACGTACAGTCTCTCCGCATTCCTCCTCTTACTTGCTGAAACATCCGGCCTTGCAGGGCAGTCAGTGCTTTAACCATCTCCTTGGTTTTACTCCATTGCCCAGACAGTGATAATAGATACTTTGTCTACAAAAGAGAGATATGCATTTGTGGGTTTTTTTTCTCGTACGGGAGGACGAGAAGTCATCAGTGGGTCTCCTCTCGGGGAGATCCTAGAAGATCCGGCACACCCAAGGCTTCTGCCTGGGTGGGAAGGAAGGGGATGCATATCCTTTCGGGAGCTCATGCCCCAAAAGACGAAGATTGGGGACTCGGCTCCACTGTGACTCCCACAGTTTGGATCACTGATCACTTTCTTCACATTTTGATTACCACAGGACAGAAGAAGATGGAAAAGCACGACCTCAGGCTCTCAGGAATTTTTTTTTTTTAATTATTGGGGTAAGCTTCGGTGCTCCCCTTGTCGGGGCGGTAAAGCACTGTATTGCTATGATTCTGTATACTACAGCGCCGCCGAGGTTCCCAAAGAGCTATGTTTCCTGCTGCCTTCGATGCTCGTCCTGCCTGACGGTTGAAGTTTCGTGTTCCCGGTGGCCATGGGGAAAGATCGTCTGGTGGGTGTACCAGTCAGGGTACAGGTCATTCCCGTCACAACGTCCTTAATTAATTACTTGAAGAACATAAATACCTAAGAAAAAGCATTTAAAGCTTATTATGTATTGTTATAAAGCCATTTATCACCAAAGACATGTGCAATGCCCACCAAGTGCCAATCAGTCATGGCACTTTATTGGATCGATGTTAAATATGGCATACAGTACATGTGAAAAAGACACAACTCAACAAAGTTCACAATATACAAAAAAATATATTTTTTTAAACCATTGAAAAATATGTGATAGGGTCCCATTTCGCCTCTTTCTCTAGGAACGCATCGATTACTTTATCAGCTCCACCGAAGTTAAAATTCTCAGCACTAACCAGCATTTCTTTAGAGAAATCCTGGCAGAATTCACACAATCCCATAGCATCCCAGTTGTATGTTTAGAACCCAAAAGTCCCTAAATTCACAAACTGTTCATGAAGTTCATAAAATCGATAAAAATACATATTTTTTTGACAGAAATCGACATGGTCACTAAAAAAGGGGAAATCCCACCATTTGTATCAATGCTATTAGCATCGCTATAAAGCATCAGCTCAGTGTGGTGTTTCAGCCAGGAAAGTCACCACAAATATCACATGACTTATAACAATGGCGGCCTCCAAACCTGCAGATAAAGGGAGTTTTTTTTTATTTTTTATGTAAAACGAGATAAAACCAGGTTTTTTTTCAATGCCGACCAACATTACTTTATACAGCGCTGGGGGTGAGGTTACTTTAGTATACAGCACTGGGGTTTATGCTCAAGAAGATTTTTTTCTCATCTGACTCCCCCCGTTAACACCTAGAGAAAGGAGCTCCTCCAAGTCACAGACAGCAGCGCGGATTCCAGAAGTTCCCTTTTTCTCCGAACTTAATTGAATTAGTTTTTTTTATATACTTCCTGGAGTTAATTGCCATCAGTAGTCAGTACAATAAAACTTCCAATGGGAAATGTCTTCACACCTTATCGTGGTCTTGCAAATAGCCATGCTTTGGGCCTGGGTTCCTCATAGATACCCCGCTGTCACCTTTGATGATACGCGTCAGGCTACGCCGATTATATTTGTACTCTGTTTTTAGCTTTGCAATTAAAACGTGCAGCTGCGGAGGTATAATTATGCGGCTTAGTTGCTTGTGACCCACCTCCATTAAAGGGGATTTCTTTTATCTTCTGCTAATTGTTGGCATGAGGCATGTAATAAAACCAAGAGACCACTGATTTATTTGTTAACCTGCAGGTAGTTTTTTAAAAAGGAGAGACTTGTTGGAAAGGCACTGCAACCCTAATGGAAGACAGCTGCAGCTAGAAGGGAATAAATTAGTCTATTGCCTTGGTGACTTTATTGCACGTACAGGGCGAGCCGTCTGCCGGCTTGGCATTTACAATTCTGTTGTTTGTGGGAAAGGTAGAGACGCGAAACACCTGGTCTCCTTGTCGGAAAGAGTGAACCGTAAACCAAAAGTTTTAATGCGCAGACAGACGTAACAAACGTTGAGAGAAAACAAATGCTAAAATACGAGTAAATCTTATATGACAGATCTTTTTATAAAATCCACACATAGGTATGTGTAAAAGTTTACATATTCTTATATATATATATGTGTGTGTGTGTGAATATATATATATACCGGGGGAAGCGATTTTCCGTTGCACAGTTTACTTCCTTACTAATATGTTAACTTCCTGCTCAGAAAGTATACAATGGTTGATGTATAACAGGCATATGTTAACATATTATTCCACGTAAATGTGTGCATGTTATAGATTACTTTTTTTTTAGGAAATTCAAAACATTTTGGAATTATACACGGTTAAAAAAGCTGAAGCCTTTGGAGTCTTTCGAACCAGCATGTGGCTTCTCGTATCTTGGCCAAACATTTGCAGGTTATATTGTGCCGAGGTGGGCAACCATGAATCCTTTCAAATCAGGATTTTTTTTCTCTTTTTTTTTTCTTTCTTTCAGCTGCTCTTTTATTCTACCTTTCTCGTTTTTCCCCCCTGGCTCCTGATCCCAATTATTGCCCCTTCGTGCTTTACCGAACTCCATGGAAAAAAAGTTGACTTTTCCCCTCAATATCACCCTCATTCACATATTCCTGATTTTATTTAATTCATCAACTGCTCAGTTTTCCATGTTGTTTCCCCCATCATTTAGGAATGACTTATAAGAGCATTACTATTATGGGCAACATTTTGGAAATTGCCCACAGCTGCTTGTAGAAGTCCATATCTATTAAATGTCACTACTGTGGAGCATCTTCATCTTCTCCAGTGTTGGCTCCAAAGACCACTTGAACTGGTGCCACCTTCTTTACATATTTTGGGTTATTCTGCAAAAAAAAGTGCCAATCCCTACTAACAAACTATTAATTCTGCTAAAATAAAACCTTGAAGAAAATTGGGACAAGTCAACACTCGTCGGATCTGAGTAGGAGTGATCCACCCAAACTTTCCACATTGTCATGAGGTCCACATTCACTTTTATGGGATCTATTGGAAGCTCACTGGAAAGAAATCTTATATTCTGGAGAATTAAATGCATTTCACATTAAACTAATAAGACTACATCGATGTCGGCCTCAATAGATTTCCGTGAATACCAAAAGATCATGATTCAGATGACCAACCTGGGCAAGAAACCAACCCAACAACCTAGGTCAACCTCCTAGTTAAAAAAAACATACCAAAGGCTTTTCACCAAACAAAAGATACGTTTGTGTACGAGGATTCCCTGTGACGCTGGTTAATTTAACTAACGTACCCGCCGTTTTATTTTTATTCAAAACCCTATATAATAATTCAAAATAATGAATAAATGATTTAATAAATAAATATACATTTTCTGAAATGTTTTGAGAAGGTTCAACACAATTTTTTGCAAGGGCACGGAGGGAAATATCTGCTAAGTAGTGAAGAAGGGTGTGAAATACGTGTGAAGTTGATTAACTAATCTTCTTAACCCCATGTTGTTTTGTCCAATGCATTCATAGGACGCATAAGCCGAAAGCCCTCTGTGATTCTTTGCTCGGGTCTTAAATGAGCTTTAATATGACGGGTCCGGGTTCCCCAGGCGCTCTTTGAGAGATTACAAGGTATCGGTGAGTTGTTTTTCCTCATCTGAACTGAGATTGTTTGAAATCATCCTGTTTTTTTAATTTAATTTTCTGTCTTTGGCCTGACAACAACCAAGAACACAAAGGTCGAAACGTGCGTCGGCTTTCATGCCGTAGCTCCTTGGGCAGACTGGATGGGCTTAATGGTTCTTATCTGCCGTCGCTTTCTATGTTTCCTTTCGAGTTGATATGGTAATTTTTGCTGTTAGTTCGTTTTTTTATTTTTCCCGTCGAAGAGGGTTTTTTTAGGCCATCCCTTTATAACATAGACCTCCGTTGATTTTAACAGCAGGACAGTGAGAGAGTGTCTGAAACATTGGGACTGTTGGTTGGTATCATTCCTTACTTTGCTTTTATATCAATGTCAAAGACACTGGTGTCTGCTCCACATATCCACTACACCCCCATCATGGTCTCTCGGCCTTCCCTTGCTGGAATTCATACAAGTCCTACAAGGATAATTTATATTTTCTCCACTGTGGATGAAGTTGGCTTAAGGAGCTCGAAATAGTCCCAACACGTCACCCACTTAGTACCCCTGGAATCCACTAAAAGTAATAGTTGTACCAATTTTTAAGGTCAGTAGCATACCTGGGACTTTCTAAATCAGCTGACCCTGAGACTCTTGAAATATTCACCTATAAAAGCCCGTCCTGAAGACCCTATGTAGTGACTCACCAAATGGCTCCAATACCGGTCGTCATGGAAACCTTGACTTGTCATTATTTAAAGACACATTTAATTGAGTCACCTGCATTCAAGCAGGGGTATCAACCATAACCTAGCGGGGGAGACTAGGAAGGAGTCAGATCCAGACTCAGTGACCCCAAGAATCTGCCCCCTTTCACCCTGAGATTGGGGCAAAAACCCTGAGACTCAGAGTCAATCCCTAAGAGTTTCCAGTAATGCTCTGCAGCCATCATAAAGAAGACGTGTTAGATCACAGCCGTTATCAACAATGGCAACAAATGCATAATTGAATTTTAATTAAATATTAATAACAATAACACTTCATCAGGATTATAATTGTGTCCAAGATGTTTCCATCGTAGCGTAACTGTGCAATTCATCCATTTTTTTGTTATTTCAATTTGTTTCTAAATAATAATTACTGAAACAGCGAAGCATTTTTTTAATTTGTTTGCTTAAAACTGATTTGTGATTAAAAAAAAAAATGAGCATAAAACCCCCATTTTGAGAGATTTACCGTGCTTAATAAAACATACTTTATCTCCCCCTTGAAGACTGTATTTAAATTTACAAGCAGGGCTTCTCTGTAACTTTAACAAAGGATCTATGATTTTTTTTTTATTTTTTTTTTAAATTATTTATTTATTTATTTTTTTAGGTCTTGTTCCGTAAGGATTATAGCACCCCCACTGCTTGGGAAAGATAATTTCACTTGTAACACTAATAAATTGTGCAGTAGCCGGGTTGCAAACCGAACGGCATGCACTCCACTGCACATCTTGGCTCGGCTAGAAATCAGAAAACAGATGGTCCTTGCGGCTGGCTTCCCACTTGGGTACATTCTGTGCCAGCCTGCGGTGGTCGGCTGGTTACTGCTGGCACTAAGTGACTTGAACATAGTAGGACAGTGGCAGAATAAATCAAATCTTCCTCATTGAGCACCCGGCCGTAATCCGATTTGACAGATATGACATTCTATACCTAACATCTACTTAGAATATATTAACCTTTTGGTTTTCTTACGTTTTTTTGGTTTTTTTTGCTTGTGCCTTATTTTATTTCACGGTAATAGAATTGTAGGAGAGGGTACTGTGATAAATATATGGGATTTTTTATTTGTTTTTGGAGAGTTGGTAAAAAAAACCCCACTTATTATAAATGTAATTTAATTTTATTTTTTTTGCAGGTGTGTAATGCACACACATACACAAACACACATGTATATCAGACAACTGAGAGTATTTCTAGATATATGGAGAAGAGGATGACTGGCACCTTCTGGCCCAAGGGGTAGGTAAAGCTGAGTGGTCTCATCAGCCCTTGCCCTCCCACATGCACTCACACTTACACAAACTTACACACTCACATTAACACACATGCTGACACACACACAAACATACTTATTACACACATACACTCACGCCAACACACTCACTCTCATAATACACATAGCCCCTCTAACACACAGTTACACATTAATACTAGCACACACAATTACACCTCCCGCTAACATACACAAACACATACATACATACATACACCCTACCTTTCTAACTCCCTTACCCTCTCACTCTCTTACTCCCTCCTTCAACCCCTTTTAACCCTTTGCCCGGAGCTTTCTCAAAGCAGCTTTAGTTTTAATGGGGGGGGCACATAACCAAGCAATAAGCAGAATTTCCTTCAGTCTCTGATGTTTACTATTAGATTACTGGTAGACTTGTGCATTCGGATTCCTACGAATTGCATATTTACCAAATTTTGGTAAATTTGGCAATTCGTACGAAGCCCTGAAAACAAGCCCCCCCCATGAATTGGGCAAACACAGAGCAAAAAGCTAATAATTTTTGTCCCAGATTCACTCTCATTCTTTCTCATACACTCGTTCACTCTTACACTCTCTTAACGTTTCCCTACCTTTATGCTGACCACTTCTGCTTCTTCCAACCACTTCTTATCCCTTCTCTTCTCTCTTTTATCATCTCCCTTCTCCTTTTCTCTTCTATCTTTTATCTGCTATCTTCGTCCGCATCTCAGCGGACATAACCAAGTGAGAACTTCTTCCAAAATGGCGGCGTTTGTGGTGATCGGGGAGAGGACGTCACCGCAAGCGCCGTTATTTTGCCCTAATTTGAACTCGGGCAATATGGTGTTGCTTGCAGCAATGTCATCAGGGACCTCCATATTTTTTTTCCTTTCTGCATAATACACAGGTTAAAAATTCTTAATTTGGGTCAACTTCTGTATTTTTATTTTTATTTAACAAATAACTGGATTTATTACCCAAAAACTTCTTATTTAAACATTCAGAAAGACAGAAAAAAATCTCAGAAACTGACGTTTATCTCAGAGTCAAGCGAATGATGAGCACAACAGATGCAGGCTCCATTTCATATACAAAATCCAAAGCCTTTTTTATCACCTTTGATTTTTTTTTGTGGGGCAAGTGTGAATTATGCCTTTTTGCATTTGTGCATTTTTAATGAACACGAACATATTTTATTTGATACAATCTCATCACTAAAAGATAGTCCTTACATTTGTGTAATTTTTTTTAACAAAACTACAGGGTACTTTTAATTTTTCATTAAATAAAAAAAAAAATTCCGGAAAGTACATGAGGGCCATTTATTTCAGAAGAAAATAAATGTTACAGCAAGAGGCCATAATCTAAAAATAGGGGTTTAGATGGAATGTAAAGGACGTTTTACTTTACTGAGAGGGTAAAGAAGTGGCAGAGGCTAATACAGTGAGGGGATTTAGATGACTTGGTCAGTATGCAGCCTTATTTGCATATGGGGGAGCATGATGTCAGTATTACGTATTCTAATATTCCTTTTTCTCTTTCTTTATGTTTATTTTTTAATGCACACCATTTCTATAATTTCCGTTGACCTACATACCATCTCGGAGACGCCATCCCTCTGACCGAGGGACCCGAGACCTCTTTTTATAGGTAACTCTGTTATTTGCGAAGGAATGACCGCATTCTTTCACATTGTCTGTTTCTATCACTTAGATTTGTTATCCAATGCGGAAACACTTCTTGATACATTTGTAACACATTACATTGCATACCTTATATTGCATTTATTTATATAGCACCAGCAGATTCCATCGCGCTGGACACCCACATTTTTTATTATATTGGAGCTGTGTACGGTCGCTATGCATGCGCCGCCTACGCTTTAGCTAATGTTTAGTATGTTACTTGGTACTATTCTCCAGAAGGTAGCAACTGGCAAATTCATTAATTTGTTGCTTAAGGCTGAAAACAAATAATTTTTCGTTTCACAAGAAAAATTATCCAAATTTCTGCACATTTTTTTCCTTTTCGTGATTGGCAGATTCGTCTTTCCCCACATGCAGAAATCTTTTTTTTTTTTAAAGCATGAAGAAAAAGGGATTTCCGTTCGGTTTTAATCCATCGAGGTGCAATTCGGCTACAATGAGGCCATTGTCCATTGGCAAAAGTTTTGTTCATCGAAATGGCGAAGCGGCCTTCAGCATCTACTTCCAAAGTAAAAAAATATATATTTCGTCATATTATTCTCAGTAAAGCAGCTGTCAGATGTACAGCGCTGCGGAATATGATGGAGCTATATAAAACAATAAATAATAAATAAATAATTAATAATAATAATAATCAAAGCAATATTTAGAAGTCCCTTTATTAAAGTGTTTTTCAGCCACGAGTGATAACAATAGGCATAACAATTCATTATTTTAAAGTAATTAATCTGAGTGTTTGGAAAATGGCAAATGGGGTAAAAAAAATATATTAATCTAAAAATTTCCGACTGGAATTTGTAAAACGGCTTTTTAATTTTGTTCATTGCCGTAGAGCAGAAACAGCCAACTTACGGCATCAAGTCATTAGTTTATATAACGTTGTTACCATAATGAATTTGTAAAGAGACAACATGTTCTAAAGATCTGTACAAACCGTTATACAGTAATATAGCATTTGCCGGCAGATCGGCCCCATTCGGCCCCCGTCTAGTCGCCCATTTCTCCTGCTGTAAAGACTCAAACCTTAATCAGTCGTTGGTCTTGTCTTAGATTCAAGAGTCGTATGTCTATCCCATATCCCATATGCATGTCTAAACTCCCATCACTAGATTAGCCTCTACCACTTCTGCGGCGAGGCTGTTCCACCTATCTACCACCCTCTCAGGTGAACGTAATACTTATATAATGCATAAAAGACAACAGTTCTCTAATCATTCCAACTGCTTGCAAATATGTGCCGCCAATATTAACTTGGATGGATTTTAATCTTATTAATAATGGAACTCATGTTCTTCTGTCGTTTTGGAAATTTCGGGTTCTGAACTATTTCTAGTGCCATAGATACCCCTTTAACCCTCTAGGTGCTGGAGGGCATAGGAATATACAAACAATATTTAGACAAGAATTTTGGCACTCAGAAGGTTAAAGATATGAGAACTACATTTTTGGATACGGAACCTAGTCAAGAATAATTTAATGGCGGAAAATTTAACATTTTTAATCTCATAACTATATATTTGGAGAACTGGAAGCTAGGACCAGGCGGACGTAGGTCTGATTATACCAACGGCGCTAAGGTTCTATTACCAATCACAAAGTCCAGAAACTGTGTAATTTTACTTTCTAAATGTTAAATATAATAACTTCTAGTCTCAGAAAAGAACTGTACGATGCGACACCAGAATGAACCGAGGGGTATACTTGTAGAAAAAAGTACAACAATCCAATAAAGGGTTAAAATAATCGAATTAGCCAAATGCATATTAAAATCTCCCTTAAAGATGTTTTAGAATATTCAGAACTCTTCTGAATTCCAGGTATTTACACAACATTTGTACTAAAATTCCCATAAAATGTTACGAAAGTGTGCGACTCCTTATGTTATCTCGCCTTTTTTCTACTTTATTCTGATAGGTAGACCTGATTTGATAGCAAAGCATATCTAAAGCATGACAATTAATGTTTTTGCTGGCCAGCATAGTGGTATTTCTGGCAAAGGTCACTCTTTTCTTGGCTAATCCTTAAAATTTAACCCTCGGCTCACTAGGCAGTAATGAATTTTAAGGGTACCAAAAGCTGGCAATGTAAAACGATCCCATCAAGTGTTCTATTAACACGTTCTGAAAGGGCCATTTTATTTGCTATTATTTTTATGATTTGGAAATTTGAAGGAAATTTCTACACTGAATTTTAATTTATATTCGGAATATTGCATAGCTAGCCAATAGAAAGAAATAAGGCATAATTACATATTTAAATTTAAAAAAATATATAATACAATAAATATCCATAAATATACATATTTACCAACACTTCCATAAATTAATATTTTAAAATATATTTAAAAAGGGAAACTATAAAAAATACTTTCACTGATAAATAAATATTTCCATTCAGTGTCAAAATTATGTTTTTTTTTAAAAAAAAAAGTGGAAAACATTAAGTCATCATTAGAAAAATGTACCCGCTGTCGTAAAAAATCTCTTAAATTAAATTTTTTATTATTTTTTAATTACATGCCTGAAAAGTGAATGAAAAAAAAAAAAACTGCATCAGATTGAAAGTCGGAAAAGAAAAAAAAAAATCTAAACATTGCATGATAGTCTCTAAGCAGTTCCATCTGTCAAGCAGAAATTTTAGGCTAATAGCCTGTGGCAATCTCTCTTTTTCTCTCTCTCTCTCCCTGCCGTCCACTACCTGCTTCTTTGTCCTATAAAATCTTCTCATTCTAAAAAAAAAAAAAAACCAAAAAAACACAGAAGAAAAAGGAAAGAGAGAACCTTACAGACTAAAATCATCTGAGAGATGAAGTCCTAATTTTAACCGCCTCGCTTTGATGTTGAGCAGTGGGTTCTTATTTAAAAAAAAAAAAAAAAAAAGCCGAACGGGTGGTGGTGAGGGGGGGTCGAACAGAAGACATAGCTGTAAAGCAGATGACTTTTCTACACTTCACCTTGCCACTGGGTCTCTGAGAGATTGGTTCATTATCAAGGAGAATTTTTTTTTTTTTTTTTTTACCCATGATTCCATATGGTATGGACCAGGCTACATGTTGCCCAACATGCCAGTGCAAATGTTTTCTCAATTAGGTGTCTTATCTCCCGTGAGTTAGCATCAGATGAAGCTTGCTGACAGCATAATGGCAGGAAAAACTTCTGACGGCTCCATCAAATGGCAGCTTTGCTACGACATCTCGGCCAGAACTTGGTGGATGGTGAGTTGGCAGAAGGACTGTATTTTTTTTTTTTTTCTTTTCTACTTTCCCTCCCTCTTTGACAAAATGTCCTAGACCTCACATTTATCAAATTAACATTTGATTTTTTTTTTCTCACTCTTCAATGAATCCGCCTCGCACTTGCCCTATTTGATTTCCTCTGTGCCACTCAGTAACAAGGGACTATTGATGGTTTGCTGTTTTTTTTTTGCTCTGTCCTGCTGTTTCTATAGAATGAAATTTGTGCGCGAGAACCAAAAAAAAAATTGTGAATTTATCTGTATTTTTTTTGCTAAAAATTATTTCAGTATGAATTTTTTACATTTTTTTTATATTTTTTTTTATCTCTGATTAACCTATTTAAATAGAATTGACATTATTAAAATAATAATAATAATAATGTTTTGGATAATGTCCAAGATTTTCTCACTAAAATTCAAACTGTGAGAAATCTTCTGTTTTTTGTAAATTAATTATGCCTCCGGAGTTGCTGTTCTCTTTCATCGTTACTTCACCGCAAGTTTGTTTACATTTTAGCAGGTTATTGTGCTCTAATTTGCCGGATCTGTGCGCTTTTAAAGATCCCTCATAATCTAGCTCTCCGCGGTGTTTGGCTTAATTAAAAGTTTTTACTAAAGTCTCAGCGTTCCGTAGAGCGTTAAGTCACATACTGTGGTCATTCAGGACCGGCAACCTTTGACACGGTAAATTTCTAAGGGGGTACAAGCAATTGAAGGGGATTCACAATGATCCATTGTAACTGGAGATACGACTCTTCTTCTAAAGACGAGAGTCTTCCAATCATTACTGGCCATTTTAGTCGTTAGGTTGTTGTCCGTTAGGGATTAATTCGTTAGCGGTGCTTTTCGAGTTTGCCATAATTATTATTCTTGTGGCAAGCGTGAATTCTTCCAGCGAGAGAGAAAGTTTGCTGCCAAGACAATGAATGTATTATTCACTTCTAAGTCGACCGTGAACTTCAGGCCATTTCACATAGATATGAGTTAGAAATAGGACCGGCGTTTGGAATTGCTAAACAAGACTCAATCGGTTTCATTGTATCGTCCACTTCAACGTTTTTATTCTTCTCTACTGTTTTTATTATTTTTTTTATTATTATTATTTTTTTTTTATCTTCGTTTCAAGTGCTTTTGAATTTCTGAGGATAAAGACGTTTCTAAGGGAGATACGGAGATTGTCTTCTGTTTTTTGGGTTTTTTTTTAACTGTACTACTAAAGCATGTCGTTGTCTTTTGTGCTCGTCTGATGTGATATATCTTTAAAGATTACTCTGGCATGGCGTTCTTTTATTCATTCATCCGTTTCTCATTCATTCGTCGTTTAAAGGTTTGTCAATCTGTAGATTTTACAAGGGTCTTGCTGTTATGGGACATTGTGAAATTAGATTACCCCATGCGGTACCTGCTAAAAACTGGACTTTTTTATATCCATAACCATTTACAGGGACAATTTAGTTTAATGGATTTATGTTCATTCATTTAACTCTGACGCTGTGTTTTATATGTTTTAGATGTTAATTTGGTTAACTCTATAAGTTCCAAAATGCTTGTTCTTTGATACTTTTTGGGTTGATGGCGGATTTTGTGCAACGCCAGACAGTTAACCCATCTCAAGGCTGGACTAGAAGAGTTCGATGTCTTGTCAACCTAAATTATATTACAGATGTTTAACTGTCATAATTGCAAATTGTGAATAGAATGGAAATTTTTAGTAAGACTTTCGTCTAAAAATAAACCGCCTTTTTTAACCACATATGCTGCTGTTTACGTTAAAACCTCCAGAAAAGCTTTCTGTTTTGTTTTTTTTTTATAAACTTTCATATTGCACTTTTTCCCCCTTTAAACTAAAACATGGAGGATTTTTATATCTATTTCAATTGAAATTGTTCCAACTGCATAGGGCGAGTGGTCATGTCTAAGGGCTATACTGCTATACTGTATTTTACATTTTCAGTAATAGTATTTTTTAGCAAGTTTAGGAAAACATTGAATACAGGTGAATGTTTACTTTTAGGTGGAAAAAAATATTTGGAAATTGTCTACCTTTCTACGCATGCATAAGTGAGTGATCTACTATCATTTGTATTTCTTATTAATAGTTTGGCTTTTAAAAGGTCATGAGTGCATATTATATATACAATATAAAAATACATATATTGTGCATTGCTTGGGTATAAAACAATTGTATATGAAGCTTTTGGGTTCTAAAAAAACTTTTAGGTGTATGTAGAATGCACTGTTTTGCTTTACCGCAAACCCACCGGAATGTAAGAGGTTAAAAAGTTTCATCTCAACCTGCCCTTCAGGGCTTGCAAAGGGTGGTATTTAAAGAGACAGTGATAGGGAACCAGATTTGGAAGTCAGAAAGTTTAAGAAAGCGACTATGATTTCCTTCTTCAGACAGCTAAGGGGTTAATAGACCTTAAGTGATTTGTAGTCAAAGTGATTTATTTAGTGCATCCACAGGTATAGTCAAATGTATAGTTCAAATACATGAGTAACCTCTACAAGCTGATTCAATGATTTGCAAACTCTGAAAGACAAGATAATGCCTGGTAGGGTCTGGTGAGAACATACTTTTTTCAATTTTCAGTATCATTTTTCTCTCCTTTCTCACTATTTTATGCATCCTGTGATTCTGTCCTTTCTTCCATCATTGTCAAAGTCTTAGTGTTCTCCTTAAAAAAAAATCATTCACGGAATGTAAATATGCAAATTTCAGCAATGATGCTAAAATGCCCATAAAATGTTTGCTCTGCAAATAACGAGACAACTTGTAGAATTGTAAAGATGATAGGTTGAATTCTACGGGTTAAAAAAAAATAATGGGAATTTTATTCGTAATCTAGATCGTGGGAACCAAAATACATAAATATTAAGATATTCACAAATCTCCAGTACAAGGTTTCAGTTATGAGTTTTATAAGAAGGAGGGGGAAAAAAAATCCAAGTTGCGGATCTTTCTTTAGTTTAACAATGTTATGACAACCCCCAGTGATGGCTTCCGGAACAAAAGGAGTTTTACATCTGATTCTTGATTCATTCCAATTCAACCATGATGTTAAATATAGAGAGTGCTGAAAAATTCTATAAACATCTTCTCAAATATATATATATTTTTTATCAGTGGAACTTTTTTCTTTTTTGGGTGAAATAGAATACCTTCATAAAGCTAGAGTAATCTCAATCAAGCCTCAGACCTGCTGGTCTCCGGTCTTCTATTAAAAACTAAGATAAGTACAGCTGTGTTTTTCTTCTAAACATTCTGTTATCTGGTTCATATTAGAATTTTGTTTTTTCCACTGAAATCCTATGAAGACCAATCATGAGAACCCACTTTGTCATAGAGGAGAAGTTCCGTAAATGTATTTATTTATGTGAACGAAACGT
Organism: Sceloporus occidentalis; assembly: GCA_023333645.1. Classification (NCBI taxonomy): domain Eukaryota; kingdom Metazoa; phylum Chordata; class Lepidosauria; order Squamata; family Phrynosomatidae; genus Sceloporus; species Sceloporus occidentalis. Next base: position 2,493,752 of record JALMGF010000122.1, read on the forward strand.
TTCTAGGTGAAAATAAGTTTAACCCAAAGGTTGTGTAAAACTATTTAGAGAGGGGACATGAAGTATGAGTAATAGGATGGATATCCGCATATCATCCGAAGAAAAGACATATGAGGTCCCAAAAACGTATATAACTTATATAACATCACATCTGTTTCGATGTTGACCCAATAAAAGGTATCTTCGACTTCAAAAAAGTATCAGGTAGATATGGAGGAAAACCAAAGGAAGAGATGGTATAGAGTTAAAAATATTACTAGTTAAACACTGGTCTGGCTACGTAGAGATCAGTTTTCCACCTGTGTTTAAGTTAGAGATGTCAGTAACTAGTTGTCTGGTGATAGCCCTGGACCTCCCCGTTGCTTGAGGTCTTATGCGGTAAGAATAGGATGATGGTGGGTCAGTTGGCTACTGGGATACCGGTGTAATGGTCCATAAATGAAAGAATGTCCTGTGGCCAAAGGTCCAGTGCACGTCCACATGTGGAACATACAATGTGGTTTCGTTTTTTTGGAACGGGAGAAATGCCCAGTAGGTGGAAAGGTCTCTCTCCAAGTGGCCTCTCTCAGACCAACCAGGGTCATAACACTGCTGGTGGTAGCCCAACGGTCTCCTCAATTAGCCTATATTTCTTAGTTCATTTCATTATAACCACCCTGGAAAATACATCTCACCTGGGTCCTTGACTGCCCCGCCGCCTCTTGATCATCTCAACCACTGTTGGCCCATAGTCGTAGACAATCTTCAGCCATAGACCTTACTGACTCATTAACTCTCATAAACTTTACTGAATGCTAGCATTTAAAAGAAAGTTAGAAATATCTGCTGATGGCTTCACTTGCAAAATTAATGGCAGCCGTTAACATTGCCTACGGTTTTGCAGGTGTTACCCTGGGGTAGATCTGTTTTGAGCCCACCAGTAGGCACGAGATTTGGCGTTCTTCCCCATAAACATTTCATTATGCTTCACATTGATTATTCAAAAAACTCTGGACAAATGGGAAAACAATTTGGTTCTTTGACACGCAGACGTTGGGTTTTTGGTGGAATAGACAACCACTGGAAAAGGTTGTCTATACCTCCTGGTGGGTCTATGCAAATCCACAGAATGGAAACAATTCAGAGGAAAATTGATTCAATCTTTACTTATAGAAGCGGCAGCTGCTGGTAGCCAGAAATGTCCTGATGCCGTCGGCGTGTGCTTGTCTTGAGTAATGAAAAACACTAATTTAAAAGCTATGTTCGAGAAAACCTGGAGTTTAAAGGAACCCGGAAACTTGGTAATTCTGTGATAAGATTCGCTCGTCCTATGAATACACGGCCGTGAAGAAAAGACCACTTTCTTTTTAAAAAAAATTATACAAATACATGATCCATTAACACAGGTGTTCCAACCATCCCCCTCCCCCAAAAAAAACCTATTTCTTGAAACATTATATTGGATAAAAAAGCGTCAATATGGAACCAAGTCAATCGGATCCAGGACATCAGAAATGAAGCTAGTTTTTTTTATAAGGTAGCAACCTATAAGACACCCAAAGCAGGTCCATTAGGGATTTTTTGGGTAGGAAAGAGATATTAGAGGGAGAGAGAGATGGGTAGGTCAACTAAGATTTCATTGCCAGTTGGGTAACAAAGCCAAAAAACACTCAATGACTATTAGCTAAGTCATGCAGTAACTCATTATTGTTGAGTGGGTTTCAGTGCTGGAGGATAGGACAATGTGAGTCTCCGTTTTTTTTATGAATAAATTAATTCTTACTTTTTCATATTTTTTTTCTCATTTAAATTGTGATGGAGTTGAATGTTGGGTTTATTTTGTGAATCGACCGATGGCTCACTTTTAGCAAGTCATGTGACTCATATCCTCTTCAAAATTATCAAAACTATGATTAATAATAACTTTGTTCCAGTAAGATTATAATCTAACTGTGTAAGGAAGGATTTGTACTTTCGACATATGTCTATGTCCTTATCATATGAATCAAATACTGGTAAAACTGTTAAAATATTAGCCCTGTACCCAACACATCTCAAAGCTTTGTGAATAGACGCTAGCGAATTGCTGGAAGACCCATTTGGCCCCATCTATGTCTCATTTCTCCTGCTGTAAAGACTCAAACCTTAATCAGTCGTTGGTCTCGTCTTAGATTCAGGAGCCGGATGTCTATCCCATGCATGTTTAATCTCCTCACTGTATTACCCTCTACCACTTCTGCTGGGAGGCTGTTCCACTTATCTACCACCCTCTCAGTAAAGTAAAACTTCCTTAAATTATGTCTAATGCTTTGATCCTCTAGTTTTACACTATGGCCTCTTGTTCTAATTTTTATCCTGTTTTTTATATTTTGTTTTAAGTAAACTCCCCTCTTGTACTTTGTTAAATCCTTTTATATATTTAAGTGTCCTTTCTGATAATTGTTATCCCGTGAACCATTTAAGTCGTCCTCCTTTTATCTCTCCCCAATGTCTACATCCTTCCGGAGATGAGGGTCTCCAAAACTGTGCCCAGTACAAAAAAAAGTCCAAGAAGAACAAAAACTAATCAATATTTCTCGATCAAAATTTCTCTCGTTTCCAGTTATTGGCTAACGCAAACTTAAAAAAAATAAAAAAAAAGTATAAACACCCCCTCCACCAATACTGAATTTCATGCAAATCTCAAACTTGGACAAAACCAAATAATTAAACTGATAAAGTAGGTTTTTTTTCACTTGATAATCTAGCTGTAAAATGTAGTTTTACAGAAAGATTGAAAAAAACACTTTTTTCTTTTCTGCTCGTTTTATTTTATTTCTGAAATAAGGCATATGTTTTCCCTTTTCGTTTGATTTTAACTTCCCTTCACCTGTCCCGCGCATGGTAAAGAGTATGTTTCTAATTTAAGGCATAAGTCACGGCCTGATTAGAGAGCAGGAAATGAGAGGATTTAACTGTCTGGTTGAACTTCCTTCGGTTATCAGTTCACGCTAACGTCTACAGGATTAGTAATTCGACAGTTTTACCATAATTTCTTTTGTAATTCGTTTCATTATAATAAAAAAAAACAGTTTGAGACGAGACAAGAGCAGAGACATATTTGGTCTAAACCATCTCAGTGTCAGAGGGGTGGAAACTTCATTGTAAAAACTTTATTGTTCGTGTCTTTGCACTCAAAGGGTGAACTGTTGTAAAAAAAAATGCCTTCCTTCCACAGTAATCATCCTTTAATTAGAATTTAATTAGAATTTAAACTCACTGGGATTATTATTATTATTATCATTATTATTATGTATTATTAGACATAGTTTTAGGATATGAGTCACATGACACATCATGAAATCTCACGTGTCCTTTTGGTTTTCCTGTCCATAAATTGGTAAAAAATACACACATTTATTTATCAAAGCATTTTGGGACAGAAAGGATTATGCATAAATTAGAGGCTCTGTTTCTTTTTGATGCTTTGTTATAACATAGCTGCCAACAGTCCTGAATGTATCTCTATATGTCCTGGTGACCATGTGAGTCCCGGTTCCGTAGGTAGGTAGCTTTACATTATGTCCTACATTGACCCAAAATAAAGGTTCAAACTTCGACTAAAGACCGAAGCGTTACTTTATGGGAACTTTGCATTTGTGATTAATTCAGAGACAAAAATGACAAAAACTAAAAAATATACTTAAGTTGAATGTTCAAAAATCAGAGACATTATTTAATTGCATTAAAATTAGAAGTTTTTATATGTAACGTTATTCATGATTGAAGGAGAATCAGATTTTAAAACGGATACTTGGAGCAGCCATATTGCCTTTTGCGGACGACTGTCCCCTCCCGTTAAAAAGTAACCCCCCCAAAAAAAATATTCTCACAATTTAGTCTTTTCCTTCTCTTATTTAGAATCCTGTATTTTAAAAATATCTTAAATACCTTAAAATTGAACGGCGTAAATTTCCGCACCCAGCATACAGGCGTCTGGAGTACAAAACCCACTGTGACATTTGGAAAATCGCAACAGTAACGCGGCCATGAAATAGAAACATATTTTCTCATTATTCCTGAGAGTCGATCTATCTGGGATTGAGTTAACCCTTTCCGCTGAGAATATCTAGCAACAGTAGTTAGTGGTATAACTAGGTAGTAGACTATTGTCCTCATCGCTGTGGGTTTCATGGTTATAACCACGCTTCACCTGCATCGAGAATCTCTAAAATACAGCATTTTCCGTAATCTTATGTTTATGATATATAATAATTATCTCCATACCATATCATCAGTCAAATAGCTGACAGCTCAAGAGTGCAAATAACTCTTTTTCTGAGTAAAAGCAGGATTTATTCCAAATGATCAAGTTTTAAACATCAACGTATGTTTTCTGTTGTTCTAAATAATACACTTTATCCCAAATTACTTGAGGATATTTCCTTATCACGTTATTCTGAATAATCTTCACGATACGTATAGTCTGGGACCCCCCCCAAAAAAAGTAAAGAGTGGTACTTTCTTAGAACCCATGGGAGGTAATGTGGGCGTGGCTATGGATTAACATCATTGGGTTTATAGCTGGCTCCGCCCAGTTTATGACATATGTGCCCATACTCGTGTACAGTTTAACATCATACCTCGGCCCTCTCCGGGTTTGATCGCCAGTCTCAAGGTTCTGCTTCCTTGGGTCTTGCGGTCAATTTCTTCTTTCTTCAGGCAGGTGGGCGGTGTTTGGACACTCCCCTCCCACTTAAGGCCCCACCCCTTCACAAAGCCACTCCCACAGACAAGGGAGAACTCTCCGAAGCAAGTTCCCAGTTATGGCTCCAAGATAATACTAAAAGAGAATATTATTAAGAAAAATATTGAGATACTGAATTTTGAGTAATCACTCTCCATCACCATTATTTTTATTTTATTTTTCTGTAAATCTGCCAAGTTTTTCATGTTTTTGGTATATTTACTAAAATTCCAAAATTTACCAAAACTGAAAATAAACTGCCCAAAGGAAAAGGGGTCAAACCGATACAAAGTCTTGATAAACACATGCACCACAATATTTTTTTCTATGTTGATAACTTTCAAAAAATTATAAATTCATACTAAAATGTTGTCACTGAAATGTACGGCATACACATTTTTCAAAAAAATAGAAGGGTTTTTCTGAAACCAGAAATCTCAGTATTTGGCTGGAATCCTAGATTCAGTGCAGGAATAATTAGCATTCACTTGCTGTCCCGGACAATTAAAATAAGTGATTAGTCTTATTCTAGGGATTTGCAGCTTATACACTAATGCAGGAAATATTAATGTGATGTGTTCGGTTCTTGACCCCATGCCAAATGCATTGCACGTAATCCGTCGAGGTATACACATTGCAGGGTTCCTCTAGTCTAGGAAAATCACAATTTCCCTGTCTTTTCATGTATTTTGAGACCTCTGATGACCCCCTGATCTCTGGGCTAGGGGTGAGGAGACAGTAATGGCAGAACGCGAGCCAAGCTAGGGCTGAACAAGATGTCAGAACTGCGTAGACAAGCCATAGAGAAGCTCCATGATGCCACAAGATATGGGGGGTCATGGATAGTAATGTTGGAAAACGACCAACCAGGCAATGGCAGGCCAAAGCCCGTCATCCCCTCCAAAAAGCACCCAACAATGGAGGGGATGATGGGTTTTAGCCTGTTTGCCTCCTGAAAGCCAAGACTACCTTGGTGCTCAATCCCACCCAAGGTCATCCAGTTCTGCAGACTGCCCCCCCCCAATGGACCTTTAAAACGCATATAAGAAGCATCCCTTTAAATACATTTCAAAACCACATTCCCTTTATGGTTCTATTTGTAACTATGTATCTCAATCTATCCACCAAAACCCACCGAAACGTACCCAGGGAATCTGGTGGGTCCACGAGCTCTCGACATGTCTACCCGCATACTTATTCCAGACGCGGATACAAATCTATCCATCTTGGCCAAGTATGTTTCCAGTTATCCATTAATAATATATGATGATTTAAAAGCCATAAGAATGCAAATGTCAGATTTTACGGTCCAAGCATACCATATGGGGGGACGGCAGTCATAAAACGCTCTCAGCGATGTTTGTGGTTTGCGAAGTGACAAGGAAAACACGCGCACGTGGCCTTTATTTCCAATAAAAAAAACCTGCCTGTATGTAACATATGTTTTAACAAGCGACTTATTATTATGTCACCTACTGTTACGTTAAAGCTTAATCCAAAAGGCAATCGCTTTGGGTTTATTTCAATATTTTTCCCGACGTGGTAATTTACAAAATTACAATTCCTAGAATTTATCTCAAGGAGACCGGCCACGTTTCCCCCTTCCTAGCTATAATCACCTTTTTAAACTTTTATTGTATATTTTCACTTGGTAGTTCCAAGAGGGTTTTCTTAAAAAAAAATATTTCGGAATCTTTAAAGACCCAACAGCGATCGGGGGATTAACCCTGTATAGGACCTTCACGTTGTGGTTCCTGGATAGTTTACACAGAAGAATGATTTTCTGGCTCTTCTGGAATCAATTCTTTTGGTGTCTGGCTTCTATTAATAATTTTATGGGGCAAAAAAGGTACAAATTGGACAATACAGAAATTGTATTATTCAACATTCAATCAATAATAATAGTGCAACTTTTTTAACGAGGTCCTAGGGAAGTCGAATTTGCCGGCAGATCGGCCCCATTCGGCCCTTCTAATCTGATTGTTTTTCTTGCTGTAAAGACTCAAACCTTAATCAGTCGTTGGTCTCGTCTTAGATTCAGGAGCCGTATGCCTATCCCATGCATGTTTAATACCCTCACTGTATTACCCTCTACCACCTCTGCTGGGAGGCTGTTCCATCTAGCCCCCCTCTCTCTGTAAATGAAAACTTCCTTACCTAAATGGGTTGCCACCTTTCCCAAGCTGGATTTACTTGGTAACTAGGCATGTTATCCAGTTCCTATATACATCGTAATAGATAGCTGGCCTTTGGAGCTCTACACCATAGGCCACTCTACCTCGACAGGAAACAGAAGTTGGGGAGGCTTGAAGACCCTCATGCCTACGATTCGATACTATATTCGGTTGCCATATCTGCAGCTTTCTAGGGAAATCTACAGGATTCTAGGTATAATATCTTTAATAGCAAAGGTAGTGGCCAGGTAACTCTCCAGCTCTCCCTGAAAGACGTTGACTCCCAACCAACCTCTGCACAGCTCACATGTTAACATTTAAATGTACAGGGTTTGATTATGATGTGTCTCATCAGATAAGTGGAACAGCCTACCAGCAGAAGTGGTAGAGGCTAATACAACGAGGGGATTTAAACGCTCCTAAATCTAAGACGGGTGTCCCCAATATCAAGCAAAACTGGAAGACTCTGGGTCATGCTTTCTATTCTATTAGACCTATTTTAGTTCATCTATAAAAAAAACTATTCTAGGGCACAGTTTTTAAATGTGGTTTTATCACCATAGCAATGCTATGGTGATAAGACTGCATTTCAAATTTTTAACCAGAATCATTCTTCCTATTATTCCCATTCTTAGCACATATGATAATTTGTACATTCATACATTATAATATAGTAGCCTAAATTTGAAAGTTTTGTAAAAAAAAAAAACATTAACTTGTTCATTTAAAGATGCTGTCCCACCTTCGCTGCTGAATTCAACACTTTTATGAGAAAATGCACCATTCGGAAACGTCATTCCTAATACTGTAAATACCCAAACCTTTCCCAAAATAATTCTTTAACCATCTAAAATCTTTGCTGGGAACACTTAATTATCATGCGAAAAAAATAAAACATTGTCAATGGAATAACCGCTTGACTTATATTTTTTAATGGCTGCGAATATATAAGAAAGCGAATCCATCATCCTTTGCACTGCTTACTGACTTCCAAAATTAATGACTATTTTTCCCAATGAATACGGCCTTTAAGCCACCATTTAATCAGCATTATTGTTCTGCATCCCGAACGGATGAAATTCCACGCAGTAAAAAGTATTTTCTGTGAGATCGATGCAATGTCTACTACCTTTTATTAAAGGGGATCACCCACCATTTTTTATTCATACTATCAGAATAAAAATACATTTCAAAAATATTTCCCATAATATAAAGTTTTCAGGCAGCGGCATATCAGCCATTTGTATGAGTTTTTGCTCTGTTATCTGATCCCCGATCTACTAAACACCGCAACTTCTTATCATACTGCCTGTGGGGAACAATAGAATGGCTCAGTCTTAATCATCCAGCCAGACACTCTGACTAATGAAAGTCTATGGAGGAAGTCTATGTCATAAAGCATCAGCTCAGTGTGGTGTTTGAGCTGGGAAAGTCACCCAAAATATCACATGACTGACAGCAACGGCGGCTCCAGGTCTGCAGATAAAGTGGGACCCAAATGAGAGGTTTTTGTCAATGCTGTCATTACTGTATATGGCACTGGGGGGGTTATATTACTGTATACAGTGCTGGGGGTTATATTACTGTATACAGTGCTGGGGGTTATATTACTGTATACAGCGCTGGGGGTTATATTACTGTATACAGCGCTGGGGGATATATTACTGTATACAGCGCTGGGGGGGTTATATTACTGTATACAGCGCTAGGGGTTATATTACTGTATACAGCACTGGGGGTTATATTACTGTATACAGCGCCGGGGGTTATATTACTGTATACAGCGCAGGGGGATATATTACTGTATACAGCGCTGGGGGGTATATTACTGTATACAGCGCTGGGGGTTATATTACTGTATACAGCGCTGGGGGTTATATTACTGTATACAGCACTGGAGGATATATTACTGTATACAGCGCTGGGGGGGTTATATTACTGTATACAGCGCTAGGGGTTATATTACTGTATACAGCGCTGGGGGATATATTACTGTATACAGCACTGGGGGTTATATTACTGTATACAGCGCTGGGGGTTATATTACTGTATACAGCGCAGGGGGATATATTACTGTATACAGCGCTGGGGGGTATATTACTGTATACAGCGCTGGGGGGTTATATTACTGTATACAGCGCTGGGGGTTATATTACTGTATACAGCGCTGGGGGATATATTACTGTATACAGCGCTGGGGGGGTTATATTACTGTATACAGCGCTAGGGGTTATATTACTGTATACAGCACTGGGGGTTATATTACTGTATACAGCGCCGGGGGTTATATTACTGTATACAGCGCAGGGGGATATATTACTGTATACAGCGCTGGGGGTATATTACTGTATACAGCGCTGGGGGTTATATTACTGTATACAGCGCTGGGGGTTATATTACTGTATACAGCACTGGAGGATATATTACTGTATACAGCGCTGGGGGGGTTATATTACTGTATACAGCGCTAGGGGTTATATTACTGTATACAGCGCTGGGGGATATATTACTGTATACAGCACTGGGGGTTATATTACTGTATACAGCGCTGGGGGTTATATTACTGTATACAGCGCAGGGGGATATATTACTGTATACAGCGCTGGGGGGTATATTACTGTATACAGCGCTGGGGGGTTATATTACTGTATACAGCACTGGGGGTTATATTACTGTATACAGCGCTGGGGGATATATTACTGTATACAGCGCTGGGGGTTATATTACTGTATACAGCGATAGTGGTTATATTACTGTATACAGCGATGGGGGTTATATTACTGTATACAGCGCTGGGGGATATATTACTGTATACAGCACTGGGGGTTATATTACTGTATACAGCGCTGGGGGTTATATTACTGTATACAGCGCAGGGGGATATATTACTGTATACAGCGCTGGGGGGTATATTACTGTATACAGCGCTGGGGGGTTATATTACTGTATACAGCACTGGGGGTTATATTACTGTATACAGCGCTGGGGGATATATTACTGTATACAGCGCTGGGGGTTATATTACTGTATACAGCGATAGTGGTTATATTACTGTATACAGCGATGGGGGTTATATTACTGTATACAGCGCTGGGGGATATATTACTGTATACAGCGCTGGGGGGGTTATATTACTGTATACAGCACTGGGGGTTATATTACTGTATACAGCGCTGGGGGTTATATTACTATATACAGCACTGGGGGGAGTTATTATTGTATAAAGTGCTGGGGGTTATTACTGTTTACAGTGCTGGGGGGGTTATTATTGTATAAAGTGCTGGGGGGGGTTATTATTGTATAAAGCGCAGGGGGGTTATTATTACTGTTTACAGCCCTCTTTCTGCCCAATTCAATCCTTAAAGACCCCATAGACCGTTTTCCTAGATCTCTGTGTTTATTCCATAATAACAGGAGGTGTCAGAACCCAATCAAGGTCCATCAACGTTTTCTGAAAAAACGTATATAGAAAAATATTAATATGATGATTGCCCCTTTAATAAATGAATGCCATGAATCTTGTCCTCGTAATTTCGAACTGGTTATTACCTTCCAGACCCCGTTTAATATTCCGGTATCCATGGTGTTCATTTCTGTTTTTTTGGTTTTTTTTAGCCGTGCTAATTAGCAAATCCATCCCCGGCGCATTCAAAGACCCCTCTAATTATTACATTTTGATGGGCACGATCATCACAATATGGAACGGAGGGTAAATGTGAATAAAATATTGTCATCCTCCGAAGAAAGGGCGAACTGACCGGTTTCCCTGAGAAATGTAAACTAAGCGACGCAGCCACAGACGTCTCCTTTCTAATCATTGTTTGTGCCGGAATGAAAGATGTGATTGTGTACTATTGGTGAATATGGAATCCATGCTGGCTTTGGGTTCAGAGGTCTCTCTGTTCAAAGCTCCCTTTTTTTTTCCCTCTGGCACGGCACCCTTTGTATAGAATAATTTGGCAGCTATATCCTTCATTTTTTCGGCTACCTGCCAGAGCAGCTGGTAATATGGAACCGTCTGGTGTAGACTACAAAGTCTGGGCTTACAGAAAAGGATGGCCCATACGTTCTGCCGTCTATCCCATTCAGAACTCTAAAGTTGCAATAGAACATGCCTCGTTATTAATAATGTATCGGCCATTCGATCGGTGGGATCTAGGAGAGCTGTCCCTCTTATAATCTGTCTCTCTTAAAACCAAGACAGTCCTTGGTTACCATAGAGGAGACTCGTTAGATGCCTTCCAACTTGTTAGGTTCTAGGTCTCTAAGACGAGACCAACGACTGATTAAGGTTTGAGTCTTCACAGCAGGAGAAACGGGCAGACTAGATAGACCCGAATTGGTTCTATCCTCCGACCAAGGAACTTTGGAGGATATCAGGTTCCAGGAGATGCCGCCATGTTTGGTTGTACCCTTGTTCTGGACCAACACTTGGATTGAACTTGAATAACTTGGATCTTTTATCAACCTTAACGTCTATGTCATCATCCAAATAGGAAGCTGGTGGGGGGGCAGTTTTTCCTTCGTTACAAAAAATTCTGTGCTTAGTGAACATATAGAGAATTAGGATTTAGGTGGACATTCAATCAACAAAACAGCCCCCCCCCCACCAGAAAACAGCCAACTGTATCAAGAGCCACAGACTTCATTTAGATAATTACACATCTATCAGCTGCAACCACTAATTGGTATATTTTACCAATATAAAATGACTTAATAATAATATTACATTAACAAAAAAACAAAGAAAGCCTTCTTTGGGCTTCCTTTTTTCTTATCCCGTTCCCCAATTTCATCTCTTTGTCTCCAACCTCTATGCAGCCTTCACATTTACCTTGCAGAAGTTGGCATTAACAAAAACTTGCTTTTATCTTATTTTGTTCCAATAAACTCCCTTTATCTGCAGACCTGGAGCCGCCGTTGCTGTCAGTCATGTGATGTTTTGGGTGACTTTCCCGGCTCAAACACCACACTGAGCTGATGCTTTATGGCGATGCTAATGAAGTCGATTCCTCCATAGACTTTCATTATTCAGAGAGTCCAACTGGGTGATTAAGACTGAGCCATTCTATTGTTCCCCACAGGCAGTATGATAAGAAGTCGGGGGGGTTTGTCTAGTAGATCAGGTGACAGAGCGAGAATCATACAAATGGCTAATATTCAGCTGCCTAAAAACATTATAATATGCAGAAAAAAGATGTATTTTAATCTGATACTAATAATAAAATCATTGGTGGGAGATCTCCCTTAAGAAACACAGACCGGAAACACTGAGGATTTTTTTTTGGGAGAAATTCTTCTTATTCTGCCTCTGCCGTTGTCCTAAATGTACTCATTGCAACTAAAAAAAAATGAAGAAACTTAATTTGCCATTTTTTCATTTCTATAAAAATTGTCCAAAATTTGGACGCAGCAATCGTCATATCGCCTCTGATTTATAATGATGGAAATCACATGTAATCTGTTTAACGGGAGAGAGAATATCTCCATAACTCAGAAATTCTCCATTCCGGCGACACACGATTATCCCCCAATTCACGTATTTCATGTAACTGTGGTTTGGGGTAAATCATTTCTGGCTTAACTAGACATCTCAGCCCAACAATATTTAGCATGTTTTCTTCTAATTATTTGTAACGTCACATAAATCACTGTGACAAACCGGCTATTCTGAAGCTGCCGAGGGAGACGAGGAGACTTAATACGTTTAATTTGTATTAAAATAGAATTTGCATCGAGCAACAAGTTAAAAGAAGATTCTGTACAGAGAATATTCTTCCTTTAAGACCTTAAGACTCTAGGCTGGTTTTAATATACATTTTTTAAACTGTTTTTTTAAACTTAGCAGCGTTTAGGTAAAAGCTCTGAAGAAGATTTTCACGAAGTTCTGACTTGCACTGTGCGATAAGTCGGTCATGTCGAGGAGCTATGAGGTTAAAATGTGTGGTTGATTGTATTAATGGACCAAAAATTTATATTCTGAGATGTTGTGGAGTTTATATCTATATATCTCACAAATTAGTATATTAATAATAAATTATTATTATGATGTTTTACTTATTATAAAAAATAACAAATAAATAAAATATAATACATTATTATTTTTTGTTATTATTATTATTATTATTATGATATTTTATTTATTATAAAATTAAAATTTAATAAATAAATAAAATATAATACATTATTATTATTATATTTTATTTATTAGAAATATATATATATATAATTAAATTATTATTAATTATTATTATTAATTATTATATTTTGTTTATTATTATATTTTATTTTTATTGCCCCAACAATTCCCACAGGGTTCTTACAGTCCCTACATTCAAAGGATCTGAAACTGACAGACTAAAAAGAACTGATACATTAGGTAAAGGAGGGCCCGGCTCACAAGAGCTTACAATCTAGAGGGAATGATATTTTACAATCTTTAGGGAATGGGGTGTAAAGAAAAAAAAACACTAGGTGAGTATGAAAAGAAGCACCATTGTTTAAAAATGTACTTAACTGTAGTGGATCTTTCAAGTAAAGACAATGAAACAACAAAAAGCCAGATATAGATAAATACTTAAGATCAGCATTTCCAGTGAAAAGATGATCACCCCTCCTCTGGCACTCACGGGGTTAAATTTCGCATTCTAGTCCGCAAGCATGATCTTCCTCCCCGTACCCATACGTGTTATTTTCCATGAGTTTACTCATGTCGCAGCCTATTAAAATGGAAATGTATTATTTACCAATATACGAAAGTATTGTCATATCACACGTCGTGAAATAGATTCCAAAAGCGCCATCTGGCATTTGGGGAGATGGCGGAGCAGGGAACGTGAGAAGAGATATTTTTTACCACTTTGCCTGGGACTTCTCGACTAAGTGAATTCATTGCCAAGAAAAAAGGTGAGAGCCCTCATGCTTGATTGGGGATTTATTTATTTATTTATTTATTTATTTTTAGCTACGCGTATTCCTGGACGAAGGGAAAGAAATGGAGATTGAGAATCGAGAAGAATTAAAAATGAACCCAAATTAAAAGAAGCCTTGTAAATGACCTCCTTATAAAGTGAAAGTAGGCTTATCGGGTAAAAAAAAAAATCAATCAAGATACTTAGGCTTTAAAGAGTCCCCCTTACGAGAGGATTTGTTGTGATTATATAGGGACCTGCGTCGCTTTATCCAAAAACTCATTAGTTTCTGTTAATGCGCGTTAAATTCCAAAGCCTCATCGAGACATCTAGCTGACTCTTGTTAAAAGTATTTATTTTAAAAGATCCTTAATCCCAGAACAGGAAAAATATACTTGGGAATTCTTTTAGTTAATTTTGGGGGGGTCGTGTTATTTTTTAACCCTTTGTTGATTTAAACATCGCTGGGTTCAATCCCATCTGGATTGTAAAAGGTTAATTTGTACCATACGCTCGCTATGCCGAAAAAGGGAAACGTGATATTTCGCAACAATGGATTGTAATAAAAGGAGATCAAACAATTAAGGGGGATGAAGGGGCTACAATATATATATGAAAGAGAAAAGGTATTAAATTCCGCAGGGTGGATAACTCTGCGTTATTTCCGTGTACGGTACAAAAACTGTAACAGTGAATAGCACCCGTAAGGTAATGCACCCAGAATTACCTTGTTTTACCCCAAATATTAAATTATATATATATATATATATATATATATATATATATATTGTTGCAAATCTCTTTTATGTGTTTCTATTCAAATTTATGGCAATTTAAAGGGACACTCAAGCCATCATATGCACGGGGTCCCTTTTTTCAAAGGCATGGGGGGGCTCTGTAGAATCCCCTCCATATACATTAGCCCCTTTGCAGACCCCCTGCTACTCGGGTTGCAGTAGATGTTTTCGGCGGAACGTGTCTTCTTGCACCTGATACTCTCACCTGCGTCAAATCCAGCGATGGCTCAGGGAAAGCTGAGAGCAGGGGTCTGTTCAGACCCCTGGACAAAAGTCTGGAAAGTGCTTCCATTGATTTCAAGGGGTGCAGTTTGCTGCCACTGATTGGCTGTTTCAAGCCCATGGAGGACCATGGAGGAGGAGGAGGGCAGCTGTTGCTGGAAGGAAGCATCGTCCAGTATGCCATTTTTTTTTAGTTTTTTTCATTTTGGAAGAATGGATATTAAAATACTCACAGAGTATCAGGGTTACTCACAGAAAGTATTTTAATATGCATTCTACTATAGTGAGGGTGCCAGGGACATTAAACTGTCCCTTTAAATGCACACAGCTATGAATGCGCAGTTAGACTGATCAGTAGCAATAAGGCCTGTGAGTTAGTCAGGTGGTCCTTTGTATATTGTAACTGTTAATGTTTTTTTTAATTTTTAATATTTTTTTTTGTAAGGAATCTAAACAGTCTGGAACCCGACATCACAGAAACAAACAGAAGTTTCATTTGTATTCGATTTGATTTTTTTTTTCTATTTTATATCTATTTTCTGCATTTTTTTCCAAAATATTTTTTTCTAACTTGGGTGTCACAACGTAACAAATGATATAAATAATATACAGACCTGCTACATAAGATAGAAAAGCTGCTGAATTAGTAATAGCAGCTTTGTCTGACTGCTCCGGAGTAAGAGTAAACACGTGTGTCGTACAAAACAGAGGTGTTAGAGCCGCCGACAGCCCGGGAGAGCTGGAGAGGTTAAGCCTTAACTTCAAAGCCCATACGGCTCCTTTAAATAGCGTAGAGGTTTTTGACCTATATGTTGTGCAGGCAGGTTGAATACTAGCGTATAGATCAAATCCTATGCGCTGCGGTACCTCCTTTGCTGAATTTAACCCTTTCACGACTAAATGCAGCATTAGAAACATCACTCTTATTATTCTTGAATGCCCCGCGCTTTCTCAGTAAAATAGAAAAAGCTGATAGGTTGTTGCCATAGACGCGGAAAAAGTTTCTTGAACAGTTCTACATTGTTTCCATATGATTGACCCTTGGACAGGAAAGAATAGTAGGATAAAGCATAACTAGAGGAAATAAATTGCTGACTAGGTCCTATGACCCAAACAAGCAGGTGGTCAGTCTTAACTCCCATCATCCTTAACCGACCGGGGAGGAAAGGTGCTTTAACATCAACCCAGACGGTGTCCTCACACAGCCCAGAGTTGGGTAATTTTCAAAGTAATTCTGCCAGCAAGTTATTTGGGATCCAAGCCACGTTTCCCTTGACCTGCTGATTTGGGGAGGCCAACTCAACCCTTTTAGAGGCTATCAGGGCAATGAGGCTGAGAGAATCAGGTGGCAGCGCAGTGTGAAGCAAGAGCCGAAACTCCAGGTCTGGAACTGCCGGGATTACTCGCGGTTAAAGCAAATCTAATTAAAACCCAGCATGCCTAAATAAGCTTTATGTAACCAGCATCTCTTAAACGGACTGTATTTAGCAAATAATATTTGACATCTGATATTCCTGCAAACTTCAAGGTCTGCTGGCCGTGGATACGTTACCGCCGGTGACTCCTTGTGATCAGTTGCGCAATAAAAATCCCCCCCCCTGCCCCCCGCCAAGCTGCATCCAGGGCATCCAGGGCAAAATCCTGTTTTGGATCTAAATATTCCAAATAAATGCAATTTTGGCCTACATGTTAGTGCTCAGTAATAATTGGTTCATTGGAGATTAGAACCCAGTTTTAGAGTCTTGGGGGTCCACCTAAAACCTAGGGGCCCCTTGCATCGCGGGGGGGTTTGTCTTACGCCCCAGCTGGTGTAATATACTTTGTAATGTCAGGCAGTGGAAATACATATTTTTTAGAATTGGCTTTACGCCCTCACCAACTGTGCCGGTTATACGGATCGCCTCCTTTGGGCACAGGTGGCTCATTCGGCAGCACAGGTGGAGCTGTCAAAATCATTGAACCTCCAAAGAATCCATCTATGTTTTTTATGAGAATATCCTAAAAAATACCTTCCCCCCCACCCCCACCGTGGGTGGTCTTGGACTGATCCTGAGAACCTCTGGGGGTAGATAATGCAAAACAGCTCCGTTACAATTTTGCCTCCCCATTCAACCAAACAATTTAGAATATGAACCAAGCAATTTTGCTATTGTGTAAATAAAAGCACCGGCAAAATAAAATGATCCTCCGAGCACAGATCAGCCCGTGAAAAACAAAGCTAACGCAGTGCATCCTGGGATCTGTGGCCCCATTGCAGAACGGCCCTGTTCGGCCCCCGTCTAGTCGCCCGTAAAGACTCAAACCTTAATCAGTCGTTGGTCTCGTCTTAGATTCAGGAGCCGTATGTCTATCCCATGCATGTTTAATACCCTCACTGTATTACCCTCTACCACCTCTGCTGGGAGGCTGTTCCACTTATCTACCACCCTCTCTGTTAGTAGGAATTATTCAGTGTTTTAGATCCAAACATAGACCCCATCATCGCACTTTTTAAGGTCCGCTCTCTATTCTACACGATTGATGATTATTAAGGCGTCAGCTCATTTTCTCAATGGATCGGGGTCTATTTTTGGGCAATGTTTCCTTAAATATTCTTTTTAATGACGTAAAAAACATTTATAATCTAAGACACCGGTGTAATTCTAGTCTAATTTCAGATTACGTATAGGAAACAGAAAATGTTAGTGGTTTTCCTCTTCATATGATATCTTCCACATCCACGGGGCAATCTGTTTCCAATCTATCTTCATGTGTGGTCAGAAGCTGATGTGACAGCAGAGAATACACCGACCGGACCCTATTCCTCTCCCTACTCACAACTTTCAAGATTAAAGACACTTTGAGTCGGTCAAAGATGTATCGAGAAAAGCGGCTTTTATTCACATCGGAAAAAGAACGGATACATTATGGTCAAAAGTATCGGGACGCCTGACCATTACACCAACAGGGACTTTGATGACATCGCATTCTAAATACATTTGCAGCTATAACGGCTTCCGCTCTTCTGGGAAGGATTTCCATGAGATTTGGGGGAGTTTCTGTGGGAATTATTGCTCATTCATCCAGTAGAGCGTCTGTAAAGGTCAGGTGCTGATGTTGGACGAGACACCCGGCTCACAATCTCCGTTCCAGTTCTTCCACCCCAAACTCATCCAACCATGTCTTTACGGAGCTTGCTTTGTGTGCTGGGGTGCAGTCATGCTGGAATAGAAAAGGTTCTTCCCCAAACTGGGGCCACAATGTTGGAAGCAGAGCATTGTGCAAAATGTCTTGGTATGTCCCCTTCAGCACACCGTACAGAGCCCTGACCTCAACCCCATGGAACACCTTTGGGATAGATAAATAGATCAACCTTTAAAACAATTATCACAAAGGTGATAATTGCTAACCTTATTTGCATGCGCCTACCCAGAATCCCTTGTGGTTGTGGCAGCACCATGAGATTTCTGAGGGAAAAACAAATCTGGCTTGTCTGGTGTCTGTAGATGAGGGTTTAATAATACTCCTACTACTCCTTACATTTTATTGGAAGGGTATCCATCACCTTTACCCACCATAACTTATGTAATGGTATTTCTTAGCTACCACAAGCCTCAACTACTAAGGCAGTATTATAGCCTCATGCTGATGAGCTCTATTGAGGATAAACAGAGGGAGCGGTTCTTCTTGGCCTTTTGGCTGAGAGCAAGTGAGTACCTGTGAGCAAGGGAATGCTTGGCTCTCTAGCATTAGGGCTGGGCATGGTGTCAGAGAGCCCTAAGGTCTCAGTCCAGTATTGGTGGGGAGAGTGGTGTGTGTGCCTTCTGGCCCCCACTTCCCCCAAGAAGGTCTTCATGTATGGGAAGGTATGAAGACTTCAGTGGCTCTCCCTTTGGGAGATTCTAGAAGATCTGGCCCACCCATGGCTTTTGCCTGAGTGGGAAGGAAGGGGATGCATATTCTTTTGGGGAGTGAGTGCTCACCAAGATTTTGGACCACCTCAGCACTCATCTTCACTTAGTTTATCGTATGAAGATGTTGACCGAAGAGCACAACCTCGGGCTCTCAACAAAAAAAAAAAGCTGGCCATGAGCGGAGATCTGACTATTGCACCTCTTACCCGACTTTTGTGTAAAGGCTGTCCTGTACAGCGGGCAATTACTTTCAAAGTATATATAGGCAAAAGCTGATAATTGCTAACCTTATTTGCGTGTGCCTACCCAGAATCCCTTGTGGTTGTGGCAGCACCATGAGATTTCTGAGGGAAAAACAAGCCGTGTGGTGTCTGTAGATGAGTGTTTAATAATACTTCTACTAACCTTCAAAAGAAAAAACAGCAACGTATACCCCGGAGGCTGAAGGGCTCTGAAGTCATCAGGGAATTGCAGTCCTCATGACCTCTAAAGCCAGTGCCGCCATCCTCACCGCGAAGCGATGGGATATGATGTTGTATCCTGGAGTTATGTGACTATAGAGATCTTCCTATTATTGATGGACACTAGGATGATCTGCCCCACCCCTGCAGTTTTGTGGCAAAGGGACTGCTGCCCCCTGGAACTGCCACCCTACCCCAAAATATACCACCGCCTCTCACTCCATTTTAATTTTGGTGGGGTACAAATAGGCAGCTCTTGAGATCTCCCCAACAGGTCCCCTGAGGCTCCCCATGGATCACCCCATCTGCCCCTGTCTGTGACCATCCCCGTCTAGCAATGAAGACAACACTGATGGGAGCAATTAAAGCTCTAAAGAGTTTAATTCCAAATTCCAATTGCTTATATTACGTAACGTATACAACTGTGTGATTCAATCCTTTTTAGCTCCGTCTCTGTATTTTAAGAGGAAACAGACTATGTAGAGTTGATTGTCCCCGTTCAGGGTAATGGGGGCAACTAATGGCTGATTAAAAGATATTTAAAACATTCCGTACCTTAGAATGTTCAACGCACTTTTGCTCTCCGTC
Source organism: Sceloporus occidentalis (assembly GCA_023333645.1). Taxonomy (NCBI): domain Eukaryota; kingdom Metazoa; phylum Chordata; class Lepidosauria; order Squamata; family Phrynosomatidae; genus Sceloporus; species Sceloporus occidentalis. Next base: position 2,513,503 of record JALMGF010000122.1, read on the forward strand.
ACATTCTATCTGTACTGAAATCGTTATGGTTGGGCCTTGATCCAGGATATTTTATTTTCTAGTTTCCTGAACCCATACAGAGAACATACAGGTCATGAAAGTTCGGCGGAGCTTCTGGAAATAAAATAATTCGGTTATTTTTCACCAACGTGTCCCCTGGGATTGTGAAATAATATACAGATTCTGCCCAATTCTAAGAGGAAATGATTGTTCAAAAAAGCGGTAGCCTCAAGGCTGAGGGATGCGCAACGCATACCACAGGGAAAATTAAAATTACTACTGTAGATGTGATGTAAGGAAGTTTTACACTATATTGTGATATCTCTGCCCAAGAGCTTGCAATCAAGAGTACCCCGTCTCCTATTAACCATAATAATTCTATTTACTGGACCGGTCGCAAAGGAATTGATTAACTGTAAATGTAATGAGGGCTTTTTGCAGAGTGATATCAAAATAAAATACCCGTAAATATATTTGTCAATTAAATTTTATTAGTTTTGTCTGTTTTTATTTACAGAAATAAGAGATAAAATTGAAAAATGTATCTTCTCTTTTGACACTTTTATAATCTTCTAAAGCCATGGAAAAAAAAACTTCTTTCATTTATAAACCCTTTTTTTATACTAAGAATAAGAGTAATTTCAGAAAAAATAAAAAATAAACATTTTATTTTCTGTAGAAAGATCAAGATTTCGGCCATGCATTTCTTTCTCTCTCTATTGCTGAAAGGGTTAATGAAATAGCCAAATTTTTCTGCAATTTATCAAACACTGGGCAGAAATATTTAGTAGAATATATAGTATTTAGCACACATATTTTTACTGATAGAAATATATATATATTTGTGCTACATCCTGATGATTTAAAAAACGATCATCGCTCATCTGGCATTTAACGATATTTTTTCTGCCAATTAATTCTTAGAAACTATTGAAGATGATTGCGGGGTAATTAAATAAAAGGGGGGGGGTGAGTGTGATTTTTTTTTAAGCAGGAAGCAGCATTCAAGCACTTTCTGAATTGCTTTTTTATAGGGAACGCCAGCCGTTAGCTGATGGGACATTCTCCAGCCCTTAATCCTTTTCTGCTGATCTATTTATGTAGCAATAGAGACCCGGTGTGGCCTTTTCATATTAGTTTCAGCCTCTGGATACACCGTAGCAGGAAACACAAATACCCCTCATTCATTGGCTCCGTCAGCGGCGGGATGCGGGTTGAGGGTCCCGCTGACGTCTGTGGGTGGTCCCGTTAATTTGCGGTACGGGCTAGCCCCACACAGAGTAAAAAATTGAACGAGGAGTTGGCCTGTCCCACGACCCAGAGTTTCTCCGTGGTGACCCGAAGAAGTGGCGCTTCACCCACCGACGTAAGATACTTGGTGGCAATAATATGTTATAGTTTAATGGAGAAAATGTGTGGCTGAAAACAATCTCTAGCGCTAAAGGCTCTTGCGTGGTCTACTGAAACAATGTAGCAGGAGTCCAGGAAGTGGGTTGCAACTTCCTGTTTGAGGTTCCAAAGAGAGTCACCATAGACGAGAGAAAGCAGAGCTTCACCCAGAGACTCCAGGTCAATCCCAGAGTGTGATTATGGGTAACAAATGAGGATTTACATGTTTATGTCATCAGCGAAGGCAGATGTGATGTCAGAGATGGAAAATCTAACTTTGAATAATAAAAAAAAAATCAGAAATAAAATGGTGATTATGCAACTGAATTCAATTATGATTTTATGACAGATAAGTGAGTTCTCTTCGAGATATAAAATATGTTAGCTTTCCACCCATGAATGCGTGCGTTAAAGGAGGTATCAGTCCGCTGATAACAATAATCACCGATGTCTGCGTAGTTTCAGATATCCAGAATGATGCGATAACGCGTATAGAGTGTGCGGGTCTTCCAGGACATCGTAATGGCCTATTTCCTAAGATGTCAGAGCCTATTTGGAAATGGCCTTAAACGCAGGCATTCTTCCTTGTCTGATTTTAATAATTTATAAGATTTGATACAGTCGCTAAAATCAATCACTCGTAGCTAATCCGAGCACTTTTGTTCAATTTAACATGTTGTCTCATCAGATAGAATTAAGCAAATGCAGAGAAAAAAAAACAAACGTTTAATGCATTATTAACTATAATTGATATACGTTGATACATAACATAGAGTAGACATTAAAACATTAAGAAGTAAACCAGGTTAATTTAATAATTTAATAATAATACAAATATGATTTTTTTTTTTGTTCCCTAAAATTAAGTTATCGCTCCCCCATTGTTACGTTGCTGATTGTTACTGATGGGATCAGACAGGCTTTGTAGGTGTTGGCGAGAGAAGATGAGAGAGAACATCGGGACAGTAAATTGATTAGATATGCAGGATTTGCCATCTTTTGCCATATATCTCGGCTTGTCCAAGCCCTACAACCCTTACTAAGTCGGTTCTGAGGTGTGACACGTATTGCTTTACCTTGCGGTTATTTGAAGGAAACGGTTATACGTCGTTCCTGTTAGATTACTCTTTGGAAACATGTCACAAATGCTTCTCTGTTGGCTGTTTTTAAACAGCTGCTATATGTTTTGTCAACTGCGCAAGCTGCGTACATGTGAATAAACAAAGCAAATAGCTGCTGGCACCGTAATAATGCAACGGATAAAAACCAACACTGGTGAAATGGTCCATATTTCCCAATATAATATGGACGCCAGTTCTCAGATGTGGTGTATAGGAAATGTTTCATGAAATGCAACGTAATAGACGGACAAACCACAAACCTGTTCGCACAGGGCGGTAATGTACCACGTGGAGAACCGATTCTCAAACCACTAGTAGAACCTCAACAAGTGCTGAGGTTTGGGCCAGCCTAGAAGACATTTAGAAATTAAAATAGAGAACTTCTAAACACCTGGAGGCTTAGTCCTTAAAGCCATTCTAGACTATTCACCTGCGGATGATACACAATGCTGGGTATCTTCCAATAAAATTCAATATTAAAGTTATTATTCCATAAATAAAGGGTTTTGGAGGATTTACTTAAAGTAGGACAGACTATGCTTTCCTGCAGCTCGAGTTGAACCAGGCAAGTTTAAGCTTCACGATTCTTTGATTCTTCATGATTGGAGAAAACCACGAACACAATAGGTCCACCAGGTCTCTGTCACACAAGAGCAGCTTTTAGCTCTCCAAGGCATCTTTCAGCAACAAAAAAAAAGAGCGAAACTCCTAAGCAGAAACCGGAGTCGGGTTTCTCCATCCAACTAATCATAACTTGCATGTTTCTCAGTGTAACAAAACATTGCGTCCATTGTGAAACTCAAAGCCCAGCTGGGCTTATCCACAGAACGTTCAACCAAAAAATACGAGGAAGCAAAATAGGCAGGAAATGAAGTCTCTCGGATCAGATTACACAGATTGACCGATACATGTGCGGTAGACACGCACACGTATAATTCACTTACGGCCATGATTCAATTATCATAACAATCATATTGTTATCTACGCACGTGAAGCTAGAAGAAGCTGTACCTACATGTTAGTGTTCCAAATTAGAACACTCGGTAGCCAGTGGAAGATCCACAGAGAGGTGCCATCTCCTTCTGGCTTTATACCGATACTTGGACTTTCTAAGTCTCCCTTCAAGTTGCATTCAACAAGTATCGATGATGCGATGAACAGTTGTTGAGTTGACTGTTGGGTCTGTCTGTTGAGTTGGTCATATTACGTCCACTATGGAGTCCGTCAAGTTGGACATTAAATTGATCGTCGAGTCGAACTGAGTTCTTGGTCAACTGACCTCCTTCTGAGGAGTTGAGTTGATTTTGTCAAGCTCTTTTTTTGAACACAACTGCCATCTTGATTCAGGTCAAATTTCTGCAAGTAGGCGCAAGTTGGCTCTTGAGTAAAGTTTGACTTAATCCGTGGTCAATTTTACATTCAAGGTGACCTTTTCAGACAACTTAGTAGAGTTCATCAGAACAAGTTGGGTTGATGCTTGGTTAACAGACACCAAAAACCATACCTGACATCCATAAAAATGTAAATCTCATATAATGGTTGAAAAGTCTTGGTCTTACAACAATAACCAATAGCGTAGTCCAATCACTGGGAACATTCCATTAGTTGCTATAGCGATAAGATCACTTTATGGATGTTTCTACCAGAATCAGGTATAAATGGAGTGTTTTAAATCTGTTTTCTTACAGGTAACGGCTCTTTAGTTTGTTGATTGCAATGTACTGCGGGACAACCAGACACTCCATGGTTAATCCAGTAATGGCAGGAATCAGCTTCCAGTAATCTTGACCTTAAATCACTTGCTCCAATTTAGCAATTGACTTAAGTCAGGCAACTTAAATTCCCTCTCCTTTAATCACGATATTATTCTGACTGCAGTGCAGCGCCAGCTGACCCTGTCCAAAGAGAGCTACTCAGAAAGAATGCAGAGCGGAGTAATTAAATACAACCCTAGACGGACAATGCGGCACAGTATCCCCATACGCGGGCTTTGCGACGGGCTGCATTCGCCAGCTGCTACACAGTCCAGGAAACATCTAAAGTCAACGTATTGTTGCCAGTGTAATTTTACAAGCGGCACGCTTCAAATACAAGGAGTTAAATGTCTTAAAGACGTGATACAGTTTAATACTGTAAAGGGGATTTAAACATGCGCGGGATAGACATACGGCTCCTGAATCTAAGACGAGACCAACGACTGATTAAGGTTTGAGGATTTTATGGCAGGAGAATATGGGCACGATCATCCTTATCCTTATTGAAACAAAGGGTTTGTCGGGGTATCAGACCCATTCGGCCCCCCGTCTAGTCGCCCGTTTCTCCTGCTGTAGAGACTCAAACCTTAATCAGTCGTTGGTCTCATCTTAGAGCCGTACGTCTATCCCATGCATGCTTAAATCCTCTCATTGTATTACCCTCTACCACCTCTGCTGGGGGACAGTTCCATTTAAAGTCCGTCCCAATCGGGACTTCCTCGATAACCAGTATATGGATATCATCTGCGTGACATTTAACATTAAGCAAGCGGAAATAACAAAGTTTCCACAGTAACTCCCCCACGGGACATTTCTCCAGGTTCTAATGCCAAGCGTTCCTCACCGTCATTCACCATAAGGACCGAAGCATAAAGAACCTGGTTCTTGCTGGTCTCCAGTTCTAGATTGCTCTTGTGATTGGATATAATCTAATCTAGCGATGGACTTTTTCCAAATATTTGAGACTCTAGAGAACGGGGACTCCTGCTAGGATCTACATAGCGTTGGACGTTCACAACGTAGCAGTTGTTTCCAGCTTCCTGGGTTATCGTAAAATATAAATGTATCAACCTCTGGACCGAGGATCCAACGCGATATTAAGAGCCCTCGAAACTCGAATTCCTCAGGTTGTAAAATTGAAAGCATTTAGAGCAGCAGTAGCAATGTGAACATCATTAGGAGCCATGGCTAGCGTGATCGTTGCATGTTCCTCCTACCCTTTGGCCACTCATACACATGAACGCTTTTCCACTTAAACACAGTTGACTAATTAATTTCTACCATCTGTTCTCTTTTTTTTCTTTTTTTTTTTTTAGAACTGCAACCATAGCATAAAAGTTTCCAAACGAGATCTGTTTATTTTTTTTTTCTGATAATTCGCTCAAATAAAATACAAATTTAAAAGACTATTATTATTAATTATTGATTTATATATAGCGGTAACATATTCCACAGCGCTGTACAATGGGCTGGAAATCGATTATTATTTTGAAAAAACGAATTTAACAAAGGATATTATATAAAAATATATATTTGCTCTGATGTTTAACTATTTAGGCGCTAGGGTAATGTACTACGCATTTTTTATTTGTTGTTAATTTACTTTGGACGATAAGATTTAACTGCCTGAGTGTTTTAGGGGCGACCAAATATTTGCTATGATATGTAATAAATTGCCAGCCCCAATGGCATTGTAAGAGTTAAAAGTCAACATGTGTTAATTATTGCATTAGCGTTACAACGTCTGGAAAAAGATTTCTAGGAAAAAATCCCCCAATGTCAATCATTTAAAGGGTTCCCAGTTACACAGCGGGGATAAGTCAACATCTTTCTTCATAATGAACCATCTCTTTTTTTTATTCGAATTTTTCCATAATTCTCATATTTTAATAGTTTTTTGCTTACAATTTTACTCTCATGTTACACCTTTTAACAAGTATTAGGAGATACCATTTTAAATTTCACAAAGGCACGTAAGGAATTATTGAGTTTAGGCGTTTCAAGCCCATCGGCGGCGTTTCAAGTCGATCAGCAGCCATCTTTGGGACGTTGGGAGTAGAATGGGTCGTACCGAATAGCTCAGTGACTTTAAACATGGAGCTGTCATAGGATGCCACCATTGTCACAAGTCAGTTTCAGAAATTTCTGCCCTGCTAGATCTGCCCCCAGTCCACTCTGGGTGCTATAATTGTGATTTTTCACTGATCTCCCCAACCGGCCCATTAACACTATAGAGGACTGCGCCAAGTCGCCATAGCCTCCATAGTTCATTTCTGGCCAGCACTGAGGTCATATCCTGGCGCTTAGCACTATGGATGGTGGCTCGGAGGAGGGATGTGATGGCGCTTCCCTAGGTTAGGCCTATGGCGGCTCCGAAGGTAAGTTCACTGACAGCAACACAAGCTTTACCCGTAACACACCAAGTGGATGAAGGAAGTCAACAGCATAGTGGGGCCAACCTCTACGACAAAATGCTTCTTCAGTTGCCAACCAACACTGGACGCCCAACGCATTTTACAAGCTTGTCATGGAGTGTTTCCGAGACCTAGAAACGTAACATCCCATAGAGCCATATTTATTTTCTTGGCCGACGTCCCTCATCATCTACCAGACCTTATATTTGTAACCCAGCTAAGAGATAGCGCTGTTCCCCGTAACGAATCCTCCGCACGTGTTCCAGAATGTAACCCATTTAGATAACCTTGACAACTCGCACAATAAACAGCGGCATCATTTCATCGAAGATGGGTTTTATATGAAAGCGTCCCTGCCAAGCGAAACGCGCGCGTGCCAAACGCTTCCAGGTGTTTCATTGTGGTGTCAGATGCAACTAACGTTTCCCTTTCCATCCTGAGAAGGTTAGCCCCCCCAAAAAAACTCCAGTAGTGGAAACATGACATAGCGGGAATCTATTATCTCGGCCCCCGATAGGTCTTAATAAGCTTTCCGCGTTTGTTGAGGTACTTATTCTATTAGGAGCTGTTCTTTCTGGGTCTGCACCTGCATATTAATGATCTCGGTTATTCCCAGAGTCCCGGGGTAGCAGCTGTACGGATAAATCCACGACAAATGTTCACGAAAGCGCCACAAATATAAACACACATCACGGCGGTCTATCTGGGAGTTACGCAGCTCGGGGGGGCAAAAATAAAACATTTATGTAGAGTGAGGTTTTGTTTTTTTTTGGAGAGCTGCGATTATGAAGCTTAAATAGCTTATTGACATTTGGGACTACTTCGCCGTGATGAGGCTCTCCCCACACGGGAGAAACGCTTTAACGTTCGAACATAATGTATTAAAACCGACGCATGCTTAATACAATCCCGCGATGTTGGAAATAACAAAATTATCGTTTTTTTGCAACAAAAACAAAATTGGGGGCAACACTTTTTGCATGATTATGATCACGCGAGTGCCGCGCAAGGGGGTTGCCATAGATGAAGCTTACAATACAATAAGCTTTGCGTTGGAAAAAGCGTTTTGCCCCCAAACAGTCTTTGGCCCAGTGGGCCGGAGGCAACGAGGGCCTCAGATTTATCTTCCAGCAGCAGGTCGGGTCCTGAATTCATCGTCGGTCCAGCCCTCGTTGCCCGGCACTTGTGGCAAAGCAGTTCTTGTTTAATAGAGGGTTTGGAAGGTTTCTTTACTGGAGATAAATCTCTCAAAGTTCATTGAATAGAAATCCTGCCTTAGACTACAATGGAAGAAGAGATAAAACTGATACACAACATTCCATATTCAATAACTGAGATACTATGTATCAAAGTTTTTAGCTATTCTTTATTACAGTCCATGAGAAGGGTTTGTACTTGGTTACTGTTTTATTCTAGCAACTTATTTCCAGTACTCCTTCCACCAAAGAAATTGGGGTAAAATCCAGTGAGTTTGTCCAAAGCCTAAGACGCCCACGCAGGCTTCAGATGCTTCTAATCTCTTGGCCCGGGCAATCATCAAGCATCGCTGACCCCAAACCTATCAACCGTACTTTTTTGCGTAGGACGGTTAGGGGGAATGGGGATCATGGACTGTTGGGGAGATCAGAGGATCTCCCCAGAAAGGTCCACCGAGCTATACAATGAATCGAGGTTTGTTCTGTTGCAGAGGGTCTCACCCTGACGCTTTTTCTATCCATGCCACCTAATGAAGGTGCCCCGATTTGGACACCTTATACATTGGGGGGGTATATGAAATTAAATCCACTCCTTACCTTACCCCTACCATGATCTGCATTCAGAGGTTCTATCTTTAAAAGTAAATGGTTGGGGGGGGGGGAGCAGCCTTGTGTTATTCTGTAACCCTGAAGACTCATTTGCTAATCTAAAAGGGAAATTAATCTTAATCACATTATCTGCTTTAGGCACATTTCCAACTCCTACAATTAAAGATATTGCAAATATACTTACCCACTAAATCACCAAAGTCAATATACAATCACATTATCATAAGTTCAGCAAGAACAGAATGTCTCTAAATGCAAAGACTCATGGCGACTATGAAAATAATTGTTACAGAAATATTTTATATATATATATATATATAAATTTATATATTCTATAATGACTTGAATATTTATATCATTTGTATATTGTATGATTACTTGAATATTTATATTGTATATATATATATATATAATATATATATATATATGTATGTATTTTAAAATAATGAAAAAATAAATTAAAAGACATTGGAACAACACAGACAAGTGACAAGCCCACCACGATAATCAACAATAAAATATTTTATATTTAGTGCAAAAATGCAAATATTTAAGGTGGACCAGCCGCACAAATGTATCCCAGCGTATGCATTGTTTAAATTATTGATTAAAATGAAAACTATTAGCTGCGGTTCCCCACGGGACCATTGGGACTGCTGCTATCCCGCTTGATCTTCAGGAAACATTTCTCCCCATGATCACAAACTTTTCTGTGGTCGAGGATCTATCTAATAATATTGCACAGGGGGTGAGCCGAGTGTCAGCGACGCCTTAGCGCAGTATTAGTTTGGGCCCCCATACCATAATTAACACACATGCATACTAACCCGCAAACTCTAAGACCCACTTACTTTATCACCATACACACTCACCCTCTCCTTCTCTTCCCCACTTCTACTACTCTTTGAACACCCCACCATCCAGTAAATAACCAACATAGACCAAAAGTGAGATTTTTTTTGTAAAACCACAGCATTATTGTTCCATCCACACAATAAACCAATGCCAGATACCGCTACGTTACTACTTCCTCAACCCACTGTGACTCCCTACAGCGATCGCTACTAACCACAACGTCATAAACAAGACTCCTCCGACACCAACCCCAATTACTAATAACTAAACTGATCTCACAGCCAGGTAAGAGCAATCAACAGGACCTAGTTACATTTTAAAATTAGTGTTTCCCCCGATCGTTTTGTCTTTTATGTGTAGCTGCGCATTACAAAAAAAAGTAATTCTTAAAACTTTACTTTTAATTCTAGTTATAAAACAATAAATTAATCAAAAAAAGAGTGTAGTTGAACAGGTTTTGATGAGCAGTAATTTATATTACAAATGGGGGGCCACCAGGGAAGGCTGGCAACTTCTGGCCAGGGTGGCAGGTAAAGCCAAGCGGCCCTATTGGCCCCTTGCCCCCTGTAACAAATATAAACACTGGCACACATTTTTAGACACACTCCTACACTTACATAAACGTATACACCCATGCTAACACATATACACATGCTAACACATATACACATGTTAACACATATATACATATTCAAACACCCACAGTATTACACACACACACACACACACGGTGACACACACTTGCACATACACACTCATGCTAACACACGCAATCACATATACTGGTATACATTCATGCTAACGCACGCAATAAGACATACACATACATGCTAACACACACAATTACACATACATATTCATACTAACGCACACACTTACACATACACATTTATGCAAACAAACTCACACATACACATACATGTTAGCACACACAGTTACATATACACACTCATTCCGGATATCAGCTCCTATGATGTCATTTATTATACCGATGACTGCAAAAAAAGTTCTACTGTCCTCCATTTTTGCTTTGAACGAATATCTCTACTGGCAGGTTGTAATTTCCGAAAAGGGATACATGCGCTGAATTCTAAGTGGGAGGGGCTTAATGGTGGCCACACCCACTGCCCCATATGCCCTCTTCCAATGCCCCTCCAATTGTATCTCCAAGGAGTTTTTTTATATAGTTTTGAGGTGGTGCATTATTTCTGACCCTAGAAGATTTTTTTTAATATAAAATCTGTTACGTAATTTTAACGGCAGAATACAGTCTTATGTGCTAAAAAATATTTTTTTAAATTTTTTTTTTAAAAAGTATATGTTTACCATCCATAGCTGAGACCGTAAAAAAAAAAATAATAATCTCTTTCTTTTAAGAAGAAACATTAAAACATATGTTAATTTTAACTGCAGAAAAAAAAAGTCTCCTGTCGTCTCCGCATTAAACATATTTTCCAACCCAAGGCTACTATTTTCTTGGATTCGATCCATTGTACATAAAACACCATGTTTTGTCACCGAGTAACTTTCTTCAAACGCTGTTCCCAGCAGATCGCTTTGTAAACGGGCCGCGCATCTGTACTGACAAAAAAAATCATATTGAAATTTTGTATCTCCTCATTGTAGCTGACGTTCTGCGGGGAAACGATGATCCTGCGCGGCAGCCGCGAATTAGGAATAAAAGGAATATTCCGCTTGGTGGAGAAATGCAAATAGGTTCATGGCGAGAATAATGAAGCGCTTGGCCCGGCGTTCAAAGAATTAAAATTAGCTATTGATTTGTCAGTAAACATTAGCTTTGGACGTTTTTTTTTAATTATTATTATTTATTTGTTTCTGAGACAGAGAAACAGTAGGGGCTAAATCATGAAATTGACAAATGTTGCGGTAAAAAATAATTAATTAGGGATTTAAGTTGTATTTGGGACGAGTCTACTGGAGAGGTTGGGCAGTGACTTACTCTGACTTAACCCGCTTATGGCTGCAGGTCAAGGGGGTGGCACTTGTGGCCCCACATCAGAACCAGGGGGCAGATAGGCTCCCCGTGTGGCGCTGCTCAATGGGCCAGTTACAATGGAAATCTCCCCAACTGGCCCGTTTACACTATAGCTAACACAGCCTCCATACACTGCTTTAAAAGGCGCTGCGTGCCTTTAAGGTACAGTGCCCCAGGATATGACATCATATTCCGCCGCTTTGCTGCTAGAGAGGCAGCCATGGAGAGGGTATCTTTGGGCTATACTGCCTTGGGTCAGGCCCAGGAGACCACCCAAGGTAAATGCGCCTCTGGAGGTGGGAGCCAGGACCTGTAGCTCTCGTACCATAGGGCATTTGGATGAAGACCTGCCCCACCCTTACGAAAAAATTACTGCAGTTTTTCTGAAGTAATACTGCAGTTTTTTGGACATGAAAAAACTGCAATACTGCACTTTTACTGCATTTGTACTTCACTGTACTGCAGTATTACTGCACAGTTACTGCACTTTTTTTTTATATTGCAAACCTACAGTTGTGCTTCAATGTACTGCAGCTTTATTGCATTTGTACTTCCGTACAAAAATAACTGCCGTAAAAGTGCAGTACAGTGAAGTACAAATGCAGTAAAACTGCAGTAAATGTGCAGTAAAACTGCAGTAATTTTTTTGTAAGGGCAAACTCATGCTTTTTATTGCCTTCTTTCCCTGTCGGGGATAATCTCTGAAGGTGCGCATGTATCAGCGGTGTTTCACGTAAAAATAACAAAAGGAGAAGTCAAAGTGAAGAAAGATCATCTTCCACACGAGTTCTTCATGTGTCCTCAATCAATAGATTCGCTCGTTTGCATATGGAAAGGCATGGTATTGGCTTATCGAGAGAGTCAATCATTTTAAGAAACACTTTTTCAATCTATAAGTATTTTTTATGCTGAAAATACACGCTTTACAGGTAAAAGAACTTAAATAATAATGGCCCGTGAGATGCCTTTCCTTGTACTAATACCTGTGCTGCTTCCCATCATATAATGCGGGTTTCTCATATATATATATATATATTGCTTATTCAAAATTTTAAAACATTTACATTAATATATTTAACATACTGCATTTTTTATAAAAAAAATTACGGCAAATTTTTTTATTATTCCTATTATTTACTACAACATAAAAAGTAAAACAAAATGAATTAATCTTCAAAAATGAAATTAATCTGCCTTTTGCCCACTTTGTGTATCATATTTCCTGAAAACTAACTATAATGTCCCTTTTTTTGTGACATTTTATATATATATATATATATATATATTTATTTTTTAAATCTATTATTTTTTTTAGTTATTTTCCATATTTTCATTAACATTATTTTAAAAAAACCGAGAGCATAAATAAATAAATAAATTCCCGTGTTATTGCTTAACTCTTTTTTTTCTTTGGATATAATTGTTAAATTTGGGCTAGGACGTCGCTTTTTTTTTCCGAGGATGTCATGCAATAAAATATCATTAATAATAAAAAAAATTAAAAAAAATTGTGCGCTGTAAAAGTTAAAGAAGTTTCCAGTCTTTTCCACCGCGACATAAAATAAGTGATGGGCTGTTGATTAAGAAAGTAAATCATCTTATTGATTCTCACCCCGCAAACGCCGGAGCTTAACAAGGAACGTCGAGCTTAATAAGGAGAAGCCGAGATTTACAGGAGTCTTATGCTTTTCATTAAAAAAGAGGAGAAAGGAAATAAAAATGCTGGGCGGCGGAGTCATGCGCGGCTGTATCTTACGCCGCGTCTGTACCGCCAGACAGGAAGGTGAATAAGTTGAAGTTACGGGAAGGAACGTGGTACTCATCAATTCTATTAACCCTTCAAGGGGTCGAAGATGGGAGAAGAACAATCTAAACCCCGATCCTATATTTTTACAGTTTAAATATTGAAAAAATATGTTTGTTTGTTTCCTTTGCTTTTTTTTGGTCTTTTTTTCCACCCCATTGGGTTATCTCTCCACTATTTTTAAGTTGCTGGTTGTTGTTGATTGGTTCAAGCAGCTTTGGCCCCTCTGAAGTCATGTCCCATTGTAGGACCTTGAAAGTGTGTTCTTCCCAGTAAGAACTCTAGAATTTCAAGTTTTCTTTATTAAAACATGTATTTGGACCGCTGCACCCCCCCTGCACCCTCCCCCCTCCAGCTACCTGTCATCCTAAAAATATGTCACGTGTTTTCAGCCTGGAGACCAAAGTTTGGGGTGGTTTCCAAACAACATCGGTATGTGGCCCCCTACCCGGCCGGAGAGTGAGAATCGAAGCATTTCAATTTGGATTGGAGCCACATGAAATGACTCCCGACCTTTACGATATTGTGTCGCCTATTATGGGGGGATTAGCACCAGGTAACCCCCGTCTCCCATTAAATGCTTCCTTATGGAGGTATTTACCAGGCTTCTGTGTTCACTTAACCAAAAAGATAACAAAATGGTAAATTGCAGTTATGTATGATTCCAAATACCAATTATTTAACAATGGAGGTGGAGAGGTAGAGAGCCCCAAAAAAACAGGACTGTCTTGCTAAATCCGAGACTGTTGGGAGGTGTGATATAGCACTATATCCTTAGAATAGCACTTTTAATCACGACAGGAGTATTGGACTGGCTTTCACTTAGCACGTATTTACTCTCAGGGGTTATTAAATATTTTGTGAGGCCAAAACAATTTAGTAGATTCCATTTTGTTTTTGTTTTTGTTTGTTTTTTGGTAAATTTTCTAATTTATAGCAGCGATTAAAAAATATATATATATATATAAATTTAAAATTATTATCGTGTAATCAAACACAAATGAAAGGCTGTCGTGAGATCAAGCACCTTAGTCTTTGGCCTTGTCTTATATTAAGGATTGTTCTATCCCATGCAGACTTACATTTTTTTACTGTATTTAACCTCTACCGCTTCTGCTGGAAGGCAGTTACACTTATACACTACCACTTAACTAGCCATTTATATGTTTACTGATATAGTGTTCTGGTAAAGCCGCGTTTGCAAACTATTATAGTGTCATAATTTTTGAATGAACGAAGTGTCACATTTGTAGGTTACAGTTAGAGTTGTTAAGTCAGATTGGGGAAACAGATTTTAAAATTATAATTTTTTCAGTAAAATGTATGACTTTATAGCTATGTTGTGATAGGTTCTATTTAGTGGCTCGTCAAATGTGTAATCTAATGGCTCCCGTGGCAACCTTGACTTGTCATTATCTAAATATACACTTAATTGAGTCACCTGTGTTCAAGCAGGGATATCAACCATAACATACTGGGAGCAAAAGCACCTATTGGGAGTCTTATATATGATCACAGCGGGGGAAAATTGGAAGGAGTCAGCTCCAGACTGTGTGACCCTGAGAATCTGCCCCTGAGACCCTTAGATTGGGGCAAAACTCTGAGAGATTCCAGGTATGGTCATATCTATCAACAGTCCTGGTTTTCCTGAGACAGTCACTATTTTGCCGCACTGTCCTGGGTAGCTGTCCCACCTTCAATCTCCTGTGACCGGCCCTGGGAGCTCTAAAATCAATGGAGATGTGTGAGCCCCTACATAGCCACGTCACAAGGCTGAGCTCCTGGAACCGGTTGCCCACTCTAGGGTGGTCGCCCCCCATTTGGGGAAGCTTAGTGACGATCTGGAGTTAAAGCCACCAAGAATGCTGCCATAGAACCTTCTCAAAGCTATTTAGATTTTTAATTCTTTAGCATGCGTGTAAGATATTAACATGAACCATCAAAGCTGCAAATCCGATTGGCGGGTCGGGGAGAGGACGTCACCGGAGGATCCGCCATATTGCCCTAAATTCTCCTTTGGGCAAAATGTTGATGATGTTCTAATAATGGTGCTTTGTTCAGTGTTACTATACAATAAGCAGAAGGTACACATTATATATATAATTAATTAATGTGCTGTGTGACCCTAAGAATCTACTCCGTTACCCTGAAACTGGGGTAAAAGCCCTGAGACAGAGGCAAATAGTGACAGTTCCTTCAAATGGATGAGAATCTTTGTTGCTAATCATATATATTTTATAATATAAAAAAATATAAATAATATCTATTTAAAAAATAAATTATTAATATTAATAATAAATAATAATACAATTAATAAATAATAATAATACAATCAAAAATATATATTTTTGAATTTTGTGGAATGTAATAAAATAAAAACTTAAGTGAATGAACACAGAATGACTCATGGGAAATATTATTTTTTAAGGAAATTAAAATTTTGAACCCCCTATTACCGCCTTTCTAAGAACCAATAGATTTCTCCGGATTCAGAGTCACCGTTACTTTAAAACGGTTCCTAGAATCTAAACAAAAACAAAGAAAATCCAAAGTTGATATTATTGCCTCCTCGAAATGACCGCTAATAAAAATACCCCAGCGCTTGTCCGTTTATTTTTCTTTAACATCTTATGTAGATTTGAATCTCTTTGCTTCGATGGCTGGCGGGTTTCCAGGGTGTGAGGTTTGCTGAAGTGTGTAAATATACGCAGCTTACAATAACTACACATAAAGTATACAAAATTGGGGAGCGCACAACCTAAAAAAACTATAAAAGGCATACACATTCAGATTCCAGGGTTGCTGCTAGAGTAATAATATATAATATATAATATATATTATATATTTTATATATATATATATAAAATATATTATATAAATTATATATTATATATTATATATATAATACATAATATATATTATATATTATTATAAAATATATATGATGCATCAGCCTATACCCAGCGAATACCATTCAAAGAACATGAAGGGATTCCGTCACACTATATGGCCATATATCGCTTTGCCCCTTCACTACGTCGAAGTACCCCGAGTTTGGCGAGTCCGATCTAATTTTTTGTAGCTATATTGCTCAGGAGCTGAATCAGTGGAACTGCACCTTAACCCACTGAGACTCTCAAGCAATTTAAAGCCCTCTCTGGACTCCATTAATGAGACTCCTGTGTGTCAGGAGGGGCGGCTCAACCTTACAGATTTTGTTTTAAAAAAAATGTATCGGAGTTCACCGATATGGAAAATATATTGGCTTTTACAGGAATATGAGATATATCGTTTAAAGCAAAAGAAGAAACTTTTTTAAAAATAAATATTCCTTGTTTTTTAGGATTAACAAAAGGGGGGATCAATAATGCCATCACCTGAAAAAAATAAATTATATATTTGTATATATATATATATATATATATATATATATATATAGACTCAATAATGCCGTCTCCTGAACAAAAAAAAATATATTAATATATATATATTTAAAATATATTTTCAGGTGACGGCATTATTGAGTCTTCTGCCCCGCTCCCAAATTATTTATTCCCCCTATTTATGCTTCTGGATAAAAAAAAAAAATATATATATATATATATATATATAGTTACAGATGCCAGGGTCGTACATGGAGCTGAATTTTTAGGGGGAAAAAATGAGTATTTGGTAATTAGAAAAAAAAAATCACATTTAATGGTCCTTGGCAGAGGGACGTATAAAAAGTACATTTTGACTTTAATGCATCTTGAAGTCTCACTTGCCGATAATTTAAGATTAAATCCTTCAAAGTGCAGAACAGCCGCTTATACAGTAGGTGGGGATCTTGCCTCGTCTTTATGCATGCGTTGCTAATTAAGAATCCCACAACTGCTGTGTTATTTTTTTTTTCCCCTTAAAACATTTTAAAGTTTAATGTTCCACGGCAACAATCCTCATAAAACAATATTTTAAACATTGGCATTACCTAAGCATGCAGAAAAATGAGTTCATAAAACTTAAGAAATATGTTCCAGGCATTAAAAAAAAAAGAAATATTTTATTAAAGAAGGAAATGGGGTCTTTTTTTTTGTTCACGAGGTAATAAATAAACAGAGGGGAACGTTCTCTGCACATCATTAAAACGTTGAAAGGGAAACGTGTCTGGGGTTTATGGTGATTTTACTTACAACTCCTCTTATATGTTATTCTAGATCTAGGCGGGGAGTAGAAGATATTAACTCTTTGTATGATGAAATATAGAAAAGTAGAAGCTCCCGGCAGATCGGCCCCATTCGGCCCCGGTCTAGTCGCCCGTTTCTCCTGCTGTAAAGACTCGAACCTTAATCAGTCGCTGGTCTCGTCTTAGATTCAGGAGCCGTATGTCTATCCCATGCATGTTTAATACCCTCACTGTATTACCCTCTACCATTTCTGCTGGGAGGCTGTTCCACTTATCTCTCTCAGTAAAGAAAAGCTTCCTTCCATTCCATCTAAACCTCTGAGCCTCTAGTGTTAGATTCCGGTCTCTTGTTGTAACATTTCTCCTCCTTTGAAATAAACTTTCCTCCTGTACTTTATTAAATCCCTTTATTATCTCTCCCCTGCCCTCTTTCTCTCTCTCTCTCTCTCTCTCTCTTTCTCTCTCTCTCTCTCTCGCTTCTCTCCCCCAAGCCGGACATATTGAGGTCCCTTAGGTTTTAATGATTTTTATTGCCCTCCTCTAAATTCTCGCCAGAATGTCAATATCCTTCTGGAGATCGGGGTCTCCAGAACTGTCCCCGATACTCTAGGTGCAAATATCTGTGAAGTGACAGAACCACCACTCTCTTTCTGCTACTTAATGTCTCTAACCATACCTGGGAACTCTCCCGGTTTGACCCGGAGTCTCCATGGGGGATCCCTGCTTCCCTGGGTCTCCGGCTCACTATTCTCGATGTTCCATCACGCCCACTCCCCACCCAATTCCCCTCCTACTCCTGAGACTTACCATCTGGGCCTGGCAACACCCTTCTCAGAGTCTAGTCCTGCCCTTACCACAGTTATACACGCCTCTCACGTGGCTAGCCCCGCCCCCTGGTGAAAGCCACTCCATTAGAAGAGGGAGAGCTCTGTATAGCGCGTCGTGGGGCTTCTTCTGACGCTTTGCCGGCTCCGGTACTCAGAAATAATGATCTCTCGCTGGCGAGAGCTCGTGTGAGGCGGTCCCACTAACGAAATGTCCACGTATCACATATATTGATTTGTATTGTGTGCTTGAAGTCAGATTTCCGGATAAATCATCGAAAGCTGCTTTTTTATGACCCTCACAATATGCCGTTTAGGAAAATAATATAGTGTCGTCCTGTCTTTGCTGAAAGCATTTTTATCCTTCGGTTATGTTTGATTCGGCTGAGAGGGACACGGTCACAAAACATATTTATTGTCACTTTTACTTGAAAACACAGTTTGTGCCACATAGTCAATTTAGAAAGTGCTTTTTCCGCAGTCTTGTGTATTACGTAGTGGATCGGGTCAATAAGATGCCGGCAAAGAACTTTAATGACTGTTTAAGTATAAATAAAAGTGGTCCCTTCTCCCCAAAATGCTTGCATTTCTTCCAATATTAATCCAACACCCATTATATTTTCCCAAAATCTCAAGCAAATTGGTGCATTTTGAGTTATTGGAGTAAGAAAATTAAACTTATATTTCATTTTCTTTCTTCCCCTGGTAGCCTCCAAAAAAGTGTAAGTAGGGAGCATACTTAAGTACACTTCCTGCACATGCTCTGTAACACCTCTACTGAAACTTTGCTCCCTCTGAAGCCTATGGGTGCAGCAGCAGCCAATCTTCCTACTACTGTATACAGCGCTGGGGGGTTATTACTGTATACAGCGCTGGGGGTGATATATTACTGTATACAGCGCTGGGGGTTATATTACTGTATACAGCGCTGGGGGGTTATTACTGTATACAGCGCTGGGGGTGATATATTACTGTATACAGCGCTGGGGGTTATATTACTGTATACAGCGCTGGGGGTGATATATTACTGTATACAGCGCTGGGGGTTATTACTGTATACAGCGCTGGGGTGATATATTACTGTATACAGCACTGGGGTTATATTACTGTATACAGCGCTGGGGGGTTATATTACTGTATACAGCACTGGGGGTTATATTACTGTATACAGCGCTGGGGGGTTATATTACTGTATACAGTGCTGGGGGTGATATATTACTGTATACAGTGCTGGGGGTTATATTACTGTATACACTGCTGGGGGTGATATATTACTGTATACAGCGCTGGAGGTTATATTACTGTATACAGTGCTGGGGGTGATATATTACTGTATACAGCGCTGGGGGTGTTATATTACTGTATACAGTGCTGGGGTTATATTACTGTATACAGAGCTGGGGGTTATATTACTGTATACAGCACTGGGAGGTTATATTACTGTATACAGCACTGTCGGTTTATTACTGTATACAGCGCTGGGGTACATTACTATATACAGCGCTGGGGGGTTATATTACTGTATACAGCGCTGGCGGTTATATTACTGTATACAGCGCTGGTGGTTTATATTACTGTATACAGCGCTGGGGGTTATATTACTGTATACAGCGCTGGGGGTTATATTACTGTATACAGTGCTGGGGGTGATATATTACTGTATACAGCGCTGGGGGTGATATATTACTGTATACAGCGCTGGGGGTGTTATATTACTGTATACAGCGTTGGGGGGGTTATATTACTGTATACAGTGCTGGGGGTGATATATTACTGTATACAGCGCTGGGGGTTATATTACTGTATACAGCGCTGGGGGTTATATTTCTGTATACAGCGCTGGGGGTTATATTTCTGTATACAGCGCTGGGGGTTATATTACTGTATACAGCGCTGGGGGTTATTACTGTATACAGCGCTGGGGGTTATATTACTGTATACAGCGCTTGGGGTTATTACTGTATACAGCGCTTGGGGTTATTACTGTATACAGCGCTGGGGGTTATATTACTGTATACAGCGCTTGGGGTTATTACTGTATACAGCGCTTGGGGTTATTACTGTATACAGCGCTGGGGGTTATTACTTTGTACAGCACTAGTTTTAAGCTCATGGGGCTTCTCCTTTAAAGAGTTTAGAAGTTAACCCGTATGTTATATGGTCCGTTTACACCTTCATCCTAGTCGGCATACACACCCGCACATTCAATGCATATATGATATCGATACAGACCCTGCATATAACATGGTATCTGCTTATTGTATGGTAACGTTATGAAGTCCTATCTGTATCAGAGTTTTCCTACCCCCTGGTAAAGTGTAAAGCCAGCCAGCCCGACTGGATGTGTGTATAGTTAAGCCCATTAATGTGATAATTCATTACACATGTGTTACTGGTTGAGTCACAGGAAAGCAAAATGATGAAGTTTTGGCCCAAGGGAACGATGAAAATGCCATAACTTTTATCATTGAGCCTGAAAGGTAAGAGCGCAATGCAAACAACAGATGCCTTTTTGGGGACGATCTCTGATTTAATGTTGGGAGTTCCTCTGTTCTCACTAATTACTAAAAGGTTACCGTTCCAAAAAGGGCAAAGAATAATTGGAGTGCACATCGAGCTGGATCCACGCGTAATTCCGTAGGAATCTTCCTATGGATTGCAATGGGGAAAATAAATTAAAAAGTGATACATTTAATCTCAGTTGGTGAATTTGGTGTGATATATCACTGGGTCTTTAAGGAGCTATTTTCTGATACACTTTATATAGCCTTGGTCTTAAGCAAACATACACTCACACTCACCAATGGAATGGATAAACCAGTATACAAGCCCAGGAAGCAGCCAATCATAGGATACATATGCTAAACTTTGCTTGATGCCCCCAACTTGGATTCAAAGTAGTGGGGGGGTTGGGGCACAAATACCCTCCTGAACCCACCGGTGGCCTTCAATGCCTTGATCGGAAGTGAACAGTCCGGAATCCCAGCAATGGGACAGGGGACCTGGATCCAACCTGCAACATACACAGAGTATCTCTTCTCCTGGGACTGCAGGCTGCTGTCTGAAGGGTTCTGTCGCTAAATGACAGGCAGAAGCCGTACTTCTTCCCGTCCTACTGACCACAACATGCGATTCTAAAAGGAACTTTTGGACTGGATGGCCATGTCACATGACAAGAAGATGAGAAGCTCCATTTACCATCACTGATTATGGTCCAAAAATGTCCCATCTACAGGAGAGAAGCTTCCAGCACAAAAGGGGTCCATTCCTCGCTCCACACATCATCCAGCGCAACAAACTGTGTGTTCCTGCTGGGCAAGCTAATATTGCCCCATTGATAATCCACCCCTAAAGACCTGAATGGGGCTTCTTTTATGTATGGTGGTTATCTCCGCAAATATGCCCTTAATTGGGCTTACCTGTAGCTTTGCCAGTGCTGTCCATGGTGCTAAATGGGAGCAAATGGGGTTGTTCCACGGATACAATGTTCCATATGGACCTCAACACAATAGAATGGAATTCACCGTTTTTTTGTCTTGTTTCATCTAAAGGACGAGGTTGCAGAGAAGGTTAATGTTATGCAAGTTCCACTCTTTGTAATATTTAATTCATGCAATTATCGGGTTGTAAATCTTTCTAACAATGCAATGGTAATGGAAGATGTGATTTCTCAGCAGTCCAACAGCATTTTTAGTCAGCGTCTTACAATAAGTATTCAGTCCTCGAGAAGATGAAGTACTTTTTAAGGCAAACGATCAGAGGAATGCTTAACCTTTTTTTTTTTTTAAGGTATTTCACCAATATTATTTTTGCGCCGGTGGTTCTACTGCTCAATAAAGACCAGCGGGGTCATGTGCTTTCTTCGGCCAACTGAATCACACCTGGAAATATTCAGAAAATGTAGAAAAAAAATTACGATAAAAAGGTCAAGTTGAACGCAATCTATATTTCAGATAAAACATCTTTTTTTTTTTTTTTTGCATCTCTCCAAAGTGGAATTCTGCACATTATCGGTTCTCGCTTAGTAGGAGAATCAATATTTCCGAATCGCCCTTTATGTAAGTGAAGTGTCACTGTTGTCCAACTTTATCATGAGTTGGAACCTAAATATTTAATACTCTGATACTGGTGGCAAAGGTTGCACCATGATATTGTATAATACATATTTACCGCTGGTTACGATGTAATTGTGCTCTGAGCCAATGAGCAGACGGGAGGTCCAGAGGGGCCTCCATAGTTTATCTCCACTTGGCGCTGCACAGGCTTAAAACACAGATTTCCAGCATATGACATCATATCCCGGTGTTCAGAAGACAGTGGGGGGCGATTGGACCAGCCTACTCGCAGAGGGGGTCTTGTAAAGTATTGTTACGTGACCCCATGGCAAAAGCATGACTGCTTGCCTAGTGTGTGCAAGCAGCTGGGAAGAAGACTGTAGGCAACATAAATGAGCAAAGGAGTGAGTATGTGTAAGTGTGTGTTAGCATGTGAATGTGTACGTGTTAGTGTGTGTTAGCATTAGTGTATTAGTGTGTGTGTTAGAGGGAGTGTGTGTTAGCATTAGTGTGTAAGTGTATGTTAGAGGGAGTGTGTGTTAGCGTTAGTGTGTAAGTGTGTGTTAGCATGTGAATGTGTACGTGTTAGTGTGTGTTAGCATTAGTGTATTAGTGTGTGTGTTAGAGGGAGTGTGTGTTAGCATTAGTGTGTAAGTGTATGTTAGAGGGAGTGTGTGTTAGCATTAGTGTGTTAGTGTGTGTTAGCATGTGAATGTGTACGTGTTAGTGTCTGTTAGAGGGAGTGTGTGTTAGCATTAGTGTATTAGTGTGTATGTTAGAGGGAGTGTGTGTTAGCATTAGTGTATTAGTGTGTATGTTAGAGGGAGTGTGTGTTAGCATTAGTGTATTAGTGTGTATGTTAGAGGGAGTGTGTGTTAGCATTAGTGTGTTAGTGTCTGTTAGAGGGAGTGTGTGTTAGCATTAGTGTATTAGTGTGTATGTTAGAGGGAGTGTGTGTTAGCATTAGTGTGTTAGTGTCTGTTAGAGGGAGTGTGTGTTAGCATTAGTGTATTAGTGTGTATGTTAGAGGGAGTGTGTGTTAGCATTAGTGTGTAAGTGTATGTTAGAGGGAGTGTGTGTTAGCATTAGTGTGTAAGTGTGTATGTTAGAGGGAGTGTGTGTTAGCATTAGTGTGTAAGTGTATGTTAGAGGGAGTGTGTGTTAGCATTAGTGTGTAAGTGTGTGTTAGAGGGAGTGTGTGTTAGCATTAGTGTGTTAGTTTGTGTTAGAGGGAGTGTGTGTTAGCATTAGTGTATTAGTGTGTATGTTAGAGGGAGTGTGTGTTAGCATTAGTGTGTAAGTGTATGTTAGAGGGAGTGTGTGTTAGCATTAGTGTGTAAGTGTGTGTTAGAGGGAGTGTGTGTTAGCATTAGTGTGTTAGTTTGTGTTAGAGGGAGTGTGTGTTAGCATTAGTGTATTAGTGTGTATGTTAGAGGGAGTGTGTGTTAGCATTAGTGTGTAAGTGTGTATTAGCGTGAATGTGTGTGTTAGTGTGTAGATTTGTGTAAGTGTGAGAGTGTGTTAATATCTGTGCCAGTGGGCTTGTTAGTTACTGGGGGTCAAGTGGCCAATGGGACTAGTTTCCTACAAAAATAAAAATAAAGTTTATTTCGGGTTATTTTCATTGTGAAGCGTTTAAGAATTTAATCAGTTCTGCATTCCACATTCCATGCGTGTTCGGTCGGAGAAATCCTTTCTTTAGGTTTGTAAGCATATGAAAGGTGGAGGAGAAAAACAGTCAAGTGGGGTCTCTGTGCCGAGTTTCCTGTCTCCTTTAATTAAAACAACAGAACAATGGGGGATCCTGAGATGGAAGTCCAGCCCAGATAAAGAGAATGAACCAAGCAGGGTTCCTATTTTCAGGATATCGTTTCCTTCATGCGTTACTTACAGATTAGCGAGTATCTGATCGCGCTCTCAGCCACGGACAGTCATTCTCACAAATGGCCACCTTAGACCGCAGTCATTCCTTCATACACGGCCAATTAATCCCAGTAATGGCTAACACGTTACAGTCACTCTCACCAGCCATTTCCATCCAATCTAGGATGCAGTCGCTCTAATATCCTTGGAATAAAAAAAAAAATAATAATAATAATAATTTAAAAAAAAATCTAAATAAAAAATCAAAAAACTATATATATATATATATTTATATTTATATATATATTTTATATATATATATATATATTTATACATATATATATATATGTATATATATATGGCTTTAACTTTAAATACCAGATGCCAACCTGGCTCATTTATTTATATAGCACCAGCAGACTCAGTAGCGCTGCACCTTACAGCTCATCTTTATTTTTCTGACTTGCATTGCGACGTCTTAGAAGTTGGAAAAGCAAATCCCGCCGATGCAGCCCTTTAAGCAAAAAATAGGATTTTTTTTTTGTTAGGAGGAAAAAAAAAAATGGCAATTTAAAGTCTAGCATCTTATTAGGAAAATGGACTAATTAGAGTAAATGGTTTGATTTCCCTGCCAGTTTCTGCGTGAAAAGGCTCTGCATAATTAATATTAAAATTGGTAACTCCGGAGGGAATGCGGCATAATTGCATACCATCTATAAACCGAAGGAACAAGTTAACTCTTAAAGGGACCCTATCACCTTCTGTGAATTTATAGAATAAAAAAAAAAAGAGTATACAAAGGTGACTACATTTTGTCAGCAGAATCAGGGGCAATTTCTGGTTTAGAGGGGCTCTGAGCAAAAACATTTAAGGGGTCCCCGAAGTAGCCGCTTAATCTCCTTCTATGGCAGCCCCACCAACGGATCCAAAAAAAAAATTGGGTGTATGTTTAACTTTAAGGCCATTGGCTGTCAAATGGCGAATGCGCAGCCGCCAGCTATAATGTGTTTTTATACTGGTGCAATCCGCTGCTCCAGTGTGGGGTGCTGTCGGCCAGTGACCTTCCGACATACGTGGGAACATCAGACAGTAGGCTAATCAGAACGCTCCCTCTCCTGGGGGAGTGACTTCATAAAGGGGTGGGGCTATACATGCACTGGGGCAGTCCTATCCACTTAAGGGGTGTGGATAGCCATAAGAGGGGATGGGCTTGTGGCAGATAGGAGTGGGAGGATAATTATACGAGGAGTGGGGGTCCCTGCCCCAGAGAACGTGGAGAGTGACTCAGAGACCCAGGGAAGCAGCACTTGACTCTGAGCTTCCGGGTCAAACTCAGACCTCTATAATATACATTTTTAAGCTGTAAATCTCCAAAATAATTACACCGATTGACAGACGAGTTAAACGAAGTTTTAATAAACAAATATAGTTGCTTTAAATGCTGGGACAGGCGCCGCTGCCCTTTAAATCTCGGCACGCGGGGGTCTGCAACACGTAGGGATAGGAAAACAAGACCAGGGATAGCGTTTGTGTATCGTGTACGATTACAACATGCGCGATCATGCAACAATACCCCAGAGTAGAAATAAAGCGTGCAACGTGTCCGGTATTGACTATGGCATCGCTCCAAAGAATAGGATTGGTAAAAAAAAACAACAAAGAACGGCAGCCTTGCAACCTCCCGCAAGTTCTTACGCCTTTTTTGTTTTTTAAAGTTGCGCTAAAACGTCACCGAGTGCCAGAAGCCGTAGTGTTTTGTTCCGCGTCCAAAACTTCAATAACTAATATTGACTTTAATTCCGAGTTTTGGATACCGTTTGTTCAGGGATGAAAGCTTCCTACCTTCCCGGCCTTAATCTGGCTTCTGTCTGCAATACGGCAAATACACTTATCTAGACAAACAGGCAAAATTACATTAAATGAACTTCAAATATGTCAACTTCGGATCAGGCAAGCCGTTTCCTTTCAAGGTTAGGGATATGTGAGGCTTGGGTGGGGGGGGCAGAAACATTTAAATACATAAAGGGATTTAACAAAGTACAGGAGGAAAGTTTATTTCAAAGGAGGAGAAACGTTACAACAAGAGACCGTAATTTAAAACTAAACGGTTAAGGGGTAAAGAAGTTTTGTTTTAAGAGGGTAGTAGATAAGTAGAACAGCCTACCAGCAGAAGTGGTAGAGGGTAATACAGTGAGGGGATTAAACATGCATGGGATAGACATACGGCTCCTGAATCTAAGATGAGACCAACGACTGATTAAGGTTTGAGTCTTTACAGCAGGAGAAACAGGCAACTAGACGGGGGCCAAATGGGGCCACTATCTCTATTATGAATAGAGGTCGTACACTATTTAGTCACGGCCACAACAATACAAACATAAAAATAGTTTCTTAGGCTGTATATTTTATTTTTATTTTTTTTCGTATCATTCAGTGTTTTTTTGAAAAAATTATCAATTTAAAATATAAAAGAAATATTAAAAATTATTTATTGAAATAAAAAAAAGACAAAATAAACCCTACCCTCACCTAACGCGCATCCTACAACAGTTATCTCGCTTTTAAGATAAAAAATGATCAAAACTTTAACCGAATACCAGGAAATGTCAGTGTTCTAAACACAAGAGATAAGTAAGGATTGTGTTATTCATTTGGTTGCTCATGGTGACGGTTCTTAATATAACATATGTTAAACTTTAATGCTGATAAAAGCAGAAATCGCCTTCATCTAATCATTTCGCTTTTTTTAACGCCTGTCAGTGGATGTCAGGGTTCGGGGGGGGGGGGGGGGGAATATATTTTAATTTGGATAGACAGGTTTAAGAGAATGAACGTGCGCGGCATTTGGCCTGCTTCTTTGCGTTGGCATTTTCTCCACCGTCTAAGAAGGATTGTCCACCTGGTTCCTTGATGAAAACTTTGGGGGGGGGGCAGGAAGCGGGCTTTGGGGGTATTTAGGACCTTGTGGGAATTTGACAACAGATTTGATCTCTCTCTGTAAGACCAGCTTCTTCATAGAAACATCTGGCATAAAAAATGGAGTACGAATGAACATTTTCCGTTACAGCCGGCCATACTTAATCTTGAATATCATTCTATGTATTTATTGTGATTGTTAGAGAAATAATCTCCTTTTATGTGTTTTTTACTTTGGATTTTCAAGCCATGAGTAAGCTAGAGAGCAGACCTTTGACCAGACATCTAATGGAACCTCAGTCCAAGACTCACGGGAAGCTGCCAAATACCCATGACCTGGCCGGACTCATTAGGCAGTGTGGAATGGGGTGCTGGGACAGTGGGCTGGGGTGGTAAGGAGGGCCGGGATAGTAAGGTGGGCTACGGTGGTCTGAAAGTCCGGTCGGGGTTGTTGGACTGGTCTGAAGCTTTGGGTTGGGGAGTTCTTGGGCAGAGGGCTTGTGCAGAGCTTTTGCCACATGGGTCAGGGTTGGAGGTTCCACGTTAACATCATTTCCACTTATGGAGGGGACAGGGCATTGCCACCAAAGCTCAAGCGCCCCCCTCACCTTGTACCACCTGAGGTAGCTGCCCCTCTTGCCCCACGAAAGCTACCCAACCGAGCTCCATTATCTCGCCACCAGCTGGATATGCCCAGCCGCACGCCATGTGAGCATAAAAACATAATATCAGGTCATTTGGCTGCTGGCCTTAAAGTGACAGAGCCACCTCGTCATCCCCTAGTCCAGCCCTGGTCCAGTAGCAGAAATGACCCACCTTGTTGCCACCCTCCACCCTTTACACCACATATTATTGGTTTAAATTAGAATAGTATAGTGGAATATCGTCTTAAATCCAGCACAATTAGATCTTCTGAGTTAAATTATTGTAAAAAACGCGCCAGTCCTCGGAGAACCGGAATCCGTCCTGATTAAACATGACTAACGATGACTAACGTTCTGGTCTCAAACGCATAACCAACAAACTTTTACAGATCATCTGTCAAAAACAGTCAGATCAAACACTTTCATTTGTTCTGTTACTCAGATTTGGCCGAATTGCATAATAATAATAACAGGAAAAAAAAAATCAGAAAGCACAAGAGACCTGAAAATCGGATAATAATGAAGTCTTTTTTAGAGTCAACATTGTGTCAAACTCCGGATCCTGCCAAGATGTTTTAGATTTTCCGTCCAAAATTAATCATTTGTCTCCAGCTAAAAATATATGTGTGTTCTAGAATTATTTTCAAATTACATGATAACAGTGATGACAAATTCCAATTTATTTTTTTTTGGTTTAAAAAAGCCAATTGCTCCAACAACAAAAAATCACGTTAACCCTTTGAGTCAATATTGTAATATTAATAATTCAATATTCATTCTTTAAACCTATTAAACAAAAAAAAAACTTAGCTTTGGGTGAATCTGCAGCTCCAGAGCTCCATTGCTATGCTGGCTCCTCGCGATCCCGTTTCAGTGCCGCTGATTGGCTACTTAAGGCAGCCAATCTCTGGCGGGAAAGAGCCCCTATCTAAATCAATGGGAGTACTTTCCCCTAACACGTCTCATTCCAGCTGCTCGCATGAATCCTCAGCCCACATATAACCTTAATGCATACTATCAACCCCACAACAATGCATATAGAAGCATGGGACCGGTCCGTCCTTATTGTTTTATATAGCGCCATCCTATTCCACAGCGTTGTAAAATAGTTAAACAGGAAGCAACAAGTAGTGCATCACATTATTCTTATTTATTGTTTTAAATAGCGCCAACAGACTCCGCAGCGCTGTACAAAGTCCAGACATAACAATTAGTATATAACGTAACAAGATGACAGACAGAAACAACAGCTGAGAAGGGCATAACACACATAACAATTTGGGTTTAAAGGAACGAAAGGCAATCTAAAATCAATGTCGGTGGCTCAGGATCCTCAGGATGCTAGTGGGAGATAAGTGGAACAGCCTCCCAGCAGATGTGGTAGAGAGTAATACAGTGAGGGGATTTAAACATGCATGGGATAGACATACGGCTCCTGAATCTAAGACAAGGCCAACGACTGATTAAGGTTTCGGTCTCTACAGCAGGAGATACGGCAGGTTAGACGGGGGCCAAATGGGGCCGATCTGCCGGCAGATTCTGTGTTTCTATATAATTTTTAATGTACCTTCACACTTTGCGCATGAAGACATACCAATAAATACGTTTAAGTGCGACAGAACAGCAGAGCTTTATGTTAGGGCATTTAGGGGAATATTCTGTGCAATAGCCGGTTTTATTCCCCAATTATCAGTCCTATAAGGTTTTATGCAATTATCCATTTCAAATATCATTGTTTTTTGCCATCTGGATCGCAGGATTTATTTGGGGAAACAGTTCTAGATCGCGGAGAGAGTTGGACTTGCGTAAAACCTGCGTTCCATCCAAATTATCCCTATAATCAGTGACAGGTGCATTCTATCAGGGCGCATTTAAATAGAACTCGTCTGGGCTTTTAATGGCTGCATTTACATTGGATAATTAACGTTCCGTATATAATTAAGACAATAATACAAATATTCTACGAGAGGAGGGGCATTAACGCGTGGTATTTGATGTAAAATGCAATTTCTTCTTTAAAGAAAGAATATTTCACTTCTCTTGTTTTAACCCTGTAAGTATCCTTCTAAAACTAAAATATCTGTAAATATAAATAAATAAAATATATATAAAAATAAATTATATATATATATAAAAATAAATAAAAATATATAATATATTTATATATAATATATATATATTTATATATATATATATACTTAGACCCACT
Source organism: Sceloporus occidentalis (assembly GCA_023333645.1). NCBI lineage: Eukaryota > Metazoa > Chordata > Lepidosauria > Squamata > Phrynosomatidae > Sceloporus > Sceloporus occidentalis. The sequence goes on from JALMGF010000122.1 coordinate 2,543,317, forward strand.
TTGTAGGTTGATCTGTAGCATCGGCATCATATTAAAAATAGAGTTTATTTTGTTAGTTTGTTTTTTTTGTTTTGTTTTATATATTTAGATATTTATTTGATGCCCCCTGGTGGTCATAATGAGCAAAGGGTGGGGGTTTTTTTCTTACCTAAGTCAATCCGGTTGGGCCGATGATTGCTTCTTCGCAGCGACATACGTCCTTAAAACGCGGAGTGCTGGGATATGACATCATATCCCGGCACCCAGAGGAAGGACACACTGCAGAGCGGGTGTAAGGCTTAGGCGGGTGTTAGGCGAGGCTTAGGGCCACGCTGAATATTAACACGTTTTTTAAATAAGAGAAAGCTGTGCCATTGCATCTGAAGAAGAGACTTCTGAGGTCTCCCTATATTTATATATATATATATATTCACTGTATGGTTCTGTACAGGTCCTCAGTACCATATATTTTTCTATGAGTATAAAATCAAACATGGGGCATTTTTATTTTTTTTTACATTTACACAAGTGCGCTGCGCGGCGTTGTCGGAACAGAGCTGCTATTGAAATCTGACACTGATGAATGTGTAGGTCTGAGCCGGCTTTCTTGGAAAGGCTCAGTTCCCAGTAGTGTGAAATGTGTCATTTATTTTTTCTGGAAAGATCAATCACGTTCTCGTGTTTGTTGAAGTTTCAGTAAAATATAAGGGGATGTTTCACCCCATCCTAAAAAAAAAAAACCCTCATACATCTGAAGAGCTGGATGTAAATGCTTGTTGTTGACTATAAGATAGAAGCCACTATGCAAAGCCGACAAAATTAGCTATCACTAAGGCCAGGGCTGGCCATCTGGCAAATGCCACGCACCTTCCAGATCGGCCACGTGACCATAAATACATAGAGTGCGGCTGCGCTTATCTAGCCATCGGCTGCGCTCACGTCATCGGGCAGCTGCTGGCCTTAAAGTGCCAGCGTCGCCCCGTCATCACCTATCCGGCTCAATCCTTTGTTTGTAACCTCAAAAGGGATCTTTTATTTTAGTTATCTGAATACTCGCCTACCCATGATTCTTTGGCAACTTTATGCACGAGGTCTCTGATGTCATTGGCAGCAAGTGGGGTCCAATGTTGCATACCGAAGTCACTTAGGACGGCCATTTTTCTGTAGTACGTGGTGGCATGACATCATCGGAGAATGGCATAGGCAGCAAGAGATGCCCTACAAGTCAAAAAGCCAGAGTCAGAGTGGCTAGAGTGTTCTATTAATGTTGGTTTTGGTGCTTGGTTGTTGTTTGGTTGGATGGTTCTTCATTTCAGATGGTTGTAATTATTTTGGATTATTCTGCCCCCGGTGCTTGGCAGCCCCGATCTGTCGGCCCCTCTTAAATCCGCACACACTTTCTAGAGTAAGGGACGTTCCCAGGCCTGGGAGATCCGCAGCTGCTCCCTCTCCCCGTGCATGGCCGGAGTCTGCCAGCAGAAGTCTAGGTTGCCAGGCGGCTAATCCGGTTCTGATAGACATGACCACAATGTAGTATGTTCTGACTTTCCACCCCTGCTCCTTGAATTGAGTCCCCAGGGGTGGCCGGACCCTGTATTTGTGAATGTATTTCCTGCTGAATGAGATTTAGCAAATTATTTAGGTTGGGGTTTTTTTTTTTTTGCAAAGTATTTTGCTTGAACGCCTCGGAAGAAGGAATCTTGTAGGAATTTATTCTTTGCTTTTGAGCTGAGAGAATGTAAACAGAAGGTCTTCCGGAGCACCGTGTTAAAGAAGACTTTTAAAATGAATGTATAGCATTTAGAATTATACAATCTTTCTTCTTTCCTCAATGTATATTTATATATATATATATATATATATATATATATATATATATATATATATATATATTCATTATTTTGCTGGGATTAGGAAACTGGCACAATTCCTCCTGTGCTACTGCGCAGTCACCTAATGCAATGTTAGGTGACCCCACTACACTAGTAGGCCAGGTCTGTTTGAAGAATTTGGACCAACCCTGGGGGCAGTTGTCCTCCGGCCAGGGATGTATTTATCCTGTCCCAGGACAGCACTCCGAGCCCCCCCGCTCCACAGCTGCCTTCCTCACTGTGGAAAACCAAAGCTCCTTTTGAAATCATGTATGGAGGCCTCCATTGTATGAATTGGCCGGATAGGGAGATCAAAGATCTCCTTTGTAATCGGCCCATTGAGCAGCAGGACATCGTGGGGGCCTGATAACTGCCAACCTGGAACTTTTTTTTTTTTTTTACCAATGTGGCAAAGGGTGGCAAAACTAGCATATAAATTAATTTCCTTAAGTCTTAAAGACTTCTCCTGTTTCTTCCTCCCCTGAGCCAATCAGCACCCACCAAAGAAGGACAGGTGATGACCATGCAGATCCCGAGAAAAGGAAGTTACAATTGCTGCTCCTATAGGAAAGGTCAGGCTCAACTAATAAGCACTGATTGGCCTGCAATGATCATGTGACAAGTGCAACCACTAAGTATGAAAGGTATTCAGAGACATGGTACTGAGCCTGCCGCTTGATATATTGAGTTTGGAGGATGGGGAAAGATTCCTAACAGGAAAAAATGAACACCTGTTGGCTCCATAAATTAACTGGGATTAAGGGTTTTTTTGAGCAGTACATGCGTTTTCATAACTATGTTTGGTATCATGTTCTATCTGTATGTCTAAATGTATCTTTGTTATGTATTTGTGGACCACCCCATATTTAAATAAAAATATGCATGTGATTGGCATATGGCTACTGAATCTAAGACGAGACCAACAACTGATTAAGGTTTGAGTCTTTATAGCGGGAGAAACAAGCAGACTAGAGGGGCCAAATGGGGCCGATCTGCCAGCAAATTCTATGTTTCTATGACCTTTTACATTTTGAAAATGCCAATACCCCATTTTCCCTTAGTTGTGACTACAGAAAAGACCTTTGTCCGTCACTATCAGTTTCCAGTTTAAAAGCCCATGGCTATCCAACTAACAATATCCCTGCTTCCCTCTGTCTGGTGTAATGTCACTTTTTGCTCACTCATCCAAATCCCTTACAAACAGATGCCCAACCGGACTAATCATCTGTTCTGCAAAATATCTGCAAAATATCTGCAAAATCAGAAATTTAAACAGAAAGGGATTTTTTCCAAAGGAATCAACTATTTTAAATATTTTGCATTAAACAAAATGAGCCCACAACCCCTATATTATAATAAAAATTGACCTTTTTCCCAAAAAGCAATAACATTAAAACTACCCATAGGGAAGGAGACATGGGCCCTGATTTTCAGAGCTTGCACTCTATAAGGGGTTGATAATTAACTCAAAGGGAAATTAAAATATATAGAGGATCTGGGCTTTATAAGGTTTAACTTAAAGGTATATTAATTTAAACACATTTCTTGGATAACTGAGCAGCACATTTGATTTGGCACTCAAAGAGTTACTTTAAAGCTACCAAGAAGCCAGTGAAAGTGTTAATGAATATAACATGATATAAAAGTATAACATTCTAACTAGAATTGGTGTTCTATTCTAAAACCACCTCCAAACTCACCACATCAACAGAAATGTATAGAAAATTATGGACAAAAGGCGATTTGTACATTATAAAAGTATAAATATATCCTGTCCTTGTGAATATTTGTCCAGTTACAATCCATAAATTTGGATTTTATGACTAATTTTGAGTAACTACATTATTAATGTCAAAAACTACATTATTATGAACTACAACTATACATCTATAATAATGACTATATTTTTGTGAGACTAAAAAAATCAAATATATATATTCACATGCTTAGTTCAGAATAGATATTTTCAAAATGTGCTTTAAATAGTTAAATATTATATATTTTCATTAAAGCCCACTTCCCACACATAAAAGGGACCTCATCTGTCAGAGGGCAAGTTGCAAACTGGCATTCATGGGGTTAAATAAAAGTGTTATTATTATAGACAAATTGTCAGAGGTAACCAAGCTCATAAAATGCAAGATTTATCGTTTTGGGTTAATTTTATTTTTTAAACTATACTGTTATGTGTGCTTTGCAAATTATATATTGTGTTTATTATTATTTTATCACTCTATAACTCGGGTTTGTGTCATACCTTTGGTGAATATAAAAATACTAGTATAGTATTAAAAAAAAACAATAATATTAAAATAAACAACTGAAAATGTGCTTATAGTGAATTTACTTAAAATCTCATGTTAAAACAGCTAATTTCTAAAAATTATTTCTAAATTCCTTCTAAAACTGGCTCTAATATTTTTTTTTACAATAATTATTTTCCACTGAATTTTTATATAATATTTATGTATTAGGAATTATTCCCCAGCTATCACAGCACCAAGACTGGATGATTGTTATTTAAATGTCCAAATCGATAGATCCAATAGATGGAATTATTTAACTGAATATTAAATATTCTGACTGCATGAGAAATTTAAGGAAAATTAACAGTATTTATAAAATTACTGGTATTTGTTTGTTAAAATTGAGGCTCTTGGTATGGATGCTACTTTGTAAAATATTGCACCATTATTATTGTTCTGTGTCTGAGACTAAATTTTTTTAAAAAAATAGTAAAAAAATCATGGCCATTTGCCACTGAAGACATTGCTCCTATATTTTTTAAATAAAATTATTGGTGTTGAATCCACAGGTATTTTTGTTCCTAATAACTGAATGGAAGATTAGGGACTCTCTTCCCGACATCAGGTCACCATTCCACCACCACCAAATAAAAACCAAATTGTAAGGGAGACCATGAATATTATGTAATCTAATTAATATGGCACTTTTTTTTGCTGATCTAACCTTCTTTTATAAATGCATTGGTTGCATAAAAATATTTTTTGAAAAATAAATAAAAAAAATTATGAATAAACAGCCTATTGCCATTTGCAAGGGAAAAAAAATAACTATTTTTCCAGTAAATTTGAGTATTGTGCAGAAAATGTGCCTTGATGTTATTGTCTCTCAATTTCATTATTAAGAACATTTTAACATCACATTAAAATGTAAACACTTTACACTTGGGAATGTTGTTTAAATAGTTATTATTTTGAATTTTGAGGTGATTCGTCCTCTCTACAACTTGATGTGATTTAGATGTGATACAAACTATATAATGTCAAAACTTTTTCACACATCTAATAAAGAGATTTCATTAATTGTATTTTTTTTAAAAAAATGTATTTAAATAAATAATACAATATGTAAAAACAAATACAAATTCTCCTTAGGAAAAAGTTGAATTACAAACAAATAATAAGGGAAATGTAAATGTCTTATTATCTCCTTAATTACTGTTTTCAATAATCATTATATCAATAAAATACAAAATAATACATTAGTTTCCAAATGTATTAGTGTAAATTATATATATTTTTTAAAAAACCATAAATCTGATACACATTATTCTAAGTTACACAACACAAAAAAAAAACATACCTCGTGTTAACCATTTCGGTTCCAGAGTTGTGGATAACTCATTGATATCACCTCTTCTGGCACCAAAAGGGTTAACGCGTTAATATCAATATGTAGTTCTATACAGGACAAGAATCAATCTCTAAAGTTTGCCTGCTCCCCCCCGCCCAAAAAAAAATACTTGAAACTAAAAAAAAATGTTTCCAATGAATAATCAATGTATATATATATTTCTAAATCTTCCAAAATCAAAAGTACAAAAAGACAAAATTTGTGCGATATTTCATAGATTTTTTTTATGATGTCCTTTAAGACAAATATATTTATCCCTTAGAAGCAAATAACTCTGCTCTACCCCCAGCTATGAATTTTTATATATTAAATGAAGTCATCCTGGCATGACACAAAACAGCAGTTAATAAGGGTATTTAAGTGACTTAGGGAAGTGTCACAAAAATATCACCCACAGCTTGACTTTACAGCCTTATTATGTCTGAGTCATCAAGTGTCAACCACAGCACAAGAGAAGCCACGTGTGGCTGTTGTGGGCAGGTTACCTTAACCCTTTCAATGCTTAGGAGTGAGTGATGCACTGGATTCTGACAACCTAATATTTGTATGCCTCACCCTGCAATACTTCTTTAAGATTATATATATATATATATATATATATATATATATATATATATATATATATACATTTCTATGTAAAAATAAATAAAATAAAGAGAAAAATGATCAGTGCTAGAATAAAAAAAACATATGCTACCTGGAAATAAATAATGTTTAATATGTATGTATATATAATTTGGATACAAAATGTACTTTGCAATCTTCACTCAGGTCAGTCCTTTTTTTATAGCACAGAGCATTTAAAAATATAACATTACAATATAATTGTGGTTAATAAAAATACTTTTAAAATAGTTTTAAAAACACAAAATGGAGACAGTTGTTTAGCTGTATTCATTGTCACTGTTTACACAGAGACATTATTCACTAAAATTCCCAGAATGTTCATGAGACCCACGGTCATTTTAGATAGGAATGGCTTCAATTATCTTTTTTTCTCTGGAAAGATACCTAATGTATTTTTATATGATAAGTAGCATTTCATCAAACTGATCTGCATGTATCTTCCAAACACTGAAAACTATTTTTTTTTAAAAAAAATGCAGTTTGAAATTATTTATTTTGCAGTTTCAAAAAAATTATTATAAATTCAAATGTAAAAAAAAAAACAGGATTTTTTTTAAAAAATTTTGGTTGCTTAAAATCCCAGTGCATGGTTCTCCTAGTGCTGAATTTCCTTGAAGTCTTTCCTTCCTGAGAAGGGAATGGAGGGCTCCCAGCCTCCCAGCTCTAGGCGTCCAGCAGGGGGTGGAGGCTCCAGTGCATTCCTGGGGCAGATGACTGCAGTGTGTGGATATTGCAGTCTTTCTGCCCTTGGAAGCAGTCACTATCTGCTCTTGGATCTGCCTGTCTGCCCCCCCCCCTCCTCCCCTGTCCACCAGTGACTCACTGCAGAGCCTTTAGCCTGTCTGATCCAGCTATGGACACGCTGAACTGGGAGCACTGGGAAGCAGGACCTGATTTAAGGTGCAGGCACCAAGCTCTTATATCTTCAGAGGCTCTGGACTCCAGCTGAAGACAGCAACAGCAGGGGTAATCCAGCCTTGGATCAGCCACCAGGGATTCATCCTGCCCCAGGCATCTAAACCACAGAGGTGCATCTACCCCTGGACCTCTGGATTCTGATCTTGAGGGATCCCAATTCTTCTTTTCCTTCCTTTTATTTTTGTGCATTTACAGCTTCAGGCCAAGAGACTTTAGCAAGCTGCAATATGTATCTGTTCATTTTCCCTTTGACTTCCAGCAGGGGGAAGAAACATCAGCTTCTCTGTTTTTTCTTTAGATTTTGTCCAATTTTGGAATGGTTTTAAAAAAACCCTGAGAATATAGAATATTTTTCTTTTTTGTAAAAGTATCTGCAAGGTGAGCAATAATATTAAATATTCATAGATCCACAGGGGTGCTGGAAATTGGGCAGGAAGGCGTATGATGCCTATATCAATTTACAAATTTTAGATTGATTTATTTTTCTTAACCACTTGACTTAATTGAAGTCGATATGCTAAATTGTTTTAATAGGAAAGATTAATCCAATAATTATGGTGACATATTGATGATTCAAGAAGTCACTTGTGTCTTAAGCTGTTATTGATTGGATGCAGACATACTAGTAGACACATGCATAAAATCAATGAGTCATTTAAAAGTCTTTGGACTTTGAAATATTACAATCCAGATTGATATCCAGAACAAATATAAACATTTTTTAATATTTAATGAAATATAAATATTACCTTCATTTTTTTTGTTTGTTTTACATTGTGCTACATTAAAGGGCACAATTGCAATTGGATTTTTATTTAAATCGTATTAATATGCCCTAATATCACATATATTAAATATTTCCAATGACCTTACCTGCAGGGCTAGTTATTGGTGGAATAATTATTTTTTTATTTTATTTTTTTTACATTTTTGTAAGACTTATATGTGCAGAAGGAAAGTTTATTTTGGAGCATTGGTAAATCAATACTTTCTAGGAATGATCAAAAGTGAGGTTCACTTTATTATATCATATCAAAGTGAGGTTAACTTTATTATAATTATTTATTAAAATAATTACAAATTTACATTGAAAGCTCTAAATGACAAGATGTCTTAAAGAAAAACTAATATATGACATGTTTACAAGCTTTACAAGTACTCTAGCCAAGGTTATACATACGTAATTGCTTATGGGTATTTTAGGGGTTAATACTATTTTGAAGCAGTATGTAATTATGAGAATTATGAAAAGTAGAACGTTTTCACCATGATGTGTGGCTGAAAAAAAGTTTTATATAACACCAAAGGGATTTAACTCTTTTTGAGCTATAGTGTGCAAAGGCTGAATAAACGGACACAGTGATGGTATATTGAATGGATTGTAAACTCTGTAGGTCAGACTAATTAGAAATATGTTTGATTTCTGTACTCAGTGCTCCTAAATCACACCATGATGGGGGGTTATTCTGCAGGGTGTTCAGAATATGAGTGGCTATATAAATTACTATATGGGGGGTGCAGGGTCTAATTCAATATATATATACAGTAAAAATTAACCATTAAACCAATAAACTATTATTTTCCCATCATGTTCAGCATATTTTCAATAAAATGAGTGCAAGCCAAAGTTACAATGTGTCTTATTTGATCTTTGTGGGATTTGGGGGGGGGGGGGGTAACAGCAGAATTTGCAACATTCAATAATTACACTTGGAAGGACAAAGTGACATTAAGTATCTAACAGTCTAAGTGGGCCTAAAAAAATTTACTTTTTGTAAACATAGTAGTGCATTACAGCCAAAGTGTGATTGAAATGCTAGGAAATCAGATTTAACCCTTTAAGTGTCAAGAGTTGTGAACAGCGGTTCCAATAGTGTTATTGGTCTCTGGCAATCAAAGGGTTTAGTAAAGCACCTTCAGTAACAAGGACTGTGACAGTAGTAAAAAGGAGGCCTATTTTTTGTTGAGGGCGATAGGCATTTACCTAAAATAATATGTTACCTAAACGTGATCAAAAATGGATGAGGACTTTTAACTCTCTAGGTGCCAGCGGTAAGTGACAAGGTGCTAATTTTTTATAAACTTTCTCAGGGAGAAAATCTCCACTGATTTATAACATAAAATAAATAATAAAATAAAAAAATAATAAATAGAAATAATTATGTCCAATTAAGTGTTTGGTATCCAGATAGGCCTCACATGGACCTGGAGAATAACTATATATATATATATATATATATATATATAGTGTTCCAGTAACTGGTTTGTGTGTAAATAGGGAACTGGTGACATAGACTAACTCCAAGAAATGCTGATCTGACATTATCTGGCCTGTATGTAATTTTTCTTAGGTTTGTGGCACAAAAAGAGAATTAGAAAAAAAACCAGTAAATTAGTTCACATGAACTTTACCCTGTACGGCGCACTTGAATACATTTACTCTTCAAAACAAAGTTTAATAACAGATAATAATTCTATAAATTACATGTAAAATCACTATAAGAAGTCAGGATTATAAAACATGTGTACCAACCCAACCTAAAGCCGGCACATGTAACAACTCACATACAATAATTCAAAACTCTTCCAACATGAGGACTTCATATATGTCACTAAAATCTTATGTTTTTATTCCGGTCACAGTAGGATCTTCACAGGTCCTGGCAATGAATAGTGCTGCATTTAGGAAATTGCACTTAATTCTACAAGGTTTCCATTGCATTGAATAATATTGACTACTATTATTAATTGATTTATATTGCGCAATCATATTCCGCAGCGCTGTACCACATGTTGCCCTACCAATATAGATAACCTCTGATTTTTGTCACCTGTAAAAATGCGTCTGTTGCCCTTTTTCTGGTTATTAGTGGGTTAATAATTGTGTCATTGAAAATAAGAACATGTAAAAAAAATTATAATAAAAGGAATAATAATAAATCATGCTAACATTATTATCAATGTTATTGTTTTACTTATTTATTATTGTCATTAATTTATTATTATTTATTTTATTATTACTATAATTAATGTTAATAATAGTAGTATTACTGATAAGCGCTGCGTAAATTGTTGGCACTTTATAAATAAAAGATAATAATAATAATACATTTTACTATTATTAAATCACATAACAAAATGAATGATCACCATAATAATAGTAATGATATAAAAAAATATAAATAAAAATATAATAAAATAAATAATAATAATAAAATAACAATAGCAAAAAAGAATAATAATATGGTAACCTAAGTAAAAAGTCAGCAGAGAGGCTCCCCTCCCCCGGCGCTGCCGCAGAGCCCGGTGGCCGTCCTGCCGGTGGCACTGCCTGCCTGCCTGCCTGCCCCGGCCGGAGCTGCCATCCCCGGGCTCCCATTGGCCGAGCCGCTGCCCCGTGCCGCCGCCTCGCGCTGCGTGCAAACCATGCAAATCGCAGCGATTGCGGAAATACACCCGGACGAGAAGAGATCGCAACTAATGCAAAGTGTCCTGGAGCTCACGGGACTTGCGAACCGAACCCAGGCCGGATCCCTCTGCCCAGACCTATAGATCCCACCCTATATATATATATATATATATATACACATCTATATATCACCCCAGAGAGGAAGGCACTGCCAGCCTGCCAGCCCTTCCCAGCCTTAATAACCCCCAGGAAGCTGCGCTCCAGCCTCTCTGCCTCCCCGGGGCGCAGCGATCCCCACTTTCTTTAAGGGTGGAAAGCAGTGAAGCGATCCGAGCTGGCAGCCTAAAGCCCCCCATGTTCTGTGCCCCACATGCATGACTATGGTATGTGTTGGCTCTCAGTCTTATCTTTGCATTAAGTACGTGTGCAGGCATGGGCTGTGTGTCTGGGGCTGGAGGGGAGGGTGTGTGTGGGGGGCGCTCATTGTGTCTTTAAGACTTTTGCTGTGTTTAGGGGAATAAAATCCTAATGCAATGTGTTTGTCATGGGAAGGGTGGCTCTGCTCTGCTAACCACCCCCTTTGGTGCAATAAGGGTTAACCTGTGCTGCTGCAAGATAAGGGAGGGTTTCCTTTCTTTCCAGTGAATCTGGAGGAAAAAAGAGAGAGAGAGAGAGAGAGAGAGAAAGAAAAAAAAATAATAATGCTGATCTCAGCAGATTTTTGCTGGAACCAAGCCTTGGGGAGGGAAAAAAAAGTAAAAAAATAAATAAGTTGGGTCTCTCTGTACAAAGCTGCACTCCTCCTCCTCCACCTCCTCCTCTCTGCACACAAAGGAAATGTCTAAGCAGAGCAGGGTTTTAGCCAATCAGGACACAGGGAGCCTGTGATGGATGAGGCTCTTATCCAATCAGATGGTGTGGGGGGTGGATTCTGAGGCATGCCAGGATTGTGTGGCAGTGGGGGTGGGGAGGGGTTATGGGGCAGTGTCCTTGTTCTCTGCATGGGGTAACAGATTTGCCTAAAAAGTTCTAGTTTAAGTGGAATCTGAAGCAGATTTGTGTTCTGTTTGGAGTTTGTGATAAGTTTTTGTTATAGAAAGTGGAGGGTTTTTTTGGGGGGGGGGAGTGCTAAATGGGGAGGAATAAACAGAAACATTCCACAAGTTTCCATGGTGATAGCTTCACATTTAGAACTTTGCCCCTGGATAGTACTAAAGTTGGTGTGTGTGTGTGTGTGTGTATGTATGTGCTACATTGTATCCAGTGTTTATTGTTATTGTATAATAATCTTAATTGTTTAGGATTTATGTTACATGCAGGGACAGGCGGCCTGTGGGGCTATTTCCACAGTGTAATAGAATTCTGGAATTCCGGGGCAAAGTGATGCAGTCACCATAGCAACCAGTGGAATGTTCCTGCTGATTGGTTCACTTTCATTACTTTGCACCAGAATCGCTTTGTATAGATACCCAGCTTATGTATGTAATATATTTTATCCATATTATCAGGAGGGAGTGTCAGGGATCTTTACATTAGTTATAGCCCCAAAGAGGGGCAGAAACTACCCCAATTAGGGGGCAGCCCAGGATCTTCATGTCCAATAATCATCATTTTTGCTATAGTGTTTTCTCCAGTTTATATTTACGCAGAAAAACAATAATAATAATAATAATACATATTAATATTATAGTGTGTTATAAATTACTTTGTATCCCTGCAGAGCAAGGCTTTTAATTAACCCTTGCTTGGCAATACTTTATACAAGACCCATATGAAATTTGAGGGAAATACCTTTACTTTGCCTTTATATTCGTCCATAAGGGAGTCCGCATGTCACGCGCGATGTGATGCATTTCATGAAGATTCCTGCTTGTATATTTTTTTTTTTACCATTCTTTACTTTTGGTATATTCTCTTACATTATATTATTACATTTCCATAGTTGTGTTGTTGCTGACATTTTTATTTAATAATAACACACAATAATGAAATTTGATGTAGTCTACCTGTTCCATGGGGGGCCAAGAGACCCCCTTGATGTGGTTTGTTGGGTATAAAGGTAAAAAAAACAAATAAGTAAATTATATATACATATATATATATATATATATATATATATATATATATATATATATATATATATATATATATATATATATATATATATATATATATATATATATATATATATATATATATATATAGGGGTCAGGAGTGTGATGTGATATACTTGTGCATTCCAGAGGAAGTTTTGTGCATATGGTGGAGAGTAAATGCAGGTCTGGGCAGGATGCCAGGGGCAGTATGTATAACACAGCCTGGGAAGGAGACATTTCCACCGGGCATTCAAGGCGAAACCTCCACATGACTCCTGGCTGATATAACTTTGTATTTCCACTTTAACAGCTCAATAAAATGCTACTCTTTGTAGATGGGGATTGATCAGTCCTCTCTCTCTCTCTGTTCTTCCTCCATTCCCACCAGGCAATTTGTTTTCTTTTAACTTTTATGTAACCCTACAACCCGGGCTGGGCAACCGAGACCCATCCAGATGCACCAGGACTCGAACGCTCAACACTCTCAGCCAGCCACAGGTCGCTGTAGGTGCTATCCCTTGCTGCACTACCTAGTGCTTACATTGTGATTTTCCCCTGTAGTCCCATCATTGTTACAAGTCACCCCCCCCCCTCTTTTCTTTATTGGCTGAAACTACCCGTCTCGGGGGTAACAAACTACCCCCAAGTCCTTGTACAGGATCTGTCTGATCTATACCATTCTGCCCCAATTCATACTGGTCTGGGCTAAATCCTCAGCAAATTAGTACATTTACCCCTATAGGTAATTACGAGTATACCCGGGAAAGCAAGTCTGGGCTAATAATCACCTCTGGTATATATGGATATATACAGTATATATACAGTATATATATATATATATATATATATATATATATATATACAGTATATATATATATATATATGGAGGGAGGTATATTATCACGGTTATTTTCTTTTATACAAGCCCGAGGGTATATATAAAAAGTAAATAATTGCATATAAATAATTACTGCCCTTAAATTATTGAGATGTAATACAAGTGTATTTATATTTCATTGTACAGCGCTGCAGTATATGATGGTGCCATATAAATCAATAAATAATAATGTACCTCTAGTTCTATATCTGGACTCCATTAAGCGCATGTGATCTGGAAATCCATGTTCGTGTAATATATTACTGTTATGGATTGATTTATATAGCGCCATCATATTCTGCAGCGCTGTACAATGGTATAAATATATTATGGGTATAGTTTGTGCTGTTGGATGGGTGATGTTGGGCTTTTGTATATTTCAGGCCGTGATTTATTTGATATTTTTTTCTGTGGTTTGGACAAAAGACACAATTGAAGCCAAAAACAGTGTCTTGGAAACAAGGGGGGCTAAAGTTAAACTGGGGTTAATATATATATAATGTATATATATTTATATAGCGCCATTATATTCCGCAGTGATGTACAAAGTCATATACACGTTACTTACAGATACTTCTGTTTTTTTGTGGATGGTTATAGCCATATGTTACGTTTACAAACAAAGCAAAAAACTCTCTTAATCAACTCAAAATGTTCGCACTGAATATTTTATTGCACATTTTAAAAAGATGCAGCTTTATTTCTGACTCTGTGTCTGGTTTGCAATCCCCCAGCTGGGTGAATGATTTTTTTTTGTATTTTACCCGTTGTAACTAACTTTTTTTTTTTTAACAAAAATACCGGTATATTTTTTAAATGTGAGGAAAAAAAAATATTTTTTTTAATTATTAGTGTGAATTACCCAAGGGGCACATCTTAAATATTTATTTTATTATTATTGATAAGGGGGGGTATAACGATGATACTCTGGGCCCTGCTGATACATTATTATTTTATTTTTTTTAGAACCTTACAAATGTAATTTGTTTGGGAACTTTTGAGGTGTTTATCAGGATATTTAATTAAATATTTTGAGAAAGCTAATGGCCTGCGCATGAATCCAATGAGGGATGTGATAACAGCTGCTCCTTATCTCTTAGCTCTGACACTCAGGGGTATTTTGGGATACCATTACTAGGTGACAGACACCCTTTGTGAGCCAGAAGCCACTTTGAGCATTACCGCCCTTAATATCAGAGGCAATGCACCAAAAATTCTGCACCCTAGGGACAGGCATTCGTGTCCCAACTAACACCAGGGTGTTGCAAAATATTACATGGTCAGTGACTGGCGAAGTAATTTCCTTGTTAAAATAATAATAATAATAGCATTTCTGTACATTGCAAAAATAAACAAAAATACATAATATTATTATTATTAATATTACTTTTGCCAGACCTGTGGATAGGAGTGTGTGTCTGAATGTGTATGCGTGTGCTTTGTGTCTATAACAGTTTGCACACTTATGCCTTTTTAACCCTTGCAACCCCAGAGACATTCCCATCCTGGCACAGAGTTGGTTAAAGCTCCCTCTTCTCCATAGATAAAATCCCCCATGTCCCCCACACAGTCCTCTTGCCCCCTGATCCTCCCCTCTCCCCATATATACATACACACACAATATATATATATATTGTGAGTAATACGGGCTTTTTCCTGTATTGATCAGTCCTTTTTGCATG
The DNA here is from genome assembly GCA_023333645.1 of Sceloporus occidentalis. Taxonomy (NCBI): domain Eukaryota; kingdom Metazoa; phylum Chordata; class Lepidosauria; order Squamata; family Phrynosomatidae; genus Sceloporus; species Sceloporus occidentalis. The sequence continues at coordinate 2,558,433 of JALMGF010000122.1, forward strand.
ATTAGGCTGGAAGAAGAGGAGGGCAGGGACAGGGTGGGTGAGAGGGAGGAGGAGGAGTGGGGGGGGCAGTGGGTTGGATGGTGAGAGCCCCTTTGCAGGGATCTGGAAAGTTATTCGTGCCTATAGCCGGGGCAGAGCTCGGGGTGGCTGGCTGGCTGGCTGCGGAGCGCTGTAGGAGAGCCCCCGGAGCGCACACGGGACCCCCCCAGTGCATTGCGCAGTGTGGGGGGGGAACTGGGCGGGGCTAAAGTTCAGCTCATGGAGCCGCACAGCGCTGGCTGCACTTTGCAGAGTTGGAAATGTAAAAGCCAGAAGCCAGCTTGACAGTTTTTTTTCCCTCTCTCTCTCTCCCTCTCTCTTTCTGTCTCTCTCCCTTTTTCCCTTTTTTTCCCCCCAAACACCTCCAAACCACCAAAAAATCCCCCCCTACAATTCTGCCCTCACATCCAGCAGGCATGTACTCTCCGCTCTGTCTGACCCAGGTAAGCAGCTGAGGGGGGGGGGGGTTGAATGGGGCACAGGAAGGGGGGTCTGTGGCTTTAAGAAGAAGAAGAAGGGGGGAAAAAAAGTAAGTTTGTTTCCTTTGGCTGAATTCTTGTTCTTGCTCTGAGACCCGCGGAAGGCACATGGCTAATGGCGTCTTCCTATTAGATCTTTAAGGCTTTTTCTTAAAGGGATTTTTGTGTCTTCCTGCCCTGTGCAGGGGTTGGTGGTGGTGGTGGGGGGGGTTCATCTTTCTGCTTTCTCCCTGTGCCTTGGGGTCACTGGTTATTTTTTGTGGGGGCAGTGGCTGTGTTTCTGGAGGGTGTCAGGGCTGAGATACAGAGCAGATACTCAACACAACTATACAGCTGTGACTTTATTGGCATGCTAGGCTTGAAGCCACTCAGTGCCTGTCTTCCTCCCTTCTGGCACCCAGGGGGTTAAAGAACGTTGCCGCTTCCTTGGCTGCATTGTTGTTACAAAGTAGATACATTTAGTTCTGTTTGTTGTTATTTGCCAGATCAGATGTTTAACCCCTTCCACGCCCCTAGAGATCTATACTGCACACATATCCAGACACAATGACATTGGCAGTGACACCTAATTGAGTGTCATAACTTGGCTAAGGCCAAGTTGAGTTGTGACAGTGGCTGGCTGTAGTGTGAATGCCTGTGTTGGCTGTATAGTGAGTGTGCATGTGTGTGTAGTTGTTTGCAGTTCTGTCTGTATAGTGAGTGGGTGCTGAGCAGCGTGTGTTCTAGGTGTTCAGTCGGCTGCGTTTTGTGTGTTGCTGACCGTTGTGTACTTGGGTGTTGTACAGTCAGTTTGTGTGCTTGCTGTCGTTCGCTGTGTGTCGTACTTTGTGCATGCTGTGTTACGGGTGTCGCACTTAAGTGTGCAGCGTGTGTTGGGTTGTGGACGGTGCCTTTGTGGTGATTATTGTGCAGTGTGTAGCAGTGCCTTTTAATATATAGCAGTAGTTTGTTGGCGTAGAGTGTATCTGTGTGTGTGTGTGTGGAGGGGGGGCTGTCCTTGCTGTCTCTCTGTTCTCAGGGCAGTACAGAGCTGTCTCTCTCCCCCTCTGGTCGCCGACACTCACGCAGGGAATGACTGCTTCGTGCAACTTTTTTTACCAGGCTGATATCACACTTTGTGGCTCCAGATCCGTGGTACTTTGTTTTGTTTTTTTATGTCTTTGCGGCGGGCGCTGTGGGGTGACAACCAGGGTGTTGAAGGGGAAGCGGGGGTGGTAAGTGGCCATAGATCAGGGGCGAGATGGAAGCATTTTTGGCTAGATCACGAGAGTGCTTTCCTTCCCAATCCATGTGTCGGAATACAGTACTTATTGTGCTGTTTGCATTTCAGATTTCGCTGCATTTCCAGGCACCGAATGCATGCAGCGAAGTCACTTTTAAGCCACGTTTAGCCTTTACATGTTGTGTTACGTGGTTATCCGGCAAATTATCGTGTTCCCGTTAGGCAATAATTAATAAAAAAAAAAAATTGCAGAAGACACGTTTGGGACTTTTATACGGCTTGTCGGATTATGAAGAATACTGTAGGGGCTTTTATGCTAATCTTAAATATTAGGATTATTAGGTGCAGTTTTTGATTTAACCGTTTGTGTTAAAATACGTATTATTGCCCGATGCATCTTCTTAGAATTGTATTTGTCTTAGAATTGCTGAGCCTAAAAACAAAAGGAATTAAAAAAAAAAAAAAAGGTTTATAAACAGAGGGACTTTAGGCCCAAAACTGTAATGTGTGTGTATATGTATATGTGTATATATATATATATATATATATATATATATATATATATATATATATATACAGCCCTGTTTTGCATGGTAAAGTTACATCTGCTACTCGCTGCTTAAGATCATTACACATTTTTACCGTATTATGCGTTAAAAACGTTATCCATAGTTTTGTGTGTCTTTTTTTTCTGTATACTTTCTTTGTTACAAAGTTGTCCTAAAACATTATTTTTTTTTTTTTTTTTCTTTAAATACTGTAAGCTACTGCAGGAGGTTGAAAAATTGCTGGGTGTTGTTGAGCTTGGTGTGTATCGATCTCTCTCGGATTTCTGTCCAAGGGGGCTCGGGAAAAAAAAAAAAAGTTATACCGACTTTGCTTTGTAATTGAACATGTGCTGGTTTAAAAATCTGTTCGCTCAAAGCCAGCTTTGTGTAAACAGAAAGTCAAAATGAAAATTCAGAGTCAGATGTTAACGTGTAACTTTGATTTTTAAAAAGCTCAGCTGGAATGAACGTAATTATGAAAAAAAAAAAATTATAATAATAAAAAAATTATATATATATATATATATAATAAATATAATATTCTGGATCTCTTATTTCTTTTTAAATCAGTAATGGAGTCTTGATCTTGCCGACACAGGGGGGTTAAACTGATACATCGTTTTCATTCCTGGAACCGCACGTATTGCGTAGAAGGATTAATACGGTGTACAAAAGTACAAGAATGAGCCTTGTTCGCGAAGTAGGACTGGCTATTTAAAATATCGCCGGAACATCCTCTAATGGAGGCCGAAATCAGACCACATTCCGGCCTTTGACATCTTTAAAAATGAGCTTTAGAAAATCCAGCTAAATGTAAAATTTCTGCCGAAAAGTGAGCGTGAGAGAACTATTACAAAAAAATAAATTAAAAAAGAAAGTTGTTTCCCCTAGCGATTTGTAATTTTATCGTTAAGCGCTGTGTATAACGTTATTAACAGTAACTTTCTATCGGGAGCCTGTAGTGGCGCATGTGACGTGTCTGTCTAACATGCTTATCAAACGCTCATGGTTTCGATAGTACAGATATTAAGGCCGCCTGAAAGTGAGCTCTGTGCAGGCGTCTAGCCTCTGCCTCTGAATAATTAATGTGTAAGTTAGAACGTATAGTTTTTTTTTAACGTCACTTGTAAGTATAAATATTCAACATGATTCCTTTGCTCAAGAGTTAGTCTCCTAGAGAGAGGCCCAACAATTAGAGTAAATCAGTGGTTAAAAGGATAACGGGTACAAATCCTAATTTGTGTAAAAAAAAAAAAAATATTAGTTTAGGGGCTAAGAAAATCATAAATTCTAAGCTCAATATTTTTTTGTTGTAAAACACGTCAAATAATGTGTATTCCGCTAATAAGTGTATAACGTAATCATACATCAATTAAAGGTATACACCACTCTACAAAAACAAAAATACGTCATATAATTAATATTGAGCGAACGTCCCCGATTCTACTTCAGCCTCCTCCACGGTAACTTTTTTTAAATAGAAAGTTTGTTTTTTTGCACCAAAATTCAGTGTAGCGCGTGTACTGCTACATCTGTGTTATGTATACGGCAGCGTACCTGTGCATATTATATATATATTTTTTTTATTTATATTTGGAATTATAGAATTTTAATAAGATGGGATTTTAAAGTTATAGGGAAAAACTTTTTTGCGTCCTCGGTTGAGGTCTTTTATATTAAAAACTTTTTTGGGGGGTGAAGGTCTCCTTTTTATATACGACTTTTAAATGTTTATCTTGGGGGATGGGCTTTAATAATCTTACTTTTTTATATTCCCTAAGAATTGAAATTAATCTACACCAGTCTAGGAATCTTGTGATGTTGCATTTCGACACTTCAATAAAATTTTAAAAAATCAAACCGATAATGTTATTTTTTTTAATTTTTTTTCTGATCACTTGCGCCACACTGCACACTCTTTAAAAAAGTTTTTTTCGCAAATATATTGTTTGTTTATTTTAAAGTCTATAATTAGAACCTGTATAAGAGAATGATCCTTATACTTTATATGCTTAAAGCATTTTTGTCTTATTTTAATTATTTATTATATTTTTTATAACTATTTAGTTCTATGTTCCCTGTTACCCAGAAAAAAAAATATTAATAAATATTTAAATAATATTTTAAAAAAAAGCAGCCCCTCTGATATTGTTATCAGTGGCCCTCGATAAACTTTGAAAAGCGTCTTTCGCATTTGTTGCTGGGATCGTTTGCGTGCAAGCGATAGAAATATATATATATAGGAGATGTTGTAATGATTCCCAGGATCCCCCTGTAATAAAGGTTAGCAGTAGCTTTTATAGCAATCGTGAAAGTTTTACTACCCTATTGATTTGTGGGGATAAACTCATCTTGTATTGCATTTAGTCTGCTTCTGATTTCCATTTTTTTTAATATTGATTGTTGGCAAAAAAAACAAACAAAAAAACTAAACAAAAAAAAAACATGTGAATGACCAATAAAAGGCCAGATCAAGTACAAATTGAGATCCCCATTTCCATTTAAAATCTTTGTTGATAATTTTTTTTAAAAAAAATCTTGAAATATTTCTGTTCTTTAAGGGATATTTTTTTACTCGGATTTTACAGAATTAATAATAAAAAAAAAAAAATTGAATATCTAATTTTTTTTCTATTTTTTTTTTATTTGTTCTAGGATGAGTTCCATCCCTTCATTGAAGCACTTCTGCCGCATGTCCGAGCCTTTGCCTATACGTGGTTCAACCTGCAAGCCAGGAAGCGAAAATACTTCAAAAAACACGAAAAGCGCATGTCGAAGGAGGAAGAAAGGGCAGTGAAGGACGAGCTGCTGAGCGAAAAGCCGGAGGTTAAACAGAAATGGGCATCCAGGCTCCTGGCGAAGCTGAGGAAAGATATCAGGCCCGAGTACCGAGAGGATTTTGTACTCAGCGTTACAGGGAAAAAACCCGCGTGTTGTGTTTTGTCCAACCCCGACCAGAAGGGCAAGATGAGAAGAATCGACTGCCTCCGTCAGGCGGACAAAGTATGGAGGCTGGACCTTGTAATGGTGATTTTATTTAAAGGTATTCCACTCGAAAGTACTGATGGCGAACGACTCGTAAAGTCCCCTCAGTGCTCGAACCCCGGGCTTTGCGTTCAACCGCATCACATAGGAGTTTCCGTCAAGGAACTTGACCTGTATTTGGCATACTACGTGCACTCAGCAGGTAAGTGCACGCTCGCGCATACTTCAGCTTCGAGGCTTTATCTCTAGCGGTTTTCTTGTGTGTATAAGGCTTTGTGTTTATATATATATTTTTTCCCCATTTGTTTGAACCCGGAAAAAATATAGTTTGGGGCCCAAACTTGGCCACTTGCCGCGGATATTAGGCTCTACTTGGCGCGGTTTTTTGTCTACAAAAATTTCCGAAGCTCACTAGGGTTTATAGCGCCTTTCGCCACCATGACGCGTTCCGTGTCTCAGGTTGGGTCGAAGCTGTTTGTTGATGGCGGTGACCGTTAGAAAACAAAGCGGATTTCCGAGTAGGCAAAGTCTGCTAGTTGATCTTTTTGCAATTAGATGTCACCTTTAACAAAAATACGTCAAGAAGGACAGAGATTGTCGTAGACCGACCACGCGGTACTCGGTTTCCATTGGTGTATCCGATCAAAGACGAAAGTCAGACCCCATAGGGTATAAATATATAACATATATATATCTTGAATGGTTATGAATGTTCTTAGAAGCTTAGAACCCCTCCAGAACCTTGAACCATAAGGGTTCCCCACCTGTGTAGACAAAGACGGGTCCTGTAAGAGCTTAGTATTCTGATAAATAAGATGGAACATGGAACCCGTACGCATTAAGTAGCCGCGTTTAATATTTACATGCACTTTTGCAAATTACAAGTGAATCTGTGTCCTTATTAGCGTTTTGTCATTGCGTAGAGGCCATATTCCCGCTAATTCACAGATTATGCCGTCCGGCGGAATTTTAAACCTCTTACTAAGAATCCTCCGTCCATCAATTGATTCCAAAATGTATTTCATTCCTGTTGTCCCGTCCCCCCGAGCAGGTTTACGCGGCACTAGGGCCGGTTACATAGGAATCGCGGCATGGATTTGGGGACGCGAGGGACTGGGCCGGCTTCACGCGTTCTTTCGGCCTGGCGTTCTTTGGTCTCTCGTACTCTAGATTAAAGGACCGCGTCTTTTCGGCCTATTTCTAACTCTGTTTTAACGTGAAATGCGCGTGTATTATGTTTTTTTGTCCTCAAATCTCCTTCCGGAATCCCTTGTATACGTTCTAGAGCTGCATGCCATAATTAAGCGGAACGTTGGGTGCATGTGTGTATGTTTGTATGTGTATGTTATGTGTATGCGTTCCATGATCTAAAAAGCGTACAGGCCAACTTTAGTTAAACCTTTTATCTCCCCTGCCTTTGTGCATAATGTGTACTCATGTAGTTGTCAGTCTGGTTTTAAAAACTTTTTCAAAGTTTACATTTCATAAGGAAAAGTAAAATGCAAACTATGCGTCAGAAACCGATTAATCCGTTCTCAGATTTAACCCTTTGAGCCAAACAGGGCCTGGCACGTAGCTTCCTACTAGGCTCCAAAAAAAAAAAGGAATTTTTAATTTTTGGCGGTTTGGTAAAAACCGTTATACGAGAGATTATTATATTCTGCGTTTGTGCGTATATTGTATTAAAAAAAGCTACTTATTTCATGAAATTGCTTTGTTAAATATTTAAGTAAGATATATTGTGATCTCTGGTTTTTTTTGGGGGGGGGGGATTCTAGAATTTTTTAGTGACTTATCTTTCTAGATTGTAAACCAGTTTGACCTGGGTCCGCCCTACCTTTCTTTCCGTAAATCCAATGTTTTACGTGACGCGCTTCTTATGTCCCCATTGTACAGCGCTTTGGAAATGACGGCGCTATATAAGTCCACAGGCAATAATATAGATCAATAAGTAATAATAATGTTACGTGGAGTCAGCCCAAAAAAATAGCTGGGGAATACCGTTTGTACACAAAGTCCGATGTGGAATTATCCAATTTTTTTTTTATCAACTTTTGCGTTTTTTTAAAGAAATTCTTTCTATCAGACGACACCTGGAAACCTTTTTAGCGTGGAATACTCTCTTTACTTGTACGAAGGGTTAAAAACAGGCACGTGGCGGGTCACGTTTAAGATGTTAAGGTCTTGACTTCTTGACACCAGGCAGTTGACCTTTTAGATAAAGTTTAACCTTTGATCATTAGTAGTCAGTCAACCACAAACTTCTGGATTTTAGCAGCTGTGGTGTAACGTTTGGCTAATGCGGAGAGACTGTCGGGAGGACTCGCCATTAAAGTGGTTTCATTTTGTCTCTGATCAGATTTTGGAAGGCTGCTTGGATTAGCGGGCTGACAGATGGTTATATATTTCACAGAGTTGTGTATTCTGCCATCTAAGTTATAAACCGAAGCCCTGGTACAGCCTCCTCTTTTCCCAATATACCGAATGGGAATAAATCCACAGAAATCGCCAAATTCTGCACACTTTGGGATTTACAAATAAGTAGATTTTACCATATTGACTATATATATATATATATATATATATATACCAGTATGTGTATATATATATATATATATATATATATATATATATACAGTTTGTGCATGGTTTGTCTCTTGATACAATGTAACACATAAGCACAATATGATAAAACAATTCACTGCTTTTGGCCCTAATCAGTTGCAAACTAAAACGTAGCAATCGCAATGATTACAAGGATGACATCATTTTTTATTTTTTTATTTAAACGGGTAAAAAAAAAAAAGTTTGATTTGCTTTCGAGTCTGCATGAAGACGCTAACGGTGCCGGAATAGAACACGTTTAAATATTTGCTTGGCACGAGTAATCGTTGGACGCTCACGATTCCGATGCCCATGTTAACCAAAAAGCGTTTGATTTTAATTTTTTTTTTTTTTACCCCCCAGCAGAATATTCCTTTTGTCCTAATTAGAATTTTAGCCAAACAAATACCCCGTTGGCCGAGTCGTGCCGAATTCCGCGTTCTGTTAGTGCATCGCTTCTGCGTTTTCCTCTATATAATGATATTGCAAACAGTGATTGGGGATCGTCCAGATGGTCGTCCTGGCACAGGGTAGAGAAAATCCTGCTGCCGCCAAAGATCAGGTGGGATTTTAGTAATTTTTTTTATGAAATATCCTATTGCTATATTGATTGGACGTTGATTGGAATATTTCGATGGTCCGTGCAGCGCGGGGAGCGAGCTAAGAAAACTACATTTTGATTCTAATAAAAAAAAAAATTATTAAAAAAAATATATTTTTCCAAGGCTATAAACAAGTACTCTCAGTTCGTGATTATATATTTTTGTCCTTTTTCATTGTTTCTCTGAAATGATCAGAAAATTAGGAATTACCCCAAAAAAAGAATGAACACGGGTGTGAATTGATTTATTTGTGTTCTAGAACCAAGCCGTTCTAGCGCGCAGAGATGTGTTGGATTGTAACAGGTTTAGTGAAAACTTTATATAAACAGTTATTGGGGGTTTATTCACTAAGCAGTGAGGTGTGATGAAATGACCTGAAAGCAGAGACAGAGAGTTTTTCTTTAAAATAAAACACTCAATCTCAGTTAACGTTGTAGGTAGTTATCCTGTCGCTTCCCAGGGTATCCGCAAACCCTGTAACATGTATGAGCAGTACCGGTCTCATCGATACACCGGAGCGCTTTCATCCAATGCTTTTTAACGCTTTTGAGTTGTGTATGTAATGCGCAGCTTAGCAGTTGAACGCTCGGCTTCCCCTGGCACCGAAAGGGTAGAGGCCAAATGGCTTAACCCTTTAGTTACTCTACAGTTGAAGTGTTGGAATGCGTTATTCTTGTTCCTTCTGGCGCTGTAGGGGTTAATAAACCCCATACATTTTACATGGACCCGTCTCAGACGGATCTGAAACCTTTCCAGTTCTGCATCAAGGCCTCAGTGTCTTCTCTTTTGCTCGCGTGGATACGGCAGCCGTACTGTACGTGCGCGAGATAAACACGCAACTTGATGATATTCAATGAAATTTTTAAATTTTGGTAAAAAAAATAAATAAAAATATGTGCCGTCCGTGTATTAAGAAACAGACGTTCCTTGTGATTTGGAGCTGACGTAATCTTATTTTTTGCCTTTTTTATATCATCAGTTCAAGTTACCAAATCTGTTTTGCTCTCTATACCCACGAAATAGGAGGCTTGTGCAAAAAAAACCCCACTTTTTGCCGGCGTTTATTCCCAAGCTATTCCAGGTGAATTCGGTAGCTTTACCCCCGTTATGCCCCCAAATGTCTTTTCATCAGAGAATGTTTGTTTAACCAACACGGCGGCTTCGTAGATAATCTAAAAGCTGCGATAAAAAGTAACTGTAGATTTTTGAAACTTAAACGTGAACTTTTTTTATGGGATTTATAGCCATGTAGCATTTTTTATATTTCTAAATGATCGTATATGGAGCCACGGTGTCTGTTAGACATCGATTTTTTTTCTTAAGCAAAGTAAATCGCTGCAACTTTTATAAAAGACAAGATCCCTCTGAATTTTTTAAAAAAAAAACTTTAAAATGTATACTATTCTATAGACAGAATGTCTGACCTATAATCTCCAATTTTATTATTATTATTATGATTATTGTTATTCTGTATATATAGCTCCAACAATTTCCGCAGCACTTCTTATAGTCCATGCATTAAAAGGGTCTGCCGAAACTAGAACTGACCGACTGAAAAAGATCCCGGCTCACGAGCTTACAATCTATAGAGAATGGAGTATAGAAATACGTAGGGTATAGAGCTGCCAAGAAAGGCTTACTAGAATAGAATTTTAGTCTCTATCCGTTTAAAAAATACATGGAAACATAAAATTTTTAGAAAAAAAATGAAAATAATTTCTTGTTTTTAAACCGTTACAGAGAATAGCGTGCGGGGGGGGGAATATTGTGGACAAAAAAATGAGATTTGTAGTCAATGAACAGGTGTAAACAGGTATTCCTCTAGTTGGGGGTCTCTTTACTATACATCATCGATATGCGACACTCTGCTACTTACTACAACTGTTTCTTAAAGTATTTTTGACAATTCAGATTACCAAAATGAAGTTGAATCTCTTAATATATTTAAATTTGATGACCCAGCATAAACCTAACAACCTCACGGGTTGTGGTGGGTTTGTGCATCTGTTCCCGATTAACGCACAAACCGACTTACGGCATAACGTTAGCACGAGTAGTACACTGTCGTATCGTCATCAATGGGTAATCGATCATCTAAGCGTTATTGTTTAGCTTAATTTATGAAACCCCACAGACCGCGCTGTTGATGTTCCGAGTACATCATTGTATTAATCTCGCTTTCCGAATTTTCATTTTGCGTCTCATCGTTGCCTTTTAACGATCCGTTACATGATTATAGAGCGATTATAAACACAATAAAATCCACAGAGATTATGGACCCAATGCCGTAGTGTTTGAGGGACACGTAGCGTTATTCGCGAAATGGTTTATAATACTTGGCGATCGATTAGATCACATCTGCTGAACAGCTAGAACATAATTTTGTTCCTTGGTCCTTAGTCACGTTTATACCTTCTATTCCAAGATATTGGATACTTTTTGTTCGGACGTTTTCTTCGTTTTGTCCTGATGGTCACGCTCAACAAGTATTTATTTAAAAAATGGCAAAATATGTAGTCAGGGGCCCAATTCTTCCTAAATGTGACCTTCTCAGTTGGGTTGTCCATAGAATCGAAGAGAATTTTTATTCTCGGTAGAGTTGTCCATAGGATCGAAAAAATTGTTGCCCATAGGGTGGGTGAGGGAATCTTCTTTTGGTGAAGTTACCCACAGACTTGGCCCCTAGCTCATTCTGTACATAGATTTGCTCACAAGGATTGGAGACATTTTTTTTTCAGTCAGGTTGACCTCAATAACCCGAGAGAGATCTTTTTGTCCAACTGAGTTGTCTTTGAGGTTCATAATAATGGCGTACATTTTTGTACAGTTCTTGTACAGGTTTTACGAAGCCGTTCTTCTTTCTGTAGAATTCTCCACAAAAAGTGCAATTTATTTTTTTCTGAGATTTGACCCTCATATCTTGACCTTTCAAATACCGCCACACGTAAATTGTACACCTCTTCTCAAGGAAGACCTAAAAAGCTAATAACCCAAGAACAATCCCCGTCTTGGAGTTCCCTTCCTTCTCCTCTTCCCACCATAATGTCTGCCAGAACCATCAATTAGCAGCGTAACAATAGAGAAGAACTTAATGGGGAGAAATAATCACACTGAGAACAACAACTTAAGGTGCATCTCAAATACTTATAAGTATGGTTTTCTCCATTAAATAGTAACTGCTTATCTTTAAGTGGCAACCATGCCCCAACTTCTATGTTTAATCCAAGGATATTGATGGAATCAAAGACGTTACATTTTAATGCCATAAATATATTTTAGCAGTTATAAAAGAAATAATTTATAGAATATGTTTTTTGGACATAATCATTAACCTATCAACCCTGCCTTTTATTTTACATTTTGGGGGTTAATTGTCCAAATACCAAACTATTGGACATTCCCTGAACTCAGCTAAGTTTGACGAAGCTTGCATTTTGTTTCTGTAGATGGTTGCAAATTTTCTGTTGCAGAGAGGAGTTTCAAGTAACTTTCGAGAAAGAGCCCTTTGTAGTCGGTTGCTTCCAAACAACACCACTATTGTTAGGCTTCTGCCGGTCAAAATGTCGTCACCGCAATGCAGTCATTGTGCAAAAAAAAAAAAAATGGAAAATGTCATCCCAGAAAATTTTGTGTGCGTGACACTGTCCTCTTGTCCCGGCTATTTTAAAAACGCTGGAGAATATATTTCTTGGGTGGTATCAATCTCTTTGAAGGTTTGATGGTCATAGGGTTGGTATCAGTGGGCCACCTTTTAATGGCCCATTTTTGTAATATTTTTTTTTTGTAATAAATACAAAGGAAAGAAATGGAAACAAGTCTTTGAAAACTTGGTTATGCCCAAAAATTAACCTACGTCCTAGAGACTCCAACTCTAGAATGTTCCCAACTATTCATTCTTCTTACTACTTCCATAGTCGAAACACCAACGACCGATCTGTTTTTATAATATACAAGATACAAGATCATGAAGTCATAGTAGATAACTTGGTTTGTGCAGCGTGTTTTATATTTTGCTAGGGTCACAAGTTGTCTGAGGATGGTCGAGGTTGATCGCTAGCTGTTGGATTCCCCTACCTAATGGAGTAAAGGCCACCATAGATGTCTTCTAGGCTCAGTGTCCAAACATGAAATCCAGTATCGATGAAAAGGCTTGTGGAGATGAGTAGTGCAGTTGGGTTTATAGGTTAAATACCCACCCCAAAACCTGTTGAAGCCTCACCACAGCCGGGGGGGGGGGGGAAGTAATTTGGTTGAATATCCAAGAACCAAATGCTGGTGGAGCTTTTGGAAAAAAATAGACCTTTTTTTTTTTTTTTTTGGTGACACACAAGATGAGTAGACCGGGGTTAGAAGAGTTGGTTGACATTATAGGACAAATTGCCAAGTAATTGGCTTTTCATTGATTTCGTTTCATCTTTGCCCTAGCGGTGGTGTTATCCATAGGTGGACGAGATGCTCAAAAACAACACATTTAGGCTTTTTTCTTTACCATTCAAAAAAGGATATTGGGCTTTGTGTGAGTCGGGCAGTTTTGCGAGACAGTTGGAAGTCCAGTAAGAGAAGGGTGTGTATGTGTATGTGTGCGTTTGTGAGAGTGAAACAAGACAGCTGTGATGGTCTGTTGGGAATTTGAGTGCAGATGGCGGAACTGGGGGTCGAAGATAGAAATAGCGTTGCCGACTAAGTAAATAAATAAAAACAAATGATTGTAAACGTCTCAAAGTAATAATGCTGCATGAGGCATGGACAGGATACGTGTGGCTCTTAAGTCGCTGTCCTTTACAACTCCCATTACCCTCAGCAGCCCTATAGGTAGCTGTCCATACCATTCAGTTTAAAAAAAAATCCTCTAGCTGTTATTCCAATTCTTAACCCGGTTCATGGTTCGATATTTTGTAGCCGTTGAACCTTTTAGGAAATTCTACCACCTGCATATAATGATACCATATACACAGACGCGGAACATATGGCTGAACCAGTAAAATGATATGGGGTGTTTAGAGTGATTTTTCAATATGCTACGTAAGGGCGAGAGATTATGGACATTCCATTGTGGAACTGCACAAAATCACTTCTATTCCTAGTGATGCCCTTTGTACGATAATGCTGTTTATGCTTGGCTAGGCGGCTCCTCGTAATATTTTCTAGTAAAAGACACATTTTGGGGATGACCCTCCTCATATTCAGGTACGTATGGATTCTGTATTAATCTAGAAAATTAATTATTGTATCATACTATCCAGAGCCTAACCTGACCTAACCTACCCGCTGGAGTCCGTGAGCGTTCCCGCTGACGTTGCAGGACACCCCCGATTTAAAAGGGAAATGGGCTGGGAGTGGGGTGGGGTGTGTTGGGACCCCTCTCCCGTGACCCGGAGTCTCTGGGCGAAACCCGCAGTGTTCCCAGGTTCCCGTAAGACAGATGAGTGTACAGATTGAATAGGACGTGGGCAGAGGTTCACGCCAGTCCTGCTGGGTCTCACAAGATGTGTCTGTATGAGTGGTTTAAGGCATTATATTTTTTTTAACAATGAAAAAAATCATCAGGAAGAACAAAACATGCATGATAGCCATAATTTCGCTTCAAGAGTCGGGTACTGGAATGAAACAGCCTGCACTGCATTGATTGTCCCTCTACATTCTTTAAATGAGCAGATACATTTCTCGGAACACAAATCGTTAACTTTTTGAATCCAGATTTGAGGCCTTACTGTTTATTAGGACTACAAAAAAATTGCGTAACATTCCAAGCGTGTACCCTATTTAATTGAATACCTGTCGATCTAAAAAAAAAAAGTAAAAACATACCAAGAATTTCATGTTCCACTTAATTACGTGCAAGATTCCTAACTGACATTTACACCGTAACTGGTAACATTCTATGCAGTGCCGATGTTTTTTTTAATTTTCTTGATAAATGCATTATGTCGGTGATCACAGCTATCAAAGAAAGGAAGGTCGGCTTCAATCCATGAGGTTTCATCCCCTCTTTTCTGTGACCTCAAGACAGCCTCAAGGAGGCTACACAAAGACCAAGCTCCATCTCCTCTTTTAGGAACCTTCTTGCGGATCGTGTTAACTAACTTTATTTTATAATATATTTACGTTTTAAGATTCTTTAGGGAAATTCCAAAAGTTCACTCACACTTTGATTCAGTAACACGTGTCCGGGCGGTGAGAGATGTGTGTGGACTACATAGTAGATATTCTGATAACGCATTAATTCTAAAACACGGTCTAAGTCATAAGCATGATAAAACTCTTTATTGTTTGGTATCGTCGATGTGGATATATTGATTTGCCCAAAAGTAATACTGGGAGACGGTTTTGAGGGTAAGATACGATAGATAGTGGGAAGCCTCTGGTTTTCATTGATCTAGCATGGCAAAGAGATTCTGTAACAGCAGGCTGTTGTTGTGTCTGACCTTGAAAATGACCTGGAACAATGGCCCCTCTATTCACTAGTGTTCTGTGTCTGATAACAGCATTCCTTTGAACAGCAATCAGCCTCCCTATGCATTGCTGAATGTCTTCATCTAAACGGTATAGTGGGAGGGCGGATAATCTCACTGTTTAATTACTGTTTTGCACCTTAATGTATACCCCTGGGGTATTTCCATAACCCTGGCCCCTTATTTCTGAAACCAGGACACCTGAACTAATCATTTTTTTTATAAGCTAATGCATGTTTTATTAAAATTACACTTTGGTGGGGATCACAGAATTATTATCTAATGGCATATGAGGGTAACAAAAGTTCTCTTTTTATCTGTTATCTAATGCATGTTGGAGTTAATTTTGTGTGGACTCCATTGCATTTTACTGCATGCAAATCAGTGCAGGCATTCTTTAGTTATTGGGGTTAGAAAATTAGACTTCTGTCTCATGTAACTCCTCCCCCCGGCTGCCTCTTCTGAAAACAGGAAGTGTTCACAGGTACACTTCCTGCACACTTCCTCCTATTGAAGCCACTGAAGCAACAGCCAATAGAAATCTAATACTAGCAAAACATTAGTGGTTAAATAGCATACATGCGATTGGCTTCTGCTGCTGCTATTGAAGGCGTCCTACTGAACAAGTACAAGAATCATACTGAGGTACACTTCCTGGTTTCCGTGGAGGCGGCAGGGGGAGGAGTTACTTAGACAAAAGTCTCCTTTTCTAACTCCAGTAACTGAAGAATGCCTGCAGTAAAATGCAAAACTCACCCCATTATGCATTAAACATAATAAATAGGGCTGGGGCGCTCTTTTATTTTTAGGTTGTTTTTTTGCCAGAAATGTTTTTCAATAAATAAAAAAAAAATATTTTCCAGAAAATAATGCGGATTTCAAATTGAATTGCAAAACAAAGTCCACTTGTATTCCTAATTCAGAACGCCAATTATCAGTTAGCTCGTTATGATTGACTGAGAAATATGAAAAAATATTCCCCCCCCTTATCATTACAGATGGCAAATAGTTCTAGTAAGCAAAAAGTTAAAACATATCTAAAATAATCACAGAAACTTGCCTCCCTTTGCCTTTTCTTGCAATCATGAAATGTTTTTTTTTGGCGTAGATGGGGCATTTCTGTTCCCCATTATGCTGCGAGAAATGATTTACGTCCCAGGCTGCACCAAATCTTATAATTTTATTCTAGAAATGTGTTTTGGATATTCTCATACAATGGAACGGCCTCCATAGTTGTGACTTAAAAGTTGTACACTTTATTGTACTTGGTGCACACGGTGGGCTGAAATGTATTTAGAATGTAGGAGCCAGAATGATGATTTTAGAAGCCGGGTTGATTATTGTGGAATAGTTAGGAAAGGATATATAAAATGATTTAACAAAGTACAGGAGGAGAGGTTTATTTCCAAGAGGCCGTAATCTAAAACTAGAGGTCAGTGACTTCGATGGAATGTAAGGATGTTTTACTTTACTGGGGTGGGAGATAAGTGGAACAGCCTCCCAGCAGAGGAGAAACAGCCGGACTAGACGGGGGCCGAATGGGGCTTCATGAAGGGAATCGGCCAAATGATAGAAACAATGAGGTTTTTAGGAACACCTGAAATATATTATCTCATCTCAAGTCCTGGAAATAAAGCGCCGCTGTAACCAAAAATAAACTTTACATTAATCAACAGAGCATGAAAAACGTCCCCTGTGTTGCGTTAACGTCGTAATCTTGACATATGACGGTTTTATCAATATTTGCAAAAAAATATTTGCGCAAACATTTCCTGTCTCTCTGTGCTGAGACGATGACGGATCCCAGCATGCATCCGAATGCCAGTCTCTGATTGGCTGCCACGTAGCAGCTTCTTTGCATACAGTTTTGTAACATTATTATAACTGGTTTAGGAAACAGGAAACAGGAAGCAGGTTAAGATGATTTCCAGCAACTGCTGGCCAATGGCTCAAATTATTATTATTATTATTTATAATATTATTATTATTATAATTATAATAATATTATTTTCTGGCAAATTCTGTGTTTCTGTTTATGCAAAAAAAAAATAATATAATTTTAAGAGGATGAGGTTATTGTTTTATGTACATGAAGAAAATTATTGGCTGTCAATAATTACTTTCAGAGATACGAGGAACCGCCAGCACAGACTATATGTTCTAACTTCACAAGGAACCAAATTCTTTGCTTTAAGAGGAAAATAATTTATAGGCGCTACTTTCTTTTTTTTTTTTTTTTTTCTTCCCACAGCAAAGTATAGAATTATGTTTTAGTATTGATCCGCAGAGACGATTTGCATTTTATTCATACCATAAAAGTGCTTTTAATGGAGACATTCTGGTAATTGAATCTATACAATGTTTAACAATGGAACCATCATTTTTAATCCTCCTTTGGATTGCAGAATATTGAAACAATTTCCGAAACAATTGTAAATTTAGAGGTAACGATACTGTTTGCCTAAACTGCGTTCGATATTTTTTTTAATATTCCCCGCGTCGGGACGCCTTTAGAGGACGATCTGTATTTATTTGGTTAAAAAAAAAAAAGCTATGAGAAGAAATATTTCATTACATTCAGTACAGCAGGAGAAGTCAAAGTAGTTTTGCTAATTAAATTCAATTGCTATCCATTAGACCGGTGGAATGAGATGAATCCACCATACAGCTGACACAGCACAGGTATGCAATTTGGCTAAATGGTCTTTTTAGAGCCGCAGTAGAGATTTGACTTGTGCGTTTTAGTGACTTCGAATTTCCTCGCATAAAACGTCAAATAATAAATATTGCGATCTGAAGGGTAAAAGTGCCTGTACGGAATTCAGTCTATAAAAGACTAAATAATAATTGTGAATCACTATGAAAGTTTACATGGCAAGAAGATGACAGTACATATATATTGCATATAATTTTTTTATTATATTGATATATTTAGAAAATGTAATAATAGCCCAGCCGGGGCATGAATCTAGTTATATCACCGGCGGATAACACCGAGCGGATACGTTTGTCACCGATTACCCCTTGTATTTTATTCCTATTCTTATTGGCTATGATTCTTTCTTAAACAGCATTAAGCTGACATAGGCAATCGATGTCAATAGTAGACATGTTGGACGTGGAATTACACTCAAGGGGCCACAAACTTTACGCCAGGATGCCACGACAATACACACATACAAGGAAAATTTAACCCCAAAATGTTACTCGATTCCGACATTGAGGCCCGCTATCATACTGTGAAATAATAAAAAAAACATTATTTGTGGCAATAAAAAAAAAAATGTTCTTCCATTCTCCCAACGAGCTCCCCATATATTAAAACCGTTATTATGATTTGATTTCTTTAAACTTTTTTTGTGCATGATGATCTCAGACCGCGTTTCTCTCGCTTATTATTATAGCAGTGGGGAGACATTTTGTTTTGGGAGGACACGCCTCTTCCGCTTCCCCCCTCTGGAAATTACCACACTCTGGTGCTGCCTAGCGACGGCCTCAGGCCGCTTAATTATAGAGGAAATCCTAACCCATTAGTCAGTGAAATAACCCATGCTTTAACTAGGCCCAAATATTTGGACAGCCACGACTAATTTCAAATAAGACAAGGCCGTCCAAATATTTGGGCCTAATTAAACCACCGAAGGCCTGAGGTAAAACACCAGGGCCGTAGCGTGTAATCTGTAAAATTTTAGGGGCTTCTAAAAAATTTGATGACTATAGTTTGAAATTAATTAATAATTTTCCAGTTTTATTTTTAAGTGTAAAACACGTAAATGCATTAATAGTAACTTTGTGTTTTCTATTTTGGAGAACCTGTCCCGTTAGAATGTTTTTGTCTAGACTATGGAATGTTGAGGGTAATTTAATTTTAAGACAATTTACCTTTAAGTGTGTAAACGAGGGTTGTTTATTCAAATAAGGCCGGCGTGATTAATGTCAGGGGTTCCGTATTACCGAACTTTGATGTAGGCGCTCTTTGTGGAACCCGCATTCCCCGCTAGTTAGAGTGTGCGTGGAGTGCTTGCCGGCCCTATTCACCTCATTAGCATCTGAATTTCCATTCAGTGTTTAATGTCCGTTACAGCCGGAGCTCTTGGTTCTCGGGTTGTTTTTTTTTTCCTCCCCAATAAGCAGGTTGTAAAATGTCAGACTGTCACTTACAATATAAAAAAGCAAAAATGATGGTATTTGTAAAAATGTTATCACCTCATAAAAAAACTATTGTAAAGGCATGAAAGTGATCCCAGAATGCCGTGCCCGTAGGATTGAGTGAGTGCAGCTGCCGTAAGTAGCAGTCGTCTCGATTCCCACACATTTCACCAAAGGAGGGCCGAACACAAGTACAATTTAAGTTACAATTACTCTAATTAACATTCGATTTGCATAGATTTGCAAAGTCAGAAAAACAAAAAAAATTGCCTAACCCCTTTTGTCTGAAAGCAGGCCCCCCCCCCGTCCTAATAACATAGACTCTGCTCTCCATGGGTCTGGTGAAAACACACATATCCTTTTTGCAAAAAAACATGACTTTTTTAAAAAAAATAATATTTTAATTATTTTTACAAAAATGGCTTTTGTGGTTCCTTTCATAGAAAACCTTTAAAGATTTATTTAAAGGTAAATAAAGGGGTTAAAAAAATCCTTCTCGAGCATAAACCCCAGCGCTGCATACATTCAGAAAATCCTGCTGTTATCTTATTTTGTTCCAAAATAAACCCCCTTTATCTGCAGACCTGGAGGCCGCCGGTGCTGTCAGTCATGTGATATTTTGGGTCACTTTCCTGGCTCAAACACCACACTGAGCTGACGCTTTATGGCGATGCTAATGAAGTCCGTTCCTCCATAGACTTTCATTAGGCAGAGTGTCTGACTGGGTGATTAAGACCAGGCCGTACTCTTGTTTCCCACATTCTGTATGATAACGACTCAAGGTGCTTGCTTAGTAGATTGGGCCCAGATACTAAGTAAAAAATAAATGATGGGACCATTATGCGGTCCTATGCATGTTGCAATGGCAACATCCAGCTATAAGTCTTGTGCAAGAGTTCATCCATCTTTAAAACACCCAATAAATGGCATTTAACACGATTTAATACGCAAATGCAGCAAGACGAAACCAAATTCAAAAATGAAGATAAGGCTGCCCAAGAAAAGGAACGTCTTTGAACCAACGGAACTTCTTTTTTAGGGGTAGATGGTGCATCACAAATTTGAGAACGTGCCAAACGCAGAGCGTCCTGCGATGCGCTTCGTTGGGGGTTTTCTTTTAATTTTTGTTTTTTTTTGTTATTTCACATGCTGATTTGAATGTGTTTATTGTTTTTGTGCATGAGAGCATTCATAATGGGAATAAACAGTTTGTAACGGGATTTCACCGTCGCCTACTGTGAAAAAACTTCTTGCCGTTCTGTCTTTAAATTTCAAAATTACACAGGCTTTCATTTTAAATGTCACTTATTTATTATTATTATTTTTTTTCCCCATCAATCTTAAGAGTCGATGATTTGGTCCTTCATATTGTATGGGGCAACTGTAGCAGGCCACATGAGTCCTTTTAATGTAAAGTGGAACCATGCCAGTGGGCCTTCGCCTAGATGTCCTGGATATTATTCTCCCCTTTGGACTGTCTAATGCAAATGTCTTGGAAGATGTCAGTATTCGGGAAAACTTCTCATTTTAGTATGCATTTGTATGTATCCACTAGACAAACACCCTGACTTCTTATCATATTACCAGTGGTAAGCAATAGAATGGCTCGGTCTTAATCACCCAGCTGGACTCTCTGACTAATGAAAATCTATGGAGGAACAGACTTCATTAGCATCGCCATAAAGCATCAGTGTGGTGTTTGAGCGGGGAAAGTCACCCAAAATATCACATGACCGACAGCAACGACAGCTCCAGGCCTGCAGATAAAGGGAGTTTATTGGGACAAAATGAGATAAAAGCCGTTTTTTGTTCATGACTGACGCTCAAGGGGAATTTTTCTTTTCCGTAGGACTTTCCTGCATCCTAAAGGTTTCCAATTTATTATACTTTGTGCTCTTTATCCTCATTCTTAAAGCATGCAGCCCATGAAGAACCCTGCCTTTGAGGGTCATTCCACTTGTCTTATTTCGAGGCATTCCATAATTAATGGTGTGTATCACTAAGCAATACATAAAGTTGGTGGCAGGCAGCTGGTAGATCTCCCGATGTGTGTGAGTGCATCTTTGTCATGACTTGATTTGTGTCCAGTATACACGAGAAGAAGCTCAGAGAAACTTTAGACTGGAAAACTGAATTCAGCCAGTGGGAGAGGAGAACGGCGCCCTGCTTACTTCCCATTGGCTGCACAGTGTTCTTATTTGGAACACTAGTAAAATAAACTTTTACCCCAAACCTTTCATAGATTTGTTTCCTTACCCTTCATGTAGGTAAAGCAGAATTTGGTGCTAAAAACATCTTTCAAGCAATTAGTTTAATTCTTAAGGTTTAGCATATAAGTTAAAGTGCGTATCCTTATAATTATTATAGTGGCATCGAGCCACTTCTTCATGTAAAACCTGTTCTTCCCTTGTTGACATCTTCCTTCATCAGGTTTTAGTTTTTCCTAATGATCTTTTTTTCTCCAAAAGAAGACATATATTCAATATTTAACATTTTCTCTTTTATTTATATAAAAAAATGCAACTTTAAAACATTTTATGGCCTAATATTAGACGTGTAACATTTGTGACTGATATTAAGGGAATCAGAGCCATGCTACTCTTTGTGGAATAAATCCTGAAATTTGAACTTGTAGTGCCCACAAAAAAAAAAAAAAAGCATTGAATTTGTGTTTTCCTTAGAAACCTGAGCGAGAAATTAGGCAGCGACTTCACTGGTCAGATGGGAGCAGTAAAACTTTCCGTAGAAAATTCGTACTAAATTCATGGTAAAGGTTTCGTGTTTTTTTTTTTTTTCTTCTCTTTTATACTCTTTGTTTTGAGAACTCCAAGAGGGGGGGGGGGAATAAAATATCTTAATTTAGGTTAAATAAAAAGGCTGAGCTATCACGCTGTGTGCTGGTCTCAAGGAAAGCGGTCCTCGGATTTGGGAGCTCTGGTTTCATATATATATTTTAATCTGGAACCAGATATATGTGCAATTAGTCTGTAGCTACAAACTGTAATTCCATGCCGGGAAATAGCGTTTTAGATCTCAGAATATTTTGGGGGAGAATGGTTTTTTTTTTCAACAAACATTTTTATTACTTTTCCATAAACAAATAAGCAAAACGTTTTGGAGAGAAGAAGAAAGAAAAAGAAGAACCCCCAACCATGCTATCACCAATAAACCTAAACTGGGGAACCCTTCTCAACCCCCCCCCCCATTGTCCTTTATCCCCATTCCCAATTATTTTGGTGGCATATTGGTCGAATAGACGTAACATTTCCAACCAGTACCAGGCGATATATTTTAGGGACGTTTTTTACTTCCTATATTTTTTGTTCATTGTGGTTGTCCACACTTGTGTGTTTAGTGGTATCTTTTTATGTTTCGGGAAAGGAGAGGTGGTCAACCAGTCTGCGGCTGGACATGGTCTGGGGCCAAAACCGACCCCAGCCCGGCATACTGAGGCGCTCACAGTCCCATATCCTCGTGAACGTCTTTCTTGATGCTCCTCCTGTCCTGACGAGGTGAGCCAAGCCGTAAATGAGCTCACAGGTATAATGAGACGTGGGTGAAAAGTTTCTGCGTCCAGGTTACTTCGCGAGCGTTGTGACGTTTTTTACGTTATGTGACATTTACACACACAATGCTAAAGGAAGTAAAGGAAACCATCATCTGTGACGGGACGGCAGCGAGGGGATAGTCAAAGTTTCCACATTCCTCTTGTGGGCACCAATGTTCTTGGAGAAGATTAGCAAAAATGAGGAAAAAAAATATGGTGGTATTCACCAGTACGCCAATGGAAAGAAAATTAGTATTTTTGGTCAGGTCCCCTCCGCTGTGACTTTTAAAGAAAAGCACAGCACATTTTGTCTGTTTTATTTAATACACGGTAATATTTTAGAGCTTCGTGATCCAAGGAGGAATCTGGTTGCCTTTTGGGGTCAAGAATAGTTTTTTGCCCCCATGAGCGGCAAAATTTGACAAATCCTTCTGTTGGATCAAGAGTAAGAAGAATAGGTGGAAGGGTTGAACTTGACGGACTTGGGTCTTTTTTTTGTTCTGAATTACTGTGTTACTAAGTATCCAATTACTGGTAGCTGTCCGTCATTACCCCAGGTAAAAAAAAAAAAAAAAAGTGAATATCAGTCAAAAAGTTCCATAAACATCTTTAGGAATTGCTCATAAGTTTCTTTTTGCGCCATGTGCTGCATCTGAGCTATCGAAGGGTTAAATGACCCCCTACATGTCATTTCAGGGCTGGCGGGAAATTGGTTGATAGAAAGCAAGCTATTTTTTGGGAACTTTAGTCCTGGGAAAGCACTCTTACTGTTCACTGAGTAACTGTATCTCTTACTTGGCCGGGTTCCAAGCAGATGTCGAGTCTTGGAATGCTCCCATTCTACTTGTTCTTCGGGAAAGGTTCCTTTACAAGGAGTGCGTTTTCTTTTTTTTGCCCTGAATGTAGGTTCTGGTTAGAACTTCAAGAGTCAATAAGCCGATAAGTTGGAGAGATTCCTGTTTTTCAGGACTACCATAAAAAAATTAAAACAGTTTTGTTTATACAAAGGGGGTTATATATATGAAGCTGGTATCAGAATAATAATATGGTTTAAAAAATATTGCGCTGTTTTCCGTTTTAAAACAATTCTAATTTTTGCCCCATAATATAATGTTTTCAGGCAGCTGCATATCAGCCATTCTACTAAACACCCCTATTAATCACCTATAGAGAGACTCTGAAAGTCTATGGAGGAACAGACTTCATTAGCATTGCCATAAAGCATCAGCTCAGTGTGGTGTTTGAGCCGGGAAAGTCTCCCAAAATATCACATGACTGACAGCAACGGCGGCTCCAGGTCTGCAGATAAAGGGAGTTTATTGGGAAAAAATGAGACAAAATTAGGTCATTAGATTTGTCAAGATCGACCAACATTACTGTATACAGTCCTGAGGGGTTTTACTCTATACAGTGCTGGGGGGTTATATTACTGTATACACCACTGGGGAGTTATATTACTGTATACAGCACTGGGGGTTATATTATTGTATACAGCACTGGGGTGTTATATTACTGTATACAGCTCTGGGGGGCTTATTACTGAATACAGCACTGGGGTGTTATATTACTGTATACAGCTCTGGGGGGGTTATTACTGAATACAGCACTGGGGGTTATATTACTGTATACAGCTCTGGGGGCTTATTACTGAATACAGCACTGGGGGTTATATTACTGTATACAGCTCTGGGGGGCTTATTACTGAATACAGCACTGGGGGGGTTATATTACTGTATACAGCGCTGGGGACACCTTAATGTGATTCAGGGGGTTGCTCTTCGACCTGGTTTATATCAGACGGAACGCGCTGTGTCCAGGGTTTGCCGCCGAGCACTTTACTCACAGTATTGGTAAAAATCTGGCGTATTTGTTTCGGTTACGAGGTGCGCTGCATTTTAATAACTCAGTTGCTCCGAGTTCGAATGTCAGCGGGTCTTAGACAATAGAGGGCCTTTTGTTTTTGCGTTTTTCACTTGGCAAGAAGAACGCCGGCACTGCTGTTAATTTCCTGTCGATCTCTCATTCAGCTGCACAGCGAGGGCCAGGGAGCTATTGCTTTAAAAGTAAAAGAAAAAAAAAATAATAGTAATAAAATTCCCTCCGACCCAGGCAGGATATCCCGGTATACGTTTCACGTTCCTGTACAATTCAAAGAAAATTGTCCTTAAAGTACGGTTCAAAACGCTGAGTATATACATAGTTTAAATGCCCATTACCTTCGGAGTTCTCCTTCTTAACTACCGTTTATTATGGCTTCTTAATGGAGAAAAAAAAGACTACAAAACCAGATAGCAGATTTACACGGAGAAGGCAGGAAAAAAAGTTTTATTGTATTTTAACATTAAAAAAAAATAAATACATTTTTTTTTCCTTTCTGGGGATTCCTGAGCAGCTTAAGGAATTAAATGATCAGCTCAGTAATAATAATCCCTGCCCCCCCATTAATATTCAGTAAGGACATCCTTTGGCTGTGTAGTTATATATATGTTGCCCCCCTAGGAACCAAAACCCAATTAAAATAAATCAATTTAAATATATAGTTTAATAACTTGATAGAATTTTTATATTTACCTTTTTCATGTTGTTAGGACCCAGAATCCACCCATCCATCCCATTTAGAATCCTCCAACATTCCAAACGACCAAATATGGACATTTATTTTAGAGGGGTGTGGTCAGAGGCGTGGTAAGAAGGGTGGGGTTTTTACCAAGACTTTTTATATCACTTTGAGGTTGTAGGGATAGCGTAAATGTTTGCTAAATGGTCTTTTCGCCATAGCAACCAATGGAATGTTCCCGTCACTTGGGATTGAAAGAGTTCCTAAATGCTCTAATTACTAGACATCCCAAGAAATGAGTAGCCTTCTTGAGTTTTTAAAAAAAAACAACCCAAAAAAAACCTTTTGTAGCCAAAAAGTGAACGTTTTCGATCTTTCTCCCATAATCTAGCCCATGTATGACTCAAAAAGGCTTTTACGTATACTAACATACAAGATGGAAATTGGATTTCGAGAATTAAATTGCTTCTGAATTCTCTTTAGAGGAATGATAGGGTAGGAAAGGTGACCTTTTCTGAATATACTATGGATCCCGGTGAGGTTTGGTACTCCCGACTCTGTTTTCTGACTCAAAGTGCATGGGTCAAAATATCAATCCTGTAATGTATGATCGGTTAATGTGCTTTGTTTGAAGGGCCCGATATGGCCGAGTGCTTCCCGAATGTTCTGCTCCAGTAACTATCTTCTGAAAACTTTCTAAAATGAAAGGAATGCAGGTTTTTGCTCTGCGGCTACCGTGTGATCCGTAAGAACCGGAGTCAACCGATTCCAGCCTCGGTTTTTTTATTCATTAGCTGCAAGGATAAGCTTACAGTCAAACGTTCTTCTTGTTACTTACATTATTATATAGAATTATCTATTTAAAAGCCCTTGTTGGAACTTTAATTGAGTCTTGGTGGACAGAGGATTTGATTCCCAAAAATATACTATATTGTGGGTGTAAAATAGGTAATTAGTGTTATTGTCACATCCCCTCTTCCTTTACAGCAAAGATTGTTGAGCATAAACCCCAACGCTGTATACAGTAATAACGCCCCAGCGCTGTATACAGTAATATAATCCCCCAGCACTGTATACAGTAATATAATCCCCCAGCGCTGTATACAGTAATATAACCCCCAGCGCTGTATACAGTAATATAACCCCCAGCGCTGTATACAGTAATATAACCCCCCAGTGCTGTATACAGTAATATAACCCCCCAGCACTGTATACAGTAATATAACCCCCAGCGCTGTATAGAGTAATATAACCCCCCAGTGCTGTATACAGTAATATAACCCCCAGCACTGTATACAGTAATATAATCCCCCAGCGCTGTATACAGTAATATAACCCCCCAGCGCTGTATACAGTAATATAACCCCCAGTGCTGTATACAGTAATATAACCCCCAGCGCTGTATACAGTAATATAATCCCCCAGCGCTGTATACAGTATTATAACCCCCCAACACTGTATACAGTAATATAACCCCCAGCGCTGTATACAGTAATATACCCCCCAGCGCTGTATACAGTAATATAACCCCCAGCGCTGTATACAGTAATAACCCCCAGCACTGTATACAGTAATAACCCCCAGCGCTGTATACAGTAATATAACCCCCAGCGCTGTATACAGTAATATAACCCCCAGCGCTGTATACAGTAATATAACCCCCAGCGCTGTATACAGTAATATAACCCCCAGAGCTGTATACAGTAATATAACCCCCAGCACTGTATACAGTAATATAACCCCCAGCGCTGTATACAGTAATATACCCCCCCAGCGCTGTATACAGTAATATAACCCCCAGCGCTGTATACAGTAATATAACCCCCCAGCGCTGTATACAGTAATATAACCCCCAGCGCTGTATACAGTAATATAACCCCCCAGCGCTGTATACAGTAATATAACCCCCAGCGCTGTATACAGTAATATAACCCCCAGAGCTGTATACAGTAATATAAGGAGTTGCAGTGTTTAGTAGATCTGGGGGTCAGATAACAGAGCGAGAATCATACAAACGGCTGATATGCAGCTGCCTGAACACATTATATTATGGGGCAAAAACTAGCATTTTAAAATACAATATTTTGGAAAATGTATTTTTAATAAATGTATTATTTTTAATAGTTTTTAGCAAAACCCAGAACGTGAGACTCGCTATAAATTTGGCCCCCCCCCCCCCCCCGTAGTATCTGTAGAGACAAGCGGGATTCTAAGCGGAATTACGGATCCTTATTTTCACACCATAAAGCGCTGTCGGCTCTGTTTGCCAAAATATTTTAACTTGCGAATGATGTTTAGTAAACGAATTGAATGAAGTGTGAAAACAAAAGCCTGTAACCGACTCAGACAAAATCTTACATTTCTGGCCTAAAATAAAAGTCAATGATAAAAGTGCGTCGGGGGTTCCGATAATCGCTGTGTTTACGAATGACATTGCGCTCGCTGTAAGCCTTTGTGGCGTTGATACGTTGGGCTCTTCCCATTGATTAACTTAACCCCTTGTGTGCCGGACCCGTTATCACATACCGTTACTATACCTTGCGAGATCCATCATACGCTGGCACGTATATCATGTCGCAGATAAGAGCCTCGCCGCTTCTCTGTGTTGTGTCTCGCGTTGGGAAAGTGCGGACGCTGGCGAGTTTCTGAAGATATGTTGTGTATTCTGGAGCCGCGAGAGCAGAAAGCGGAACGATGACCGATAAAGCCGTGATTACGGTCCTCGCAAAGTTCAGGGGGAATGGATACAACCAAGCCTGACGCAGGATCCGAGTCCGTGTTGCTAAACGGAGAAAGGCGTCCCTGTGGTTCTTTACTGACTTTGGGTATGCGCGGTGGGAGCAGCCACTTTAACTTCCTGTTCTCATGATGTGCATGATTATTCCTCCCCACGCAGGCTCACTTTAAGGAGGAGAGATGTGATCCATTCATGCTAGTACAATTGCGAGTTTATAGAATTTGATATACACGTTTACGCTACCGTTCAAAAGTTTGGGGTCACTTAGAACTTTCCTGTTTTTTAAAGAAAAACAAATTTTGTCCATTAAAATAACATGAAATGGATCAGAAATCCAGCGCAGACGGGGTTAATGCTGTAAATGTCTATTGTAGATGGAAAAGGCTGAGTTTTAGTGGAATCTCATTATAGGGGTAAAGAGGCCCTTTATCACTCCCATCACTCCTGTGTTCCAGTGGCCCTTTATCACTCCCATCACTCCTGTGTTCCAATGGCCCTTTATCACTCCCATCACTCCTGTGTTCCAATGGCCCTTTATCACTCCCATCACTCCTGTGTTCCAGCGGCCCTTTATCACTCCCATCACTCCTGTGTTCCAATGGCCCTTTATCACTCCCATCACTCCTGTGTCCCAATGGCCCTTTATCCCTCCCATCACTCCTGTGTTCCAATGGCCCTTTATCCCTCCCATCACTCCTGTGTTCCAATGGCCCTTTATCAGTCCCATCACTCCTGCGTTCCAATGGCCCTTTATCACTCCCATCACTCCTGTGTCCCAATGGCACGTTGTGTTCGCTGATCCAAGTTTAAGTTTAAAAGGCTAATTGATGATTAGAAACCCTTTTGTAATTACGTTACAGACAGAAATGTCCTGGTTTTGCATGAAAACAGCTGAGTGACACCAAACCTTTGAGCAGCAGTTTATATTCCGTGTATCTTTGTGGTTGTTACATTGCATGCTCCACTTCTACCCTCTCTTAACCCTCAAAAGACTCAGCAATGTTTTACTTATGCCAGTGACAGTCAATAGTGGGTTAAAAAGCAAATGTCAAGCAATTGTTAACATTTAAACTGTTAAGTTATATATATATATATAAAATATATTCTTATGTTTTCTGTTTAAAAAATAAATAATGTGGATTTCAAGTTTAGAATTAGCATCTTTAAATGTAACGATGCTGGTGCTTTGGAGATATTTGCTCTCCTCTTTTTCCGCTGTGTTTTTTTAAACAGAGGGTCTACGGTCTCTTAAAAAATAGAGAAATAAATTAAAACAAAAACTCTGAAATATTTGTGGCTGCGGCTGATTTTGTGCCGTATTTATCAATAAATCAATGAGTAGAGGAGAAAAAAAGCAGGTCACCGCGAGGTCCGCTCGCCACCGATGGCTCCGTGGTCTATAGAAGGGTCTGTAGACGCAGATTATAACCAAAGGGTCAATCTTTAACTCTTGCAGGCCCACCAGGGGTTAACACACAAATAATTTCCTTTTGGATTAGAGATTGACATTATCTTTGAGCCCTAAACACCAAATAAACTTTGTAACGGTTAAAGCAAGTAGCCGTATGTCTATCTTATGCATGTTTATATCCCCTTCCTGTATTACCCTCTACCACTTCTGCTGGGAGGCTGTTGTACGTATCTACTACCATCTCCTAGTAACAGCCTCCCCTTTAAGCATCAGATTTCCCTGGCATACCCCGGAGCTGCTGTGTCTGTAGTGTATGCGAGTCGTCTTTATGTTGATTTTTTATGTAAGAATTTAATAAAAATTATATATAAAAAAGGATTTAAAGCGAGCGAAAGAATGGCGTTTGTACAGAAAATTGATGTTATTGATACAAGTTATCCCAACGTCCTTGACTTTGTAAAGTGGTTTCATTAGCATCGCATTCATGCGCGGCACAGAGTAGTTCATGTAATTAACTATGATGTCAAAGGATATTTGCTTATTGCATATGCAGCGGCGTTCTGCGCAGGGGCCGCGGGTTCTGCTGACACCGGAGGAATGTAAACATTTCTGGCCCGAGTAATACACTCAGTAATCTGATCAGAAAATGCAGATGAGCCCCACGCGCCCCACTTAGCCGACACTCGGATATTGAAGGAGGTGACCCTTGGCCCTGCTTTGAATTCGCCTGTTAGAGACTTACAAGGACCTCCGTCACGAGAGAGCCCCCCCCAGCATCATCACGATCAGAGCTGGAGAAGCCTCTTTATGTCACCAAATTGGGACAATTCCATAATTTGTTTTTTTTATATTTTCCTTCTAATCCAAAAAAAGGCTTCAAGAATAATGTATGTAATGGGCGTGCGTTTTTTTTTAATTCCTCCCCGGCAGCTCACTGAGGAACAAACAGCTATGTGGCCTCGGAATACGTTTCTTGCAATCGTGGTATACTTATAGAAACATAGAATGTGTCTGAAGACGAGAACCATTCGGCCCATCCGGCCGGCCCATCCGGTGTGAATGCTTTCCTTATCGTCTATCTATCCCATGCATGCTTAAACGCCTCCGCTGTACTAACCTCTACCACCTCTGCTTGGAGGCTCTTCCATGCATCCACTACCCTCTCAGTAAAGTAATATTTCCTGATATTACTTTTAATATTTGGCCTCCACATGTGAAAGTAAATATTTTTAATACCATATGGGGGGGGCTGCTTCCAATTTGGTGACGACGTATCTCTAAGTCCTCGCTGACGTTTCTAGGAACTCTCCAAGTTTGACCTGGGGTCTCGGGGTAACGAGCTGCCCCCCCTGGGTCTCCAGGCCTCCTTTCCTCTTTCCCTGTGGGCTACCGAGTGGCCACCTAATTCCCTACCTATTTAAGTTGAGCTAAGTTGATTGACACATGTCTGGCCCCACCTCCGCACAAAAGCCACTCCCCCAGAATGGCGAGAGCTGCAGGTAGTCTACGATCATTGATCTTGATGGCGTTGGCTTAGCCGCACTGTGAACAACTTGAACGTAATCTCTAATTGAATCACTTGGCTCGAGTCCAACGAAAAGAAAGAGTTTTTAAATAAATATGAATGAAAAATGTATACATTTTATAGATATTTTACTTTGTTGAGAGGGTGGTAGATAACTGGAACAGCCTCCCAGCAGAAGTGGTAGAGGGTATTAAACATGACTGGGATAGGCATACGTCTCTTGAATCTCAAACAAGACCAACGACTGAAGGGGCAGACTAGACGGGGGCCGAATGGGGCCGATCTGCGTCATAAAAAAACTGAATATTTTTGTATTTTGCAATTTGCACATTTTCAAGTATTTGCTCCACTCCAGTAATTCTGGATTACTCTACACGGTACGAGCCCTCAATCACTTCCAGACTGAAGAAGTGGAGTCAAGGAAAGGCTTAACTCTTTGAGAGCCGTTCCCTGCCTGCCCTCCACCTTTCGGAGTAACAAAAATAAAGTATCGCTGCCCTCTTTCCTTGTCTTTTGTTACATTTTTATATATTTACGGATCTTTGTGATAACATTAAATTGGACAGAATACACATGGAGGTAAAAGAGGACGGAGCGTTCACAGTGTGACGGGAGCCTGATGCTGGGATCCCCGACCCACGCATTTCTCACATAACTTCTTTACTACTTAAGGGATGCGGGAAGATTCTTTGATCCGCTAGTCAGTTGCTAACCGGCCCACAGAGCTGACATTTATATGTATATATATATATATATATATATATATAAGAAAATGTGTATATACTGTATGTGTAAATGTGTATATATATATATATATATATATATATATATATATTATGTGTATATATCTAAATATGTGTATATACTGTATGCGTATATGTGTATATATATATATATATTATGTGTATATATCTAAATATGTGTATATACTGTATGCGTATATGTGTATATATATATATTATGTGTATATATCTAAATATGTGTATATACTGTATGCGTATATGTGTGTATATATATATATATATATATATATTATGTGTATATATCTAAATATGTGTATATACTGTATGCGTATATGTGTATATATATATATATATTATGTGTATATATCTAAATATGTGTATATACTGTATGTATATATATATATATGTATGTATATATAAATATATATATATATGTGTGTGTGTATATATATATATATATATATATATATATATATATATATATATATATATATATATAGGAGTGAAAAATGCCGAAAACCTCATATTTCTTCATTAACGAAATATTTTTACGGCAGCTGGTAAAAATATGTCTTTAGCAAATTCCCCAAACTCTTGACCGTATACATTTGTGTCACAATGAATATATACATAGGCGAGGCTGCAAATTCTGGGATTAAAACAAGAATTTGAATGGCCGGGGGAGAAATTTGGTGTCTTAAATGTGTTATTTCATTTAAAATCTGGGGTGATCTATTCGGGCGGAATTCTTCCCACTGTACAACGCTAATGAATAGGATGGTGCTATACGAAATAATAAATAATGATAATAATAAAACATGCGCATTGGCTGTTAAGGTTGGATAGCTGTACGTTTCGGTTTTAAATTGAGTGAATTTTTCGGAATTTAGGGAGAGAATCACAAAAATAATTATATTTTAAAAATGTTAGATATTTAAAGTATTGTTAATTGTTGTTATATAACTTTATGTACTATTTCTTTTTGAGTTATCTTTTTTGAGTTACGAGATATTTAGTGTAATCTCAGCGAACCAAAAATTGCTTTTATTCATGTTTCGCGGAGGGCTTTTAAGAGCAATGAATTTTGAAACAGTAAGTGCCTGTGAGGTCAAACACTGCAAGGGTTAAGGTCTAAAAAACACTTTGAAATTGAACACTTTTTGGGTTGAATTAATATAATTTCTTCAAAGCTTTGAGTCCAGAAGTTTTCTTGGTCTTCCTAGATGTGTGAGACCACCCAAGAGCGCCAGGTTCCTACAACATCTTGGTTGTTCTTGAGGAGGACAGTAACAATAAAGATACTGTCTACCAATTCTAATTTGGAACGCGTTTTGGGGGTGAAACCTGCTGGTTTTTAGAGAGAATCACCGGACCCCAACAACTTCTGTGGAGCAAGGCATGGAAGATGTCTCCACACGTGTGTCCTTCTCCATATGGGTTTCTTAAGCGCGTGACCTTATGTGGCCATTCCCTGACCTTTGTTACTCATGGTTTGCTGGGTACAAAGCTAATTTATTGCTGTTTACCCCCCCCACCCCACCCCATCACCTATTAGAACCTAATCATATGGTCTATTGATCACGTGATTTATCGCTCGCCTAAAGAGATGGCAAGTCTTGTGGAATTCCGCAGTTCACCGCAGAGAACTTTGACCTATTATACAAACTGAAATAGTGAAACCGTCATTCAGTTACCGGTGACTCCAGCTGGTAGGTTTCCCGAAACCACAGGAGGGCAAAATCGGGGGCACTTTTTAAAAACCCACTTGACATCTATGCGCTTGTGTGCCACACGGCAGATCGCTGCGTATTACGGTTTCCCCCGGCCGCGGCGTCCTGTCATTGTTACGGTCGCTGTATGCATGGCATTACAGCGTGCTGTTTTGGTGTAAAAATCAGGCTATTCTGGCAATCATCGCAAGAAAACTATGTTTTTTTTTTCTTTTTCTGCATTGGTGGGAATCCAAAGATTGCGTGCGGTGGCCGCGATTCAGAAGGTATATTAGTTGACTTTTGTTATTATTTGTAAATCGCTCAATAAAAACAGCTAGAGGCACTCAAAAAAATAGAAATAGTGTTTCTTGTTTCTACGAGAACTGCCACGAGGTGTGATGGCGAAAGCTTTTGATGTATTTGTTCTGCTGCGATTTTGAAGCTTAGTAAATAGACTTTTAAATAAAGATCGGAAACGATGATTTTGTCAAGGTTTTGCTGAACTACAACTCATCGGGCCCACGTGGCAAATGCCTGCTGGGCCGGTGGCCATTAGGGCCACATAGTTGCCTTTACAGCAACAGTTCGGGACCAGCAGTGCGCGCCAAGAATGTTGCGAGAGCATGAAAATCATATGCGGCGGCAGCTGGCCATTAAATGGGAGGGCTGTAATCCAGCCCTGGAAGAAGGATGCTGGGAATTGTAGTTTGACCACAGCAAATCAAAACACGGTTGCTGACCTTGCTCCATTTATAATTCTTATCAACAGATGTGCATAAAATCATCTAAATGTCTAAAAAAAAAAAAAAAAACATTTTAAAAAAACAAATTCACAAAAAACAAACCAAATGAAAAAAGGTGATGCCGGCGTAAAATGTACCATCAATATTTTTCATTGTAAAGAGTAGTAGAAATTCAGTGCTAGATTGTAAGCTCATAAGCCAAGCCCTATTCTCCTAATGTATTGGTTCTTCTTAGACTGTAAATTCTACGTTTGTCAGACCCTTTAGATGTAGGGACTGCAAGAAATATTAATACTTATTAATATTAATAATGCTGTTGTCGATGGCTTAACTATATACCAATAGAAGGCACTGATTGGTTGTTTACGTAAAACTTTAAAGCTTCTTTAAAAGTTTCTGTGTTTTTAGCAATTTAACGAAAGAATAAAACGATTATTTGCCAAAAAAACTAGAGCGCGCAATTAATGTTTTATGTAAGCGGAATATCACGTTTAATATTGAAAATAGTTTTTTTTTATAGTTTCAAAATATTTGATATGAAAAAAATCCCCAAATGAATTCCATCTCCTGTATTTTATGGCTGGCATTTGATTAGATCCGAGTAAATTACGAAGCGTGAGAGCCGTGGATTTTTGGGATAAGTTCCAATGGTTTTGCCCTCGGTGTGTAAAGAAGGTGTTTTGCTACAAAGTGTCGCACTGCGTGTAAATATTATAGTTTGGCTGTTACAGAGAACACTCCCGACGTTTCCACGAACGCAGCGCACCGACAGATCCATCTTCCCGCTCACAAAGAATTTTGTCGGGTTTTCCCAGCGTTGCAATCTTTCATGGCGTTAGCGTGAGCGGCGGGTAAGACTCATTGCTGGTCATTTTTGGCCGGCTTCGAGGTCCCTGCCCCTCTTCTTTTGCTATTATAGATACGTTATTTAGTCATTTAATAAGAATTATAATAGTTAATAATTATGGCCTGTTCATGGTGTTTTTTTCGACGTGTAGTGTTAGCTTTATAAAATGCACTGTTCTAACTTAAAGCAAATGTCTTTACCGCTGCAGGGTATTGTTTACTCTTTGTGAATTATAATTAGAGCAGCAGAAGTCCTTTGTACATAAGATGTTATAGTCCGTTACCCTTCAGTCCGTGGCTCTCCCTGCTGTTTGAGGTTATATCTGAGTGTTATCAATGCTTACTAGGGCCGAATTAATTACAGATATCCGGTACAAACATTAGGCAGTTCACATATTGGCCGATAGGCCGTGTGATTTTGGGACCTAGATTTTGTATTAATGGATGGTTCCAGCACAGATTTTATTGACAAGGGGCCTAATTGTCGAAAGCCTTTTCACGGCAATGATCGCCACAACTAAAATGAAGAAAAAAAATCTGCAATTTCTACACATTTTCTGATTCCTTGCCTTGATAGAATTTCAATTTAAAAAAACAATTTTGCTGTATGCTGGAGGCAGCCATTTTTTTATGCGCTCCGCACTTCCTGGTTTGTCTCATAGCAACTTCCTGCTAAGGAGCTGCACAGGGAGCAAACCATTATTGCCAGTTTTAAGGAAACTACTGTATAATTTGATATATTCTGTTACAAAAACCCCGCTGCCCAAAAAAAATGTAAATGTTACAGTAGAGCTTTAATGAAAATATTATTTGCTTTGATGCCTTTGATATTATAAATAAAATCTTTATTGGAGAAATTATTATAAATAAATAAAACACTATAAATTAAAATATAACCAGATAAATGTGGGGTAATAATGACGGGTGTGATGAGCTAAATTACATTGTAACAACTGAGGCTCGTTGGGGGGGGGGGGATCTTTTTAGAGCAGATGTTTCCAGTAATATATTTAAGATGAAGGAATTGATACACGTCAAGACGCCCGCTTGATTGACGCAAGCTGTAATTTGCACCTTGCGTATTTACCCCAGCTGAACATTTGGCAGCAGCTCGATCCATTTGGATGTTAAATGTAGAGAGAATCGGGGGCACTTTTACGTAGCTTGATCCAGGCCCTCGGTTTGTCTTGGTTTCTATAG
Source organism: Sceloporus occidentalis (assembly GCA_023333645.1). Lineage (NCBI taxonomy): Eukaryota > Metazoa > Chordata > Lepidosauria > Squamata > Phrynosomatidae > Sceloporus > Sceloporus occidentalis. Next base: position 2,594,534 of record JALMGF010000122.1, read on the forward strand.
AAGCGGAGATTAGTAAGGAATGCGGAGTCTGGAATTGCGGCAACTCTGGGGTAGAACGTGGTATGGTTTAAATTATCCCCAAAGCAAGAAAAAGAGCATCACTCCCAGTAATATTTTGGAGGATCGCAGCCGAGAAGCTGGCCGGCTGGCTGTGGGTTTTTATTTTTCGTAGCGTACGACCGCCCTACTTTCCCGTTTCTTAACACAGGGAGACGTTCCGGGCTGGTTAAGACCAACCACACAGCTACTCGACTGACCACAAAGAGGAAGTTTGGCGGAGAATCTGCAGGATTAATGGCCGCTGTCTGTTAAACCACCACAATGGCGAAAGTTCCTAGGAGGATCTTTCTCACCGAGTTCTTTTGAAGACCGACTTCCCGCAGCCCGATCCTGTCACGCCGTACGACTATTAAAGCAGTTTGTTCGGTTCTAGAGTAGGAAGCGGATTGCTGAGGCGTACGAGTGAGACTTTTTTTTTTACTTAATTTTCTGAGCCTCATATAGTCTGGACCGGTTCGGGGGCATTTAATTGAATGGCACATAATTAGTCTATTATTATTATAATTAATTTTTTTTAGTAACGGTGTCCTGATTATCTTAATTTATTGCTATTTTTCTAGATAGCAGAGGAGATCTGGCAAGGGTGTTAGGGTGCTAATTGCCCCCTGAGCCCTTCAGCTTTTTTATTTTTTTCGTTTTACTTGCAGTTCCGCATACAGCCACCAGGGCTACAATAACAAGAGCTTTAGGAGGAACTCAGTCATTGACTGTATGCTTTCTGTGTTCCTTTGGAATAGCATCCCAGGTTAAATGTGGCCAGCTCATGTTCATCCCCGCAGAAGGTAAAATAAATCCCTCTTGGGTTGATGGTTCTAGAAGATCATCCTGGAGAACTTGGCCGGTCATTGAGAATTGAAGAACGTTCTATGTTAGATAAGGTTCTACTTTGTTGTTTATTCTTTTTTAATATTTGTCTAAGGTTCGCTTTGATTTATTCATATCCCCCCCAAAAAAGGATTCATAGGAATGTATCAATTCATAAGCCCTTCTTTTATAATGTGAACCAAATCTCAATCCATGCATGGGATCGGCAAACGGCTCCTGAATCTAAGACGAGACCAACGACTGATTAAGGTTTGAGTCTTTACAGCAGGAGAAACGGGCGACTAGACGGGGGCCGGATCGGGCCGACCTGCCAGCAGGTTCTGTGCCCCTCCACACTTCATGTTCTGTACTATTAAACGTTCCTATTAACTATTACAATTCGGTAACATCTCATTATGGGCAGAGATGCTAACCTTCCAGCCGGGGCGCTTAGAACCCGGTCGACTGAAAACCGAAAAAGGCAATGCTGTTTCACGCGAGCGCCGCGGACGCCGTCTGCAGTAATGAAGCTACAAACATTAAATGCAATTACCAGAAGTGCGTTGTAAAAACGTAATTATTTTTACATTTGTTCCGTGGAGCGACATCAGAATTAATTTTTGAATGAATATGCTGGGAGACCTAATTTATTGTCATTACCAAATGAGTCTGTTATTGTAATGTTCCCTCGTTTGAAGCCGTCGGGTTTATCTGCGCCACTTAAAATGGGATTTAAAGATTTGTAATGGCAGGAGCCATTTGCAAAACGGCACGGGGAGGAAAAAAAAATATGGGGGAAGCTTCCGAGGATTGCGATGTCTCTCCGAGTCATTAGCGGATTATCACTTCCACTCGGTGGAATCCTCCAGCACTTGGTATTAACGGGTGGTCTGACCTGTAACTAGCGGTCGCCGGATATAACTTAATCAAATTTGCTAATAAATGTATAGATCAAAAGCTAGTTTGAGCTAAAAATACGCCCCGGTCAGATGAGCTTTGAACCTTTTCGCTCGTTCTTGTCGTTTTTCGATCCAATAACGAACATTTCAAAGAACGGAACCGCCGGCTGGAATTTTTTTTTCGATCGATACATTTTTACTTTTTTGTGATATTAATGTAACTTTCATCCGCAAACAAAGTATTTTGTAACCGTCGAGAGCCTGCTTTAAATAGGACGGCAGACCCTGCTGGAACGTCGGGTGGGGGGTTGGGGGCCTCGAAATGTTCCCATTTTTCATTTTCTGGGAAATAGCTAACATTTTTCTGTGGAAGTCATACAGTTTAGTAGCTAAGGGATTAGGGAGGTTCATAGTTCATCGCAGCGAGAAACTAAGCAGAAATACCATTGTTAACATATTGAACCCTGTAGGAGAACGTAAGGGAGAGTGCGTGGATGCTTTAAGTCCTAGTAAACCCACACCAGTAATTGAATCTATCGATCATTGTCACGGATTTCCAATCTTCGACGCCTTAGCGTTAGTTCTCCAGAATGTTCCACGGCACTCCCAGTACTACCCACCCAAGAAGCACCGACGTAATGTCGGTGGATCAGCATTTGTTAAATAAGATGTACGGCGACATAAGCATGGAAGGCCGTGGAGGTCTCTTCTTTAGAAGTAAGTCTTAGTTGGTAACATAAGGACGTTTTACTTTATCGAGAGGCTGGAGGAAAATTAGAGCAGCCTCCCAGCAGAAGTGGTAAAGGGTAATACAGCGAGGGGATTAGACATGCATGGGATAGACATACTGCTCCTGAATCTAAGACGAGACCAACGACTGATTAAGGTTTGAGTCTTTACAGCTGGAGAAACGGGCGACTAGACGGGGGCCGGATGGGGCCGATCTGCCGGCAGGTTCTGTGTTTCTATCAGAAGTCTTTTTTATGACTTAAAAGGGGACCTCTGAGGTCTTGAAAGCTCTATTTCTTACTCTATGGTCGATGGCACTTTTAAAGTGCCCACAAACTTCATTTTTATACTTAGTGTCTCAGTATTTATACCCCTCTAGAGGTTGTCGAGGCAGGTAGCTCTAGAACGTGAATGAGACTCCACTAGAATGTAAACAGCCAGAAAGTTTCATTCAGAAAAAAATCACAGATTCTGGAAACCGATCAAGTAGCTGCGGGTTAGAAAGGGCAAAAACACTAATTTTTTTACCCCTCATATTTTGAAATAAAAACAAACATCTATCGCTCCCTCTTCTCCTTCCCTCTTTTCTCTCTCTCCCTCTTCTCTCTTCCTATTCTTACTCCCTCTTCTCCCTCTCTCTTTTTTTCTTCCCCCTCTCTTTTCTTTCTTCTTCTCTCGCCCTCTCTTTTCTCTCCCCCTCTCTTCTCTCTCCCCCTCTCTTCTCTCTCTCCCTCTTTTCTCTCCCTATTCTTACTCCCTCTTCTCTCTCCCTCTTCTCTCTTTCCCCCCTCTCTTTTCTTTCTCCTTCTTCTCTCTCCCTCTCTTTTATCTCCCCCTCTCTTTCACTCTCTTTCTCACTCTCTCTCTCTCCCTCTCTTCTCTGTCTCCCTCTTTTCTCTCTCTTTTCTTTCTCCCTCTTCTCTCCTCATCTTCTCTCTCCATATTCTTTCTCCTTCTTCTCTCCCCTCTCTTTTTCTCTCTGTAACTCACATCATGCCCAGCCGACCAGTTGCAGTTCAGCACTGCAGATCATGCAGGTAGGTTTTAGGTAACATTAACCCCGACACATGGAGACGGCCAAGCGCCTGCTCCTCAGCCGCTTCTTTAAGAGAAATGCGGACGACTATATAGCGCCGGCAGATTCTGTAGCGCCGTTATAATAGAGAGAATTAAAAATGAAACATTTAAACATTCTGAAAGTCCTGCCAATATGTGAATATATTTATTTTTTATTTATCCCCCCCCCCCCCGTGGCACGGTGCCCGCAGTTTAAGCTATGCAGGGGGTTAATGTTACAAAGCCATCTGCAATTTTGCTTTAATCTCAGTTCTTTCCTCTATCCAAAAAAACAGAGCCCCTGCAATAATAGAACCAGATCCTTCCTACATATCCCTTAACAGCGGGGATCCAGTGAGAACATTGTGAGAGTCGCGCATGCACCTCCACATAGGACAGAAATGCTTACAGGGGATTAAACTATTCCTACCCCTTTAGTATTTCGCCGGTTTTGTGTTGAGTGAAAGGAGCAATTTCACATGAAAAGAGCTGTCTGTCTGCCCCTCTGTCTCTACATACACATCTATGTATTAACCCATGCGCTCCCAAACCACCGTGAAGTGCCCACGTTTTTACCCCCACCAAAGTTTAAAAAAAAGAAAAAAAAAGCTTATTTCAGATTTAATGAGAAAATTTTGAAATCTTTGGGAAATCCTGCTGTACCACATTGGAATTGTTTTCTGATTATTATTATTATTTATTTTATGTTTATTATTATTTATTTATTTTTGATTTATAATTTTAATATTATTTTTTTAATATGTTTAATTTTTTGTTTAAGCAAATACTTTTTTTCTTTAAATGAATGCAATTGAAATGTTATGAATACGAACTCAGATAATAATAAAATCGCCGGTTTATAGTGTTTTTTTAGTGTTTTTTTTTTTTTAGTGTTTTTTGGCCCCGGTTTTAACTGGGTTTCTATACCCTTATGGAATGAGACTGTTTAAGGAAGATCAAACATATTGATAGGGCTGGGTCTAGCCAATAAGGAATGGCATCTCAGTGGTCTTTGGCTCCCATTTGCGGGACACTGCATTCTAAGTTAGAATGTTCACTTTTAGACCCCGCCCACTTGTAAAGGTTCATGCCTCTTTTGTATCGCAGTATTATTATGGCTTAAGTGATGTCATTTTACTCCTCCGATGACTTATAAGGATAAATGATTGTTACTCAGCTGTAAGGCTTGTCTTGCAAAGTTAAAATTTAAGCTAGAAGACGGAGGAGTGCATTACGAGTAAATATAAATAATTTAGCAAAGTCTATGAAAGGAAGAGTGATCGACACCAACGAGTGCAGAGGGAAGAGAGATAAAGTATCAATCAAACTGCAGTAGACGTCAGTCATTGAGCATCTGATCAATCATCTATCAGGAATTCACGTTGGACAGACTAATTGTTTTATCAATTATTGATGTTTTATTGAGAGATTTATGTTAAACAAAACACAATTTAAATAGAGCAATCCGTCAGACTGTCAGAAGACTCCTCTCCAAAAACTTCAGCTTAAACAGCTCGGGTTAAGTATTATGGGGGGGGGGGGCACTACTACAGTATGACATCCCAAAAGACAAAGGCTGTGATGATATGAAAAGTAGAATTAAAGGGACAGCTCTGGTGCCAATTTATATATATATATATATATATATATATATATATTAACTGACATGAGTTCTTTAAATAAATAGAATTGCAGAATTTAATTTATAAAGCCGTTTCCTGCTGTTTTTATAAACATTATCGGGGCTTTTAGGGCTGTAAAACCCTGTTATACCCTCATACCCAACAAACTTACTGAGTTCCTTGAAAAGAGGGGAGGCCTGGGAAGGAAAGAGGGACACGTGGATTTGAAGCCCAAAGAGGGACTTCCCAAACTGAACTGGGACACCGGGTTAGTACGGGGAAACTCAGGGGAGTGGCGTTGGACACGCCCACTTCCCCTCTAACAAAGGTGTCCTGTGATGTCATATCCCGGCACTCTACCTTTTAAAGACATAAGCGCTGGCGGCCAGTCTAGGCCAGAATACGCCACTGTACCCGACAGAATAGGCTTTTGCCCCGTCATCCCAATTTGTCCTTTTTTGGGATCTTTCAGTGTGCCGAGAGTGCCTGAGTGTTGTCGGAGTTGCTTGAAGCAGACGGGCTGCGCTGAGCCAATCGTACAGACCTGTGACTCTACTCTTCATTTTGAAGTCATTAGCCCTTTAAACAGAATTCCCAACCAAGGCTTTACATTTTTCGACGTGCAATTTCATGTTTTATTGATCGACTCTATTTAATGATTTTGAAACATTATCGTCCGCCGACCATCTGAAATGTATTTATTTATATAATCCCAGCGCTGGATAGACAGGGAAGCGAAAGAGGCCATCACTGGTTTACACAAGGTCACCCGGGAAGAATACGTTGCCATAAATTGTTTATACTCTTGGCCTTGATTGTATATTCCACTTAAGACTCGGGGCTTTGCTCTGATTTGATTTGGAGTTCCTGAAAGTTTCACAAAGTTCTTTTATTTTATTTTTTTTCTTATGTAACCGGAATGTTTAGGTCTGAGATCTAGAAGCGAGTGGGAAGGCGTGTAATGGGAATGTGCATTTTAACCCTTTATGGGGTGGCTGTGGATATTTTTAAGTGAAAAACCATGAAGTCCAGCATTCTAGTGAAAGGGGTGTTATGGGGGCAATTTTTGCGGCGGGAGGCAGCTGCTCAGCAGGGCCGTGCATGCCATGTTACGCGGCTCGGCAGCCGTAGAGCCCCAGCGTTCGCCACCTGCGCCAGGCACTGCAAGAGAAAGCGAGTGTGTGTGAATGTCATATACTTAAACATTTTTGTATCAATGCCCCTGTTATTTAGAGCTGCTCTACATTCACCCCCAAAACGTAAAAATCTTAAAACATTTTTTATTATTATTCAAATTAAATCTTAAATTTATTTTTTTTACGAATTAAGCATAGAAAAAAATATAATAATAATAATAAAAAAATAATGTAATTATTCCCGACCCCGATAAAATGTGATATTACCCAGATGAGGTGTGTGAACCAAAGTACCCCGAATTATAGTAATAAACGCATTCCCCACTTAAAAGGCAGCGATTTGGTCTCGCCATGAGAACGCCGCGTAATTCCCTCACTGCCAGACAATGCACTTTGCTGTTTATAAGCTCTAATTTGCCTTGGCATACAATTAATGCCCTGAACTGTGGCACTTTTCACACATACATATTTAATTACAACAGCTGAACAAATTACATATTTATGATGTAGGAAGGGGTTTGCCAGACGTATTCATTGGCGATGCATGCAGGTACAAGGTTCCCATCTGCAGGAGCATCTGGGCTCCAAGAGCTGACAATTATCCATTGTGTCTGGTTAAACCTGGAAGAGAACAGGCTCGGGATTAATCACTTCATCGCCTATAGCTGGGCATGTAAATGACCGGCTATTCTACGGCATGTGGGAAAAGGCAACCGGCGGCGGTTGGTTTGGGCATATTATTCCCCGGCTGGTACGAAACCTGAGATTTTCCCAGTAAATTAAGGGAATCCCCGGGGGGGGGGGGGATAGAGAAAAAAAAAAAAGAATTGTACAGAGCTGTGGATTATGATGGTGCTTTATAAATCTATAACAAAACATAACAAAAAGGGATTGTGTGCCACGTTTGGGGAATAAAAAGGTAATTTTAGCCCCAATTTCGCTGCCTCAATTTTTTGCACATTATCCCCCCCCCCTATAAAAATTTAGAAAAATAAGTAGTTACCTTAGTTAGAATCAGAATGATATTATTCATCATGTTAAAGCAAAATGATAACTTTCTAGTATATATTTATTATTATTTGTTGATTTATATAGCGCCATCATATTCCCCAGCAATGTACAACATATAAACAGCACATAGCACGTCTAGATTGTAAGCTTCTTAGACCAAGGTCCTCCTTACCTTTTGTCTCTGTAAGTCCAAATTGTTATGTGATGTCCTGTTGTACAGCGCTTTGGAATATGATGGCGCTATATAACTCAATAAATAATAATAGCGCATCATATTACAGTTTGGGCTTCCAGAAACAAAAAGGCAAGGAGCTTGCAATCTATACTCCAATTAAACAGATGCTTCAGCCCCCCCTCTTGCATTACCCCTATCCACTAGCTTTAAATTATTACAGTATTTTTATTATTATTATTATGTTTTATAATTGTTATATTTTTATGTATTTTAGTCTGTTATTTTTTCTGTAAAAAAGAATAAATTTAGTGACGTTAGAATACGAGGGGCGAAGGACCATTAAAATGTAAAAAAAAACCTTTAAATTAATAATATTACTGGTTCCCAAAAGCTTTCTAAATTTGAAAGCAATCAATATTTTTTTACAGCTGTCATTCCGTCTGAAACCCTTTTTTATGACGGAAGTTGATTTCTATAGATTTCGGATATTTATTACACGCTGAGATGTTTAAGAACAATTAGTGTAAATTACTTTCGAGCAAAATATGTTATCCTTTTTCATTTTACGACGGCGTTTATGGTCAAAGCGTTAATACTAGAAACGTTGTTGCCTGTATATGTACATGAAGCTGGCATCCCTACTCGTCCGAAGCGTAATAATTATCAAATGTATAAAAAATAGAGATTTTTTTTTTGCTTAACATCCGTCGAAATTTCACATTCGCCATCGCAAATAATTTCACGAGGAAAGAGAGAAGCTGCAATTAAGTTTGTTCATAAAAATGTAGGAATGTCATCATTTATCTTCCTTGTTAACTTGCTGATACGCATTCTGTGGAATGATGACCGGATACGAGATGATTCATTACGGGGTTAATAAGAGTTAGAATCTCGGTAATTTAAAAACACTGTGTTAATTAAGAACGTTTAATCTTGTATTTTTTAAAGGTCTTCAGCAGATTCTACGATATTTCATTTCTACCTAGCTGCTTTGGAACTCGTTCATTCATTCACGGCATCCAACATATTAATATTAAAAAGTTAAATAAAAATAAATAAAATACACAAACAGCCTTTCCTGGAGTAGGTATTGGATTAGAAATAACTCTATGATATAGCCCAAAATGCCATAAGGGTGCTTTCCCCCTGGTATTCAAAGGGTTAAAAGCTTGCAGCACCTAAAGGGGGTCTTTAAATTCTCAGAGCCTCTCGCCCCAAAAAGTGTGCATCGTATTCCCTGATAGGTGTATCGTTTTGAGTGTCTTTAGCAGTAAACCTGTTTCGTGGTATCTTGCATTTTAAGGGTTAAATAAAATGATTAATTGCCGCCCATAAAGCACGTATAAATTCACTATATTCTGTGAAACTCGTAAAATGTCTAGATTCGTTTCCCATTCAGTGCGAGAAAGAGATTCGGAGTAGTAACTCTCTCGACTATTTTTAATTTAGAACCTGACTATGGACCTTAGATTTTTTGGTAGAAAAGGTGCGGCGAAGTAATGAAGAAAATAATTACGTCTTCATTCTTTCGCTTTTGATCGTCTTTGGTGGAATGACGGTATTCACCAGAATTCGCTCCCAGAAACAACCTTTTCTCTAGATCCGCATCATCAGAACATAGTCTCGTTTTTAAGAACTTTGCTTCTTCTCTAAAGTTCTGGCTAAGCCAACTCTTTCCGAATAGACTGGGCGTCTCGCGAACTTTCTACAGATGGGAGAATTGGGAGAGAAAGAGCGAATCTCTGACTCTGTAATCACAGTTCAGATGTCTCGCACCAGACGCTGACATTTTTGTCACTTATATCTTGGCTTCTGTCGATGTCAGACTTGTAAAAAAGAAAATAAAAAAATCCAAAAATAAGTGAAGATGTGATTTCCAGAATCATTTCAACAAACGTAATGCCATTTTTTATTTTTAGAATTTTTTTATCGTACGGAATCATAAGAATTTGCATAAATAATTTTTGTAAGAAACGTATTCCTTGTTTAATGGAATCAACGTGTATGTCTCAATATTTCATTTCACTTGGTAAATCCAGGGGATCCTATGACATATTCAGTCATTTTTAATGTTCAGACCCCCAGGCTTCTATTGGTGGGGTTGTTGCCATGTCTGCCAATGAAATCACACCATCCGAATGACATACCCCCCAACAGGGAGTCCTTTTCCGGGTAGCTGCCCCTCTGTCCCGCAGATCGTGGACAGGTTAGGCCGTCTGTTGCCTCCCAGATCTCCATCGCAGCTGCCATGTGGTCTCGGCGCAACGTTCTTGCGCTGAGCGACTCAAGGTGGCTCTCTGTGTAAGGCTGAAGGGTGACCACTCCTCTAGCCCCACCCACTTCCAGTGCAGCCTGCCTCCTTCTGGCCCTGGGCCCCACCCCCCACAAAAACAGGTGTTCGGATTTTTGGTACGGATTGGGCTCTAGTCAAGAATACGGATCTACTCTAGAATACGGATTAACTCTAGAATACGGATAATAATTTGGGTCTGAAGTTTGTATTATTAGGATTTTCTCATGATCAGAGCAAATCGGTAAAGATAAAGTCTCCCCAGGACCCTAATAAACTACCGGACCCCCTAACTGCTAAAACACGGGTCCCCCATAAACTTTGGGCCCTGGGACCCTCGCTGGGTCAATGTTAAGGTAGTACTTGATTAAAACAATATAAATCCTTCAAATAATCACATGGATGATAATATCCATTGTGCCGTAAAAACAGACAAAAATACACCTCACGGGTTGAGGCGCCTTTATATAAAAGTATAAATATCATTTATTTTTAGAGAACAGCCGTTAAAACGAGCAGCGGGATTTATATTTTTCTGTAATTGTCAGATCTGCGGCATCAGAGCTAATCTGTCTGATGGTTCCTGACAATCTCGCTGGCAGAAGGAAACCTCATCGTGGTTAATTCCGTCTTGTTCAGAACGGGAACAGAACATTCCTGGGTGATCCTCTTTCGCATGATTCATGCCTCTCGGAAGCCGGGCTTGATACGATTAGGGTGGACTTCTGAGGTCTAAATCGGGGCTGGCGGACTGGTGACATCACAGTGGTTTATTGTTGTGACAATGTAACAGAGGCCAACATGTGATTATCTGCTGGGTTTTCACCGACAATCTGTGCGTTACCGGAAATTTATTAAGATGTCATTAGGTGGAGAGGTTTCTTTCAAGCAGTAGGTATCTCCTAAACCAAGCCCGGTGCAGCACCACCAGTCACCCTCACCCCACCGCCGTCCTTACCGCCGAGTCCTACATGACGCCATAGTGCGGAGCTCCGTCTCCCTGGACCTGCTGTCCCAGACCTGGGCAATAATAAACCTGTTTCTTAGATATTTCGGGGATCAGAAGGGAGATTGGGGTCTTATTCCTCAGGCAACTCAGACCACCGAATGCGGATGTTTGCGAGTCCCTGCTGAGAATCCACAGCGCCCAGTAGAAACATAGTATCAGCCAGTAGGCAGCCGTATGGTCCATCTGGTACCTTCTTGACTTCAGAAGGTGGAGCGGGGGTTTTAGAGAGCGAATGGGGTCCATGTTGTGGCTGGTTATGACCACCGGAGTGATACATATTAGATACATGTTAGACAACAGTTCTTATTGTCTTTTAAGTTATAACATCCTGTTCTTGGCCCTCGTGTGTCTCCGTTAGAAGGGATTTTAGGTTGGATTCACCTGAATTAAGGTAATCTGTGATGCTGTCCGTTTACGAAGAGACCGTGAAGCCTTTCGGAATGATATTTTTCGAACCATAAATTGAAATTATAAAAAGAAAACGCACGTGACTGTTCCTTTAAGAAGAAGCAGAACGTTGGCCTCTGAGCCGCATTCCGCTGGTTCCTAACTTCCTTCCTGCGTTTGTTCCAAGAGATTGCGACGTGCGGCTAACACCTCGGGCATCGTGGAGGTGAAGCGCCGTCCGGAGTGCGCGCTACAAAATAATCACAATAAAAAAACACTGTGTTTGTGGATTGATTTACGTCCGACGGGGACTCGAAGGAACATATTTAGAGTTAATGGTTAGCGGATAGCTTCCAGTTCTGCTGTGTTCATATATATATAGTTTTTTCCTCCCCGTTTTCTGGAGTTCTTTGCCAGAGAAGCCTGCAGCATGTTCCACCTCAGTACGTTGCAGCGATTTTGGCATTAAGTCGCTTTGCCGGGTTAGGCCGGTTTTTGTGGCCGGTTGCCACGGAGCTAGTAGCTTTTACAAGGTGGGGGCCGGTCGGCTTTGATTATTTGTTGCCATTCGTATATTTGGCCGGAGTCTGGAGTAAACGCTCTCGTTTTTTTGGATGTCGGTTTGCTGTTGTGTCTGGCAGCCACGGAAATATTGAACTTTAGCCAGGGTACAGAAGGGACTATTTATACATCGGAGCGCGGCGTTCGACTGGCCGGGGGCCCTTTAAGCGAAAGATCTGTTTGCGCTAGGGCCAAAAAGGACATGGCCCCGTTCAATCGCTCGCATGACACAGCGGAGCCCGACACGTCTGGCCGCGGCCATGTTAACCGTCCGTCCGGGGTGCGTGTGCCTTTAAACGCGCGGTCGGAGAGAGAGAGAGAGAGAGGGGGGATTTCCTGTTCTCCACTCCGGCGGCTTTCGTTTCTGTCGGGAGCGCTACGGTTAATGTTTTCCCTGGAACGCAGTCAAGTTTTTGACAGTGCCTGAGTGTATGCCGAGCTGTGAAATCAAGACAGAGAGTTTGTAAGAAATCTGTTTCTACTCAAATCAAGCTAAGGTTTATAAAACTCCAGCAGGGGGAAGAAGAAAAAAAAAAAAAATTGGGGAGGAAAAAAGGAGAAAAAAAGAAAACGTTACAAAAAAAAAAAGGTTCTCGGCTTCTTTCCCTCTACGCGCTCCATGTCCGCCATTTTAGGAATTCAACAAAAGGCGAAGCTTTTTAGTTCCTTACATGGCGGCTGTATCTACAGCAGTTCTGGCCAATCGTATAAACAGTGCCAAGTCACGTGACTTGCCACGAACGCACTCCCAGCCCTTTCCTTGTTCCTAAAAACTTTTCCTTACCTTCACAGATGGCTCTTTTTTTTTATTATTATTATTTTTTGTATTTTTTTTTACCTTGTTTTCCGACGCCAGATGCTCCTCGCTGAAGTTGTCTGCCTGACTGGCGTTTTATCCACCGAGTTATTTTAGTAGGTAAAAAAAAAAAACAAGAAAAAAAAAACCCACCTCTCCGAGCGCTTGAACTGTGTACGGTCTTTATGTTAAAATGGATTTCCCTTCTTGGCCACGGTCCAGAAGCAAGAAGCCGGACAAGAATAGCGCCTCTTCGCAAAAACACTGGTGGACTGGAACACTCATGGATTTGGATCCTGACCAAACCAGCCGAACGGGTGCCAAAATTCTACAAAATAGCACGTTATTGTGTAATGGGATGATCGCGATAATTATAGCACCCGGCTAGGTGTATCTTTAACCCTGGCGGCCCTAAGGAAGGCGCGCAACGCTTCTTATACGTCCCTCCGGCACTGAAAGAGTTAATAGTAGTGAAAGGCATTATTATTAATAAAAAAAATTGAAATAAAGCTTTGGAATAGAAATAGAAGATTTTTTATATAAATTTCTTTTTTACTGGTTTTTTTTTTCGTAGGTGTTTATTCTGTAAGAATGTTATTTTACAAAATTCCTACACAGGTATCTTTGACGGGTAAAAAAGGGGACAATCCGGTGTCCTTGACGGCCTCGCCGACGAAGAATGCATATAGATGTACTTTTGGAAAAATGTTATATGCATTTTTGAACCTGTAAAAAAAAGAAATAAAATGAATCACGGATTTTTAGGAGAAGGTCCAGAGCCGCAGCTTCCCCTCTACGGTCCCAATTATCACGCCAACGCTGGAAGAAGTCAGTGGCCGGAAAGTACTTTCGGGGTTTGTGTGTGAGTGTCAGGGTGTGTGTGTGTGTGTGTTCGCGCGCTCATTAGACTCCCTGGAACTCTCACGAGTTTGTGAGTATTGTGCAAAGATGAGTTTGGCCAAACATGTCATTTGCAAGCTGAAGAGCTGAGAGAGAGTGTGTGTATATTATATTATATATATATACAATTATATATATATATATATATATATAATATTATATTATATTGTGTATATATATATATATATATTCTAAAAATATTTAATTCTAAAAATATGAAATCAAGAGTTAAGTCATACTACATGTTTTAGACATACATATTTTGGGTGACTTTCCACACTGGGCTGATGCTTTATGGCAATGCTAATGAAGTCCTTTCTTCTATTGACTTTCATTAGTCAGAGAGTCCAGCTGGGTTATTGAGACTGAGCCATTCTATTGTTCCCCACAGGCAGTATGATAAGGAGTCGGGGGGTTTAGTAGATCGGGGATCAGATAACAGAGCGAGAATCATACAAATGGCTGATATGCAGCTGCCTGAAAACATTTTATTATGCAGCTTACAATTAATCAGAACTGATAGGGTTAAAACAATAACCCGAGGATAAAATATATGTGTTCCTTTTACATATTCCACGTACTTTCGAACGTCTCAAGAAGTTTCAAACAATTAAAAACCTGCACTGCTGGAATAAATGTTTTTCAATGAATTACAAACTTATCTTACTTAAAAAAATAATCTAAAAATATTTCTTTTTTTTTTTTTTGTAAAGTATTTCTTTTTCCTGGTTTTTAAAATTTATTGTCATGTCAGAAGTCTGGCCTGGCCTCGAGCAGTCAACACGAGCGGTATTAGAGTTTCAAAACCCCAATTAAAAATCTGCCACGGGACATTTTATGTTTTAGACCCGGAAAGATATACAGTTACGCATGTAATGGGATTTTTTTTTCTTTTTTTGGTAGTGGCGGTTTGGAGAGGGGCTGATATAGACTACTCGCAAAAAGTTAAAGTAAGCGAATAGGATCAAGCATGTCAAGATGTTTTTTTTCTGTAAAGGAAATTAATTTGTTTCCCCCCCCGCTTTTGATTTCAATAACGCACCTTCGAGCAGTAAATGTCTCATAAAGCGTGCCGCCTCATGTGAACTTGGCAGGGGTCTGGCAACGCAAAACCCGCTATGTGTTTTCTGTATGGGTTTGAGCGCCGGGCGAGTGTTTTAATGTTGAAGTTATTTTTTATTTTTATCATATCGCCCAAGTTCCCCTGTTCAATAGAGACAGTCCCTCTTTGGAATCCAAAGGGCCCTCTGGGGCTGTTTGCTTTCAAAATAAGTCAGTTCAGTTGAAGTAATGGTGACTGGTGGCAAAACTTTTCCTCCAATCCCCTCCATGACCTTCCAAAGGTGCCAGAATCAATCTTACATCAAAGGGGAGGAGTAATGTAATGGGGAGGGATCATAAAAATTCTTAATTATTATCGTTATTATCTTTATTATTAAAGATTCTGATAAAAGGATGCTAGGGTGGCTGTTTCTATGGTAAACACATAAGAGAGGTAACACTCTGAAAAGGAGTACCTTTTCGCACCTGCATCCTTCTGACGTTGTGATGATGTCACTGCTTCATTGTGATGATGTCACCTCTTCTTTTTTCTTCTGTGGCAAAGTGCCAGTGACCCCGTGGAGGGCACAGAGGCTCATATTTCTTAGATGCCCCTTTCAGCTTTCATTGAGCAAGCATGAGAGAAAAGCAGTAGAAAAATAAAAACTTTTTAGAAAGTTTTCAACCAAAACCCCCCAAAACACGAGCGCTGCGTTTCTTGGTTTAGACACAAGATGCAGTGTTTATAGAAAAACACCCAAGAAACCGTCTACATAGCCATGAATGATGCTCGGAATTTCCTACACAGATGTATCAAGTTTATTTTACTTAGTAAAAGCTAAGGGTGGCGTTCCTCGGTGACTCAGGGCGAAGCACCTGGTCACTCTGCGCCGTGTATATTTTTAGAGTCCCGGGTTTATTTTACATATATTGGTGGCAGCAGCTGCTCTTACGGCATTTTCCACTTGGCCGGCGATTGTTTTCGTTGGGCTCAGTCGCTTGACCGAGAAGGGGCTGAACCTGTTTGGAAGATAATGCGGGGGGGGTGCAGATAAGCCCCCCGGGGTCCGCAGCGATTGTGTGTATGGCCGGTGGCCTCCCTGTCAGGGAACTTGCGTTTTCGACAAAAACCACAAGCATAGTTTCCTCTAACCGCAGGAAGCCAAATCCGCTCCTCTCTCCCAGCTGGCAGCGAGCACCGCTCTCCGTCTGCAACTGCAAAGTCATTCCACTGAAAAGTGGGGAGAGCGGTGATTTACTCAGCATTACGCGATTAAAAAGTTATATTTCTTTGTGGAGCTAATGATTCCAGCAAGTTATTTACTTCTAGATATCCAACAAGGAGCTCTAACTGTTTTTGTCTATTTCTGTCTTTCCTTATCTCTTTTTTCTCCCCTTATTTTTACTTTCTCCTTTTTCCCATTGTTCTCTCGTTCAGCGTTTTTCCTTTCCTGATTTCCCTCTCTCTCCATCTTACTCTCTCCCTCCTTCCTCTCTATCTCTATAGTTTGTTCTCTGTTTTTTTTTCCTTTGCTCTCTCTTTCATTTTCGGTCTCTCTTTCATTTTTGTTTTATTCCTCTTTTTTAGTCTCTTCTACACTTTTAGTTAATAACATTCTTTCGGTTTTCTTCCTCCCTCTCTGTTACTCTCTCTTTATCCCTCACTGTCTCTTTCATTTTTACTCTGTCAGTTTATTTTCCCCCTCTTTTTCAGTCTCTTCTTCCCTCACCTTTTCACCCAACACTTTCAGTCTGTAACATTGTTTCTTTCTCTCTCTCTCTTTCTCTCCCTGTCTCGCTTTCTGTTTCTCTCTCTTTTTTTTTTTTTTTACACTCTCCCTCCCTCTGTACATCGTTTTCAGTCTTTCTTTCCGTTTTTTCCCTCTCTCCTACCCTCACCTTTTCACCCAACACTTTCCGTCTGTAATATGAGAAGGAGTGTGAGACATAGTACCAATTACGCAGTTACGTCTGACCCACAAACTGTGCTTTTGGAGACTTGCGATCCCGTTATAGGCCTTCCTGGATTCTGGGTCTATAGACTCGTTTTATTGGAGTGTTTTGATTTGCAATTTGTATTTAGCCAAAGTAAGTGATATTCCCAAAAGCAGGGGGGGAAAAAGTGGATTTCTCAGGGAACAGAAACAAACCCCAAAATAAATATATATATATATATATATATATATATATATATATATATATATATAATCCGCCTCTCCTGATTATGAGGGTATGTCGCAGGTCCTCGGCGCATGCACCGCCTGAGCGATCAGATTTGGGGATTAGACTAAGGATGTGCAATCAATGACTTTCCATCTGTGTTACAACTTTCATCATTCCTACTTTTCCTGGAAACAGAACACTTAACCTTAAGAAATGGGAACATTCTGTATACTGGCGTACATAAATACCTAAAAACTTACTGCAAATGATTTCAAAACGCATATATTTTTTTGGTGGGGGGTAGCGTTTTCCCTAGAAAATCAGAATGCCATCCGTGTATCAAGGAACCCCTAGAATCGACGGCTCGCCATTATTTCCATACCACGTTACGGAATGATTCCGTTTCTCCAGGTGCGTTCTGACGTTCTCGATTCTGCGACCCGGAGGCGCGAGGGCCAATTAATTACAAAGTATCTCTTTAATTCTTCACCTGCGGCGTTACGCAACAATACCGCGGACAATAAAAACCTTTACGCACGGAACAAAGGCGGTTATTATTTCTGTTCCGGCTTTTCGCTAACGCCTGGCGCTGATCTGGAAGGAGTACCGTAAGGGTCCGCTTGTAGGTTCTCCGTCTTAAGGATGGATTAGCGTCTATCACACCATCAACGCCAGGACTTAAATCCCATTTTACGGTTTCTTCGAGAACATCTGGAGTTTAAAACCAGGAACCTGTGTAAGACCAACAGATCTACTAACACCCCCCCACACACACCCCAACCTTTTTGTTAAAGCCCTGATGACCATGTGTTTTATATCCCTTCCCCCCACCATCTTTTTGTCCCATACGGGAATCTTTATTCAGTTCTCGATCACCTGGTGGAAATTATTAACATCTCCGAATAAAACCGAGACAGGAAGCGGTGTATACGGCTGAGCGCATGGAGGGCCTTTTCTTTCCACTACGGGTTCTCATGCCTGTTTAATCTTCCCTAATTATTTCCATATGTTAAAGATGAAAAAAAAAAAAACGTGGCCTATTCTGTCGTCACGATTGGTCACGACGAAGAGAAACGATGTGGAGAGGTAGTTGTGGGGGCTACGAAAACCGGGAATAAATCGGGACACCTGCCCGAGTACATAGAAATGGTGCATATTTGCCGTTGCCGTGGTTATACGCTTAACGGACGAGCGCTTTGATTTATGCGATGAAATATATTCAGTGGTATCGTTCGGGAAAGGCTAACTCTGTTATTTCTCTGGTAGACGTTAAAAACGAGCCGGAGTGATCCCCATTTCCATAATTTTCCACGTGGAAGAGCTATAATTCATTTCAGTAAGTTCATAGGTCTTTGCCAAGAATCTTCTTTTTTTTTTTTTTTGGTACATTAAAACCCAAACTTTGGATAAGGACCAAGTAGTCTATCGTTTTTTTTTTCTTCCTTCCCCCATATCTCAGAGTCTCTCGGTGATCAGGTCAAGTTTTTATATTAATATTATTTTTTTTTTAATTATTCTATAGATCCTTTTTAACATATAGAGTATGTTGAATATGTATCGAAGCTCTTGTAAATTATTTCGAGCCCGCTTTCGCTTGTCCTTGAGGATTCTCATCCATTCTCTTTGCTAAACGCACAATGGGTTTATTGACCTTTTCACGTAATAACTAATTTTTTTTTCTTTTCGACTTTACCAAATGGGTTGATGCCATCGTCAAAATAATTTAATATCCGCACAAGACAAACCTGTTATGGAATGCCTTCAATGAGTACTTAATTTAGTTTTTACACACCAATCACGCCAAGGTTACGCAACGTTCCCCCCATTGCAACAATAGAGTGTCCTGTATTACCCTACGGCATAAATAACATAAATAACCCCAAATCTGCATTTTTATTTTATTTGCTAAACTCTGTTTCTTAAATTTATTATTTGTAACCGATTCCTACTTAATATCCTATCGGTGTTTATGCGGTTTCGTTGATATATTATGTTTTCTCCTTGTAAGTTCTTACAGAGAACTTCATGGGGGGGGGTGGAGAGGAAGAGGTTAAATTGGCAGAAGTGAGCTGGTTTCAATTAGCCGCCATGTGTACGTTGAGAATTTACAATACCTTACATAACTTTTTCCTTCGTTTAAATGTTCCAGAGACAAGCAGAACGTTTACTGTAGCTCAATGAACAGTATGGCTCCTTTGTTGTAAGCGTGTGTACGTATGCGCGTGTGTGTGTATATGTAATAATTTAAGTTATAAACATATTTCTGGAAGGCTTGTGGATTCCGCCATGCCTTGGACTACATACCTCAAAAATCAGGCTTTCATTCAAGGAGTACATCTGTTATTTGCCTTTGGAAGTCTAAGGTTCATTTAGGACAGGAAGCCGCCCGCAGCGACGTCACATTTTCCACTATATGCTTTTGGCAGACGAGGCCGCTCTGTATGTATTGTAGCCTCACCTACCTCGAAACGAGTCATGGTTGGTCACGAAAAAAAGACGGGAAAGAAACCGAGGAGGGGGGGATGATGAACGGCAGCGGTCTAGATTATCGCTTCTAAATTATTGATGTCGTGTGGAACTATGATGTCATCTTGCCTCGCAAACCTGCATACCCTCGGAAGACTTTTTTCTTAGACCCAGGGCTCTTCTGAAGCTTTTATTCCCTCGATTGAGATCTCCCTGAGATTGGGGTAAAATCCCTGAGACTCGGGGGCAAATCCCAGCAGTTCCCAGGTATGCAAGTTCGTACGCGGTATATAGACCACCCTTCTTCTTATGTGAGAACTTTGAGTGCTTTATACAGCCCTGAACACATCATTATAAAATATCATTTTATATAGTTTTATCGATTCCCTAAACCTTTCCTGAAAATAATTATTTAATGATGTAATTTACGGCTCATTCATAATTTATGCAGGGAAGACTTAATGATCATGTGACTAAAAAAAAAATCTAGAAAGCTTCTTTATTGTTTGGGATTCAAATGACAGATCTGGCAATTTTTTGTTTAAGTGGAACAGCACCTTCAAACAGAATTTTTTTTTTCTTTTCGTTTTTGAGTCAAAAGATATTCTGTGGGGGTTTTTTTTTTAACCCAATTCCTCCACCTCGCCATTATTAAAATAAATAAATAAGAAATTGCGGGTTGATGTTGAACCATCTCCTCGGTAGACCGACGTTCCCGTCTCCGACAGCGTATCCGAGCTCCGTCAGCCTGTTTCTACTTTGCGGCGACGCGTTTGGAGGGCCGCTGCTTAATTGGAACCCTCTTTAAAACAAAAGTCCCACAAATGAAAACATTGTTACCGCTGGAACGTCTTCCCATTAGGGCAGGAACGTGACACATACGGGCTCGTTTAATTACAGCGTTACCCATTATAAGAATGGAAAGGCTGCAAACGGCGGCTTTTATGGAATCAGAGCGATAGTTTGTGTTTATCTTGGTTTGGCAAGTTAAGTCGTGTTTAATAGTTGGCTTCGACGTAAGAGACTGCGGTTTGCGGACAATGCCTCCGCACCCACTTATTTGCTGTTGTTCAGTTAGCGAGCAGTAATCGCGTTGCATAAATGATTAATGTGCGCATTGTTACACGGTTACCTTGGATTCCGAAGGGCTTTACGCGTTGGCTCGTACCGAAGAATTTTATTTAAAGGGGCCATTTAATGCCCCTGTCGCCGCTATTAAAGACAGATGCATTGGAAAGTACTCTGTGAGCACTTACCTGGCCTAGAAGTTGCAGCCCTGCTGCTGCAGCTGCCCTCCTGCTCCGTGGTCTGACATTTTCTTGACACTGATTGGCTCCTTGAAGCAGCCTATCAGAAGCAGGAAAGTGCTCCCACAAATATTGGAATCAAATAGCAGGTCTTGCATTGCATTATTTTGCCTAAAGGTTTTATCACCTAAAAACAACACATGTTTTAAGAAGCATCTATGGCAACAGCCAATAAGTGCCTGCTTTGTGTGTCACATGACAATTAAGTGTCAATTGTGTATTTTGGTACTAATTCACACATTTTATGTGTGTGTGTGTGTATGTGTGTATCTCTCTCTCTCTTTCTCTCTCTCTCTCTCTCTCTCTCTCTCTATATATATATAGATATATATAGATATATATAGATATATTGTAATCACTATGGTAACCAGTGAAACATACATATTAATTGCTCTTTAAGCAATTTGCCCCAGATTAGCTCTTCATATCACTTAGGCTAGGTTTCCACTTGGGTTTTTGTCCTGCATTATTTTCTTGATGAAAAACGCCAAGAAAACTCCCACTGCATTCTCCTGCGTTTTGGTGTTTTTTTTCTGGAGTTTTTTCTGGCGTTTTAGCCTTTCTGTGGAAATTGCTTTTTTGACCTTAGGCAGTTTTTCCAGCCTTTACACGTTGGAATTGTCACCCAGCTAAAAGGCATTCGGATAAATGGCGAGTATCTGCCCCCTGATGTCATTTCCTTGGTAGAGTTCTACGCCCCGGCGGACCCTTTTGTCTCTTTTCTGTGGTTTGTAAGGCGTGCTTTATTCCGAATGTCTGCTCCTCTAGGAAGATTGGCCCCAAATGATGCTGCAAATAGTTTGCTGTTGCTTTTGGCGCGCAGGATCCAGTTGATGCGTCGCGTATGTTTGTTTGTAATGGGATGTTTGTTCCAAATGGTGTAGAATTCAATATGAACTTTGTTTTGTGTGAAACTGTTTGTTTCCCGCCTATTTCTCGTAGGACGCACAGATACCGGGTCCATCCTCTGCATTGTAACTGGAAAAAAACGCCATAAAAAACGCCAAGGCAATAAACCCACATGGCTTTTTCATGGCGTTTTTTCTCTCCCATAGACTTCTATTGGAGAAAAACTCCAGAGCGTCAACACGCTGCGATTCTGAAAAACTGCCGCAGAGCCCAAAAAAGCAGAAAAACGCCAAAGAGGACTAAAAAACGCCAAACAGAAAAACGTGGATATGGCATCGTGCGATTTCCTATTGAAGAACAGCTAACATCTGGCTGCAGCGTTTTTTCACAAAAAAAACAATTGGAAACCTAGCCTTATAGACTAAGGGATTTAATGTTTTAAATCTTGATATTGTCAATTGTGCATAAAAAGAACATTTGTAATAATTTTTAATAATAAAAGTTATGAGGATTTTTTTTTTTTACTAACAAAACAAGTTCTGGATTTTTTTTTATTTTTTTTTTGTGTGCATACAATCCAGAAAGTCCGTTTTCATTGTTTCTGTCCTTTCATTGCTTTCTGCATAGCTCTGGGAATTCGTTTCTGTTGAGGACGGACACCTGTCTTGTTAAAGCCGATAATGAATCATAGACACTTGTACCTGGGGTTTGTCCGAGTGGGCCGGTTGTTTGTCTTGTCACATTGTTCTGCAAAAGGACATAAAGAGATCAATTCGGATTTGTTTAAACAAGTGCCTGTTACCGTCTCAAATCAGCATTTTCCCACGTACCCCTTCCTTTGTTGTTTTATTCCATGCCCATATAACTGGGGGTTAATTACACATTAATTCATTAATTACACTACTGTTCAAAAGTTTGGGGTCACTCAGCTGTTTCCATGGAAAACAAGGACATTTCTCACCGCAACAAGATTGCCAAAGGGTTTTCTAACCATCAATTAGCCTTTAGACTTAAACTTGGATCAGCGAACACAACATGCCATTGGAACACAGGAGTGATGGGAGTGATAAAGGGCCATTGGAACACAGGAGTGATGGGAGTGATAAAGGGCCATTGGAACACAGGAGTGATGGGAGTGATAAAGGGCCATTGGAACACAGGAGTGATGGTAGTGATAAAGGGCCATTGGGACCCAGGAGTGATGGGAGTGATAAAGGGCCATTGGAACCCAGGAGTGTTGGGAGCGATAAAGGGCCATTGGAACACAGGAGTGATGGGAGTGATAAAGGGCCATTGGAACACAGGAGTGATGGTAGTGATAAAGGGCCATTGGGACCCAGGAGTGATGGGAGTGATAAAGGGCCATTGGAACCCAGGAGTGATGGGAGTGATAAAGGGCCATTGGAACACAGGAGTGTTGGGAGCGATAAAGGGCCATTGGAACACAGGAGTGATGGGAGTGATAAAGGGCCTCGGTACGTCTATGAAGAGATTTCATTAAAAATCAGCCATTTCCAGCTACAATAGTCATTTACAACATTAACCCCATCTGTGCTGGATTTCTGACATTGTGTCTGGTGCTTTATATTTAAAAATGTTATATGTTGTGGGAATGTCAACATTACAAAACGCACAAATTAATAATATAGATGTGCCTTTAATATTCATATAATGGTGATTAAAAAATTTCTGGAAATGCAGGAACC